>BDMV01000012.1:9010360-9659209 GCA_008326285.1 Oryza officinalis | reverse complement strand
GGTGACGACGCTGCCTGGCGGGCTGGCGGCGGCCTGGGCGCGCGTGGCACGGGAGGCGCAGGCCGGGTGGCATGCGCGGCAGGGGAGGGTGGTAGCGCGTGGTCAGGGCAGTGTGGGGGCAGGCCACGGCTTGGGCTGGACAACGTCGGCCGTGGTTCGGCCGAACGACGGCCGGGGAGACGACTCGGGCAGCTCGGCTGGACGTTGGTTGGCTCGGCCGAACGACGACGACGTTCGGTCTGTCGGGCGGCTGCAAGTGTACATGCATACGTATACCTACAGCTAGCTAGCTGCTTGCATGCATGCATGCACACGTTCGGCTAGCTGTATGGCGCATGCATGGCCGGCTGTGAAGCGACTGTCGCTGCGGAGGGCGGCCGCGCAAAGAATGGTTACAGTGCTACGCCTCACGACGTCACCGTGCCGCGGTAACGACAGTAGACGAGACACGTGGTAGGGAAACAAAAGCAAGAGGAAGAGCAGGAGAGGAGCTCACCTTGCGGCAGCCGGGTAGCGGCGTACCGGGCGACGGTCCTCGTACAACTACGGTCGTCGAGGTACGGCCTAGGGACGGTCGACCCGCGGATCGTCCTCGCACACCACGTGTTCGATCGGTGACAACAAACGAACACACAGTGTTAAGGAATAATTGTTAGCGGGTTAATGTAAGTTAGGTGTCAGGGGTTAGCGAGTTAGAAGTCAGCGGGTTAGTGAGTTAGAAGTCAGCGGGTTAGATGTTAGGGATTAGCCGTTCGATAAGTCAGTCGTTCTCGGGTTCAAATGACGGCGCGGCGGCCTATCCGTCCTCTTGCTCAACTGAGGCCCAGTCGAAGCCGGCCGCGGCGGAGCAAGCAGAGAGATGGCGGCGTGTGCGCGGAAGGGTGTGACTGAAAAGAAACAAAGCAAGGAGGAGGAGAAGAGAGGATGGAAAGGGACGGGTTGCGTATTCGGCTATGGTTGCCCTTATATAGGCTTCACCGCACGAGCTCGTCTTGAATGGCCATGAAGACAGGGACGGGGTAGTTGCAGCGGCCGCGTGGGTTGGCGCGTATGCTGCATCGACTATCGCCGTTCGGGAGACAAGGGCTGGCTCCTGTGCTGCCTGCCGTCGCCACCTACCGAAACGGAAGACGGCGACGGTAACACGGCGGGGGCCACCGTCGTTTGATAGGAGCGTCGTCCGGTGTACGTGCATAGGCTGTTGCATGCATGCTAGCTTGGGCTCGACTAGCTGCTTGCATGTAGGCATACGCATAGCTAGCTAGTTGCATGGTGCTTGCTCGTGGCTGGCTTGCCTGCATGCATGCGTATGCACAACTGGCTTGCTGCATGGCTCGCAGCGGTGCGAGGTGGGGCAGATGCGTATGGAATGGACGGCAAGCTCGCCGGTGAGACAGGAGCGGAAGGCGACAGCCGGTGATGTCGTAGCGGCCTCGTCGTAGCGGCGCGGCGTGCGGCGACGTCGTCGCCGAAAATAGTATGGGGGAAAATTAGACTTTTATCTTTTCAAACCTAATAGGAATGAAAGGACTTGGGGAGGTAACATGGACTTTTTCCAGAAAAAGCCTAGCAACAAGAAGGCCACAGTAGAGGGAGCTTACGCGGACTTTTTGGAGTAAAACTAATTTTGGTTAGAGTGAAAATCTTGGGACAAAAACCAGAAGATCAGAGGAGTAGAAAAATTGGAAAATTTCAATAAAAGTTTGGCACTGGCATAAAACAAAGAAACTGTCGGCATGATGCAAAAATTTAAACATAAAAAAGAAATGATTTTTGATCGGTGTATTTTTATTTAGGAATTTCCCCAGGGTGTTACATCAAGGTTGCCCAATGCTGCTGTGAGTTGGTCGTTCTCCCTTTTAGTGACAAACTCCCATATTTTCTCCTTCTCGACGATCTGTTGTAGAGACGAGGTCACCTGTTTGATATCTGGAGTCCCGAAAAGCATCTCAATCTCCTCCGTGACTTGCCCCGTGCTTCGTGCCCATACCCAGTTTTTGGTCCTTTCTTGTAGAGGTTCGACCAACAATGGTTTGCCTTGAGCTGCAAATTTTTCTTCTGTAGCTTGCCATTGGTCAACGTGACTGTCATATCCACTTGACCCCAATCTGTGCGGATATTTATTTTTCTTCGCTAGGTCGGACATATTTTTCCTCCTTGCCAATGCTTCTGGTGTTGTCATCTTCATGACAAACTTATCTCATTCGACCTGTGAGATATTGCCATACTCTTCGAATGGAGACTTGTTCTCCTGAATGAAGTATGTGTTCATATCTGACTTTCACTGTCTCCACTGATGAGACATTGTCTTCAAGGCATACGCCCTTCCCAAAACCTCTGAACCAGACGAATAGACTATGTACTTTTGCAGCTCGTTCCATATTAGTTTCTTAATGTTTGGGTCCATCTGCTCTCACTTCTCAACATTTAGTGTCCCGTTAAGTCTGGCCACAGTCCCGCATGTGTTGCTAAACTTGGCCATCACGTGTCTTGGCTCGACAAGTTTCCCATCTGCGTTGAGAGCGGATATGTAGTACGTTTCCTTCAGCAACTAGTTCTTACTTCTCTCACCACGTCTTTTCTTTGCACGTCCTCCTGCACTTGTAGACGTGTCCATACGCTCTGGGCCCGATGTGGCTGTGTCCATCTCTATTTCAGCTCAGGCGATAGTCTGGGCAGGCTTTCGTTTTGAGCGACACCGAGTAGCCATCTGCACAAACATGCCATTAGACGCCTACGATCTCGATAGGTATAAAAATTGGGATGCCAAACTTTCGGACTTCTTGCTCGATAGGTATATAGTCGGGGTCTTCCTCGGGAACAGGGACCATTTGCGTTATTTCTACTGCAAAAGGGTCGCTAGAGGTGCGCCATGATTCCTCGCGAGATGCCACCGCATTTTTGGCATTTGCTACGAGTGCCTCAGAGGGAACTTTGTCGTTCGAAATTTGTTGTATGGTCGTTCTTCACATGGGCAAATATCGCATCTCAAATTTAATTAGCACATTACAAATTATATGTCTAAACAAATATATGTCTAAATCAAATTTAATTAGCGTCTAAATCAAATATATGTCTAAATCAAATTTAATTAGAGTCTAAATCAAATATATGTGTAAATCAAATATATGGTCGTTCTTCACATGTGCAAATTTCGCATCTCAAATTTAATTAGCACATTATAAATTATATGTCTAAACAAATATATGTCTAAATCAAATTTAATTAGTGTCTAAATCAAATATATGTCTAATTAGCATCTAAATCATCATATCATCACATCATCACAAAATTTTCCACATCTCACAAAATTTTTCACATCATCCATCATACAATTTTCCATATCTCACAAAGTATTTTTTAGAAAATACCGGTGGTCGGCGGGGACAGCGGTGACCACGCATGGGGTCGGCGGGTACGATGGGGACCACGCACGGGGTCGACGGTGACGACGGCTGGCGAGGTCGGCGGTCACGGGGGGCGGGGCCGGTGGGGACGACAGTGACAGCACGCGCGCGGGGTCGGCGGTGACAACGGCAAGCGGGGTCGGCGGTGAGGGCGCGTGGGGTCAGTGGTGAGGCCGGTAGCGGAGGTCGACGGCGGCGGTACAGAAGCAGTGGTGGCATCGCTGGTTCCGTTGGCGTCGTCGCCGTCGGCTTGGAGAGGTCGGCGGTGGCGGCGGTGGAGGCTAGCTCGGCGCGCGTCGACTGGAGAGGAAGGTGGAGGCGGTAGATCTAGGCGCGCACCCAACGGCATTGGCGTCGGCGTTGGCGGTGGACGAGGGCGTCGGCGTCGGCAACCTGGCGGTGCTAGGGCTTGACCTCCGGGACTTGGAAAATTTCCAAGTCCTACACGCGCCTTATAAAGCTTGCCACATCATCGTGTGCGGGCGACTTAAGCACCCGCACGCAAAAATTTCTTTCCGTGCGGGCCGCTAAAACCGCCTGCACGCGATGATGTCTTTCCATGCGGTCAGCTTAAGGGGCTGCACGCATATTAGATTTTCCCGTGCGAGCCGGTTAGGTGGACTGCATGCAAAAATAGTTTTCAAATTTCTTTTTATAGTACAAAATTTTGAATATTACATTTTAAAATTCAAATAAAAAATGTTTGTGCAGTTATTTATCAAAAATTTGACATGTTTTTTGTTTTTTTTCTTTATCTTTCATATTTTTTTTCTCTTTATTTCTTTCTTTGTAAATTTTACCCTTTAAAATTGAAAGTCTTGTTGATTTTGAGCAATTTGTTTATTAAAAAAGCATAAGATTTGCCCTAGGACTTTTAATGCACATTTTAAGATACAATTTTTAACTGATTTTTAATCCAACACAAATTTAGTACATGTCAACTCATTGAACCACAACATAACAGGAAGTGACATGTCCCTCCAATACGGAATACATTGTGTTATACATACGTTTCCCAAACAAAATCAATACAAAAACAAACTAATGTTTCACACTTTTCGCAACACCATCGGCCCGCACATGCAAAAAGCTCTCTTCGTTAAGGGTTCGCTCTATGTGTTTGATCCGGTTAGGAAGATCGGTGAAAAGTGGTATGTCATCGTATTGGTTGTAATCAGACGCGTCTTCAATGCTGTCAATGCCAACGATGTGTTGCTTTCCGGGTATAGTAATGTCCGTCCTCTCGTCAGAAGGGTCCTTCACATAGAAAACTTGTGCAACACACTCAACAAGGACACAAGGATCATCCTTGTGGCTTAGTTTATTGTGTTCCACAACCGTAAGGTTGTTCCACAACCGTAAGGCCGTAGCAATCCAGGGATACGCCTGTTGTGTCTTTCATCCATTGGCATCGAAGCACAGGGATTTGGATGTTTAGTCCGTAGTCAAGTTCCCAAATTTCTTGTATGATCTCGTAGTACGACTTCTTCTCGCTTGTTGTGTCGAACGCTTCGACACGAACTCCACTATTCTGAGCTGCGCTTTTCTTGTCCTTACTTATCATATAAAACATATATCTGCCGATGTCGTACCCTTGCCATGAGGTCACGAGGCTAGATGGGCCAATCACTAGCGTCTACAGAGTTATTTCCTCAAGGGATTCACCAAACGACAGGTTTTGATCCTTTAACCATTGAGGAAATTTGCGCTTATGTACTTTTGAGATCCAAGCAGCGGGTCGTCCAGGGTTGTAGGCTTTGATCTCATTCATGTGTTATTCAATGTATAGCTCGATGATGGGGAGATGTTGCAGCACTGTTAACATCAGAATTTGATAAGCCCCGAAGTCCCCATCGGCCCAAGGTTCATATCGGCTTGAAACTAGTATCGGCCTAAAATTTTACATCAGCCGATGGGGGTTTTCTTAAACCAATCACTAACAGCAGTCGGGTTCTTGTTAGATTCGGAAAGATCTTATCCAGAGAAGATCGAGTTTAAGGAGGATGCGGCTTGTATCTATTAATTAGGAAGAATTTGTTAGTTTCCTTTTTATCTTTAGGAAAATGTGTTTAGTGTCCAATAAGGACTTTATCTGTTTCCTTTTATCTTTAGGAAAGTTTGAGTCGTATTCTGTTAGGATCTTTGTTAGCCTATGGGTATAAATATGTAAGCCCAAGGTTCATGTAATTTTTATCACACGATCAATACAATTTCGGCGCATCGCCACCGTTTTACTTTCATCTTCTTCGGCGAGTTCATGCCCTTCCTACGAGGGGTAAGTCTTGTTATGGCTGCCTGCGCTGTCGGGGCTAGGGCTTCGACGTTCTGATCTCGGCAACGTAAGCACCTACTATCATATATCTTAGTCAATCTGATTTAGCTTCTCGATTTCATCGTATCGGCCGAGATTCGTTTTAGGGTTTACGCCGGTATCGACCAAATCGCCTCGCTAGATTAGATTGGCTAAGGTATCCACCACCCTGAAAATCAATCAAGGGCTTGATTGTCTAGGTCTTGTGTTTCTTTTCATACTTAGTGCTGCATCAGTTCAGTTTGATCTACTAAGTCGTGGTTAGAACCGTAATCTCTAGCCTGCTTGTTGGCTGCCAATAAGGGTTTCATCGGGGTTTCAGCAGATGAGTTATCTTAACGTTGCATCGGCCCACGAGTTTTATACATGGAGATTGGTCCTGGCCGATGACAACATAGTATTTATTACATATCTTTTGGACGTTGTGTCATCGGACCTCCGGCCGATGTGTGCTTCAATCTTTAGATCAATATTTATTTTATCATATGATTGGTTTATGCTATATTATATTGCTATATTATCATGTTATCGTCGGCCGATCGTTTCTATATAGATGTTTGCCCAGTACACAGCCAATGGATTAAAACCCTAACTACATCGGCTGGCATCGGCATCGGCTGGAACTGCACCATCGGCTTACCGACCGATCGGCTGTTTTTGCCATATCGGCCTATTGGCTGATATCTTTGGCCATCGGCCTATCGGCCGATAGACCTTTTATTCTGTTATTTTGTATATCTTGTCAGTGGCAGGATCAAACTGACTGGCACACCTGCGCTTCATCAATTTTAGGACCTTCACTGGAGCTAAGCAGATCTCCCAGGCCGCCGTGGTAACGTGGAACCCGCTTTGACACCGGGGTGGGTCAAAATTCTGCGCCAACAAGCACGCTGCTATGTGCATCCGCTACAACTTTGTGCTCGTTATCATAGAAACGTTTCTTGCCTACAGTCCCCTTCCCAGTTAACCTCCCCTCGTGTAGAGCTGGGGGTATCCCAATGAGAGTGACATCTTCATGTAATCTATACAGCACTCAACCACCTCTTCAATTGTATACCCTTCTATCATTGATCCCTCCGGATGAGTACGATTGCGGACATACCCTTTTAGAACCGACATGTATCTCTCATACGCCCACATTTGATGTAGTTATAGGAGACCAAGTTCGATAATCTGAGGAACGATGTGGACAATCAGATGCTCCATCATATCGATGTAAGATGGAGGAAAATACATCTCTAGCTGGCACGTTGTCTCGACTGCGAATGCCTGAAGGGGTCCTAATTCCTCTGGATCAAAAACCTTCTGTAAAATTCGATTGAAAAAGTAGCACAACTTTGTTATCACTACCTTAATGTGAACTGGCTTGACCGCTCTTATAGCAATAGGGAGGAAGACAGTCATGAGCATTGTATCCTGAGATAATCAAATCTTTCATTGATACAAGTTTCCTAATGTTCGATGAGAAACCAGTAGGGACTTTCAAACCATGCAAACATCTACAGAAAGTCTTTTTCTCTTCTGGTGTCATTGAGTAGCATGCCGGTGGAATCTCGATCTTCCCATTAGCCAACTCTTTTGGGTGAAGGCCATGTCCTATGTCCAAATTTACTAGGTCGATACGTGACTTCAGTCCATCTTTTGTCTTACTCAGGATGTTTAGTAAAGTGCCAATGGTGTTGTTGAACACATTCTTCTCAAGATGCATTACATCAATGGCATGACGAATCTCCGAGTCTTTCCAGTATGGCAGGTACTTGAAAAAGATTGAGTGCTTCTTGAAAGGCAAAGTATTACCCTGATCCGTTGCTTTCTTCCTCTTGTCTACCTTCTTCTTTCCCTTCCCAAACACAACCTTAATATTGTTTGTCATGTCGAAGACCGCAGTACCACATCGTGTTTGAGGGGTTGGATCGTTCTCTACTATCCTATTGAATAATCTGGCCATCGCACGGTACTTGTGTCTCTGTGGTAAGAACCGACGATGATGCATGTACACTATCTTGCTTGAGGATGTCAGGTACTTGTACGAGGTGGTGTCTAGACAGATGAGACATCCAGTCTTTCCTTTAATCTGGCTTGAGAGCGAAAAGTTCGCCGATAGGTCATTGATGGTAATGAATATGATGGCACACAGAGTAAAGTATTCCCTGCGGTATTCATCCCACACTCGTAACCCTTCTTTCCACATATTTTCCATGTCCTCTATCAAAGGTTCAAGAAACACATCTATGTCAATCCTAGGTTGTTTTGGCCCTTGTATAAGGATAGCCAATAAAATATACCTTCGCTTCTGATAAATCCATGTAGGAAGGCTGTATATGGTGAGTAGAACTGCCTAGGTGCTGTGTGAGCTACTTAGGTCACTGAATGGGTTCATTCCGTCCATGTTCAAAGCAAACCTTACATTTCTCAGATCCTTTACAAATTCCGGATGTTGTGCATCAATGGTTTTCCACTGTTGAGCATCGATGGGATGTCGAATCATACCATTTGTCTTCCAGTTCTCTTGATGCCATCTCATCAACTCGGCGTCGGTACAGCTTGAAAATAGCCGCTTCATGCGATCTTTCACTGTCAGGTACCACATCACAATGGCCGGAATCTTTTTCTTTCTATCCATTGATGAATCTTGGTCGACAACCTCACTATCAGAGGCTCCGTTACACGTTTTGCACCGACTCGTCCCACATGTTGGGCAACTGTCCAAATCAACGTATTACTTGCGGTACAATATACAATGATTTACACATGCATGGATCTTTTGAACACCTAGAGATAATGGACATATCAGTTTCTTCGCTTGATACGTGTTGGACGGCAACAAGTTAGGCTTAGGAATCATAACTCTCAAGAGATCCATCAAATCATTGAAGCTAGTGTTCGACCATCCATGCCTGGCCTTCAATCTGAGAAGTTCAAGCACAGAACATAGCACGGTATAATCCTTGTCACATCCCTTGGATTCGTCGTAAAGAAGGTCCTTCGCTAATTTTTGCAATGCTTCCCAGTTGTCCAACCTTCGAGTTGTATCAGTTAGGACCTCTGGTTCAGCGTGCCGCAACATATCCTCCAGATCAAAATTGGCCTCTAAATCGTCAATACCAGAGCCACCAAATTCCGGCATCGTTTCATGGGACATGTCTTCAATTATAAAATTTTCTGTCTCATTGAAGCAAATATCAGCAGTCTCTTCATCAAGAACATCGATTTCCCCATGATAGGTCCTTACCTTGTAATCATCCACGTGGCGCAAAATTTTCTTCGGATCTTTCAACATTTTCTCATTCTTGCAATCAAAGCATAGACAAAAAATGTCCCTTCTATTCTCCCTCAAAGCATGTGCCTTTGCCTGATCAACAAATTTGGATGCTTCCTTCATGAACGCCGAATGAGTTCTTCATGTCTCGTACATCCATGTCCGATCCATCTCCTGAAAAACATTTCTAACGAGTCTTATCGCATAATAGAAAAAAATATCCCCTAAAAATTAAACCTATAATAGATTATTCTTCATGCATTAGTGATTCCAATAACATTGTATTTAAACTAAAAATAGAAAAAATTGCCTACAATAATACATTTTGCAAAATTGCAAAATTCATCGAATTCCACCGAAGATATTTGAAATAAATGGAGACAAACTAAACCAATATAATACTAAATTAAAGTAGTATGCACTAGTAAATACTTTTCAAATTTTGCCATGCAAACAATATATTTAAGCTAAAAAAGTCTACAATTGTCCATTTGTAAAAGTGCAAAATTCGTCGCATTTCACCGATGAAAATTGAAATAAATGGAGGTAAACTAAACCAACATTACATTAAAGTAGTATGCACTAGTAAATACTTGTAAAATTATCCCATGCAAACAATATATTTAAGCTAAAAATAGAAAAATAGCCTACAAAAGTCCATTTGCAAAAGTGTGAAATTCGTCGCATTTCACGAATAAAAATTTAAATAAATAAAGGCAAATGAAAGAGGAAAATAAGCATGAAACCTTTTATATGGATGTCAAGCAAAGATTTGAAGTTGAAAACATTCCCCTTTTTTACTAAGTTTTGGAGAGAGAAATGCTAGGTTTGAATGGTTGTAGCTCAGGCTGGGGATCTAATATGGCGCCGATCATCGCATGCGGTCCACTTAAGTCACCCGCACGTGATAATGGGCATATTATCATGTGCGGGCCGCTTAAGCGACCGCATCCAACGTCTCAAGCGGCGCTTAAGAGGCCCGCACGCGATAATACGCCCATTTACCGTCTTTGAACCGGCCCCAGGGGATCGGTTTTTACAGGCGCGGTCACTTATAGCCTACCTGAAACCTAACAGGGGCCTCATACAGAAAAATCAAATCTGTAGTAGTGAGAACCTCCTACGTAGTTTTGAGATAAACCTATATGCTATAAATCTGTAATTTAATTTGCATATTGTGACTTGAATTCAATGTTAAATTTGTATAGTATTACTTTGTTCACCAATTCTGTTATGCAATTTATTGGTTTAACAAAGACCGATATCATCCTAATAATAGCATACGTACCATGCATTTGTATACCATTTCCTCGCTCCATGCATTTACTCCATAATTTCCACAACTTGCACAAACCAAATTTAAAATCACCAACTCACAAGAAAAATTCAACCGTGTGTACTTGCCAAACAGAAGAAAGAAACCCACACCCTTTTTGCAGATTCACAGAAAAAAAAAGGAATTAATTCCATGCATGTGACAAATACGCAAAGCAAGCAAAGCGACAGGTAGTAATTCCATCACCGTCCTCACACACAAATAATTAAAAAAAGGATATATCCTTTGACCGGTCAAACCTCGCGACTTCTTCTTCCACCTCTCGCTCCCGGCAACTATATATACGATATGGCCCAACCGCGAACGCCACAAATAGCAACCAAGAAACTAACCCTACCCCTAACTGCTTTGCTGCCCATCTCCGGCGATGCTCTGCGGCGTCGAGATCCTCTTCTCCTTCGTCGCCGTCGTCGCCGGCCTCGCGCACGTGCTCGGCAAGGCGCTCATGACCATCTGCTCGCCCAAGTTCTCCACTGCCGGGGTCATCTCGCCGACGGCGTGGGGCACCACCAAGAAGGTGCACGTGGAGAGCGAGAAGCAGCAGCAGCAGCAGCTGGTGCTGGCGGCGCCGCCGTCGCCGCCGGTGCTGGTGCTCCCGGCGTTCAAGAAGAAGGGTAGTAGTAGTACTGACCAGGAGCAGAGGGCGCCAGCGCCGACGACGAAGGCGGCGAGGGGAAGGCCGCCGAGGCTGGTCATACCTGCTGCACCGGTGGTGGTGGCGCGCGCTGGCGTGGACCCGTTCGGCGAGGCGGCCGGCGGGCGGGAGACGGACGTGGCGACGGAGACGGAGGTGAAGGGGGAGGGCTTCTGCCTGGCGAGCAGGAGAGGGGTCAGGCATGCAATGGAGGATGGATATGGGGTGATCACTCATCACAAGATTGAAGGGGGCTCCCAATTGGTAAATTCATGTCTAATTAATTTGCTCAAATTAAATTTAGGATCAAATTTGAATCTTAGCAAACTTGGGGAGATTTAAAATTGTATACAAGTTCATATGAAAATGACAAAGAGATATTAAGATAGAGCAAGGCGGCCGGTATATGAATGACAGATAATATATATGGATAAATATAATTTCTTCAAATACATGGTGCTTCTATGATCCCATCAGAGGTAATTTGCACAAACAAGTTCCAAGCATTTTTGGGCTCGTGGATTACAAATCAAGCAATTGACATGCTTACAAAAAAATATTTATTAAAATTCTTAAAATAGAGCATATTTTTTTAGACTATTAGATGTGCTTCTGATCTACCGAAAATGATAATTTGAGGTCAGTAAATTAAAGAAAGATAAAATAGTCTTCACAGACACAAAATACAACAGTATAACTGTTTTGAATCAACAAAGTTCCATTTATATATATACATATACATATATATATATATATATATATATATATATATATATATATATATATATATATATATATATATATATTNTATGTGTGTATCTATATATATATATATATATATATATATTGTTTCCAGCGCTCTGACCTTGACAAAAATATAATTTCAAGCTTGCTAAGGCAAAAGGATAATTATTTGTAAGAAAGGATCGGAGATCGGAGAGAGTACATTTACTAATTGGCTAATCATGAAATTTGCATGCTTACAAAATTTTAAGCAACTAAAATTCTTAAAAGTACTTCCAAAATTTTTATAGGCCATATGTTTCTGATCTTGCATGAATTAAGGATAGTTTGGAGTCTGTAAATTAAAGAAAGGTTCTTCATAGAAGTATAATACACCAGTATGAAACTAATGCTACTTATTCCTAACTATATGAATCAACACACTTCAAGTTACAAGAAAGAAATTAAGAACACACCTCTGTTCTTATTTACATGGCGTATTATGGCTCTTCCATTAACATATAGTGCTTCCATGATCTGATCAAGCAAGTTGAACAAACCTAAAACCAAAATTGTTTGAATATTTTTCCTCTGATCTCGACAAAAATATAATTTCAAGCTTGTAAAGACAAAAGAACAACTATCTTCAAGAAAAAAAGAAAAGAGAATGCATTTCCAAAATAACTAGTACTGTACTTCTTATATCTATATCTGTTTAAATGAATGCACTTAAAACTATGATATCTGTGGCAATGAAAATCAACTAAAATATATAGCACATGGTTTCCTATTCTTTATAGGCAAATATATATGCCATACATTTCTACTTGTTGCAGCAAATTTATATGAAGTACATACATATTCTAACCTAAAATTATTAAGACATACGTACAATCTGTCATAAGCAACAAAACATAGTCTAGACAGATCGAAAATTAAACTTATGGGGCACAAAATAATGGATAGCATGGGCAACACGTTCAGCGACCCACATGCAACGCACGCTTATTCCAGACAAGAATCTTTTTTTAATAAAACGACGCATTTACCAGGTCTCCACATTGCTTATTAGCCACGAAACTTCCAAAAGTATATCATTTTTTTCAAGAAGAATATATACACAATAATGCATAACGTGTTGATCAAATTACCCTTCAAGCAGCAACTTGATTCAAGATGTTCACATGCATTTCAATATTTTCGTCTGTAGACAATTAATGAGCATCGGCTAATTAATTAATCAAATACAGTAGTACGTACACAGCCACTAATTCAGACTGTACCTCTGATTTTACAGGCGTTCTACGGTGTGTACGACGGGCACGGCGGCCGGGCCGCCGTGGACTTCGTCGCCGACAAGCTCGTTAAGAACGTCATCGCCGCCGTCTCCACCGCCGCCACTGCATTGACGACAAGGTCGATGAGCCGACATCAAGATGGCTCATCGTCATCGCCGTCGCAGCAACGTCGAGAAGAAGACGATGATATCACGGCGGCGATCAGAGCTGCGTACCTGACCACGGACAGCGAGTTCTTGAGCCAGGTAATTAACAACAATTACTGTTCCGTTGTAAATTATTTTAGTTTTTGTTATAAATCAGACTATAACAAAAAATCACCGTCATCTATATAACGTATAAATGCACTATCAACACATATATTATAGTGAATTTAGTAAAACTAGTATTTGAAGTTATTTAAGTTGGTGTATTTTTCTATAAAATTACTAAAGATTAAATAAGTTTAACTTGGGATAAAACAGAAATATAATGGCTTTGCGGTATAGAACGGAGCGAGTAATTAAAGACTAGTTGGTTGACTGCATAATTTGCACACACATGGATGCATGTCAACACTATATTAATCTTAATTAGAATTTAGAAATTAGCATGCTAATGTACTTGCACTAATATACGCGATGCAACAGCGACATACAACTACGCTGCTGCTTTTGCTGCCGCTATTGTTGATTAATTAGTTGGCTATGTATTATTAATCGGCTTGACTAGGTCTTGCATGAATTAGCTGGGCTTTGAACGGTTCAAAACCTGCTATCATTTTAGCTGTCTTTTTGTGAGGTAGGTTTGATGCCGATTAGGTTGATGGCCACGTTACGCATGCACCCACGTACTGCAACCTTTAATTTTATCCGTAATCCGGTCCAGATTAATTGAGTTCCGTTGCCGTGTTGCCTGTGCTGTGGCCGACATCGACCGGTAGCTTAGCTCTTGTTCTCATGCCTTTTCCTTTTCCACATATCCACCGAATTATTAAAATAGATTATTTATTTCACATTTTGAAAAATATTTTTTTCTCGGGAAATTTATCCATTAAATTACTAAAACGGATTATTTACCACTAAATTATTTAAGTGGAATATCTATTAAGTTTATTTTTTAAAATATTTAATTTATCTTTATAATCAAATTGATAATTCAATAGTAAACTACTCAATAATGTAAATCAAACAGGACCTTAGTCGATCAGCTGGTTTGTAGGCCTAGCTGATGGCAGCTCACTTTGCAGTATAATATGCTCTTAAGAAACTTTGGAGAACAAATATTTCATTAATGCATATAGCTAGTTGACATACTGTTAAAACAGGATATTAATTAATTTTGGAAACATTTTTTATGCTTCAGTTCGTAGTACATTTTGAAGCACATATATGTAGTAGAAATAATGTACAATCATGTACTTACTTCAATTTCTTTTCCTGCTATTAATTAATTAGCTAATATTAATGTGCATTGCTTGTTGTGTAGGGCGTACGAGGCGGTGCGTGCGCGGCGACGGCGCTGGTGAAGGACGGCGAGCTCTACGTGTCCAACGTCGGCGACTGCCGCGCCGTCCTCGGCAGCTGCGGCGGCGTCGCCACCGCCCTCACCTCCGACCAGACCCCCGGCCGCGAGGACGAGCGTCTCCGCATCGAGAGCACGGTGCGTCCAAATTTTCTTCTTCCTAATTCACTCGCGCCAGTGTTTTCCTGGCGCGTCGATCTCGATCCGCCATGATATCGAGCTCGATTAGTCGCTGTTGCTGATCAATGTACGTATGTCGCAATGCAGGGCGGATACGTGAGCTGCGGCGGCAGCGGGGTGTGGCGCGTGCAGGACAGCCTCGCCGTGTCGCGCGCGTTCGGCGACGCCGGCGTGAAGCAGTGGGTGACCTGCGAGCCGGAGACGGCGCGCCTGAAGCTCACCGCCGACGACTGCCGCTTCCTCGTGCTCGCCTCCGACGGTCTCTGGTGCAAGGTGTCCGACCAGGAGGCGGTCGACGCCGTCGCCGCCGCCGGCGTGGCCAGCAGCACGGACCCGTGCAAGGAGCTGGTCGCCATGGCGAGGAGCAGAGGGAGCCGGGACGACATCACCGTCATGGTCGTCGACCTGCAACGATTCTTGCCGGCAGAGCCGTCACACGTGCAACAATTTTGATGTCATTTTTGTTTTAGAAGTTACTTCCAAAATCCAATCTTTGCCGTTCTTTTTTTTTTCTCACTTCAGTTACACTTATAAGTGATAACTTGTACATGTGTTTGTAACTTGTAAGTGATTCTCGAAGTGAGCTACGACTAGGTAGATGCATAAGAGATTATACAACAGTGACTGTAATTTCTTCCCACATAAAGGGATGTACGCATACACATCATCACATTCGTGTATGCTCTTGATTGTGTTTCCTTTAGCATTATCCAAAAGACAGAGGCTAATAATAAATCTACAAAACCTCTCGTTAAATTCAAAAACATAATCCCTTTGTCCCATAAAAAACCAATCTAGTATAGGATGTTTAATTTATTTAGATTCATGGTAATAGAATATGTCATATTCTATATTAGATTGGTTTTTTATGAAACGGAGTGAGTACTTGCATATGTATAGCACTCTTTTCATTTCAAAATAACTTAACCTAAGATAGAACGTCCAGATTCATTGTACTAACATGGGTCATATCTCATCGGTTGAGTTATTTTGGGAGGGAGTGAGTAGTGGATAACTAGCTGGCTAACTTAGCTCATTAACTTTTTTTTCTGGACCAGCACAGCTATGTTATTGTATAAATATTTTATTGCAACTTACAAGCATATTGAATTGCTGAAATTTAGGTTGCGTTCGGCAGCTAGACAAAGAGAGAAGATTTCTCTCGTTCTCCGCGCGCACGTTTTTCGAACTACTAAACGGTGCATTTTTTTAAAAAAAATTTCTATACGAAAGTTGCTTTAAAAAATCATATTAATCCATTTTTAAGTTTAAAATAATTAATACTTAATTAATCATATGCTAATGACTCATCTCGTTTTACGTATCTTCTCAATCTTCTCCTTTCTCCTTCTCTTAAACACTCTCTTAGGTTGTGTTTGGGAGGTGAGGTTTGAAAACTCACCTTCCGCACACGCAAAACGAAGCAATATATTTTCTTATGATTAGGTTGTGTTTGGGAGGTGAGGTTTGAAAACTCACCTTCCGCACACGCAAAACGAAGCAATGTATTTTCTTATAATTAGTTAAGTATTTGTTATTTTTTTAAAAAAATAAATTAATATGATTTTTTTAAAGCAATTTTTATATAGAAAATTTTTGCAAAAAACGCACCGTTTAGCAGTTTGAAAAGCATGCATGCAAAAAAACGAAGGAGGTGAGTTGAAAACTCACTGGAAAGAACACAACCTTAGAGTACATGTGGTAAAAGATTTTTTAAAAAATAAAATAAAACTCAACCTCTAAATCCAATTTAGATGTAAACAGCAAAAATATGGTAAAACAATTAACAAATGCATTCAAGCACAATATACATTCTCCTCATATGTTGAGCCCAATTGAGATAATCCACTCTTAGAGGCCGATTTTATAGCGAGTGCGCAAGAGATTTGCCTCAGAGTCCGATCTTGGGCCACAGAATTTTTACCCTGAACACTTTTCAATGAGCTACATATATAGCAAGTGGAGCATATAATACATGAAACAATTAGCTTAATTTGCACAAAGCTAGAGTAAAAATCAAAACCAAATTATTCAAATAGAAATAAGATCAAGAGGGCGATTCATTGTTTAGCCTTGTACTTACAAACACGAAAATTTAAATTTTAAAACTTAATTTTAGATTAGAGTTGATTTGGAGTTTTTTTTAATCCTACTTTACTTTCTAGCATTTAATTTTCAATCGTTGGCCTGGAGACATCGTTTAGGAGGCCCCTTTGCCAAAACTTCTCTTGTACAGCTTGTGCGATCTCTTTAGATGTTTTGTCTCTCTTACAGCGACGCCTTAGCTAATGCAAGTTGATCATGTTGGTGGGCCTTGTGAGGGAGAGCATATCCATCTTCTCTCTTACCCCCTCCTCCTCAATCTCAAAGATATGGATAGAGTTAAGTGTGCTCAGTTATTAGGGTTTGGTTTCGGACGGTTCAGCTGTAGCTTCTTTGTTGGTCTAGTGACGGCCGATCACTCACAGTTACGCCCGGTCTGGTGCTATCGGTGTGTGGTGGTGGAGTTTTTTTTGATTCTGGCTACTGCCTTACAGAATGCTAGCCTTGTTTTTTTTTTCTACTCTATTCAATGAAACATTGTATTGTCTTTGTGCTGTTCGTTTAAAAAATTATTAAATCGTTGGGACACGTATAAAACAGTTTTATTTATAAATTATATTTTAATCGTTTATAAGGCGATTAGATGGGTTGGACACTTGGACTCGACAAGTAGAGGAGCAGGTCGCTGGAGGCAGGGGGAGTGGAGAGCCAAATCTTACTGCCTCGAGTTTTCAGAGCTGGACACTCTGACAGTACCCACACCACAAGCAGTACGCTCGAAGGAAAAGAAAAGAGAAGCAGCCCACGAGCCATGGTCAGCAACACCTGTTCTCCTTTGAGCCCATTTAGTTGCCCCCAACGGGCTAAAATAGTTTTGAGCCAGAAATTTTAGGAATAAGTCCACTTTGAGTCTGTCAAATACAGCTTCAATCTAATTCATATCCTTAAACCATAATATCGAATATCTTGACCCCTCAATTATTAAAACCGGTATAATTTGACTTTATCAGCGGTTGTGAAGAACGGTTTCATTGACGTGACGCTTTGACTTGTCCAACTTGCTAACTCATCCCGTGAGGTTCACCTATCAGTGACCTTAATATTTCTTCTCTTCCATTCCTTTCCTCTCCTCGCTTTTCTCTCTAACAGAAGCAGCAGGGCGCAACGGTGACAAGGGGAGGCCGTCGTCATGCACACCACTACATGAGCTCAAGCGGGGATGGCTGTCGGTAGTGGGGTCAGCGCGATGACGGCCTCCCCTCTCACCGCCGCCGCCATCCTCGTTCGTGCTTCCTCCTTCCCAATGGCGGCCCCACGTGGAGTAGAAGGGGGAAGAGGGGACGGAGCAGGTGACAGCGCGACGATGGCCTCCCCGTTCACCGCCATTGCACTGCTGCTTTCGCTAGAGAGGAAAGTGAGGAGGGGAAAGAAAAGGAGGAGAAGAAAGAGAAGGGTCACTAACGAGTGGGCCCCGCAGGATGACTCAATAAGTTGAATCAAGTCAAAATGCCACGTCAACAAAACTGTCCTCCAACACCGCTAAGAAAGTCAAATTACACTGGTTTTAAATAGTTGGGGGTCAAGATATCCAGTATTGCAGTTTAGGGATATGAATTAAATTAGAGCTATATTTGGAAGGACTCAAGGTGGACTTATCCCGAAATTTTATAACCAAATTAAACTGGACCAAATCATTTTCCCATCCCGTTAGTCGCCTCAGTCCATTTCCACTAATTGAAAGCAGGCCCAATTGGAAAATTCAAACTATTCGGCCCATTTAACCCAAACTAAGACTAGCACAGTGGATCTGTTACATTGTAGCACTGCTCACATGGAGTCATGGGTCTACCAAATAATTATTGACCAATCTAAACCTATCCCAAAGGAAAGGAAGGAAAAAATAGTCCCTATTGGTTGGCCATGAGCTTAATATAAGCCAAAATGGTTGCAACCAAAAATAATTTATTGATAAAGCTTTTATATATGTATCCTTATCGATTTATAATCAATAAAAAAATACATTAAAAATGTTTTAAAATCATCTTCAAAATTAAATTTTAAAATCTAAATTTTGACACTGACTGATTTTAAATTAGGTAAACGATGAGGCTGAAAGATATCAGCATCTTGCTAAGAGAGAATCTTCTATAGTTTGTGCTTGGAATATCTCCTACCTGCCACATTTGTTCCCTCGCTCATGTCTCCTCCCAGGCCTTTTGATTAGTACTAGCCATTATGAAATTCGAGCCTTTCTAGTTGCTGTCACTAATGATAGGTCATGCATAATTAATTTTCGTCGATGAAACTGGTTCTAGATGCTCTCAACTTCTCCTTTGGTGAAGAAAAAAAAACTACATGTCGCTATCCCAAATGTTCCACACTTGGGCCACTTGAATGGATTGGCTTCTTCCATGTCATATCTATTATCATGTCATTATAGCTAGTGATGTAAACTCGGCCTACTTAAAACCACACAAAAAATGTGAAATTTTTTTTTATCAGTAACATAAATTTCAATTAGTCATCACATATATTCACCATAGAAGTATAGGTAACTAGTCAAAAGCAAAGAAAACAAAGGTGGCGTGCATTTGTAAACTACCACGGAGATAGCTACCCACTAGTAAATTACACGATAATTAATTAATGCATTCTTTACCAATAACTTTTTGGAGTTGTTTACTATGCTAATCCATCTAAAATTCTTAACCACTTGTACTAAATTCGTCAAAATAAAATATCGCTAAGTTGCAAAGACCCAACCCTTTGAGTTGTTTACTAAGCTAATATGAGATTACAACAATGTTCTTTTCAGATTATTCGTTATTTATTCTACACTTTGAAAAAGTACGTTTTCTAAAAAAAAACACTTTCTTCCACTACAATAGATCACTTGTTTTAAATTATTTATTAAATTTATTTCTAAAATATTTAGTTTATTCATATAATAATATTTTATTATAATAATTTGCTCGATAATCTAAATCAATCATGGTCCAAAATTTCTCAAGAAAAAAAAACATCACTAAGCTACAAAGACACAAGAACTCTTCTAAGCAAAGCAGCCAGCTAGGAGAAAGAGGACCCAATCAAATCAACCCAAGAACTCCTCCCACCTCCATGGCGGCCACCCACCCCCTCCTCCTCCTCATCCTCTTCCTCGCCGCCGGCGCCGTGGCGACGACACCGGCGGCTGCTGCGGCGGGCAACGGGACGACGTCGACGTCGACGCCGACGGCGTACGAGATGCTGGAGAGGTACGACTTCCCGCGGGGGATCCTGCCGGTGGGGGTCGAGGGGTACGAGCTCCGGGAGGACGGGAGCTTCGAGGTGTACTTCCCGCGGGACTGCGAGTTCATGCTGGCGAGGACGTGGCTGGTCCGGTACGGCGCCCGCATCGCCGGCGCCGCCGCCTCCGGCCAGCTCACGTCGCTCCAGGGCGTGTACGTCAAGGTGCTCTTCGTCTGGCTCCCCGTCGGCGAGGTCGACCGCGCCGGCGACACGCTCAGCTTCTACATCGGCCCCGTCTCCACCTCCTTCCCCCTCTCCGACTTCGCCCACAGCCCGCACTGCCGCGGCTACGACCACCTCCCCGCCGCCGCCGCCGCCGCCGCGGCGTTGTGATTGAGTAGAGATGGGTAGTTTAGTTAATTAATCTGGGTGATTTGGCTGGGTAATTACGTGTAATTAATCACAGGTGCTCCTACTTGATTGGCTATTGATGCGAATGGAATTACGCCAATACGGGATTTATTTTGAGTATATCGTTTGGTGGCTTCTTTATGAACAAGTGTTGAATGCAAATGCTGGTTTTTTTTCTTGTTTTCTTTTGTAGCGATTGGTCATTGGGCTTGTCACGATCGATCATTTCTAGTTTTCTACCGTTTGCTCTTGGGATTTCATTTCGATTCCATGGCATTCAGATAGGAGATGCTAGTAAACATTAGAGAACTATACTGCAATTGAATGGGAAATGCAATGAGCTCCTCATTTGCTCAAGGTTATTTTTGGGGGTGAAAAGAGAAGAAAACTATCTCAAGGATTCCTGATAGGAAAAAAATTGGTTTGATATCAATTAGAGTTTTTTGTTTACTTTTATTCCGAAAATACAGGTTTGTTTTCATTAACACCCAAAGCTCTATATTCTGTTTTTAGAATTTCGCCAAATTAGGGATGAGAATATGCAAGGAGCACCTCATTTTCACAAGGTTATTTTGGGTGGTCAACAACAAGAAAACTTAGGATGATTTCCTGATTGGGTACGTTGTTTTTAACTTCTATAATAGCACAAGAAATATCAGTTCACTTTATTAGCTCCAAACAAAGTTGCTTCCATTAAAAGAACAAGAACTAGATCCAGTTAGCCATAATTTGGCTGTATGTGAGGTGAGTCCTTTTTAACATCCTAAGGCTGCATTATATGCTATATTTTCCCAACTTTTTCTTCCTCCCAAATTCTTCTCCCTCATTTTTCGAATGTTTCCCAAACTATTAAACGATGTATTTTTAAAAATTTCTATAAGATAGTTGCTTTAAAAAATTATATTAATCTATTTTTTCAAGTATTTTATCTAATACTTAATTAATAATGCGCTAATACATCATTCTATTTTACATATTGAGAAGGAAGGATTTTACATATTGAGAAGGAAGGGTTCCCAACCTCCCGAAAGAACACAACCTGTTTTACATATTAAGAAGGAAGGGTCCCCAACCTCCCGAACAAACACAACCTAAGGTCCCCTAGGAACGCAGGAAAAGGAAAAGGATTTTCACATGTGCCCAATCAGAAATGTACCAAGTGGTAACATCTACTCATTATTTTTACTACCAAGTTATTTTCAAAAAAAACATTGTAAAATCTTGTGTACAGACATGGAAACATTGTATTCAACAAGCTATCTCAGTGCACAGGAATTTAAGCTGTCAGAAACCAAGACGCCGCAACCTTTGCTGCATAAAACTGCAGACCACTGGCAGGCTTGGTGTTAACACAGAATGTCCGACTATGCTGCACCGAGTTAACATATACTACAAGAATTAGTGACAGAATGTTTTCTTTGCCAATTACGCTACAGATATTGAAGATTATATCAAAACATGCATCTATTATTTGTCACCGTACAGTGGACTTACAAGCAGATCTAACTTTGCACCGAGTATAAATTGAGTACTAAATCTGTTCTTGGTATAGTCCTCTTGACAACTCTTTCAAGCGTGTGCACTGCTGTAAGGAGGGTGCTGCAGATTCTGATAGAAAATGGTACACATCACCAGGTCTTGAGCACCCAGAGTCCAGAGAACTAACCCAAAACCAGAAATCTCCAAACATTTGATGACGATACGACCAATATATCTGACAATTGGAAGTGAAAAAGCTTATGTCAATTCTATCACTTGATATTGTGGTATTGCCTGCAACAAATGAAGTTCCGAACATAATTTCATGATGACTCAGATACTGAATATAGTACTATCTGCTGTTCTCGAGGCTTTCATAGAGACCATGTGAATGGAGATGTACAGAATTAGGAAAAAGGAGGCATAACAGTACTATACAGAAAAGGGAAATAACAACATACAATTCATTTCTTCACTCCAAAGATTTGAGCAGCCGGAATAAGCCAGCTGCTTCCCTTATCCGAGAGAACTCAATGCAGAAAGCTTGTACCTCGATGAAGAGATCTTGAACTGCACAGAACCATGCACCGAACTATATAAATAAGTACAAGATTTTGATAAAATATAGCATGCAACCAAAGAAGATAAGTGAGGCTGGAATAAATGAGTTAAATTTAATCAAACATTATACCATATTATGTTTGAAAATCTAGATGGCTTAAAAATTATATGACTTACAAATTTCAGCAATCCATTATACCATATTAACACATGTTGCTTCTTTTACTAAATATGCAAAAGAATTTAATCAAATGAAAACTGAATTTACTTTATGACAACCAATATGACCAGTTAGTAACTTGGTTACTATCAATCCACCAACAATTTAACATACTTAAATGTTTCTTTGAGACCACAGTCACACATCCAAAAAAAACACATCATTTACAATTCAGAGACCAAACAGCACATCCACAATCAAGATGAATATTGAAAACCAACTTGAGCAAATTAAGAGATCATATAGTGACACATCTATGGCTAGTAACAGTGTAACACAAGTGAGTTTTCAAAGCAAAGTACTTGTTCTTATTTTTTAATGATGTTTTAGCCACATGCACACATTAAGAAAATACAAAAGATAACCCCCGTATCATATTCATGTAAAATTTGTCTTCTCTATCTAGTACATTCTTACTCTTATCTTAGTGTTTTTATTGACACATTATTGTACATTAAGGACAATGAAGGTAAAGATATCAAAAGTTTGTATTATGAACTTTCAAATATCAGTATTTTGGATCAAGAAAGCAGATACATAAATGTTTATAATAAACACAATAATCAAATGATAACAGATCAATGGCTAAACAGTATATATAAGACAAAAGAATGTATCTGTTCTGCAGCCCGCACACAACAGTGCACTCACCGTTTATGATCTTGTTTCGGATAAGAGACTGAAGGAAAACACAAACTAGTCTCACCAACCTGTTTTGCATGTATTTATCCTGCACACAACAAAACAATCATACTGAAGGAACTTCAAGAAAGTAGTGGATTTAACAAGTGAGATAGTTGCAAAATGCAAATTACTCGTTACCCAATGAGCAAAAAAAACAAGATACAGCAGTAAAATTATAACATAAGGATTTTTATCAGAGAAATCAGTAGGCAAACAATGAAGACTACTCTTCCCCAACTTAGCAAGGAAGCTACTGGATCAAATGACTTGACCGAACAAATAGAGGAGATGGTAGTTGATTGGAGCATGCCATTATATAAAGCACATAAACTATTTTGCGATAATCTAAAGCATGCAGTAAGATCTGCCAATTGCACGTACATTTACTTACAAGTGCAATCATTACACATGTGCTTCAGTTCACAAAACAGTAAATAAAGCATGTATTTCTACAAGGAAATGCTAATCTGAACTTATCAAAGAAACACACAAGCAGAGGCTACTTATTTCCATGGAAACATAGCTAAGGTTAAATCACCAACTGGATAAGACAAGACTGACATTAAAGCGTTAAACAATCTTTGTTTAACAATCAGCTTGAAGTAAGCGACGAAACTATTCTGCCTGCAACAAATTTAATTGGAATGAGCCAAAATAACAAACAGACCTTAACGTTCTGACATGATTGGATGCAATTTGAGATGTACTCATGGACAAACTCTGTCGGGAGTTCTACAGCAGTAGTAAGCCTGTTTACAACTTCCATAGAATGCAGGCTCATCTCCATATGCACAAGAACATCTAAGTAACTGAAAAAGAAAAGGGTCAGAACTAAAATATATTAAAAGAAGTGTTGGTGATCATATTGGCTAGCAAAGAAAAGAAAGAGACATACCCATCAATGTCAGGAGAGTTCATCAGTTTCGAAAGAATTTCAACAGCAATGAGTGGATTGTGTTCAACAAGGTCCTAAAACCATGCATAAATTCTCAGATAGAAGATATGATGAAATATGGTAAAATAAGTAAACAACATTTTTAGCAAGCAAAAACACAACATTTGGCATGAGTACATACAGGGAGCTTTTGTGGAGTCATCCCGCAATGATACACCAACTTCGAGTCCTTTGCCAGTTCTATTACGACTTGCTGTGAGAAGCTGTGCATTAATTAGGCTTGTACCATTTGAAAATATATAGTGCCCAAATGTATGCATGTCCATGGGGAAGGGGGTAATGAAAAGACTTGTTAGCATAAAAGCACCCAGCACCTATGCTAAACAAATATATATTATAACAGAAGACAAAACACCAATTATTAGTGCTTATACATTCATGTTTATTTGTAATCCATAGATGCAAGATAGCTAGCATAAATATAAGAATGTAGCAGAGAACCTCTTGTTGGGAAGGTGCAAGTGGACCTTTTAAGGCTCTTGCAATCAAATCTCGGATAGCAGCACCTCGACTTGTGTCAGCACACATGCTGTAATCCCATAATAGCTCATGGTTGTTGTCAGGGTTCAACCATTGTAGCTGTATGTTCAACACAAGCACAGTTGTACTTAGAAAAAGAATAAGTACACAGATGCAACTCTTGGCTGGCTAAGGCACTCTGTTCTCTGTTACCTCTCCATCAAGTATGTGAAGTCTTGGGGGTGTGGGTCGTATCCATTGCGGACCCAATCTTCCCCACGATTTTTCTTGGAGTAAACCAGCAAGAGCAAAATCTCTATCATCAGAACCAGATTTTGGTTTGGTTCCAGGTAATGATATGCTAGGCCTAACAAAAAAACACCAATTTTGTAAGAGAAGACCAAGAAGAAAAATATGACGAATTCTAGCACCACATAACAACATCAGGAGGAGGTAGCTGAGCCTACATACTCTGACGAATTTACACAGCTTTGAGGTACATCTGGATCCGGTATAGCACATCTAACAGTTCCTGCACTAAAACTACTGGTCTGAGGCTGAGACTGTACACTATTACTGCAGCATAGCTTCTCAAGCTGTTCTCGTGGAAGTAAGGCCTAAACAAATAAATGAACCTTTAATAAATCAAATAGATGTTGAAACAATTTTACATTATGGAATCAGAATTTAACACTCTACCTGAGATGAAGAATCAGACCCATTTATGTAATCTACAGCTGACTGCTTCAGCACCTGAAACATACAAACCAATGCCAAAAAAAGCATACATATGTCAGCACATGAAAGGAGCAATAAAATCACCATAATATGCCCGACAACCAATTCGAGTTACTAATGTTTGTAGATAAGCCATGGAGCAAGGGAAAAACCTCAATGTTATTGTTTCCACTTGCTGAAGTCAACAAAAGTTGGACAAATGCCCGTTCTGATTTTTCTGATGTTTCATCACAGGCTGCCTGTTGATATAATAAAACTATAACTTCAAGCATGACAAACAATAACAATAGAAATGTAAGACTCCAACATAGTAAATAATTCTTCAAAACAGATATAGTAAATAAATTTTCAAATACCCTAGTGTACAGAAAAAAAAAAGGGGAATATTTGAGTGTGTTCAGTTCTGTGTTCTTCCTGTATTGCCATCATATGTTACAAACAAAAAATAGTATCCAAGTTGATAAAATGCAAAGATCCAACTTCCACAGAAACTATCAAACCAAACTGGTCATCTACAGAAACTATCCAACCAAGCTTCAACTTGCAAGAGTCATTTATTCAACATGTTGTTAGTCTGATAAGCAGCCGCGGAGGCATATCCCACTGGTCAGAAAGAAATGTATGCAAAATTATATAGACTAGCAAATCCATGTTCTTTACACCAAGGCAAATATGCTACAAAATTATTAGGGTTACATTTTTGGAATACTACTACCGAACATACAAACATTGAAATGCACAATTGAACTTAGTGTTATGGGATCTATAAAATCACATGCCACATCCTATGCAGGTAAAGCAGTGCAATGTAAGACCCTAATTGACAGTTTCCAAAGTACAGCTGTTTTTTGTAGAGCTAGCACTAGCAAGCCAGATGCGATGTCAATTTATGTAGTGATCATTCAATAGCAGATCAGAAAAAGAACCCAGACTTTAAAGAAAGTTATAGGCCTTTGATAACCCTTTTCTGTAAACAAGATGTGTAGAACCACGAATGAAGAAAAGATTTGGACAAAAATGATATTGTTATGACATCAATCTCTGGAGTCCAAAATGACAACCACAAATTCCAGTAATAGAGAAACCAGGGGCAGCATGAACAATTCATTAGGAGCCCAGCTTGCATATGGCACAGGAATATAAAGATATATGATATATCCTGGCCAAATGGGGCCTGACAGTCTTTAAAGCTACAAGTTCCTATTCCAAATTACTACAACAATTCGCAATTGCAGAATCACCTCAGTAAAGGCCTCACAACATTAACAAATTAAATTTCATTGCTGATCAAAAACTAAAACAGAACAATAATATTCTTCTACTGTAGGTATACTAGTGTGTTATGCAGTATAACTTAACAGGCAGGGGTGGGGGCAACCTGGCTGAAGGTTAGGCAAGCACCCAGCATCACAAAGGAAAGCAAATGATAGATGAACAAGCTTGTCTAAATTGACCTATGTGTCTACTAGTATTTCATCACAACTCAAGGTTACCAGCATGCGTGGTGTTTTACCAGTTTGTATAGCTTCCTCACAGCCTATGCTCATATACCAAGATAAGTATTGATTTCTTAAAAATTAAAAAAAAATGATACCCAAGCAATCTTGAAACATATCAAATGACCTTGTAATTTCAACCATTCTGAATTACATACACTGAAGGGGGAATAGGGAACCCTTCCATTTCATGATGATCCAAAATACAAACAATTGAAGAAAAAGGTTTATTGCTTACATTTAACAAAAGTGGAACATATGGGTTTGCCGGCTCCGAGGAATAACTCTGGTGAAGAATAGCAAATGCAATCAACCGACCAGTAGGATGAAGCATCTTCTTGTCCTAATTAACACGAAACAAAATATATCAAAGTCTGAACTTCATTTTTCCTGTGAAATAAATTTAAGAACTAAAAGAATCTTTACAAAAATATGCATCCTCCAAATATCTCTTAGCATGGTCAAGAATAAACAGACAAATAGCATAACCTAGAAAAGAATTGCAAATGCATGGTGAAATAAAAATAAATACACTTTTCTTGCCCATTACAAAGGTCAAATAAAAACAACAATGTATATTTGGTCGAGAAACTGGATAACACACTAAAAAGGAGAAGGGGTTGCAGTCCTTGCCTAATGGTTAAAAGCTTAGTGTCCATCTTCATCAGAACATAGGAATGGATTAACAAACTCATAAAATGATTTCTCCAGAGAAAGCTCCTTATATGGCATGGAAGGTTCCTCTGTCCCCTAATTGGTCACTCTAAATTGTTCTTTTTTCTTCAACACGAGCACATTCCAAACCATTACCCTCACATTCTACTTTCGCAAGGGTAATGGTTTAAATCTACAGTAGTAAAGAAAAGAACAACTTTGGTGTGGTAAACCATAACCACAAATAAGGGATCATCCGATGGCGATGGCACATAAGGAACTACGTCTTTCTTTGATAATCTGCATTGTTTTGTTTTCACACCAAAAATATGACTTATCATCTCTGTTAGAATCCGTGCAGATAAATAGAACTCTTTTTGAAACGTGTTTAAAAAGTGCAGTTTCGTTGATAATCGAGAATGGAATCAGTTCAAATGCATGTTGTCAGCTAGGGATAAATCGAAAATGCTGAATTTATCTAGCTCCTGTTATGTTGGGAGGAAAAGAGTTCATCCATGATATGTGTGCTTCAGCATTGCTTTTGGAATGAGAAGTAAAGGTACTACCGGGATCAGACTATTGCATGACATTCCTTACGAAATAATAGAAGTTGAGAATAAGGAACAGATCCATGGTATCCTCTTATTTGTTTTTTCTACTCAACACCAGACACTTGATAAATAATTAAGTCCAATCAAGTAAGCAATGCTCATATCACTGGCTTGTTAGTATTCACTTCTCAAACAGCTGACAAGTTTGATAGATCACAAAGAGCATGTTTATTAAATCGATCAAATTACACCAAGAATGAAGCAGGTTTATGGATTAAAAACGTTAATAACGTTTCTTTAATCACACTAATTGTTCACTTGAAATGGAACCCTAATTAAGTGCTAACCTACTCAAGAACAAATGAAACCCAAATATTTGACGGTTCGGTGACATCACACAATTGACCAACTAAGAAACGGATCATTCGCACTCATAATGAGTGTAGCATGAGTCCATCCCTACATCGTGTATTGAAACCCAGATCCTCATGGATACAAAATCAGCAAGGCAACGGAGTCAAAATTTTCATCGTCTGTAAACATGAATCCATCCAAACCTGATCAAACTAACAACACGAGGCCATAAGGAAATGTAAAATTTCTGCTCTGCTAAAGCGAAACAATGCTACTAAATCTAGAAGTTGAGCAACCCATCCGAGATCAAGCAATTCGTAACCCAAAGGTTATTACTAATAGTACCCAAATATAGTGAGCTGAGCTAAGTTCCTCCAAAACCCCACAAATCTGTGCCTGACCTAACATTCTCTAGCCCAATCCATGGCCTAACCCCCAGCAAGTGAAACCCCGAACGAAGCCACCACCATAATTTCATGTCGGGACCAACTGGAGCAACCTCCCAGACATCGTAACACGCCCATAACCACTAAATCTAACTGCCCACCACGAACCCTAAGCCGACGGAACCAAACCGCTCCCCGATCCATTTCCGCCCGCGAAGATCCTGGACTCAATCTGACGAAAGCAAGCAAGCGGGGAGGCAGCAGGAGGGAGGGCCGAGCAGGGCATGGGAAAGGGGCAGGGGGATGGGGATGGGGCGTGACCCCTTACCTCGAGGAGGAACCCGAGCGCGGCGCCGACGCGGAGGCGGCGCTCCAGGGGGAACCGCGCGAGGAAGTCGGCGACGACGTCGGCGAGCGGGCGCGAGGCGGCGGCGAGCAGCGAGAGGAGGTTGGACCGCTCGTCCGGCTGCAGCTTCGGGGCGGGAGCCGGCGCCGACATGGTGGCGGTGGTGCTGGCGGTCGCCGGCGTCGTGGCGGCCGGCGGCTAAATGTTCCGTTCGATTTTTTGGTTTTGGGTTTGTGTTTTTTCTCCCTCTGGGTGAGGGATTCGGGGGGTGCAATGGGGTTAGGCGACTTGGGATGTGGTTCGGATCGGACGGGTGCGGCTGTATTCATAATCATACAGGTCAGCTTTGTTTGTTTTTTTCCCCTTTCTTTTCTTAACCCTCTTTTTTTAAAAAAAAAGTTGATCTAGGCTAAGCCGGAAATACTAGTGTAGAGCATGAGTAAACATAATCAATAAAAAAACATGATTAAAAAAACACTTCTTACTGATTTTGTCTTCTCAAGTGCGAGGCTTGCCTTCTTTTCTACGAGAGAATAGAAGGCTAAGGCTGTGTTCGGCTCCATCCATTCCCAGCGCGCACAATGAACACGGAAAACGGAACGATTCATTAGCGCGTGATTAATTAAGTATTAGCTAAATTTTTTTTCAAAAATGGATTAATTTGATTTTTTTAAGCAACTTTTGTATAGAAACTTTTTACAAAAAATTGCACCGTGTAGTAGTTTGAAAAGCGTGCACGGAGAAAAAGTACTGGTGCTTTGCTTTCCGAACGCCAGAAACGCTACGAACTGCTATTCCAGAAACGCTACGAACTGCTATTTCCGAACTCAGCCTAAGATGTCTAGAATCCACCAGCTGCTAACTAGAATAGTGATCACAAAGGAAGCAGATGATGTCAGATTAAGCTTTATTTGGATAACGAGGGATTCAATTTTAATTAGTGTACATAATGACGTCGGCTCGTGATCAAGTTGAATCTATTGCTTTTGTCTAACTCATTGCATGACTTCAATTTGGACGCAACATGTACATAGCAGTTAAGAGAATTGGTTTTTGTTGCTTTTTATATATCCATGAGTGTTAGGAATTCATTTGAAAACTAACGGCATAGTTTGACATTTTGCAATAGAGAATTGAGCACAGGTACAGATTTTTCTTTCTTCTTTTTGAAGTAAAAGCACCGATACAGTTTTGTCAGTTGTTACTGTTACTTATAATTAGTTTATAGTACCGTGGAAAATTTGTAACATAATTTGACATGTTGTGTTTTGCCATTTGCATTGTGATAGCAATATAAACCTTGAGAATTTTGCATTCGTAAAAAAAACTAGAGAATTGAGTTATGTGATTCTGTAGCCATCAGTGTGGTTGTGTCGGTGGTTCAGTTATTTGCAATTGCTTTACAGTACTATGAAAAATTTGGAATGTACTATTTGCTTCACTTTGCCTCTATATTTTTCATATTGTCAAGGTACAAGTTATGCAAGATTAATAACATGCAATGTGAACGAACTGCTTTTATCCTGTCAACTTTCAATCATCTCCATTCATGCGCTTTGTTAGCAACTTTTCATTCCACATGAATTTAAAGGAGATTTATTTACAAACCTTCTGGATATTAGTATTTATATAAACAGTATATTCCAGCAGTTTTAACATGGCAAACAGGTTGCTACTTCGCTATTCTTTTCTGATTAAGATTCAGATTTTACCTCGATTTCCATTAGCACGTTTTTCACATTATTAAACAATGTGTTTCGTATGAAAACTTTCTATATAGAAGTTGTTTAAAAATATCAAATATATTCATTCATCAAGTTTATAATAATTAGAACTTATTTAATCATATCCTAACGAGTTTTTCGTTTTACATGCACCAACTTAATGTTCATCTTCATCCATGGAATGATAGCGCAGGGTGTTGAGTCACGGTCTGCCTAATCAAATGCCAAAAAAAGAACTCCCAATCGCAAGATGTCTCCCGTAACTTACTGTGTACATCAAAATACATATGCTACCATTCCCATTTTTTATTCTTTCCCAGTACTTCAATTATCAAATTCAAAAAAAAAAACATGAAACCCACAAGTGCAAAAAGGCTAACAAAACCAAGCCTCAGTCTTGTGAAGTATTCACAAACGTAATTACCTTCAATAAGTATATATATAATCGGTGGGATGGAAACGGTACTCATATGAATCCCTCTCGTATGCAGGTTACTCAAATCCTACCAATCTACCATAAGTACAATTGCCGTTCAATGGGTTAATAATGTTCATTGTGGAGGAATAAGCTTCATTTTTCATCCTCATAAGCGCAAACAACAACTGAGAAGTTCAAATACTCTGTAATACTCCGAACATAATGTCCCACTTAATATAATGCATGGACTAGGTGCAGTCCCTTGCAACATATGATCATATACCAATGTAAGTTACAACTAAAAATACATCAACTCATGATCTAGCAAATACTATAAACAAGTGTGATTTAAAGTGTAATTTCATTGCTTAATAAAATATCAATTATTTTTTAAAAAAAGTATGGTGCAAACCGATGGTTTTATGAGAAAACTACCTCCTATGGAAACCCTTGGAGATATAGATGCATCCAGCACAAACTATCATTACCAGAGAGCTCAGCCTGCAAAAATTTCTCAGGCCTTGAAGACTAAATTTGAAATATAGAAGGCAACAACATACAGCACAGCCTACTTAAAAACTTACTTTCAAGTTTAGTAGTATCATGTATAAATGGAGTATTATACAAGTAGCAGAATACCTACCTGTAGACCACAATTTTGTAGGATACTCTTAAATTCAGTAAAATTCACATGACCCAAGAGAACAGATGTGTGGGAAGCATCAACCGTTCCGACTTCATTGTGAGCCCATACATTCAACTACAAGAATTAAAAAATAAAGCCAATAAGACATGCATTTCTACTGTTAGGCTTGTAGCATGATGTAAAAGTACTAACGAAAATATCTCTAAAAACATATATATAGTTTGCGCAATCAAGCACAAGCAGATTTATAATACCCCAAATGCAACATCATTGCCACAAGTGAACAAATGACTCAGAGAGAATGGCACAAGCAGATGTAAAATTAAAACAAAAGGACCAAATTTAGTTCATATAAGTACTATCATAGTAACTAGTAAGAGGCGCTGAGTTTGTTCAAACATAAAAAATACTTTGACTAGAATTTAAGGGGCATTGGTGTCACATAGGTTTTCTCAACAGCACTGTAAACAAAACTAAGAAACCGAACAGGAGAAAGTACTCCAACAAACCCATACCTTTTGACCACAAATGCTCTTCACCAATTCTTTTGAAATTAGTCAAAACAACAAATCAATGAAAAAAAAACTCAAGGTATAGAACATGTTTTCTTTATTGAAATATATGTTACCATGAGATGTTGCATCTTTCATTGTTTTGTTCTCCCCAGCAACAATAGCTTCCTGTGGCTTGTTAGTGCAGCTATAGCATATGGAGACATTGTTAGAAAACAAAAAATGTATCTAACACAAGTAGTGTAAGGAGATTAGTGAAATAATCAAATTAGGTATGCTCCTAGTGCCAAGAGCAAGTAACCGAACTTCACTAGCACTAAAGATTAGGTATCCTCCCAGTACCAGACCTCACAAGGAAACCAGGCCCCTTTTAAGGACAGTACTAAACACTTACTCTGATGCCACGAAGTGCCTCCATGCACTTGAAAACAAAGCATCAATGTCACAATTATACATAATGAATCAAACCAATTGGCCAATAAATTTATGGAGCAGACGAGAAAGCATTAGATCAACTATTGTTATGTCCTTTATTTGCTGCACCATATTATCCTTCAAAATGAAAACATGAGGTCAATATTTAAAATTCATGTTTGCAAGCAGAAATTTAATAAGTACAATAAGAAGTTAACCTTGGTGTGATCAAGTACGTGCTCAATGAAATGCCTGCAGAACTCCAAGAGAGACCCATAGGTAACACCCCATTTGTCAAAAAGATATGTGTTATTTTTGTAGTAATATACTATGCTGGCCAAAAGATGTTGTTTTGCCAGTTCATGCCAATCATTAAGCTCCTTCCTTGTGTGTAATGGAGAATATATTGGTGGTACCCCTGTCCGTACTAAATCTGACACTCAAAAATAATTACAGAGAAAGGCAGATTGTACCAGCGGTGCTTTCAGTGCAAAAGGAGAACTCATTAGCACTAGAAATCTCTGTCATCTCTTGGGCTTCTTTACATGGTGGGGCATTTTCATGCAATCATCCAGAAACTCTTCAAAGAACACACGCAATCTTCCATTTTAATCAACAAAGCACATGAGAACAATGTGATAGTAAGTCTTCAAATTAGCAAATGCCCCGTTCTGGGATAGGGCTTCATCTTCAAAGTTAATCACAAAATTAGAACCGCGATTTATAACCTGCAGGTTAGACTCATACTAGTTCCCACCAAAACATCTACCCTCCTTAAATCTGTTGAGTATACAGTGCAGGTATCCAAGTGCCATCTTTGTACCAACAAATGATGGTGATACATCCAGATCACCATCTACATCATATTCTTCAAGCAAACTAATACTATCAACATAACTCTTGAAAGATTGCACGCTGCATTAAAAATAAGTGCAAAATCATCAGGCTTCCTGTTATTCTGAATGGAACCTTATCACTTTTGTTAAGAAAGCTAACCTTTTTGGTGCTGGCAAATTTTGCAATTCCAACTCAGCATGCAAAAATGTATCTAATAGATCAAATCCATGATCAACTAGATATAGAATGACCGATTGTGTCAAATCCTCGAAGATCCTAAAAAAGGACAAATTTTCAACCAAAAGTGATAAAAAAAGATTTAAAGGGTGATAAAAGCTTCTAATGTACCTGTCTTGATGATCCTGAATTTTTAATGCCAAGTCTTTGTTATACTTTTTGATGAAATCAAATGGCACATATAACTTTGGTGAGTCTTCATATTTCATAGCTTCCATAATGCCTTCAAAATATGGTATGTTCTTTCTGCTGCTCCCATCTCAGAACCTAGGAAAAGCTCAAAATTAGGACACAAACATAACAAGACAACAAATGCATCAAAATAGGAGAGAAGATTACTCCTTAAGAAACTTCATGAAATCATGACCGATGATGGCCAGATCCTCATCTTCCTGTTTAATTGGACCAGTATGTTCCCCCATTGCTACCTCACAACCTCCACCGTTTGTGTCTATTTCATTTTGATCCCTTTCGACAACCATCATTGTTTTCTCACCAGAATCCTTGGTGTCTCCTTCATTTTGAGGCCCTTCACCAACTACAATTGCTTTCTAATGAGAATCCTTTGTTAGCTGATTTTTTGTTAGATTTCCAGAAGATCCTTCAGGAAGATCTTTGTTGCTGGAACCGTCTTTCTTAGACATTGTCTTGAGAGAACCCTCTTTCTTTCCTAGTATTGGCACCATCTTTTTTTGATGGTATTCCCTCAATTCCTGTTGGCTTCTGACCAGCACCTTCGTTGCTTGAAGCCTCATTAATTTTCTTTGACTTCTTAGAGTACCATCGTTTTGCCTGTCAATTAATAAGTATCAAATGACTTGTTAATTATAAATTTTGTAAGTGTAAGAGAGCTGGCATGAAATTGGTGAGTTCCTCAAGTCTACAACTTACTTTAGTGATGTGGGGTTGTTTTTTAAGTGGAATGTACTTGCAATTCAAGTAAATTGGCTCCTTGTCTACCTGTTACGTAGGAAAATAAGTAGATTGAAGAGTTTTGTATTATTAGAGCTAAGGAAGTCATAGGGTATTCTTACCTCTTCCAGAATCCTCCACATTGCTTGTGGGTAAGCATCTAATATAATATATCTGTGTCTGTTTCCAGGACCAAAATGTATCCATCTTTCTACGGTAATATCATTAGCAATTTAAAGGGACAACTTATTAAAACAGAATGTCATCATGTTTTCAAATAATAAGATGACTGACGTTATAGCTGTAGGGTTAATACCTCACGAATAAGATTGAAGATGTCACCCCCCCCCCCCCCCCGGTAAAGAACAACATATTCATCCTTCACTAATCCTTGGCACAAACACTGTTATCTGTGTAGTTGAGATGATAATGTATTAATTGAGTGAATTGCAGTGTTCATCAAATAGAAGTATAGTCCCTAGTGTCCTATAGACCTACATACCCATAACTTGTGATTTGATTCCTTGCACCCAATAAACCTTGCAATAAGAAATCAACATAAAATTAGTAGAACAAAAAATCAAATCGTTGGATTTATTGAGTAAGATGTTTGGATGATATACAATCTTACTTTCTTTTGCATCTCTATTCCTCTGTGCAGCTTCAGAATTATCAGTGAGAGCATCAAGGGATGAAATGTGTGACTCCAAGTCATCACAAGAGAAGGACTTGACCATCTCATAGATGTTATCCTCGGGATTAGCCAACCAACCGTGCACCACTCAGATCTCCAGCAAACTGAATAATAAATTGTCCTTTATTTGTCTTGAACGATGTGATGCTAAAAAAATAGCACAACGCGAATCAAAACAATTAAAAGAAAATACAAAGATGACAAATCTACAGAAACTATGGTGTCCACCGTCTTTGTTCTGACTGATAGTTGTTAGGCTGCAGGAGTTTTTTTTGACATCTGACAATCAGTTGGTGGCTTCTTGGTGCACCAATGCCATTTGAAGCTTAGGAAACAACAGATCTACAGCAGATCTTTATTTGGTGGAGGTAATGTTAGTTGATCTGATCCTCCCCGATGAGTCCCTTGCAACTATGATGGTTTCCTCCATTGTCTCCGGCGTCGTTTCTTCAAGGTATGGTTATGTTCTTCTATCATGCCGAGGGTGCTGCAACCTCTCTTTCTTGGAGGCCGTTGTTGGCTTTGCATTCAGGTTTTCTCGATTATCATCGTTGGCTGAATCACACATGTTACCAGAGCAAAGGAAAAACTACATTGCGTGCTACACAAACATCAGGATAGTGTTGGTCGCTCTCGCACTCATACGTTCTTCTTCATTGCCACTGGCGACAAATTCTTAACGGGCAGCTGAAGTTTCAAACGTGTGCCAACACCGTCACAACCTCCATATCCGGGAGACCTCATAAAGGTTTGTGACTAGCTTCTCTTGTAGTTGGCCTTGCTTTTCCTAGTGTATGGTTGGTGTCTTCATCGAGTTGGCTGAAACAGAGGAAGAACTAGACTAGAGACATGATTGTTTTTTTAATTCTTTTTTATCCCTTCTATGCAAACTACTCAAAATGTAATTTGCCCTAAGGGCCTTTCTCTGCCTAGCTGTACTGTCGGGTAGCTTCGATAAATAAAATATTGAGGCCTCTGCTTCAGAATTGTTTAAAAAAGAACATTGGAACATACAAAATTTGATTATGTTTTCTTAGGTTTTTTCTGATGCTAACAAATGCAATTAAAGCAATTATTTCAGCAATTCAAGGTGTTGTTTTTTCCCCAAGGTGAAGAGGAGTTAGGGGGAAAGAAAGGATGAGTACACTATAAGGAGAAAGCAAGGCAATCCATCGTCTTTTTTACAAGACAATCTCATGCCTTCTCACCTTAGCACTGAGATCGCTCCTAAAGTGCCATCATTGAGCTCGTTATCGTATCATGCTAGGTGTTCACGCTAGAGCAGGGAGACATTAGCTTCACAGCATAGCCCGTACAACATAGGTTCTGCAATATGAAAATAGCTCTATTATGTATCATACAGAAATATGTGTAAGACGATATGCTTAGTGTGAGCTAAACTCCCAGGTTGATCAAATGACTGCCTGGCCAGCTTCTAAAAATTATCATGAAAAACTGCCCATAAATAGTAATAACTATTTACTGTTTGCGCTTGATAGCATCACCGATTTCTCTACTAAATATACCATGTATTAGAAATACTACTAGAATACTGTAACAAGAATACACCTAGACTTGACTTGTAGCTTGCAGTGGAATAATATGTCACGCAACCATTTCTCTCTCACACATTTGTTATCTTTTTCTAGAATATAATAATACAAGGTGCATGGCAAAGACTTGTTTATTGAAGCAACTAATCTTTTCTCACTATTTTCTCACTAGAGAGGTACTCCCTCCGTCCCACTGAGACTAAGACGCAATCAAACTTGGCATGTTCTTTAAAGCTAATCTTTGACTTTAAATTTTCAAATACTATGATATTTGTAGCAACAAAATCACAAATTGCATGAAATTAAATTCAAATGTCAATCCAATTATATTTGTTTATCAAATAAAGCTTATTTTATAATTAAAAAATTATTGGTCAAATATTTAAAGAGTTGAATTTTAAAATACGTGCACATTTTATTTTATTCAGTGGGACGGAGGGAGTATATAATTTTTGACCGAGCAATTTCAACTCAACAGGTAAGTTGCTCTAGTATTGCTTTGTGGTATATGTTATTTTCTAAGAAATAGAATGATGGATAAGCGCTCCTCGAGCCTCTAAATGGTATAACTTTTTAGAAAAACTTTATATGTATAAATTTCTTAGAATATTATTTTAAATCCATTTTTTACTTTGAAATATTTAACTAATTCATTTATACCCTCAAATAATTATAAAAATCATTAAGCTATTTAGCTATTCAACACAAATGAACACATACATAAAGTCCGGAATTCTAATAGGGCTTTGCTCGCGTGTGAACGAAGTCGCGGATACGGCAATGCACTTGTCATCCGTGCAATGCGCTTAGCTCCTCTTCTTGCTCAGATTAACCAACCAAAACTTTCTATCAAGACATTAATAACTTTTCATAACAAATAATACTCCCTCCCTTACATAATATTATTATGAGACGTTTTGAATTTGTCCTAAGTCAAACTCTTTCGAGTTTAGCCAACTTTATATAAAAATATAATGATATTTTCAACACAAAACAAATGTACTATATAAAAATATATTGAATATATTGAATGGTGGATTTAATTAAATTGATTTAGTGTCGTATATATTTTTATAAATTTAGTCAAACTTAAATAAGTTTGTTTTAAGACAAATCCAAAACTTCTTATTATAATATGAAACAGAGGGAGTAAATAAAAGTAAAGAATGGCTAAAATTTCAAAAGATATGTTTGTAGAGGAAACTTTCCATAGGAATGATATAATACAAAACTTTCGCTGAAAGTTTATCAAACGTCCATTTGAAATTTGAAACTTTCTATGATATAATTTTTCCATATAACGAACTAACTTTCTACTATATAATAGACTTTCCATAGGAGAATTAAAAATTTTTATATAGAAACAAAAAATTTCTCTAGATAAATCAAAATTGCTAAATAGGCCCACATACGAAGGCATGCGTGAGTCTATTTAAAGATAGTGTTTGATATAGTCTCTTAGAATATTTAGGCTAAATTCGAAAGTTTCTTTTGCAACTCACTTGTTTACCGTGAGCTAAACATTTATATAAAAGTTTATTTCAAAAATCAAACAAAACCAGTTTTTAAGTTTTCAATAGTTAATACTTAATTAATCATATGCTAATGATATTTCTCATTATGCGTGCGATAAAAAATTAAAAACTAAACAAGCTTTCAGATAAGCCGAGAGACTATCCTCTTATAACATTTGAGATGATAAAGATTCATGTACCAACATATTTTTTTATTACATTTTTTTCTTTCCCCATCTTCATGCATCGTAGTTTCTTTTATAAACGGTAAAAGTCAACGTTTAGTCGTTGTTAAGTTGATCCGTTGTTAAGTTGATATCAATATTTCTCTCTCCTTTTTTCTCTTTCATGCCAACAAATTTATCCTGTTAACTACACTAAGAGCAAGTTATTATTTGTTATTGTACATATTTAGGGCATGTTTGGTAAGACTTCAAGTCCATCTTCACTTTTTCCGAAACTAGAGGTCAATCAAACAGTTTTTTACTTTTTCGAAAGCTAGAGGTCAATCAAACAGTTTTTCACTTTTTCGAAAGCTAGAGGTCAATCAAACAGTTTTTTACTTTTTCGAAAGCTAGAGGTCAACCAAACAGTTTCAGTTTGATCTAAAATGAGAATAAAACTGATTGAAACGTTCTCATAAAATAAAAGAGATATGAAGTTGGGTTTAGGTCACTTCGCAACTCTACTCTAAACTCAACTTTTAAAATTAAATTTAGAAGTAAAGCTCTGTCAAACATCCTTTTCAGCAGGAATCTATCACAAAAAGTATTCCTCGACAACAGCATGCGTCAATTAACTTTTCCGCATAAAGGCTCCTCCGCATCATGATGTAGGTATTCCAGGTGTCAATTTGGTACTTGTTCTGCTTTAACTCTGTCAATAAAGCAAAAGCAAAAGACTCTTTTCCCCTAAACCCGCACAAGTGTGAAGTCAAGGGTGGCTCAGCTCAATGCTATACTAGGAAGTACTCCTCGTTCCAAATTATTGAAAAATCTTTTGCATTTTTTTAAAAATTAAACTTGATAATTTTTAACTAATAATCATACTAATTATAATAAATATTATATATGTTATATCATTATATTTATATTATATTCATATTTTAAAGTATTTTCATATTTGTTAAAAACATAACATGAAATAAATTTATTATCAATATATTTTTATAATTTAGGACAGATCAATCGGTAACTAGCAACGTGAAAGGAAAAACATATCCTATGCATCCAACTTTTCTCGTGTGTACACCAATTAACAAATTTCACCAAAAAATCTAAAAAAAATTGTACAATATACTTAGGCGCAAAGTTTTAACCTTAAATTTATTATATTTTAGCCATAATAAAAAGATAAAAATTTTGATAGTTTTGAGATCATAAATATGTCAGAATTTTATCTTTTTTATTACTCCCTATATATAATTAATTTCAAGATGAGACTTCACACATAGATGTAATACTATTAAAAATATATTTATAATTTTTTTAAATTTTTTGATAAAATTTATTAGTTAGTATACACGATGTGTACACGGAAAAGTTTTTTCGTACATAAGATACCTTCCTTGCGACATGTGAAAGAAAGGTTCGTTTCTTTTCCACACCATCACCGAGCGCACCCTGGTCACTGACGCGTGGGCCCGTCTCGTCCTCACCTAGTTGAATGTTGAAACATGTCACTATGTCAGTGACCACTAGGTTCTATGCAGTGCAGCCACCACTAGTCCTCTGCTGCTCCTCTGCTTCTCTTCTCTCCTCTCCTCACCTCCCCGGGAGACCCTCGAGATGTCCGGCGGTCGCCGCGGCGGCGGGCGTCCTGGCTCCGGCAGCAGCAACGGCGGCGGCTCCGGTGAGCACCCCTCCCTCCGCTCGTGCAGTCGCGCCACCCTTCTCCTGTAGGATTCAGGGCGGTGGCCTCTTCGTAGTTGGTGTGTGTATATGTTTTTTTATTCCCGCAGATTTTGTGCTGTGCATGGCCTGCATCCCACATTCCTGAGCCTTTTTGATGAGACTGTGGTTAACTGCATTGCTTTCAAAAGCATTGCATTCTACTCCATCAGTAGGAAGTAGTAAGCATAATCTGAGAAAAAAAAGAAGCAGCGCTTTGGGGTAACTGCAGCAAAACTTTATAGACCTTTGCTATTGATGTGTATATGAATTTTTTTGATTGGATATATAAAATTGATCAGCGTAGATTCGTCTTGGATCTCATATTTTGCTAAGAAGTATGGTAAGAAATTTTAGTATTTTACCACACTTGATAAATATATCGCGGTACTTACTTATTCATTAGTTGCAAACCTGAGGTTGGAGACTGTATGATGTTAAGTATGTGAATGATGACTTCATAAGTATGTTAAGTAGCAAACATGAGAAGTGGGTTGCATGTTCCACAGTACAATTTTTAGTTGTTCCTTTTTGTCAAACATATAGAAAAATATAATATTACTTTATCTAACTGTTCTTGATGTAGGGTATGGTTGGGTTGAGAAGAAGTCAAAGAAATCAGAGAAATCAGTTGGGAAGGGACAATGCTTACCATGTACTTCTTCAAATGGTGCACCTAACCCTGCTACAGCATGGCAAGCACAGAGTGGCAATGGATCTTTACGCCCTCCTGGAAATGGTCGGGTTCAACGTTCTGATCATAGGCCTGCTCTCAGAGGCAGTCGGTCACTGCCACAAATTAAGCATACAGAAACAAAATTGCAAGCACCACGTCCTGCACCTCTTGCAAATGGCCTGCAGTGGGTACTCAAGTCTCGCTCATCTGGCTCTGAGAGCAATAAGGATGATGCTCCTACATCTGGTTCTGACCCTGAAATGGACAATGGTGAAGATTATGATTCATATGATGATGATTCTGATGATAATATGGTTGATGATACCAGTGGTGACTTTGATTCTAAGGCAGCTGAGAAAAAATTTGAGGCTCGGAAAAGGCACGAGCTGTTGAAAAGTATTTTTGAACTTCTGGAGAAGTTAAGTGTTGAACAGATAAATGAAAAGACTAGGCGATGGCATTGTCCAGCATGCAAGAATGTACGCGGGGGAGTTACCTGGTACAAAGGGTTACAGCCTTTGATGAATCATGCTAGAACAAAGGGTTCTAAAAGGGTTAAGCTTCACAGAGAATTGGCTGCATTGCTGGAAGAGGAGCTGTATCGTAGGGGAGTTTCAATGGCACCATCTGGCGAGTTCTTCGGAATCTGGAAAGGATTGCGAGAAAACACTGATCGTCCGATAGTATGGCCACCAGTGGTTATTATTATGAACACTCGATTGGAACAAGACAAGGAAAGCAAGGTGGCGTTTTCTATTTCTTGCTTGAGCTAACAAATATTTTGCTTTTATATATCATTTTCTGTTGCATTGTATCTGGAAGTTTGTTTTGGCCAATTGTAAGTTATGTTGTTCATTTATTGACTATGGTGTCTATTAGGTCACAATATTTATTTCTTTTGAATGCTATTGAATTTTAGTTATGGATGATGCACATGGATTCTACTAAACCTAAATTGCACACATAACTTTATGGTTGTCCGCTATTCTTTCTGTAATATCTGATCTAATCAGTTGTATCCAATGTGTAGCAAAATTAAAGAAATAAGGTTGATTTGTTTTCATATGGTTCTATTGATTTTTTTTATCTATTATCAATAAATAAAATGTAAATACATCCTTCAGGAGCAGTTAAGATGGCAAATATGATGGTTTCCATTACTTAAATATCAGATAGTTGTCATCTGCATTGCAGTATAGATCCACTGGCACGGTTTATCTTCGTTGCCATCTTATTTGGATTATCATTTTTATGTTAGTTATTATATTATGTGCCAGCAAAACATTTTTCTTTGAGTTGAAGGTTAAAAATATTTACAATTTTCAAATAACGTAAAACTGCAAGAAGACGTAATGTAATTATTCTTTATTATGTTTTGCTTACATTCATACTCCGCTGCAAAGAAACATAAATATGGCTACTACTCAGGATTGTCTAGGCATAGTTGGCACAACCAGTACCAGATTGTAAAAGAACATCCATTTGATCTATTTTTTAAGCTGTATGAAGTTCAGCTTTATTGCATTCTAATTTATGTTTCTTCCTTGACTTGTTCTAGTGGAAAGGTATGGGAAACCAAGAGCTCCTTGGTTATTTCAGTAAATATCATGTGAAGGAAGCATGCCATGCTTATGGTCTAGATGGGCACAGTGACATGAGTGCGCTAATATTTGAAGGATCAGCCGTGGCCTATAAGGAGGCAGAACGGTTGCATAATCACTTTGTTGATCAAAGAACAGACAGGTATGCATGGTTTAATCGTAGGCTCATTGTACCTGGAGGGAAAAGGCAACTGTATGGTTTCTTAGCAGAAAAAGAAGATATGAAGGCGTTCAATAGACATCATGGTATAGTCTTTAACTTCTTTTTATATATAATGCTCTGAACTCTGTGCAATTGTTATTCATGTGGTAAATAACTTACTTATTTTTTTGTTGCCTGAGTTATTTATCCAACCTCAATGCGGTGATGCTCATCACATTGTATGGAACTTGGCACATGCCAAGTTGTGTTGTTGTGATACTGTCTTCGCGAAGGACACATGCGGAGTTGCATATTTCTGTTCTTCCTCTGTGTTGGCATATGATTGTTTTGTAGTTACCATGTTCAAGTTATGTTTATCCACAGATATAGGATTAGGAGGAATTGATTATACGACACTCAACTGATGTGCATTTCACTTGATGATTTCCCAGTCCTCCCAATGCAATTGATTATTCTCAACTTAATGGACACACTTTCTTGACGGTTTGATACTTCTGCCATTTTGTTTGGATTTTGTACCCTCCAGCTTGGGCACATGAAAGCATCACCTCATGAACTTCCTTGCCCCATATTGTGCATTACAGCCAGGCAAGGGAACCTTCCTTGGGTTCTTCCCCTCTGAGCAGCATCTGGCATGGGCAGCGCCTTCCACCCTGTTAAACCGCCCCACCTGGTCATCTGCGGCCCCCAAGTCCTGGGGGGGCTTATGTCATGCACTCATGCTCTCAATCTCAGCCATCCGGAGGAGCTTGTTGTGTCGCGGCCTTCAACAGACATCTCACATTTTATGGTAGCTAGTGCCCTGTGCAAGCCTTTCCTCCCCCCTTGTTGTGTCGCGGCCTTCAACAGCAGAGCTATGTCACTGGCCAGTTTTGGGAGGAGCAAGTCCCTGCCACACACTAAGGCCCTTATACTCCGATCACCAACGTAGCTGCACAGGACATCAATTTTAGTTTTCTGTTCCACTACTCCATGGCCTGTTGCTGCATACAAATCACTGATTCCTCTTTCATGTGATATACTGCTTGCACGGAAGCAGTAGATTTTGTTGGAGTGACCAGCTAACAGGTTAACAGAGGGTTAATTTGTTCTCCAGTATGCATTGTTTCCTGTTCCACGTTCTGTTAGGTTCCCTGTCATGCAAGTCTCTTGACTTCGATTTCTTCATATGCATGATATCTTGTGGTTCTATGAGGTGATGCGATTCTTCTTTGTGCCTTGGTGTTGACTTGTGTTTCTTGTCTTTTGTTATAAGTTTTTAAAATGGAAACATGATCCATACATGTTCGCATGTTTGAAAGGTGAACATTATAAAATATCATTTTGGAACCTTTTATTGAACACGAGAGTTGGAGTATTGTCAGAACGAAATGCATCACCTGTATGACTGTGTATTCAACTAATTTCCTGGTTTTCCTGAAAGATTAGCTTTACTGTTGCATGGCAATTTCAACATAAATTCAGACTATTTTTTAAATTTTTGTATGATTTTCAGGAAAAGACTATTTGAAATACGACATGAAATCTTATAATGAGATGGTGGTTACCCAATTGAAACAGATGAGTGAAGACAACCAACAACTGAATTATGTGAAGAACGAGATGGTTAAGACAGAGCGACATTCTAAAGAAGTAGAAGAAGCCTTAGGTGTTGAGACCCAGAAACTTCAGGGAGCAATTGAAGATAATATTATTTTGAGGAGAAAAACCAAAGAGATGCTCTCGGAGTGCGTGGAACAGGTATTGATTGCTTAATGATTATCCTGGTGAACATATTTTCTGCTAACATATGAATGATCTGCAACCAGAAGTAACATAATTGTAAAAATTTGTTTGTACACTGCCTCCTAAATCATAATACAAAGATACGCATCGCTCTTGCGTATTCCAAAAAAAAAATCTGCTTGGGCAGGCACTCTTCTGCAATTATATCTTTTGTCTCATATTAACCATGTTTTGATTTCACCTCCTTTTCTCACCTTGTGGCTCTATACTTTGCAGATGGAGTCTAATGCGAAATTTTATCATGAACATATTGAAAGACTTTGCAAGGACACCGAGGAGAAAGAGAGTGAGTTTGAGAGGTTGCTGCAGGAGGAGCTAGCAAAGGCTATAGAGTGTGATGTTGACTCTGAAACTACAGAGAAAATAGAAAATTGCAGGCTAAGGTGCGACTAATACGTGGTTGGGACTCCGGAGCAGTTGAAAATTTGATAGTACTTCTGAATATTCTTCTGCTGATCAAATATAGAAATGGGTTTCTGTGAATGGTAATGCTCCACATCAATGTATCACTAATCCAAAAAAATTTTGCGCAGGGAGGAACAAATACAAAGAATCATAGATTGCCAGGTGAAGGATGCGGAGGAGTTTGCTGAACAAGATGAATTGATTAAAGCATATGAAGAGAAGAAGGCGAAGGTCAGGACGGAGTATATGGAGAAGGATATTGAGCTCGAGAAGGAGCTTTATGCCGCTCTCTCAAGTCTGATGGAGAAACACAAGCCGGAAATCTTCCAACCGTCCAGCTCTTGAAGTGCTGCAGGCTTGCAGCCCACCATATATGCCCTGCTCAATAATCTCAAGAGGTCCCTCTCCCAAATGCACTTCAATTACATGCCAGTAAAATTATTTGAACTGCTAAGAAATTCTCTCCTTAGTCGTGTCTCTGGGCAATTGTGTTGCACCCCCAATTTGGTGTTTTGATCTGAAGTTCTTTTGCGTCTGTGAAGGTCAATTTGATTGAGTTGACAAGGATACCTGTTGCTTAGCTCAAAGTTGTTGTGCTATACCTATGGCTCTTCTTCTGCCAAACAGATAACTCTACACGGTTTTGATTCCACTTGTAAGTTTGTGCAAATAAAAGTAAAACATATGGTTTTACTTTGTAAGTAAAAGAATTTCGGAGCTGTCAAGTAAGTCCCTAATATTTCTAGAGATTCAGAAACATCTTCTTTTTTTTGGGGGGGGGGGGGGGGGGGGTACTGCAAGCATGGTTTGAAGTTTGGATTTCATTTTGGAATGAAAAATCTGTTTGATTGTGATGTATGGAATCATGTGCGACCGTGTCATGATTTGATGCATTTCAGGATGTCGTACACTGTATGTGGTGCAGCAGTGAATTGGCCATCTCAACTCTTTTGAACTTGTAACACCACCCCCCTGTTCTAAGATTTTTAAGCGCACATTTTTATCGACCAATTCGATGACATCTACGATTCTACACGCCTATAAACTATGTTCATGTTAAGTTATAGTAGAACTTAAAAGTTTATTTTGTGAACTTCAAATTTCGGGCAAGAATTTGGGGGTATCACAACATGAGGCCATGCAATGTCCAAATCCTGAAAATTAATCGCCATTGATGCATGTGCAATTGCCTCCCAATCTCGCATTCATGATTTTCACATGTCTCAAACGTGAAGAGAACCACCATGCATAAAAAACCCTACTGTCACTATATCAAAGGAGCATTTACTCGATGCATAGCATCAAAGCATCAAAGAGAGTAGCATGAAGAGAAAAAAAAAAACACGAAATGGTTAAACAGATCGATCGAATCACCTCACCTTTTTCTCAGTCATGACAAATTGATCGCTCACGATTCAACTTCTTTCATTAGTAATGAAACCTTTGTACTTGGGCAACTTTCAAAGATTCTTCATAAAACAGCATCAACATGAACCAAACTTTTCATGTCTTCATTCAATTCAACACCTGCCAAAGCGCCAAAGCGCCAACTCCAAGAGTCCCCAGCCATCACTCGCACTGACACGTTGGCCCAGCTACTAACGTTGACCGGATCGACTCGTTGACAGCTACCCGGGCCCCACCAGACAGGCCGAGGTGCGCCCTCTTTTAAAGCTTTCGCAAACGAGGGAGGCGCCCACCCGAGAGAAAAGCAGGGGCCCCACGGTTACCAAAGCTTAACCACCAACTGACATTTCGGGCCCACCTAACTTGTCCCATCCGTCAGTGGAGGCGGGGTGAATCCGGTGAGGAAAAAGCAAAGCATTCCGTGCGACCACCCCTCGGTGCAGTTACCGCCGCCCCTGGATATAACGAAGCAGGCCACCACGACGCCAGAGACTCTCGCTTCGGCTTCTCTCTCCTCAAAAACACCACACACACCGCGACGAGGGAGAAAGGCGGAGAAACGCGAACCCGGCCACCGCGATGTCCGCCGGCGATCACCGCGGCGGCGGGGGCCCTCCCGGCTCCGGCGACGACTCCGGTGAGACCCCGCTCCCCTCCCTCTCCCTTGTCCCGGTGGGCGGATGGCCGATCCCCGCAATGGCGGCTGCGGCTCGTGTGCGCGTAGGGTTTTAGGGGGGTGGTGGGTCACTTGGTGTTGGGTTCCCCGCGGATCGGTTCGTGGAGTGCGTGGTCGGCGTGTGGAGGTTTTTGTTTTTGGGGGTTTCGAGATGATGTGTTTTGCGGGGGGTGGCCGCTGCGATGCGCGGGATTTGGTTGCGCGGGTGGATTGTTCGAGGTGATTGGTTGTTTCATTTTTTTTTGGTCGATCGTCGGGGTGTGTACTGTGTAGGCCTGTAGGGGGTTAATGCCCTGGTGCTTTGTGGTTGCGGATTTGGTGGTCTCGTCCAGGTGGTTGGTTCATCTGAATGCGATGCGTTTGGTTTGATTTGATTAGTTTGATTCTTCCATCTATTTAGAGTTTAGAGTTTTGGTGTTCCTTTTCTACTACTTTGTTCGGGTATGTTTGGGTTCCTTTCGGTGAGGATTTGTTGTTCATTCACCTTATGGAGTATTCAGTTGTAATAGGTGGGTTTTTATTCGATTTTGCGGCTGGTTCATTGTGCTAAATTTGTGTTGTTTGAATGTTTGCTTAGCTTACGAGATCGATGATTTTGTCCACATGCTTATTATAAGTTTGTAACAATGTTAATTTTGCTTCCCTGCGCTCTTGGTTTCTGGTGTGACCTCCTTAATTTTGGTTGTGTGTGTTTAGGTCTTTACTACTGATAAAATTCAAAACTCTTAGAACTTTGCAAATACTACTTCATGCTGAATGATTGCTCTACTCAGTCTGGTCAGAATTAATTTACTTTTTGTATAGAACTGTTGATATATAGATCTCTATGAATATTTTGATTGGACATAACATAACGAAATATATAATGCAATAGTAAGTAGTGTTTACAATTGCATTCGAAGACCTTTTGATATCAAGTACATATTTGTGACTGGAGAGAGTGTTCAGTGTTCTGTATTGGAACCTTTTATTGCTTTCATCATACATAAGAGCATGTCATAATTATTAATAACTGGCCTTCATCAGTTTTGGTTTGTGTCAAGGAGCTGTGCTCATGAATCTATGCGTGCATGTGCATCTGCCTTATAATCGCGTGAAAATAACATGTTATCCTATTTAATATAAATGCCTTATATCCAGGGGGTGGTTGGGAGACTGTTGAGAAGAAGACAAAGAAATCAGCGCAACAAGTTGGGAAGGGGCAATGGGGACAATGGAGTTCTCCAAATGCTGCACCTGCACCTACTGCACCATGGAGCGGCTCTGGAGCTTTTCATCATTCTGGAAACACTTTGGTTCAATATTCTGATCGTAGGCCAGCAAGAGGCACTCCTAGGCCACCGCCACAAAACAGGTCTACAGAGGCAGAACTGCAAGCACCACGCCGAGTTGTGACTGCACCTCTGGCAAGTGGTTGGCAGTGGGGAGCCAGGTCTTGCCCACCTGGTACTGAAAGCAAGGAGGGTGGTCTTCCTTTGTCTGGTTGTGATCCTGAAACAGACAATGCTGAAGGTGATGACACATCGGACGATGATAATGATGATGATATGAGTGACGATTTGAGTGATGACTATGATTCTGATGCAAGTGACAAAAGTTTTGAGACTCGGAAAAATCACAAGTTGTTCAAAAGTTTCTTTGAAGTCCTGGGGGCGTTAAGTGTAGAACAGTTAAATGAACCAACTAGGCAATGGCATTGCCCAGCATGCAAAAATGGACCTGGTGCAATTGACTGGTACAAAGGGCTACAACCTTTAATGACTCATGCCAAAACAAAGGGTTCTATAAAGGTCAAGCGTCACAGAGAATTGGCTAACTTATTGGAAGAAGAGCTATCTCGCAGGGGAACTTCAGTGGTACCATCTGGCGAGCAATTTAGGAAATGGAAAGGATTGCGAGAAAGTACTGATCGTGAGATAGTTTGGCCACCAATGATTATTGTTATGAACACAGTATTGGAACAAGATGAGGATGACAAGGTAACATTCTCTTTTGATTGTTGAGTTTCAGTATAGATCTGCACCAGTTTTCTGCCTGACTTGTAACTTTATAAGCATAACTTTACTCTTATCGTCTATTCATCATTCTGTAATTTTAGGTCTTGTCTGCCACATTAAATTTGTAGTAAATATAAAGAAAAGATGATTGACTATTTTCTTGCTTCTTTTGTATATTGTAAGAACATTTAGTTGATTCTACTGATCTGTTTATCTATTAGTATCAAAGGCAACGCACGTTCCTCAGGAGCAGTTACTATATGCTGACTTTTGTTACTTAAATATTATATGGTTTTTCTTATGCACTTTGATATAAATTGGTTAGCAAGATTTATCCTCTTCGTCACACACTTTTAGTTGAATTTATTATGTTGTGTTCTAGCAGATATTTGTTTGTTCAAGTGTTAAAACTTAAAATGTTTTCGATCATCAGATAACTTGACAGACTATTTATTGTGATTTCCTTGCATTTATACTTCATTCTGATAGAACAAAAATATGCTGAGCAGTCAGGGTTATGTAGGCATAGTTGGTGTAATCAGTTGAAGTTCATTAAAATGTATTTCTTATTTTCTATATTATTGTGAAACTGCTTGATCTATTAAATGTGTCTGCTTTTATTGCATTCTAATATCTCCTCTTTATCTCAATCTAGTGGAAAGGTATGGGAAACCAAGAGCTAATTGATTATTTCAGTGAATATGCTGCAAACAAAGCACGTCATGCCTATGGTCCAAATGGGCACCGTGGTATGAGCGTGCTAATCTTTGACAGCTCGGCTGTGGGCTATATGGAAGCAGAACGTTTGCATGACCACTTTGTTCGTCAACGAACGGACAGGGATACATGGAACAGTGCTCACAAGGTTACATTCTTACCTGGTGGGAAAAGGCAGCTGTATGGTTTCTTAGCTACAAAAGATGACATGGAGACATTCAATAGACATTGCCACGGTAAGCCATTTAACTATTGTCCATACATTTAATAAATTAACGCTGTGTCTTGCTGCAGTTGTCATTCATCTGATAAATAAATGGCTTTCATTAGCTTTTATCTCCTGAATTCTTTCTGACACCAATTATGATTGATCACGTCTATGAAGTGCTTATGCCAAATACTAGCTTGCATTTTTTTGATAAGCTGCTTATTTCTGCTCTTCATCTTCATTGGAATGTGATCGCAATTGGTATTATTTACCACAAATCCACAATATGTTTGTACTAATGCTTCACACCAACTGATTTCATACCTTCATTTCATTTTTATTTTGGAGTATGTTATTATAGTATACTCAACGTTCATCAGCTGGATAGCTTTCTGGTAGTTTATCTCTATTACTTGAAAGAATGAATGTCTATTTCGTTCCAATCAAAATGATATTCCCCTTCTGACTGTAAGAAGAAAGATTCTATACTCAAATAAGGACCACTATGCAAGGGTAACTTAGCCTCTTTGGGGAGAGCAAAGGATCATATCTCTTTGTCTCTGTTTATAAACCTACATGAGTTCAGTCGTCTATTTTTCCCTAGAACATGGCATCCATTGATTTATGCTAGGTGTAGATTCATCATCTTTGGGTTCAGCAGGAGTAATGCAGCCCATTCTCAAAAACAAATCTGTTTCTTTCAAAAATGTAAGATATGCTTAACTGTGACATGGTAATGGGTCCTACTGTTTTATTACCTTTGTTCAATACGGAATAGGAAGCATGTCTTGTTTTTCCTCTTGTATCCTTGACCTAAGAAAGCTGACATTATTTCTATGGCAGCTTAAACCTAGTTTTGTTATTCTTTTTAATAAAATACAACATTTTTAAAGGAAGATAGATACTCTAAGCTTGCAGATTTCTTTCTTTTATAAAGAGCAACTAATTCCTGAGCATTGCATTCGGGATACATTCAACCCTTGACACTTCGATAGTTTTATTTCTTCATATGCATGACAACCTGTCAATCTATCATTCATCATAGTCTTTCTGCATGTCAAATTTGACTTTATATTTGCTGTCAAGTAAAATAGAAGGGGAAGTGGTGCCTGCTTGTTTGGAATAAACAGGTCCCTTTTGTACCTTCTAATGATGATGGGGTCTCCCAAGTATTTTCACAAAAAAATGCATCACCCATGTGACTGTTTATGCATCAATTGAACATGACCATCAGTAATCTTGATTTTCTTATCTTGGCTATCTTATGATAGTTTGATTGTAACATAAATGCAAACCCTTCTTTCAGGAAAATCCCGTTTGAAATATGAGATGAGATCTTATAATGAGATGGTGGTTACCCAAATGAAGCAGATGAGTGAAGACAACCAGCAACTGAATTATCTGAAGAATAAAATGGTTAAGAAAGAGCAGCACTCTAAATCAGTAGAGGATACACTGAGTGTTGTTACCCAGAAACTTAGGGAGACAATGGAAGAGAATACTATTGTCCGGAATAAAGCCAAAGAAAAGCACTTGGAGTATCAGAAAGAGGTAACAATTGCTTAGTAGGTTGCCATAACGAATATATTTTTTGCTAACATATGTATGAGCAGCAAACAGAACTATCTTAGTAGTGTACATATTAGAGATATTCTGAGAGACCACTCCTGCAATTTAAACTTTTTCCATAAAATTTGTGTTGCCAATTTGCCATCGTCTTGTACCATCATTTTGATTTCATTCCCTTTTCACCTTGTGGTTTTATGCTTTGCAGATGAAGTTCCAGGAGGAATTTTTTCATGATCAAATTGAAAGAATTCACAAGGCAACAGAGGAGAAAGAAATTAAGTTTGAGAAGTTGCTGCAAGAGGAGCGAGCAAAGGCTAGACAAAGTGATGTTGGCTCTGGAAGTACTGAAGATCGCAGGCAAAGGTGCGCAACTAGTTGGATGTTTTTTTGTGTGTGATTTCACAGTTGGAATTATGATCCTTGTGATTGATCTTCTATTGAGCAACAAGTTATGAAATTTCCATTTGGAATGGAAATGCTCCGCATCAATATATAACTAATCGACATTGTTTTATTGTACAGGAAGGAGAACATTCAGAAGTTCATAGACTTCCAGGTGAAGGATGTTGAGGAATTCGAAGCTGAACGAGACAAACTGATCAAATCGCATGAAGAGAAGAAGGCGAAGCTCAAGATGGAGTACATGGCGAAGGAGGTTGAGCTCGAGAAGGAGCTGGACAGCGCCCTCACCGCCCTGATGGATAAACACAAGCCGGACATCTTCCAATCCTCCACCTCGCGTTCGACATGAAGACCGACAGCTTACCATACATTTCCTGCTCATATCCAATATCCAAGACTCCCATTTCCTAAGTACCCGTAAAACTTCTAGTGATGCGAAAACATCGTTCTGCCTGTTGGATGGATGCATGCCTTTGGAAGGAAACCTGAACCTGTTCCGTATTATATGGAGTACTATCAGTTTATGGTTGCTGATGAACTGATGACTGTGCGCTGCGCTCTTATCGCAAGCGTGGAAAAATATATCTAGTTTATCTAATCATTCTGCTCTGCGTTGCATCAACTGCTGATCGAGTGCTTACTGTTTCCTATTAGCAATTTATACTTTCTTATCGTGTTCACCCTTTCATGTTAGTCTTTGGCAAGCAGAACACATTTTAGCCTCAAATACAATACTAGTATAGTAGTATGACATGCAAGCTTGACCTTGAACAGGTTCGACAACAAAATGCAAAGGTTGTTTTTCTGCAGATCTCCACGTTGTTGACAGTGCAAATTGCCCAAAATGTGGCTAAATTACATCTCAAGAATGATGCCTCGTACCGTAGCACTATGTGCGATGAATCGACTTATGAGTTTTGAACCTCAGCCATTATCAGTTCGTCATCATAACAACTGGTTTCCAAAATATTGAAATTTTAGGAGCTGTGCAGAACATGTTTTTTACACGAAATACTTCAATCCTGTCGGAATAAGATACTTCCAAACATCACATTGTTATTGTTTTCCCCAAATATATAAGTTGTACGTACTCTCGATAAATAAAATCTCTCCAACCCATGCAAAGAGGAAAAATGGATTGAGCTAATGGGTCATCCGCTCCACATAATTCTGAAGTAAACGTTATCTGACGTCAAAACTGAACTTCATTACATTCTTAATAACTAGCAGCCTAGTTTGCATCAGGCAGAAGACCATCTTTGCTAGAAAAATGCTGCATTTATACATCAGACATACAGTAATTCTGTACAAGTTGGAATCCTAGACTTTGAAGGACGCCCAAACTTTCACCAAGTAGCCCAAAATCTTGATGTCGCTGAACATCTGCATCATGCTATGGTTTGTGTTCTTTTTCCTACTCGTTTACTCATCTGAGTAAGTGTCAAACTCAAACTGCTGCTCACCTTTATCAGTCGATGCTGCTCTTCTCCTGAGAAAAAACTGGACCAGTGTGACAGCAGCTACCAGGGCAATTTCAGAATGATCTGAAGTGCTAGTCTTGACAGAGAGGCGACCTAGGTTCCTGCTGTTTAGGTTAGCGCTGACCGAGACTTTCGACCCACGGCCTACTGGGAAGTCTGACTGCAGATTGACACTGATTACTGTCTCCTTCTCGAACGACAGAGCGGTGGCTGCAACTGTGATGCTCTCTTCCCTCACAGGGTAATCTTTCCCCCTGAATGTCATTTCCAGGCCACCTCCATGTGCCACTTGCCCACAGCCGACCATCCTCCCAGTGTTACCTACCAACTGAACTCGTCGCCCGACAGTGATGGAGTCTTCTAATTTGGCACCGGTGAAATACTTGCTCCCGAATTTAGTAATGGAAATGCCTCCTCCAGTTGTGTTCCAGGGCAAATTGCGGAACCTGGCATCACCATGGACAGTGCAGACCAGATCCTTGCTTGCTGTTTGCATATCCATGCCCCCTATCAAGGAGTGGCCGTTCTTACCGCTGTAGCTCACTGAACATTCTGATTGGATATACAGGTCTTCTTTGTCCTTTCTCATCTGCCCCACGATTGATGCAGTGGTATTCTTTTCTAAATCTTGAGATACTTCAAAATTGATCCCATCAAATCCAATATCATGGTCCCATCCTTGTGGATCTAAAACTGGTCTGAACACCATATCATCAGTAATAAGGTAACGGTAGCGATGGACTGGATAATCAGAGCCAAAACTTAATGGAATCTCCATATCTGACATGTGCACAACCTCTGGGGACGCGTTTTCTTCGTAATCATCACCAACAGCATTTGATGCTTCAACATTTTGAGCTTCAGCAAGCTTTTGCCTCCTAATTCCCTCCTTCCACTGTTTCTTTAGGTACAGAGTTTCACGGTAGTCTAGTTCATCAAGATATGCAGATCTCTGTTCTTTTGACAATTTTTCATATTCAGATTTCTTCAGAACACGGAATGGTGGTAGCTGATCAGATTCATCTTCATCATCTGACAGTTCGGTCACGTCAATGCCAACACCATCTGATCTTGATGATGGATGAGGTTTAAGGAGTGATGAAAGAAGATGAGGCAGTGAAGGCAGTCTAGTATTTGCTTGTGACAGAAGGAAGCTATCTTGGAACTTAAGCAAGGAATTTGCTTCTGCCAACAACTTGGTTGCCCCACATAGCAGCAAGAGTTCTGATACCCATACCTTCCCATTAGGTAAAACTCTTTCACCTTTGGTGTTCCGTCGGCACATTGGATGATTGTCAACAAGAACGACAGGGTTCTCCATCTGTGTGTTAGAAGAAGCCACCTGTATATGACGCTGCACCACATTCTTACAATAACGGGCATAGGAGTCATATTCCAAAGGATAACCATCTGGTCCTTCAGGAGGAGATGAAGAGCAGTGAGTCATTACAAGGACAGTGTTGAACCACATCGAAGAACCCAAGATATCAGTTATGAGCTTCAACAGCGGGTATTCACTGTATCTACTGTTGATATGGTCAAGTCGCTCAAAGTACAAGACGATATCAGGTGGTGATCTTTTAATTAAGCGCTTGACAGCATGTAGAATCTTCCTGTTCTTCCGCTGTCTATGGTAGTGAGGCATCAAACCAGGTGTGTCGATAACTGTAACTCTTATTCCTTTGATTGTTCCATCAATCCTCCTTATCCTTTCAGTAGCAGGAGCTAATGCATTGGTAGCAACCTTTGGTTCATCAAAAATGGAGTTTATCGTGGCACTCTTTCCCACACCGGTCTTTCCAAGTAGAAGGATTCGCAAGGGCAGGTCCAAATCGGGTCCACCTGGTGCTTCTTGCTCTGCTGCTATAACTCTGGCTTTGTTGATAGCAAGGTTGGTTCTCTTGGAATCTGATTCGCCAGCTTTAATCAAGTTGGCAAGGTGCAATCTGTACAATACCTGTGCGACAACATCAGTAGTGGGAGGCACTCCAGTTCTGTGCACAAGCCGCAGGAACTTAATTTGAAGAGCCTCAACATGCTTTAGTGGATCTGACTTTGTGTTATCATGATCTGGTTCATAAGAAATTGTGCCAGCATGTGGATTGGATGTGACCTCTGAATCTGATGTGCGGATATCATTAGACGGAAATCTATGGGTAGACACAGTTTCTACAATCTCACTCTGCGTGGCACCTGAATCATAAGATTGAATAAGGGGGCATTCAATTTAGTATTAACAGGAGCATAAATCAATAATAAATGTGTCCTAAAGACCATTCCTATTGATAACATGGATGATCAACAAGTAGCAAAATGACTTCCCAGGAAAGCAAATGTAACCAAGATGTGACACCCACAGATGCAATTACACCAATTCGGCAGTACCACAGCATATAAATTTTCATCAAGAGAATCTTTTGGTACCGAGTAAAATAATGAAACAGAAAACAAAGCTGTGCTCCAGCGATGATGACAAAAAGACTCGATCCTACTAAATTCGAAGACATATAATGTCCTAATTCCAAAAGGGCAACAGTTCCTGGTAACACACCGAATCAAACACCAAACATCAGACATGCCCCAACGGACTAATATTAGCGAGCACTATCAATCAGATTTTATCAAAAGGCTTGTAATGAGCCCCTGCTCCATTTAGTTAAGTCCAGAATATTATCAAGCAGATTTCAGAGGCAATCTTGTAGTCGAACAGCATCAGGAAGCATCCAACAATGATGCAGTGGCAGACTCCAAAACACATGGCACAAGATGTTATCCTTTCAGAACAAGAAAGGACCTCATAGAATCTGAACCATGGAACCTGAGCTGCAAATTCTAATCCCCATACCAAATTACTACTACACTAATCATCATCATCAAGTAAGTAAGGCAAAGAGAGCACGTACCATCCCCATCGCCCCGGGGCTGGGCGGCGCCGTCGTCGTGGGCGGAGAGCGAGAACGGCCTCGCCGACAGCACCGACGAGCCGAGCCGGTACGAGATCCAGTCCCTGAAGCTCATCATCACCAATCAGGAAATCACGAACGCCCGCTGCACCACACAACAACGGGAAACATCAATCAATCAAAAAAAAAAGAGAGAAAGAGATAAACCTAATCTTAATCCCCCCCCCCCCCGCGTCGAATCGCCCAACCGCGTGCAACCAAGATTCGACACAGGAACCCTCACGCTACCTACCTGGCCTGGTCGGAGCCCGCGGCGGCGTGGGGATGCGGAAGAGAAGATGATGGTGTGAGAGTTTCTTGGATTTGGTGTGTGTGGCAGGGGGAGGAGGAGAGGTCAGAGGAGTGGCTGGGTGGGGCGTCCAACTCCGAAGTCCGAACCCAACCGGACACGGACAGGGTAGGGTCGGGCGGTCGTTTCGTCCGCGACGGCGAGCGCCCGGATTTGTCACGTCTGCGAGAGGGGATGAGGGCGACTCGTTGAGATTAGGTCGCTGACAGGTGGGGCCCCAGGGATAGGTGTGCGACGTGGCATGACTAAAAGAAGGGCAAACTTAGAAGAGGAAGAAGAAAGGAGAAGAGGCAGAAGGAGGATCAGCGAGCAAATCAAAATTAAAGATCATGCCTTTAATGACTTCAACAAAATCAGATAGATCAATTTTCGGATTAAGTAGAGGTGATTATGTTTAGACTAAACTTAAAATAGTTAAGTAAGATTAAACTTCAACATTATGGCATTAGAGCCTAATCTTAGCCACATGAATCCCATTATCCTTAAAATGAAGTCATCTAGCCTTAGATTAAAATTCTTATCCCACGGCTTGATGCAAATCATTATCAATTTAAGTCAATTAGTTTAAGTTAAGATTAAGGCTTATTTAATTTTGTTCATGTTTAATTTTTACATGTTCAAAAAATTTGCATAATATGGTTTTGGCCAGAAATTAGAGGGGAGGATTGGTCAAATAGAAAATCCCCGATTAACTCTTTTAATCTATTCGGCATAAGGTTATTTTTAGTTTAAGTTAATCAGTTTCAGATTAGAGCTAATTTAGCTAAGTTCTAGTTTGAGATGCAAATTAGATCATGCTTAATTCTGTATAAGCCAAAGCAATGACAGGGTTTATGCTTAAGTAAATTTAGCTTCCGTTAACTCAAGAAGAAATTAACTCAAAGGAGGAAAATAGGGATAAAACATATTGAAATTCCCGAATTTTCCAACTATCCAGCTCAGAAAAGAAAAGAAGGGAGATTGGGATAAACAATATTGAAATTCCCAAAATCCACACCTTAGAAACCCTAATTCGAAGAAATTGCAGAAGCCTAGAAGACTAAATCCCAAAAAATTGAGAACATTGGGAGAACGTGATAAAATAGATTGAAATTCACCAAATCCCCAAATTGAGAAAACCCTAAATCCGAAGTAAACTCAAAATCCTCGAATAAAATTAAGCTCATTTTCAAATCGGATCACTTACTGTCGGTGAGAGCAGCAAGGGTGCGTGAAGCCCTTTGCCGGAAGCGGCATCGCCGTCGTCGTCACACGGGCGTTCTCATTTGCCTGCCTATGCCTCGACACGCGCCTGCCACCTCCTCCTCGCGGTCGAGCCAGCTTTGCTGCGCGCGCGCCGTTGAGGACCCCCTACCGACCCGTATGACGGATCCACCGCCGTGTGAGGAACGGGAAGTGCAGGACGGCTTGGTTGCGGCTTCGGTTGTGCCCCCCAGCCAGCGAATCGATGGAGTCACGCTGCCGCGCGAGCTTCTCTTCGTTAGACCGCCATCACCGCTACCATAGCCACTCCCTTTTGCTCGCCAGAGGACAGAACGAGGAACGGGAAATGGTTCAGCTTGGCGCTTCCTTGAGTAGCGCCCCCCAACCGACGGAGGATGGAGCAACTGACGGTCTTACCGTCGCGCGCACACTACTTCGCCATACCGCCATCGCCGCCATCACCGCCGTCTTGCTTGTCGCTCGCCGGAGAAGGGATTGGGGAGAAAAGGGATCGAAAAGAAATGATTTAGGGTTAGGGTTTACCCCTCCCGTCGGCGACTTCATCCGCGTAGGAGAAATCTGAGCCGTCCATCAGATCGGACAACTCGGATCCTCCCTGTATCGGGCCAGCGCCGCTGATGGGCCACGCAACTCTTGGGCCACGGAAGCCACCTTGGCCACGCACTTGGGCCTTACTCAGACGACCACTCCGCTTTAGCTGGGCCACACTCGGCGCCGTTTCACTTGCGCGCGTGGGCGCGTGGTTTTGACAGGCCATGCCCTTTTTTGGGCCAACTCCGAAAGTGTAACATACCCAAAATTTGAATTTCAAATTTTGACTTCAACAAAATAATAAAAATGTTTTTCCAAGTTAATGATAAAAAATTTTCAAATATAAAACCTATATAAGGTTAAACTAGCTAGAGCACACGTGGTTAGGTCAAACCAGGCCACCGCCTTCAGCCACTAGCCTTCTTCGGTGAGGCTGACAGGTGGGTCCCAAGGGCAGTGCATCGTGGTTGGACTCATTTTAAGTCGATTTTGACTGTCATATGGGCCCTCCAATCCTTATGCTCGTGTTTGATTGGTCAAAGGTACATTTCGTCGCATGGCGGGCGTGTTTTCATCCAGAATTTACCTGCATACTCATATTTACCAATACTAGTGAAAATGGTTAGTAATAAACCCCTACCGCTAAGTTTGATATTGTATTTTGTATTCTTTTGTGCAGGAGTTGACGGTTAAAGTTAGCACTTAATGACCGTCAACAATGCATGTGATTGTCAGGCACGAGCACAGTAGCTCGAACTCTCGCAGATGAAGATATGGGTTTTCACTATCATGTTCCGAGAAGGATTGCTCCTGAACCATAGCTACAAAGCCAGGACGGAGCTCATAGCCAGATGGAAATGAAGTTTGAAGAAGGTGGTGGCTCACAGAACTCGCCCTTTGGAGCGGAAAGGTTTTGAATAGATAGATGCTCCATGGTAGGTGAGAAGAGAAAGGAAGAAATAAAAGAAAAAGATATGAGGATGAACCAAGTTCAAAGATGATGCAGTAACCGTTCCCTAGCAACAACACCGGAAATGCTTGTTGGTATTTGTTACAGTCACAGATAAATCCGCAAGCGCATAGATACCACTGTAGTACTTCACCTCAGAGTATTCCAAGGGTATCAAATTACAGGGAACGTGTGTGTATAATCTAAGAACATGATTTATCCAATGACAACAACTAAATGGTAGGCTTAGGATAGAGAGGATTCCTATGGGTTAATTATCTTAATTAAGTTAAGGTACAACTCTATCAGTTGCTTCGGACACCGGCTCTCCCCTGGTGTGCCAGGTTAAGTCCAGCCTGTAGCTCTATGATGTACCCGAATATGAAGGAATACGAAGGGTGGACAAAGTTGTCACCACATGCCGCTTGCCTCACTTTCTGTGGAGCACACAGCAAACGAAGGTAACCACCAACCTAGACACCACATCTACGTTATCGATTACTACTCTAGCCTCGGCCAAGAACTTTCTTCTTTATCTAGAGTCTTAGTACTAGAGCACTCGGTATAAATACTAAGCGACGAACATGCAATGATGAGAAGCTATCTCACTTATATAAAAAAAAAGTAAATACCATAAGAATATCTTGAATACTTACTTTATTAAAAAAACATCCGTTGAGGTACAAGTTGAAGGAGAGAGTGCTGATAACTCCGGCACTCCTTCGGGACTCCATTAGAGAGAGTGCCGATATCTCCGGCACTCCTCCGGAACTCCCCCGAGAGAACTCCGACAACTGGGGCATTCCTTTCGGAGCTTCCCCTCACTCTACCTATTTTCTAACTCTATTAGAGAGTAGCCTAAATATCAAAGTGAGTTGTACTCCACTTGAGTTGTGTGTTTTGAGAGTATGAAGGTCTTCTCCTTTTATAGCGCCTAATGGCGGTGCTAATAGCGGTTGTAGGTCGGTAACCACCAGTAACCGTCATTGGCATCCAACTAGAGAGCTCGACATGGCGGCTGGAGATGAAGGGCGCCAGGGCCAATTCGGCCGAACCAGGGGTTCGGTTGACCCTTGGATGCTGCCTCTGGCCACCGACTTCATCTAGGTCATTGTCCTATGGGCCCCTATGGTGGTGCACGTCAGTTTAGCCCAAAATAAGTCGGTTTGCACTAACTTTTGTGCCCTTTAATCTGTGTACTCACGTCTGATTGGTTGGAGGTGTGTTTCTTCGCATGACGGGTGGTTTTCGTCCATAATTCACTTGCGTACAAATATTCACCAAGACTTGTGGAAATGGTTAGTAATAACCACTATCTCTAAGTTTGGTATTCCTTTGTATTCTTTCGTTTGCTTTTATGCAGGAATTAATGATCAGATTTTGTACTTAAGGACTGTCAACAATTTGCGGACATTCCCAAAGAAAGGGCAATGAATTGGGCAAGAGCTAGGGTGATAAAAAACAACGATGGAACTATTACCTTCCCAAACCTAGCTGATGGCGAGGTCTATAAGCAACTTGTGAGCTCTCGTCATAATATCCTCTTTATTTGAATATTATCGATCTTACGCATGCTCTAACACCTCTACATGTGTTTTGTAGCTTGCTTTAATTGTCGAGCGACAATCTTCGCAAGGCGAAGTCAAGTCGATCAGGTGTGAGGACGACATCCTCACAAAGGCGCTAGGTAACCTTGAACACCCTGGTCAGACTAGAGGGATTGGATGCACCGTACCCTGAAAGATTGGGATGGCTATAGGAAGCAAAAACTAACTAAGAGGCAGAAAAGGCCATTCTGAGAGCACAAATTGTACAAGGGGTCAGGGGGAAACTTAGCCAATAATTCGATTAAAAAATACAAGGAATTGAGGTTAGGATCAAGGAAGAGCTGCTGATGAAGAAGAACACGGACCCCGAACGGGCAAATGAATTAGAAGTGAGCCCCCAGTAGTGGGGAAGTAGTTGTGCATCAACTAGGCTTCCTGAACAACATTCACCAGCCCCTGCCACAGTCGACCATTTAAATGTAAGCAATCCTACAACATATTGTTGTGACCAATAGTCTGTAATCTTGTTCTAAAATCTTTTGTTAATTGTACACAGGACGTAGCCCAATGCACCCTACAAGTTAGGGTGACACCGACATTTTTTGTGATGTTGCTGAGGGCCAAGCGTACAAGCCTACTCCTGAAACAAGAGTGCACGACATAGATTTGGTAGCTGGACATGCCAGAGTCCAAGTTGACATGGTCAAGGACAATTGAGTGAACTGACAATTGCCAATCCCACCAAATGACGAGATACTGACACTCGCTCATGCACGTGGGACCTTTATCCAATGGCCAAAAGACCTCATCACCATAAAGATTACTCCGAGATTAAATTTAGTGGCAGCCCCAACTCACCAGGATTCGTCAGCTAAAGTTCCTTCACCTCCTCTAGACATCGAAGCTTCTTTTGAGTCCCACGATACAGACTTTGGTGAAATGGCTGTAGATTGCCCTCCTTCAAAAAAAATGAAGGCCAATTCATCTCCACCGATGGTGTCTAGCAGGCCGAATCGTGGAAGAGGAAAATTTACAGGAAAAGGAAATGCACAAGAATTGTCCTACCTCCCAAACGGCTAGATCTAGATAAAGAGGTATATGTTGCTCGGAAGATCCTAGATCAGGGCACATTCCAACTAGGAATGCCATTGGCTGCAGACCATGAGTTAGCCAGAATGGATACTAATACCTGAGAGTTGCATCGGTACTACATGAGAAATCAAACTCCAAGAGAAAGAATAGGGATACGTCCATACTAGGTCATCACGGCCAAGAGGCCTTCCTGGGGCCACCCGACTATATCATAGTGGGTTTTTTTGATCTTTTTGGCCTCTTCAGGCTACAAGCAGTGGACATTGGCCTGCTAAAGTGCTACTCATTGTAAGTACCAATAACACCAAACTTAGCTAATAACAATCCATATAGAATGCTTCTAATTACCCATATATGTGAACCTTGAAGGATATGTTGAAAGGAGGCATGAAGGAACAAAAATTAAGTTGGATTCATAGATCCAAGTCAAGTAATGAGACATAACTAAAGTCTTACTTGGATGAGGTGATAGATTACGTCATGAATAGCTTAAGGGCCCATCAGGACAAGACTTCATCTTATTAGCACACAATCAACAATGAGTATGCTACGTAACTAATAATTATATCTACAAGTGTGGTTTTTAACTTTCACTATATTAACATTGCAGGTACCATTGGATTCTATTGTGCATAGTGCCAAAATGGAGTAGGGTTTACTTTCTTAACTCCCGTATAAGCGAAAAATACGACTTTACTGCTCTCAAAAGAGGGTTTGAATGCGGCATGGGCCCAATACGTGCAAAAAGGGGGCATGCATCAAGAAGGTCAACCTGACCTCTATCACCATGAAGACTTTAAATGCAGGCAACAATCCGGCAAAACCTGTGGTTTCCACGTCTGCCATAACATGAAGGTCCTTAGTAGATAGGTGACATCTTTGGATCTCGAGGTTCGTGGATATACAAATTTTAGAAGTCGATATTAGAGAAGAGTTGGTTTACCTATGATATGTACTAAATTCACGTCTCTCTTTCAAAAAGTTATTGGGAGCATTCCAGACCACAACTTCGCGAACATTAAAGATGAATTGGCTGCCTTCATCCTAGCAGAAATTGTATCTCCAAAGGGCAGCTTCCGTACGAAGTAGTAGCTGAATCATCATAGAACAAATATCCATATGTGTGTGAAATAATTGATTAAGTGACATTTTCTATTGGAAAACAAGTTTTCTTTTCTTATGTTTATTTATGTACATTGGTAACATTTTTATTATATTACTAATTAATATATACATTCATCACTTCTTTCAAATTGTAACTGCATTCACAGGGTGTGATCGATGCTTCTCATTTGAAGATGCTTCGGTGATTTGGTAAGTAAAGAAAGGTATATTGGTGATTCCGAGGATTTAAAAATTTGAGGAATCAAACTATTGAGACTTGCAAATATTTTAGGCTTGGAATTTATGTTGTTGTGATTCAATATGAACTGTATTTATGCATGTGAATGTGAAATGTATGTCACTTGAATTGAATGTGATTATTTTGGGTTGCTGGGTATACTGGGATTATTATGCAGTAGGCATGGCTAGCATTTGCATGAGGCTAGCCAATGAAACAATTTTATTTTTTTAGTAAAAAACCTCATCAATGTCGGGTCACAAAAAAAGGTCATCACTGATCATACTCATCTTTGTCGGGTGTTATTACCAAGCCGTCACCGATGATCATCCGTGATGGGCTCTAAAACATTTCGTCAAACGTGACAGCGACACCTTTGTTGGGTTGCAATGGGAACCCATCACCAATGACATGTTCGTGACGAGCTGAAAAACCTATCAGTGAAGGGTGGGAGTTGGGGCCCGACAAAGATATCTATCATCGGTGATGGCTACTCGCCCGGCACAGATGAGTTTTTTACATTAGTGACCACGTACTTTGCCGACAATGATGAGGGTTCCAACCCGTTACGGATGACTGGTTCATAGTAGTGGCAACTTGCTAGGCTAAACTCAAGTATCAAGTATATATATATACTTTCACAACATGCATGCATCCATGCAGCTGATGAGTATATCATATAGCTGTGTAGCAGCGGCACAATGCAAGCATGCAGACCAATGAAGCATGCCATATCACAGACACACGCATAGCTCTGTGCCTTTTCCGCTACTTGCATATATCATCCATCGATCAAATAGAGCAGAGAGATCACATGGATTCTGATGGAATGGAAGCTGCATGCAACACGTACCAGCGAGAGATCCAGGGGGCTTTCAATGACTAGATCGACAAGAACGTGGAGGCGTACATCGACGATGTTGTGGTCAAGACAAAGACAAAAGACAAATTGATCGATGACCTAAGGGAAACATTCAACAATCTCCTGCGACATCGGCTCAAACTAAACCCAGAGAAGCGTACGTTTGGAGTACCGTCGGGGAAGTTGCTCGGATTTCTTGTCTCCGGACAAGGCATTGAAGCAAACCCCGAGAAGATCAAGGCCATCGAGAACATGAAGTCATCGACAAGGCTCAAGGAAGTACAGAAGCTCACGGGATGCTTGACAACTTTAAGCCGGTTCGTGGCCATGTTGGGAGAACGAGGACAATCTTTCTTTGCTTTACTCAAAAAGCAGGATAGATTCAAATGGACATAGGATGCCAAAAATGCATTTATCAGGCTCAAGTGGTACTTATCCAACCCTCCTATACTTGTTGCCTTGTAGCCAATGGAAGAACTATTTGTATATATTGCTGCCACACCTTATTCCGTTAGCACTATGATTGTCGTTGAGAGGGACAAAGTTGTTAATGCCAAAATTTGGTAAGCCCCGAAGTCATCATCGGCTTAGGAATCGTACTGGCTTCAGAGTCCTGGAATTAGTCGATGGACTTATCAAGTTGCCAGCAGTTGGATTCTTGATGGATTCGGTTAAGAAAATTAATCAATTAAAGAAAGCTTATCTAGAAGAGACCGAGTTCAAGGAGGATGCATCATGACAAGTTATCTATTAATTAGGCAGAGTCAGTTAGTTTCGTTTTACTTTTAGGAAAGATTGTTTAGAGTCCGAATATGACTTGTATCTTTTATTTCATCTTTAGGAAAGTTTGTGTCTTGTCCAATAAGGACTAGTATCTACTCATGGGTATAAATATGTATACCCGGGATCTATGTAAAATATCTCAACGATCAATACATCTACTTTCAGCGCATCGCTACCCTCTTTCCCGAGGTTTTATTTATCAATCGATGAAACCTTGCACTTGACGCGGGGCTGCATCGACTTTCGATCTCCGGTGAAGGGGTAAGTCCTACGTTCCACCGGCCCTGGCAATTGTATTAGCTACATTAGTGTTGTTCGAGGCTGGATCGCTTCGAGCTCTTGGATCGCTCTGGTTCGGTTGATATATTTGCCTACCTATTTATCATATATCTTAGTTAATCCAAGTCTATTATTCAATTTACTCGTATCGGTCAGATCTTTTCTAGGGTTTTGCCGGTATCGGTTAAATTGTTTTGTCGATCTAGATTAGCTAAGGTATCTACCACCTTAAAAATCAGTCGAAGGCTTGATTGTTTAGATATTATGTTTCTTTTCATACTTTGCGCTGCATCAGCCCTAGTCATGCTTAGAACTATAATCTCTAATCTGCTTTTTGATTGCCAATAAGGGTTTCATCCAGGTTTCAGCCGATAAGTTATCTGGACGTTGCATCAGCTTATAAGGATTACATACAAGTTAGTTTTAGTCGATGACAACAAAGGTTTCATTGATTATCTAATCGTTTGGATTTAATGACATCAGACCTCCAGCTGATGTATGCTTTAACCTTCGGATCAGCATTTATTCTATCATATCACTATTAGCCGATTGGTTTCTATTGGATTATATGATTGTTTTATTACATTATCATCAGTCGATTGTATTTATATTATTATTTACATCAAGTGTCAGAATCTAAATTGGATATATAGCCGATTGTTGAAAACCCTATCGACATCGGCTGGTATCGGCATCGGCTAGAATGACTATTTCGGCTTGCTGGCCGATCAACTCTGTAATCTTCAATTTATGTATCTTGTCAGTTGCGGGATCAAACTGACTGGCACACCCTCATTTCATCAATTTTAGGACCTGCATTGGAGCTAAGCAGATCTCCCAGGCCTTCGTGTGCCACACGCAGGATCTACGTCAACACATCTTTTGGCACACTCGACGGGACAGATTTTGCGTCAACAAAAGTACAATGACCTGTGTACTATGTCAGCGAAGCCCTCCATGACACCAAAACTCAATATCCTCAAATTAAAAAACTGCTCTATGCTGTGGTCATGACATCACGAAAGCTGCGCCACTACTTCCAGGCCCATAAAGTCACCATCGTCTCTTCTTTGCCCCTAGGTGAGGTGGTCAGGAACAAAGATGTCGTAGGACGCATTACCAAGTGGGTCGTCGAGCTCAACCAATTTGCTGTCAACTTTGTCCCACGTACAGCCATCAAGTCTCAGGTTCTCGCTGACTTCGTTGCCAACTGGACCGTTCCCGACAATGCCTCAACCGGTCAGTTGAATAACAAGACATTGTCACGCCCCGATTTTCGATCGGGATTAAAAATCGTTAAATAATACATTTTCCAGAAATTTAATAAAAATTTAAAGCAATTTAATCAAGTAAAATTGTGAGGGAAATTGAAATTTCCTTTAAAAATTTTGGCCGGAAATATTTTTGTAATATTCTCTGTGCCCTAAAGTACTCTCCGAAAATTTTCGTGAATTTTTGGAGCTAAAGAAATAATTTTAAAGTCACAAAGTTCATTTAATTGATTAAATAAAAGAAAAACCAATTAAAAAGGTCTCCTTTTGTTTTGGGCCGTTTCCGGCCCAAAACCCCTCTCTCTCCCCGCGGCCCACGCGGCCTTTTCCCTCCTTTCTCTCCCTCCGGCCCAACTTGGCCCGTTGGCCGCGCCCGCGCCGAAGTCCGCTTTGCCTCCCTCCTCCTTCCTCCGGCCGGTCAAGCCAACAACCGCCCGCCGCCATTTCCGCCGGCCACCACCCCACTCCGCCGCGATTTCCGGCCGCCCCGGCCACGATCCTCCACCCCCGCGCCTATAAAAACCCGCCCCCGGCCGCCTCCTCCCTTTCCCCCCTCCCGCGAGCTCGCCGTGCCCTCTCCCGGCTCCCCGCGCGAACCCGAACCGCCGCCGCCCGCCACCGCTCCGGCCGCCGCTTCCCGCCGCTAGCGCCGCCGCCGCGCCAATCCGCCACCACCATCGGCCCCGCCGCCGCTCGCCGACCCCCGTCCGCCCCTTCGCGTCCGCCGGGAGCCGCCGGAAGGCCGCCCGCACCGCGAGTCCGAGCCGCCGCCTCCTCCGGCCGACCGTCCGTCGCCATTGCCGCGCGGTGAGGATTCCCTCTCCCCTCTCTCTTCCTCTACTCCGCGCGCCGCCGCCCTAGCCACCGCGTGCCGCCGTCGCCTTGAGCCGCCGCCGCCGCTCGCGGGCCGTCCCCGGCCGTAGCCGCCGCCGCCGCCTCGCCGTCACGGCCGTAGCCGCCGCCGCCATGCCCTCACCGGGTCGGCCTAGGGTTTGGCCAAACCCTAGCCGCCCGCCCCGGGCCGTAGAGGCCACACTCGGGCCGGCCCCTCTCCTCTCCCGGCCCAGCGGCCGTTGGGCCGATTGGCCCATCTCCCTGCAAAAGTCTATTTTGCGTCCCCCTCCTCTTTTCTCAGGCCGGCCCATTACCCCGCTCGGCCCGATTGCCGCCGCCCATCGCGAGAAGTCCATGTTTGCTCCCTCCTCGCCCTTTCTCCTCTATTGGGCTGTCGGCCTATTATCTTTTATCCACACAAAAGTCTACTTTACGTCCCTCGGCCCTTTTAACTTTTTCCCGAGAAAATCTAGCTTATCTCCTCAAGTCCAGTTAACCTCCCTCTCAGCCTAATTTTCCCCTTTCTCCTGCAAAGTCCTTTTCACCTCCTTTTTCTCTCCGGTTCGCCACTTTTGTGTCGCCGACGCGTGGGCCCCCTTTGTTTAATCCGGTCCACACCCAGACCACGTGGCCGCCCGCGGCTTCGCCACGTTGGCGTCCACGTCGGCGCTACTTTCTCCCTTTCGTCCGTCGTGGTCGCCACGTCAGTGCCACGTGGTGCGTCCGCACCCGTGCGTGCGTGGACTTGGTCCACCGTGGATTGTCCGCCCTTGACCCGTTGACACATGGGACCCGCCGTTCCGGCACCGTTCCCCTTTGATGATGTCAGCGTAGTCCTTTCCTTTGTAAAATTAATTAATAATTGCGCAATAAATCGATTTAATTTCCAGAAAATCATTTAAATGGCTCAAAACTTCTAAAATTCATATTTAATTCATACGAACTCCAAATTGAGCCATTCAACTTGCAAAATTCATCTAAAATTGAGCTCTACATGTTTGTTTACCTTTTATGTACTGTTTACTTGGTTTTTATTAGAGTTTTTCCTCGTTTTGCGTGCCAGCGTGTAGATTCCGCCGTTTCGGAAGTTCGCGCTCGCGAGGAAAAGAGTTCGGAAGATTGTTTGAAGAAGCAAGGCAAGTCGCACATTCCCCCTTGAGCATGTTGTACCTATTTTGTGAAATGTTTTACGTTTGCAAATAAAGTGCATGTTTTGCTAATTACATGGGAATAGGGTTTACCTATCCGTTCGCTTGTGCCATGTTTACTTGTTTACCGTCCTTTGTTAAATGTGGGTGATAATTGGACTAGCTTATGTCATTTATGTTGACTTTGCTAGAATTATATATGCTTAGCCATGCTTAATTGCCACTAGCTCATTTGATGGGATAATTACACTTCTACTTTTGGTTTCTAGCTGAGCCGTGTGCTCGAAACATCTGACCATGTTTTATTGGTCGTAATTATCTAACTAAAATATGACTTAATGGTGGGCTGTGGGTGCATGGTTTTGCTTGTCGCGCCCATGGCAATTAAGGACCGGTTCATGGGAAACCCTGGAAGACTTACAGTGCTTACCACAAGCAAGAATGGGCAACTGCTGGATCTGTAGTATAACCCGTCTCTAGCCGACGTACCAGACGAGGGTGGGCGTGATGGAGTTGGGTCGGCGGGGGACATACCCGTTGATCGGCTACCGGATTCACCGTGGCACGAGGGGGGGCTGCCTACCTTGGACTTAAAGGTGGGGGCGAAACCCGTGGTGGGGACGATTGGTTAGGGAGGGTTATGTGAAGGATCTTGTCACGATCACTCGCATGGTAACGTGTCAGGCATGGCACGGTGACATACGGTGGATCGTGTCTTGTGGGTACAGTTGCGCACCTCTGATCAGAGTAAAACTATTCGAATAGCCGTGCCCGCGGTTATGGGCGATTGACCAGATTCACCATGATTAGTCTCACCCTTAATAATTTGTCTCAATGAACTGGTGTAGTTCAGGTGGATTGGTTGGGCCTGTTCAACGTGGGGTAGCGTTGTTCAGTGGAGAATTAATATTGCCTTAATTAAACAACTGTTTTACTGTTTTTAAAGTATAAAGGTTTTCAACTGCTTTTCTGCAAATAGCCGCAAGCCTCCCTTTGTCTCCCCTGTGCACGTCTGCATCATTGGTGTGGCTTGTTGAGTACGGTGGTTGTACTCAATCTTGCTATTTTTCCCCCTTTTCAGAAGTTTAGTACTTCTGAGTTGAAGATGAAGTTAGAGGACCAAGGCTCAGACCCCAGTTGAGTTTGCCTGTGGAGTGGAGCTGAAGCCCCGCTAGGATCGCCTTTTTCCGCTGCTGTTTTCTTTGGGTGTGAGGACTAAGCGCCTCTTCTGTAAGTATTTATCGCTTTATTTACGTTTGGGTCTGTTTATTGATTTGTCGTTTTGTGTACCCTGGTTGATGCCTGGACAGGGACTTAATACACAAAATGGTCTGGAAATTTGGGAAAATTTCCGGGCGTGACAAGTTGGTATCAGAGCCATCTTGACTGTAGGTTGAGCCAAACGGTCAAACCCTAAGGACAAGTTTTGCGAAAACCTTATCTGCGAAAATTCTCTTCTCTCCCTCAGGAGTTCTTTGCAAAACAGTTATCAAATTTCTCTCCTTTCCCCTCCAACTCTCTAGTTGTTAAGCCTGGAGCACAAACTAAAAGCTTCTCGAAAGACAAGCCAAGAGTCGAACTTCAAGCCAGAAGATCAAGTCGAGCAGTCCAGAGTTAGCGTTCTCGAGGTTCGAGCGAAGTTTTCTTGGAGCTTACCTAAACCCAATCCTTCCTGGAAGAGTAGTAACGGTAGTTGTTAGCTCGTGTGTTGTTTGCTGTGTGCAGGTGTATGGTTTACATCAGTGGTGGGGATGTGACCATACTAGGTTGTTTGCCTAATCAACTTGAACAGTAAAAGTGTACTCACATCAGATCAGTAGCTAAGTGGGTTAAGGTCTTGCCTTTAGTTCGACCTATCTCATTTCCCTCCTCTACTTGCAACAGATGGTCAACGTCAGAAACAATGGCAGTGGATCAGGACCGCAACAGTTTCATGGAGTAACTCCAAGCAACCCCATGGACATTCCGCCTCCACCGTCCGGAGACCCAACCCTAGCACAAGTGGTGGCTAACCAGACGCAACTATTGGCGATGATGATGCAGCAGATGCAACGACAGTATCAACAACAACAAATGCAAACTGTGGCTAACCAGACGCAACTATTGGCGATGATGATGCAGCAGATGCAACGACAGTATCAACAACAACAAATGCAAACTCAGATGCAATCCCAGAGTCTGAATCAGAGCCAAAGTCAGTACTTTCCAATCCAAGCGCCTACGCCTCCTGCCGGTATGCCATCGAGATCCCACCAGACAAGTGCACCTCTACCACTCTCATACCGGAGCGAAGCAAACGTCATCTGTAAGGATTGTGTGGAACAAGGTCATTGCGCGACCAACTGTCCCTGGAACGTGTATACCAAAACACTAACCGATGATGAGGCGCAGTGCCAAAGAGAAGAAAAACGTCCAAGTCAACTTGCCTGCATAAACTATGGTATGCCACCATCAAACTCTAAGAAGAGGAAGACATTAGTATGGAAGATGGACGATGGTAGGAACCTGACCATCACTGGTTTAGAATTTACTCCAGAAGATGCGGCAAAGATACCTAGGCGTCTGAGAGGAAACACCTCCCATGGTGCCCATCAGCTAACTCAACACCTTAGGCTGTATGGTCCGCCTAAGCCCGGTACAGATGGATTCGAAGAAGTGCCCTCTGATGATGACGATGAAGATGATGGTGAGATCCTAAAAGGTGAAAAAGAATTGGGGTTCAAAGCATGTACCAGATGCGGAGAAATTGGACATACTACTAACGCATGTTCCTACACTTGCCCCTGTGGTGAAGACACCCACTTACCGGATGAATGCCCTACGAGGAAGATCACATGTTTCTTGTGTGAGGGAACAGATCATGTGCCTAAGAACTGCCAACTGAATGTGGTCCCAGCTAAGACCAAGGAAGATCAAAGGACGCCCTTCCAACCTGTTCGTCAACCTATGGCAGTCGCCAGCAACATCACCGCTCCTGATCTCCAATCAGCTCTAATTCCGGTTGAGACTATCAGCAGTAGCAAGAGTGCTACCAACAAGGTTCGTGAGCCTCTATGCACCCCTGTTCTAGTCACAAGTGTGCAGCCCCAAGAGGACAAGCAGTGTGATCAACCCAGAGGAAACTGTTACAACTGCCTTCAGCTAGGACATTACTTCAAAAAGTGTCCGTTCCCGAGACCAAAGAGATTAGTCCATCGTTGTTTCAACTGTGGAGATGCAAGCCATTTATTCGATGGTTGTCCAATGCCAAAACGTCAATACCTTTAAGGTACCGGCACTGTCTGCGACACCCTAGCTTCCCCAATTGCCTCGGCCTCGGCACCACACGGTCAGATCCAGCTAAAGGATGCTAAAAAGAAAAGTGAAACCAACTGTCACCTGATTGTGCAACCCCGACCACAGCGGATCATTGTCAAGGCCACCGAAGGGAAGACTCCAAATTCATCGGCAATCGTCCCAAAGCTTCAGAGCCAGTCACCGCAGGAGAAGCAACGCCAGGACAACGACAACCCGCACCAATTGCAAGGAGACAGAACAATCCTTCCACCGCAACCCCGGCAAGAGTCTCCAGCACCAGTTCGTGTGGCTGCCAACAATCCAAGCAATGCACCCCACGTTGCTCCAATCCACGTGGCCGGCAACCAATCGCAGATTGGCGACACCCCAAGCAAGAAAGTCCTACCGACCGCAGCTACCTAGAAGGTTGTTAGCTTCCCAAGGAATGTCTGCAAGAAAAGCAGTGTTAACGTTGAAACACCAGCTAGCAAGCGAGGGAGTAAAGCAGTGTTACAGATCAAGACAAACCGGCCTGAATCCCAGGAGTAAAGGCAGCACCACCCTAGGCATGCCACGGTTCACAAGTGTTTGGTCTTCAAGTGTTTTTCCTTGTACATAGAAACTTCATCGCAGCTATGTAATGAAAGAAGGATAATTGAATAAAGTATATGTCAGGCAATATTTCCTTTTCATATGGTTCATCTCGTTTATCCAAAAGGTGGATTCACTTGTGTACCTGTCAATGTCATAAGGTACCCAGAAGTCTTGTGGCAGTCAGGTAATAAGAAGGGAATATTGAGTAATTCAATCCGCGTTTGGATTGTCAAGATGAATTATGACAGGTGGAGATGTGCATTTAACAATGTCACTAAGAAACCTAGGGTTTCTTTTTATCAGCTCATTACAATTTGGTCAGACTCTCAAGACGTAATCGCTAGCCTGGAAAAGAAAATAATCAATCCAGGAAATGACAAGTCGGTCAAGTAGGTCAGACCGTAGTAACACTCGATATGATGAGGCCTTTTCGAAGGACAGTATAAGTGGCACCTCAATAAAATGAGAAGAATGATGAAATATTTGGTAGTGACCAGTTGACAAGTTGGCGTCAGAGAAAAATATCCATCCTCTCAATCTTAGAGGTCCCCAAGAGAACAGTAGATGCAACTGCACCCTAGTGGTAAATAAGGAGCAAGAATGGTTACCTTCAGTTGAAGACAACCATTGCAGTTTTCGAAAATTGTCCCAATGTTTCTAGGAAAACGACAAGGAATTGTTCCGCCACCTCTGCTTAAAGTAAGAGAATACAGACGTCGAGCCAAAAGAAAAGGAACACATCACCAACAAAATAGGTGGCAGAGAAACTTGCTGGATAGCTCATCTCTACTCAAGGATTGAAAGTGAACTTGGGCGATCCGAAAAGCAGAAACCCTTGGTAACATCGATGTCAGTTTCAAAAGTTGGATCAGTTTCAGTATTTATGGAGTGACAACTGTAAAGCCTATGGCTTATCGACCTGGAAGGCCCAACAAAGGATAGGCGACAAAGTGAAATGTTGTATGAGTGAATGAGTTAACCTCTCGGGCAGGATCTGTTAAGTGATCAATGCTTATTCCAAGGACATCAACTAAGCAACCCGTTCAGGCAGTTGACCACCACAGTCTGGCCAAAAGCAGAACAGTCATGGCAGCAGTTAGGTCTAATGGAAAACTCAACAGAGGGCCAGCATGTCAAGGTGAGCGAGTCACTTTCATATGGGACTACCCATCGTTGACTGGATATTATGTTCTAAGCTTTCCCGGAATGAAAGTGCAATGTCAGTGCTTCATTTCGATTGACGATGAAGAATCAGATTCAAGATCAGTGTTCCTTGGAAATCAGAGAAGCTTGGATATCCTCAAGGCTAGGGCTTAATCGTTAGTCCGGCGAAAGCTCAACTACCTTGGTAAGTAGGCTTGAAGTAAAATTGGTTTACCTCATAACCGTTTCGTCTGAGAGTTCAACCAAGAGAAACCGATTGGATTGTAATCAAAGCAGTCAGTTGCAACATTTTAGTAGAGCTCCACCAATCTCGAGTTAACAGGTTGGGTTTCGAGTCGCACCTGAAATGCCAGTCAACCGTTCAGCCAAGAAACAACGACAACTTAAGGCCTTCGCAGTTCAGGTAAAAGGCAGACCAAGCAGCTTCTTGAAATGCTTGTCGTTCAGATCAAGAGCAGTTCAGAGCGAAATTCAAAGTCCGTGGTTTTACGAGCGTCAGTTTCAAAGTTTCAGGAACAACCCCACCGGTTTCAAGTCAACAAAGTCGATTCTCAGCTCATCAAAAATTGTAAACGTTAACTATGTAGTCCAAAGTAAACTCTGTGATTAACTGCAACCCAGATCAGGGTCAGAACAGACAAAACCAACTAGTGCAGTTTGGCAAAGAAACGGAACATCGAGCTGGATGCCAACAGGGCCAGTCGCTCAAGATGGGTTAATCAATCAGCAGGTCGAAGTCAAAAAGAAGCCGCGGAAGTCTGCAAGCCAGTCCAACACCACCCACCTTGTTTTCTTTCTAGCCATCCCCGAATCTCGGGACGAGATTCCTGTAAGGGGGGTAGATTTGTCACGCCCCGATTTTTGATCGGGATTAAAAATTGCCTAATAATACATTTTCCAGAAATTAAATAAAAATCAAAAGCAATTTAAACAAGTGAAATTAGCAAGGAAATTAAAATTTTCCTTTAAAAATCATGGCCGGAAATATTTTTGTAATATTCCCTGTGCCTTAAAGTACTCTCCAAAATTTTTCGTGAATTTTTGGAGCTCAAGAAATAATTTTAAAGTCACAAAGGTCATTTAATCAATTAAATTAATTGAAAAACAATTAAAAAGGTCTCCTTTTGTTTTGGGCCGTTTCCGGCCCAAAACCCCTCTCTCTCTCCCGCGACCCATGCGGCCTCAAGCCTCCTTCCTCTCTCCCTCCGGCCCAGCTCGGCCCGTAGCCGCGCCCGCGCCGAAGTCTGAATCGCCTCCCTCCTCCTTCCTCCGGCCGGTCAAGCCGGCAACCACCCCGTCGCCATTTCCGCCGCCACCCCCCCCCACTTCGCCCGCTTATTCCGGCCATCCCCGGCCACCCCGCGCTCTCCCTCCTCTATAAAAAGCACCCCCGTGCTCCCCTCTCACCTTTCCCCCACTCCCGCGAGCTCGCCGCCCTCTCCCCCACTCCTCCGCGCACTCCGCCCATGCGTCGCCGCCCGCCGCAACCTCCGGCCGCCGTTTCCCGCCGCCCCAGCCGTCGCCGGCCGAAATCCGCCGCCCCTTCGGCTTCGCCGTGCAGTGCCGCACCCCGGCCGCCCCTCCGCGTCGCCGTCCCCGCGTCGTAGCGCCGGCGCCGCCGTCGCCTTCTTCGCCTCCGGCCGGCCTCCGTCGCCGTTGCCGCCCGGTGAGCTCCTCTCTCTCTCCCTTTCTTTCTTTCCCCACCGATGCGCCGCCCTGCCCGTGCGCTGCCGTCGCACGCCGCCGCCGCCACAGCGCCACCGCCGCCGCCGCTCGCGGGCCGTCCCCGCCGGTGGCCGCGCCGCCGCTTCGCCGTCGCTCGGCCGTAGCCGCCGCCGTCGTGCTCTGGCCGGGTCGGCTAGGGTTTCGGCCGAACCCTAGCCGTCCGCCCGGCCGTAGAGGCCACCTCGGGCCGGCCCCTCTCCTCTCCCGGCCCAGCGGCCGTTGGGCCGATTGGCCCATCTCCCTGCAAAAGTCTATTTTGCGTCCCCCTCCTCTTTTCTCAGGCCGGCCCATTACCCCGCTCGGCCCGATTGCCGCCGCCCATCGCGAGAAGTCCATGTTTGCTCCCTCCTCGCCCTTTCTCCTCTATTGGGCTGTCGGCCTATTATCTTTTATCCACACAAAAGTCTACTTTACGCCCCTCGGCCCTTTTAACTTTTTCCCGAGAAAATCTAGCTCATCTCCTCAAGTCCAGTTAACCTCCCTCTCAGCCTAATTTTCCCCTTTCTCCTGCAAAGTCCTTTTCACCTCCTTTTTCTCTCCGGTTCGCCGACTTTTGTGTCGCCGACGCGTGGGCCCCCTTTGTTTAATCCGGTCCACACCCAGACCACGTGGCCGCCCGCGGCTTCGCCACGTTGGCGTCCACGTCGGCGCTACTTTCTCCCTTCCGTCCGTCGTGGTCGCCACGTCAGTGCCACGTGGTGCGTCCGCACCCGTGCGTGCGTGGACTTGGTCCACCGTGGATTGTCCGCCCTTGACCCGTTGACACATGGGACCCGCCGTTCCGGCACCGTTCCCCTTTGATGATGTCAGCGTAGTCCTTTCCTTTGTAAAATTAATTAATAATTGCGCAATAAATCGATTTAATTTCCAGAAATTCATTTAAATGGCTCAAAACTTCTAAAATTCATATTTAAGTCATACGAACTCCAAATTGAGCCATTCAACTTGCAAAATTCAGCTAAAATAGAGCTCTACATGTTTGTTTACTTTTATGTACTGTTTATCTGGTTTTTATTAGAGTTTTTCCTCGTTTTGTGTGCCAGCGTGTAGATTCCGCCGTTTCGGAAGTTCGCGTTCGCGAGGAAAAGAGTTCGGAAGATTGTTTGAAGAAGCAAGGCAAGTCGCACATTCCCCCTTGAGCATGTTGTACCCAGTTTGTAAAATGTTTTACGTTTGCAAATAAAGTGCATGTTTTGCTAATTACATGGGAATAGGGTTTACCTATCCGTTCGCTTGTGCCATGTTTACTTGTTTACCGTCCTTTGTTAAATGTGGGTGATAATTGGACTAGCTTATGTCATTTATGTTGACTTTGCTAGAATTATATATGCTTAGCCATGCTTAATTGCCACTAGCTCATTTGATGGGATAATTACACTTCTACTTTTGGTTTCTAGCTGAGCTGTGAGCTCGAAACATCTGACCATGTTTTATTGGTCGTAATTATCTAACTAAAATATGACTTAATGGTGGGCTGTGGGTGCATGGTTTTGCTTGTCGCGCCCATGGCAATTAAGGACCGGTTCATGGGAAACCCTGGAAGACTTACAGTGCTTACCACAAGCAAGAATGGGCAACTGCTGGATCTGTAGCATAACCCGTCTCTAGCCGACGTACCAGACGAGGGTGGGCGTGATGGAGTTGGGTCGGCGGGGGACATACCCGTTGATCGGCTGCCGGATTCACCGTGGCACGAGGGGGGGCTGCCTACCTTGGACTTAAAGGTGGGGGCGAAACCCGTGGTGGGGACGATTGGTTAGGGAGGGTTATGTGAAGGATCTTGTCACGATCACTCGCATGGTAACGTGTCAGGCATGGCACGGTGACATACGGTGGATCGTGTCTTGTGGGTACAGTTGCGCACCTCTGATCAGAGTAAAACTATTCGAATAGCCGTGCCCGCGGTTATGGGCGATTGACCAGATTCACCATGATTAGTCTCACCCTTAATAATTTGTCTCAATGAACTGGTGTAGTTCAGGTGGATTGGTTGGGCCTGTTCAACGTGGGGTAGCGTTGTTCAGTGGAGAATTAATATTGCCTTAATTAAACAACTGTTTTACTGTTTTTAAAGTATAAAGGTTTTCAACTGCTTTTCTGCAAATAGCCGCAAGCCTCCCTTTGTCTCCCCTGTGCACGTCTGCATCATTGGTGTGGCTTGTTGAGTACGGTGGTTGTACTCAATCTTGCTATTTTTCCCCCTTTTCAGAAGTTTAGTACTTCTGAGTTGAAGATGAAGTTAGAGGACCAAGGCTCAGACCCCAGTTGAGTTTGCCTGTGGAGTGGAGCTGAAGCCCCGCTAGGATCGCCTTTTTCCGCTGCTGTTTTCTTTGGGTGTGAGGACTAAGCGCCTCTTCTGTAAGTATTTATCGCTTTATTTACGTTTGGGTCTGTTTATTGATTTGTCGTTTTGTGTACCCTGGTTGATGCCTGGACAGGGACTTAATACACAAAATGGTCTGGAAATTTGGGAAAATTTCCGGGCGTGACAGACATGGACAATGTCTTTCGATGGGGCATTCAACAGCCAAGAAGCAGGGGCAGGATTCATTCTAACATCTCCCACCGGAGATTAGTTCAGACATGTAATACACCTCAATTTCCGAGCAACAAACAACACTGCAGAGTACGAGGGACTACTTGTCGGGTTATGAGCAGCCGTGGCACTTGGAGTGAAGCGATTGATTGTGAAAGGGAACTCAAAATTGGTCGCCAACCAAGTGCACAAGGACTACAAATGCTTAAACTCTGAGTTGACCAAGTACCTTGCCGAAGTTAGAAAGCTGGAGTGCAAGTTTGATGGTTTACAGGTATACCATGTCTACCACAAAGACAACACCGATGCCGACAACTTAGCATGACGCGCATCCAGAAGAGAACCTGTTGAACCAGGAACCTTTCTAGACATCCTAACAAAACATTCAGTTAAAATCACCGATGACGAAGGCACCTTAGCCAGCGCCGAGAACAGCTCAGGGGCTACTACAGAGGTCAATAACATCGTGGCAGACATCGAGATCACGGAAGACTGACGTACTCCGATCATCAACTTCTTGGATGCCGACAAGTTACCGGACGATGACACCACGGCAGAAAAACTTTCCCGTCAGGCAAAAGCTTACTGTATGATCGGCAACGATCTATACAAAAAAGCCCAAACGGAGTCTTGCTCAAGTGTCTCTCCTGAGGACGGCAAAGATTTGCTACTCAACATCCATGAAGGAATCTGCGGGTCTCACGCCGACGGGCGAACCCTGGTCGGAAAACCTTTTCGACAACCAGCACCCCATGAAGATGCTTGCGACTTGGTAAAATGGTGTGAAGCTTGTCAATTTTACAGCAAACACACCAAGATGTCGGCCCAAGCGCTCTAGACCATCCCTCTCACTTGGCCGTTCTTGTGCTCGGGGCTTGATATCCTCGGACCATTTCCCCGAGGACAAGGCGGCTACAAGTTTTTGTTTGCGGCTATTGGCAAATTCACCAAGCGGATTGAAGCAAAGCCAACAAGAGAAATCAAAGCCGAACAAGCCATCAAGTTCATGAAAGGGATATTCTGCCGATATGGACTCCCACACTGGATCCTGACAGACAATGGCTCCTAGTTCACTAGTGTTGTCTTTCAGGACTACTGCATTGAATTCGAAGTAAAAATTTGCTTCGCCTTAGTCTCCCATCCTCAGAGGAACGAGCAGGTCGAGAGGGCAAACGGCATCGTGCTCCAGGGGATCAAAACACGTGTGTACGATAGGCTCTTGGCCTATGACACACGCTGGGTTGATGAACTCCCTTCCGTCTTGTGGGTCGTCCGTACCACCCCGACAACCTCCACTAAAAAGACTCCCTTCTTTCTTGTGTATGGTTCCAAGGCCATGCTCCCTTCGAAGCTACAACATCGGTCTACACGAGTAGAGAAGTATTCAGATAAGGAATAGGAGGAGCGGCAAGCAGACAACGTCAACCTCTTAGAGAAGCATCGAGAACGCGTTGCCGTTTAAGCAGCCATATACCAACAGGCCCTATGTCGCTAGCACGAAAAGCGTGTTCGTGCCCGTACACTCACCATCAGCGATTACGTCCTCCGACGAGTTTAGAATCAGGCAGGGCAAGACAAGCTCTCACGGAAGTGGGAGGGACCGTACACGGTGGTCGAAGTCTTAAGGCCAAATGCGTTCAAGATTGTAGACGATGAAGGTCATGAGTTGACAAATTCTTGGAACATTGACCAAATACGTAAATTTTATGTATAGGATCGATGTACCAAAGTCTATAAGTTCAGTTTAATAATATACAGTATTTTGATTTCATTTCTATTGAAGTGCTTTACCCGGTGACCTGCTTTTCTTATATCGCCTCATTTCGAAGTTGATCCTACCGTCCTCTTACGCTAACCTGACAAGCTTGGGGTCCCTTGGACCTCGGCTGGGGACGCCTAGCACCGTGAAAGTTTGTTAGGCCATACAGGGTCAAACGACCATACTAGATCTGGTCATGTTAGAGTACCCACTTGAGCGTATTAACCAAGCTGTGTAACGGGAATTGGTTTTCCCGACTTCACGGCTGGGGGCTAGGAATCCGTTGTTTCAGCATGGTGTGTTGTAAGATTTGAGCTGCTTTTGTGGAAAATGATTTATCCATAAAAACAGCTAGAGGCTAGGAGAGTACCATACTATGTCAGCTGAGGGCAGCTCTCGCGAGAATACTCGTACACTATTTCTTTATAATAGCTTAGACATAGGTTTCAATTCTTACATAAGAAAAATTATAAAGGGTTCTAACATTTATATCAAGCATCTTTCAGGGATCTAAAACTACCAAGACGACCACTGTTAGTTCATCGTGGAAAAGATATCCTCGTCCAGCGAGGCGAGAGATTGTGCAAGGCGGTCGATCTTATTTGGCCTCATCCGAGAACGGGTGAAGCCTTCCCGGACAAATCCCAAGTTCATCTGCGAACGTCCATCTTGGATACAGGCGAGGATGTGGCCACCTGCATACCGGCTAGCTCGACGACACTCTTGTTTCAAGCTGTTGTCAATACGCTTCCTGTTCCCTGCTAGTTGGTCACATGTACTCCGCATCCATGAGAGATGGCCGCTTATAGACTTCTCGAGAGGAGGACGGACCACCCGCAGCTCCTCGCATAGCCGCGTAAGCACTAGACAACAACCCACGAGATAAACGTCAATCCAGACTTCCCTACCTCGAAGTGCCTCCACGTCTTGTTCCTTGCGGGCGGCATCGGTCATCTTTTCGAGTTTCGTCTTCTCGAACTTGGCCTTCCAATACTCGACACGGTGTTCTCTCTCCTCTAAGGCATTCTCGAGGCCTACACACGACATTTAACCTCAATTAGCTCCCTCTGTGTACGCACAGGGGCAAAAGCTACAAAGGTTCAGTTTTGTACCTTGGTTCTGCTCGAGAAGAGAGTTAAATTGGAGTCCCGGTGGACCCAACGCGTTATCCGGGTTAACAACGACCAAGGCTTGGTCGTCGACACTTGGAGTCGAGGAAGCGTGTGGTGAAGAGGTCGCGACGCTATAATCACGAGAATGTCCTCCTTGCTGGACGATCTCATCCCCAATACATCTAGAAACCAGCATGATGGTACCAAAGACTTAAGCACAATAAAAAAAGACATCGTTCTCGAAAAGGACAACAAGCCTAACAATTGTTCTCAAAATTACAACTCAAAGGGGGAGCAGTTGTTTACTGTTCAAAAGATGAAATGGTGCTCTCTCCCAGCTCGACAAGCTCCGACATCACATCCTCGCGCGTCGCGTCTGCTCCACCCTTCTCCAACGCCTCCTCCAAGTTGATCTCGGGTGTGTAAGCTTCAGGCAAGCAAGGACGTGACATGCACTAGTCCTAAGACCAGTGCACATCTCCTCGGTGACGTGCTCGGCATGTTTGGTGGACGTGCCCTCTAGCTTGCCGATAAGGGAGCCCAAGGCCCCAAGACTATTGTCTCGTCGGGGAACTTGGGGCCCTTCTCGTGGATACCCAAGCTACAGGCTACCATGTCGAACCGACCGTAGTTGTCCTGGAGGCCTTGTCGGAGCGACGCCAGGTTCTCCTAGGTCTCCTCCATCCTCTTCTCCCAGCCCTGTCGCTGCCTCTCATGGCTGGCAACCATGTCCTTGAATTTCTTCAAGGCCTTTTGCGCCTCCGCCGGTTGTGATTCTAGCTGGGTGACTCGGTCGTCCGAGGTTGAGGTGGCTTTTCTGAGCCACTCAACTTCGGCGAGGATGTCGCGTGTGCTGGATTACAGCAGGCGGCCGGCCTCGACCGGTCTATCATTCACCGAAGGTGACACAACAACAGTTGAGGCGCTAGGCGAAGGGAGAGGTGGTGCTGGCGTAGCAACAACGACGGCAGGAGGCGTGGAACTCGTATCTTCGTGACTAGTGCTTTGAGTAGAGGTCGCGGGAGAGGGGCTGCATCATGGGAAAATGTGTGTTACAAGGAGACCACGAGAACAGTAATTACAAGATCAGAAAGGGTAGTCACTTACTTGGGCTTCTGCCGCTTCAGGAGCATTCTTTTCCCTTGGGATGAGGATTTTGCCCTAGAAGTAGTCTGCAAGACGTGTAAGTTACTGCCAAAGACCTCCTCGGGTTGATTCACGAATCACAAGGAGTACAACTAACCTCGGAGCCGCTTGTCTGGACAAGCGTCCCCACTCCGGACAACTTGGTTAAGGCCGTCCACCTCCTCTTGGAGGGTTTGGTTCCGCTGCCGCTCGGGGCATTATCGGCCGTTGCTTGTTTTGAGGTCGCTTTGCCCTTCAGAGAGGTCGCAACCTGCTGATCAACAAGTGGACCGATGACGTCCGTCAGAGGAAGGACCTGCAAGACTTAGATTACTACTCTCTCGGGTACTGATGTTTGAGGGAAGGGTAGTAGTTGAGGTCACTTACGTTGATGGCGGCATCTTTGTCTGAAGACGGGAGGTCACATACCGGCGTGAGAAGCTTCTCGGGGTCCAGTGGCATATCGATCACCAAGTGGCCTACCCGTGTGGCCACGGTGTTGTCATCGAGATCTATGAGCAAGATGCTATCATCAGTATTCAAAATCTTATCGTTGGACGAATTGAGGTCAGGTGGGTTACGAGAACATATACCCCGAACCGAGATCCGTGTTTCGTCAAGATCTCCTAAGTACTCGTACGCAGGGTGAGCACGGGCCTGCAAAAGCTGGATTCGACGACGTATGAAGTCTTCAACAACTTCATACCCTGACAACCCTTGTTTCCGGAGGTCGTGGATTTTCTCTACGAATATTTAGAGAGACGGGGTCAAGGAAGGTCTCGATATCCACGAAGGAGTGCGCTCGGGCTTCTCGTTCGGGATGGCGAGGCTGGCAGGGCGGTCTTCCACATCCTTAAGAGGAGTGGCAGTTGAAGGGGATGTATTCTGCCTTCATCCCATCTCGAAGGCAGAAGCCAACGCAACTGGAGATTCTGTGACCCTCCATCCTCCTAAGCTCATACAAGTATCTAAACAAGTCTAGGAAGGACTGTACCCCAAGGTACGCCTCGCAGAGATGTGTAAAGAAACTAAGGAAAGCAATGGAATTTGGGTTGAGGTGGAGAAGATGGAGGCCGTAGTAGTCCAAAAGCAGAAGGAGGAATTCGAAAGGAGGGGGCAAAGAACCGCATTGTACAAAAGATTCAAGACTAACTACTTGCCCTAAGCGGAGTTAGGACTAGTACCTCCTTCCAAACGATCCATGGTTTTCTTCCCAGGGAGGGACCCCTCAATTTGCAATTTCTTCATCTCCTCCGTGCCGACGTTGGATGTTCCCAGATCCATGGGTTTGGCTTAAGGATGGGGAGAATATTTGAGGATCACACATTTAATCATTGATATGTAAGGGGAAATATTCTAGGATCCCACATTCATTTAGTGCATATCTTGAAAAGAAGCATCCTACATACACCATATGCACAAGCATGTCATGCATGAATATAAATCAATTGCCAAGTTCTCATATTTGTTGATTTATATAATTGAAATTACCCTTCATATCCAAATGTGATTATTATTAATTGATTTGTTATCAATCACCAAAAAGGGAAAGATTGAAAGTTCAATTGCCATTAATTTGGTTTTAGTGATTAATGACAAATCCAATTATGTGAGACTAATATTTTTATGAGCATTTCTTAGTCTCATGTGGATATGAAAGTAGAAATGATGAGAGGTTGTTCCCGGACGTCATATGAGTTGCGATAGAAATGTATTCATTGATGACGGACTTTAATCTCAACAAGGCTTAAATACATGGAGATCAAGCTATAAGTATCACTCTTTCTCTCCATGTACATAATTATGTGTTCATATATTATTTCTATGTGATTGACATATGCATGTGAGACTAATGTTTTAGTTGAGTTTTATCTTGTTTAGTCTCTTTACATTGAGAACATGAAGATGGTGAAGGTATGCATTTATTAGTATGTCTATATTTTATAAATGTCTTCTATTCTTGTATAGGATATAGGATAAGCTCCCAAAGTTTCATCTCTAATTATGCATACACTTGCTTCACTCAAAATATTTTGTATGCGTATATTTAGGGGGAGTATATTCTATATCTTGTTATTCATGTGTTTAATCCAAGTTAATCAATTACATTTAATTGGGATCTTACATTTGTGTACACATGTGAACATATGACATTTGTGGTGTTGGTTAATATTCATAAGTTTATTCATATCTTGTTATATGCGATCGGTTGGTCAACAAGTGGAGGTTGACAACCAGATCATTAGGGACTAACAATTTCATTGAGTTGAATGAAAGAAATAAATCCCAAGAAATGAAAATGGTGTTGATGCTCAAGTGAGGTCAAGTCACCGAAGTCTCAAAACGAATAGCTAGAAGATGGGAATCATGTGTTGATCCACATCAAGAGTGATAGATAAAAGGCAATGAATTGATGGCATCCTTTGAAAGGCATCAAGTGGGTTGAAGAAATAAAAATGAGAGAACATCGTGTGTTGAATCAAGTGTTGACTAAAGAGAGTGATGTTCATTGTCAAGCTAAGGCCACAAGGATGAGCACAAGGCAAAGGTATAATGAAGCTAAGCATCCTTTTCTTAGCCTTTTACCGGTCTCGGTGTTTTTAGTAAAGACTGGATTGAGTATAGGAATGTCGTACTATTAAGAGGGATGCAAACGTGTTTGCTTAGTTGTCTCGAGTGCTCAAAATGATTTATCTTTGTGTGAGTTGAAAAACCTAAGCCAAAATTCCAACTCTGAGTTGTTTCACATGTCACAACACATACACCGGGTTTCTTTGTAAGTTTTTCAACATCTCTTGAAGGTTTTGGACCATGTTTTATGTTGGATTTGATAACCCACGAAACTAGCTTTCTATAGAGTCCAAAATCATCATAATCGAACTTTGGAGTAAAAGGTTTTTGCCTTTTTACTTGAGCAACATCAGACTATCAGATTTGAAATCAGATTATCCAATTTTTCACATAACTTCACTCTTTGTCATGATTTGAAAAATCCTCTCTTGTGAGTTTTTCTAAGTGTAACTCGGAGTATCCGATTATGGGTCAAATTGTCCGATCATACAGAGACTCCGAAACTTCAAAGAACTTGAGTCTTTGTTTGAGGACGAGGAAATTGCTTTGAAAAACATCGGACTATCGAATCTCACATCAGACAGTCCGATGTCTTAAAAAGTCTGAAATTTCATAGAACTTCATTTTTTGTCTCTCGTTCTCTTTTCACCTTGGAAGTTCAAAGATATTGGAATATCCGATCTTGAAATCGGTCTCTCCGACGTGGGTTGAAAGATTTCCCTTCCAACAGTCACATTGGGGGATCTATATAAACCCCCTACCAACCCTTTTCTAGGATTAGCCCTTTATTTCTAATCTTTGTGGCTTTGTGGGTTTGGAGCTTGTGCTAAGTGATTCGAATCTTGAGCTCTCTTTCTCCCTCTCAAATCCCCCTTCAATCTTTGTGATTTGGCCTTTGCGTGTATGGATTTGAGTGGGCTTCCTAGTGTTGGGCACAAATCTTGATTCTTGAGCACTAGAGTTCATTTCCAAGCAAATTTCATGGGTATTTGTTGCTCTTGGAGATTGAGGTCTCCTAGACGGCTAGGATTTTCTTGTGAGTACCCCAAGGAGTGTGGTGTGCCACGAGAAAGTTTGTGAAGGCCAGATCTTGCCTTCACAAGGAAAGAGATACCCTTAGTGGAAGGAGGCGTGCATTTATACAACCTCATGAGGATAGGGTTGAAAAAGACCTGACTCTTTGTGAGCTCCTCAACGGAGACGTAGGAACCTCTTTGTGAGGGGTCCGAACTTCGAAAAAAATCATCGTGTCTCCCTCTCGGTTATTTCTTCTCTCTTACTTGGAATACTTGCATAAATTGTGATACTACCTTGTGCTTATACTATATTTCAATTGCTATGTTGCTTATCATGTTGTAGCTTAAGTTGTTGCTCTTGTTTTCATTCTCATGAGCTTCCGTTTATATTGCCCTTCTGATAGATCTCACCAAGTGGTGTGTTACTGCGGTCTAACCATTCTCACTTCGTTGGTTAACTATTTCTTTTCTTGGCTGGCAATAAAGTTTTTGCACCCAAGAAAAACGAGACTGGCTAAAAAGAAACTCAAAGTTTCTTGTGACACTGACCGGTACATAAGTCAATCCTCTTTTGGGTAAACAAGTTGAATCATATAAGAAGGAACATTGTCTGATTCATTCTTTATTCAATATTCCCTTCTCATTACATAACTGCCATAAAACTTCTATGTACAAGGAGAAGTACTACAAAATTAAACACTTGCAGACTGTTGTTGGACTTGATTAGTAGGGATTTTGATTGGTACGGCCTTTACTCTTGTGATCCTAACTAGGTTGTCTTGTTCTTTCATTGCTTACCGGTTGGAGTCTCAACGGGAACACTACTTTGCGTGATTACATTCTTTGGGAGAAATGACAATCTTCTTGGTTGCTACCGCAGGTAGGATCTTCTTGCTCATGGTGTCACCAGTCTATGATCTGTTGCTAGACATCTGGATTGGAGCAATGTGAGATGTGTTGCTAAAGTTGATGGCAGTCTTATGACCTGGTGATGGAGAGATTTGTTGCGGGTGTTGCTGAAGGACTGTTCTAACCCCTTGTAGCTGGAGCGAGTTGGTGCTTTTCCTAGCATTGCTTGTCCTGTTGACGCTAGTTCTGCGGCTTTGGAGCAGTTGGCGGTGGAACAATAGAACCTTTGTCGGTGCCCTTAATGACAATCCTTCGTGGTGGAGGCTTCACATTTAAGTGACGGTTGGTATCTCCTGTCCTGCTAGCATACTTTGGCTGGATCTGGCCACGTTGTGCTAGAGTTGGGGCAACTTGAAGAGTTGGGGTTCTACAGACAGTGCTGGTGACTTGAGGATGTTGGCGCTTCGGCATTGGGCACCCTCCAGAGAAATGACCTGCCTCCCCATAGTTGCAACAATGGCGGACTATTCCCATTGGTCTTGGAAGTGGACATTTACTGAGGCAGTGTCCTAGCTCAAGACAATTGAAACAAACCTAACTTGATTGGTTCCAAGGCGCATTCTTCTACTTGTGTATGCTAACAACTGAATCTGGAGCAAGTGGGGACTCATAAACCTTGTTTCTGATGTTTCTGCCACCTCTATTGGTTTCCACTGAAGTTGGAGTTGGTTGAAGAACGAAAGGATTGCTACAGCTGTTACTGACTGCCATGGGTTGACAAATGAGCTGTAGAGATGTCCCTTGGTTTTTATTGGTCTTAGCTAGGACCAAATTTAGCTGACAATCCTTGGGCACATGGTCCGTTCCCTCACACAAGAAGCATGCGACTCCTCTTAGGGCATCCGCCTGGCATATGGGTGTCTTCACCACATAGGCAGGTCTGAGAGCATAGGCTAGCTATGTGCCCAATTTCCCCACATCTGGTACATGCTTTAAGCTCCATTTCTTTTTCAATAACACCTTCCAGGACCTCTTCACTTTCATCATCGTTGGACAACGCTTCTAACCCATCCTCTCCAAGCGTGGGCGAACCGTACAGCTTGAGGTGCCGAGTTAGCTGGCGTGCCCCATGAGAGGTGTTCCCTCTCAAACGCTTGGGTATCCTTGCTGCATCTTCTGTGCCAGAGATGGTTATGCTCCTGACATCATCCATCTTCCATACTAGTGTCCTTCTCTTCTTAAGATTAAACTGTGGTGCACCATAATTGTTGTTGGTGAGCTGACCTGAACCTTTCTTTCCTCTAGGGCACTATATCTCATCTTCTGCCAGAGTCCTGGCATAAACGTTCCAGGGGCAATTTCTTGCATAATGACCTTGCTCATCACAATCATAACAGATGACATGTGCTTCCCTCCGACCTGATAGTGGCTTGGCTGCGATTGTCTTTCGGGAACTTGGCAGTGTATTGGCAGGAGTCACGGGTGCTGATGCTGGAATATACTGGCTTTGACTCTGATTCAAATTCTGGGCTTTCATAGAAGCTTGCATCTACTGGTGGTACTGTCGTTGCATCAGGCGGTGTCGCTGCATCTGTTGCATCTAGTACTGTCACTGCATCTGCTGCATCAACGAGGCCATCGTCTGGGTCTGGTTAGGCATGTCTCGGGCTAGAGACGGGTCCCTGAGAAACGGAGGTGGAAAGCTCATAGGGTTGCTCTAAGTTGATCCATGAAACTGTTGTGGTCCTGATTCAGTGCCACTGTCCCTAACGCTGACGATCTGTTGCAGGTGGGAGAGAGAGGCGGAAAAGAGAGGGTTATACTAAAGATAAGGGCTTAACCCGCTTAACTACTGATTTGATGTGAGTAGACTTTTGTTGTTCAGGTTGATTAAGCAAACAACCTAGTATGGTTACATCCCCACCACCGATGTAAACCATGCACCTACACACAGCAAACAACACACGATTTAAGAGCTAACGACACTACACTTTAGGGAAGTATTGGGTTAGATAAGTTCTGGGAAGTCTTCACTTGACTTGAAAACTCTGACTCTGGTCTGACCGTCTTGCTCCTTTTGCTAGAAACTTGCAGCTTGACAGGTCTTCGCATGAAGCTTCCAATTTGTCCTCCAGGCTCAACGGCTATAGAGTGGGAGGAGAAAGGAGAGAAATTTCACAAATCATTTCGCAAAGACTCCCAAGGGTGAGAAATGACATTTTCGGAAATAAGGTTTTCATGAAAACTTGTTCTTAGGGTTTGACCATTTGGCTCAACCTACAGTCGAGTTGGCTCTGATACCACTTTGTCACGCCTAGAAATTTGGCCAAATTTCTAGACTATTTTGTGTATAAATCCCTGTCTAGGAATCAAGCCAGGGTATACAAAATGACAAATTAATATACAGATCCAAACGTAAACAAAGCGTAAATATTTACAGAAGAGGCACTTAGTCCTCACACCGAGAAGAAAGCAGCAACAGCGGAAAAAGCGATCCTAGCGGGGCTTCAGCTTCACTCCACAGGCAAAACTCAACTGGGATATAAGCCTTGGTCCTCTAACTTCGTTTTCGTCTAAGAAGCACTATACTTTTGAAAGGCGAAAAATAGCAAGACTGAGTACAACCACCATACTCTACAAGCCACACCAATGATGCAGATGTGCAAGGGGAGACCAAGGGAGGTTTGCGGCTATTTGTGTAAATATTTATAGTTGAAAACAGTAAAACAGTTGATTAATTCAGGCAAGATTAAATATCCACTGAACAATGCTATACCACGTTGAACAGGACCACCCAAACCACTTGAATTACACCAGTTCATTAAATCAAGTTTATTAATAGAGTGGGACTAATCACGGTGAAGCTGGTCAATCACCCATAATCGCGGGCACAGCTATTTGAATAGTTTTACTCTGGCCAGAGGTGTACAACTGTACCCACAAGATACAATCCACCGTATGTCACCGTGCCATGCCTGACACGTTACCATGCGAGTGATTGTGACAAGACCCTTCGCATATCTCCTTCTAACCAAGCGCACCACACCATAGGTTTCGTCCCTACCCTTAAAACCAAGGTAGACAGCTCCCTCTTGTGCCTAGGTGAATCCGAAAGCCACATAGACTGTTGCAGGGTCCATCCAAAATCCATTACGCTCACCCTAGCCTGGGTAAGTCAGAAAGAAGAAAGCTATACTACAAGTCCAGTAGTTGTCCACGCTTGCTTGTGGTAAGCACGATAAGTCTTCCAGGATTTCCCACAAACTGGTCCTTAATTGCCATGGGTGCGACTAGGAAAACCATTCACCCACAGCCCACCAATAAGTCATATTTTAGATGGATAATTACGACCAATAGAACATGGCCAGATGTCTCGAGCTCGCAGCTCATCAAAATGCTACATGTAGATAGTGTAATTATCCCATTAGTGAGCTAGTGATAATTAAGCATGGCTAAGCATATAATAATTCCAGCAAAGTCAACATAAGTGACACAAGCTAGTCAAATTATCATCCAAGTTCGACAAAGAATGGATATTGAGTAAACATGCCACAAGCAAGTAGATAGGTAGTCCCTATTCCCATGTTATTAGCAAAACATGCAATTTATTTGCAAATGGTAAATCATTTTATAAAGTAGGCTCAACATGCTCGAGGGGAATGTGTGACTTGTCTTGCTCCTTCAAACAATCACCCGAAGACTTTTCCTCGCAACCGCGATCTTCCGAAATGGCGGATATACGCGCTGACACGCAAAACGAGGAAAAAATCTAACAAAAACCAAATAAAGAGTGCATGAAAAGTAAACAAACATGTAGAGCTCAATTTTAGATGAATTTTGGATGTTGAATGGTCCAATTTAGAGTTCGTATGAATTAGTTACGAATTTTAGAAGTTTTAGGCCATTTAAATCAATTTCTGAAAATTAATTCGATTTATTGCGCAATTATTATTTATTTTCTCAATGAAGAACAAGGATTAATTCGTCAGCAGTGGGGGACCGGCGTGGACCGAGTCCACCAGACCAGGCCCCACGCGTCAGCGGCTCACAAGTGGACGGTGCACCGTGGACCAAGTCCACGGGACGACCGGTGGCACCATGGACAGGGACCATAGGCAGTCCACGAGGCCAATGGCCCAGATCGGCCCAGGCCGATCGGGCGGCCAAGATTGGCCAGCGGCATAGGCGCGCACGCGCCAGCGGCCAACCGACGGGCGGCGACAGCGCTCGGGCCCAACAACCATCGACAACGAGAAGCGGCGGTGCGAAAGGGGCCACGGGTGAGGGCAAACGGGAAAGGAAGAGGAGGGGATCCTCACCTTGCACCTGGGTCGGCGATTAGAGGACGGGAAGGTGGCCGGCGGGGCTCCTCGGGGTCGGAAGCGAGGGCGGCACTCCGGCGAGCTCCGGTGGATGGGAATGGGCCACCGAGGCTCTTCGGGACCCCGCGAAGGCGATGGAGGCGGTGGTGCGGCGAGAAGTGGCCTCAACCGATGGCAAGAAGCGGCCGAAGGCGACCAAAGGCGGCGGCGGCTCGGATTGATGGCGGGAGTGGTACAACGGTGGCAGTGGGTGAAAGAGGAGCGGTGGACAGGCTTTCCCGCACGGTGGCGAAGTCGATGGTGGTGGCGAGCGGCAACCGGACGAGCGTCGATGAGGACGGAGAGAGAAACACAGCGGAGAGGCCGAATTTGGGTGCGGGGAGCTCAAGCAAATTGAGGAAACGAGAGAGGGGAGCTTGGGGAGTCTTTTTATGGGCGCGGAAAGGCGAGATCGTGGCCGAGACGGTGGGAAAAACCAACGAAGTGGGACGGCGACGTGGAGCTCGTGGGGTTCAAACCAGCGCCGTTTTCATAGGGAGAGTGGGGGATTTGGTGGAGCACGTCGTGTCCACGTGATTTGGAGGCGAGGGTGGGAGCGGGAAGGTGCAGGAATGGGGGTGATGTGGGGCACGTCGTGGCTGGGTGAGGAGCCTGGAGGTAGGGGAAGGAGCTGACGGGTAGGGCCGTCGGCCCTACCTATCGGTGAGAAGGAGAGAGGAGGGAGGCGATGCGGACTTTCGGGAGGGAAGAGGCGAGATGGGCCGACGGCCCAAGGAGGAGGGAGGGGAGTGGACTTGGCCAGGAGGAGAGAGGAGGAGAGGCTGGCCCAGGGAGGAAGTGGAGGGGAAAACGGGCCGAGGCCGAGGGAGGCAAAGCAGACTTTGGCCCAAAACGGCCCAAAGCTGAAGAGAGGATTTTAATTTGTTTTCCTATTTTAATAATTGGTTAAATGAACTTTGTATTTTTATAATTACTTCTTGAGCTCCAAAAATTCACAGGAAATTTTAGAGAGTACTTTAGGACATGGAGAATATTACAAAAAATTTTCCAGCCATGATTTTTAAAGGAAATTTTTAATTCCCTCATTAATTTCATTTGTTAATTTTCTTTTAATTTTAATTTAATTCTAGAAATGGATTACTAAATGATTTTTAATGCTGAACGGAAATCGGGGCGTGACACCCCCTCGGTCTCCTCTTTGGTTTCCCCTCCTTTCCCCAAGCCACTCGTACCCGAGCTCTCTCTCCGCTGCCGACCGCCGTGCGCCGTCTCCCTGGTCATTGTCGATCCGCGCCGCCAACTTTCTCAACAGCGCACCATCGAGACGAAGCCCAGCCGCACCTCCGTTTTCCTTGTATGCCGCCGGAAGCCCCTTTTTGTCGTGGACCCAAGGCCAGCTGCCACCACCGTGCCTCCAGCCGCATCACGTCGCTGTCCCTGTTGTTGTCCAACCTCGTCAAGGCCCTCGTTGGCATCGCAGCAGGGAGGAGAACCCCGTCCTCCACATCTTCTTCACCGAAGATCATAGGAACCCCACCATCTTATCCAGCCGAGGGCCTCCGCCGCCAAAAGCTCGCCGTTGGCCCCCCCTTCGTCGCCTGTCGTCGCATAGGTGTTGGTAAGGACCGCCGTCTCATGCTCTTTCTCCCGGTGCCCTCCGTTTCAGCTGTCATGTCGCCGTGCGCCGTCGTGTCGCCGTCCCGTGCTTGTCGGCGTTGGTCCTACGTGGCATGCCCGTGTCAGCTGCCACGTCATCGACACCGCAGTCGCCTCTATCCGTCATGGCATCCACGTGTGCGCATGGGTTTGCCCGTGTGGCCATCCACCTCAATCCAATCCGAGCCGTCGGATCTTGATCAGAACTAGTCAAACCAATCCTACCCATTGATTCCCATGGTCCACCATCAATCGCCTATGTGAACTTGGTCCATGGTAGACTCGAGCCCTCTCTCTGTGACAAGTGGGTCCGACATGTCATTGACATTGGCCTTCTTTCTCCTGGGTGATGTCATTACTATCCTTTTCCATTAAAAAACAATTCAATATGATGCAATAAATCATTTATTTTTTCTTTATAGGTTTTAATTGATTAAAACTTCATTAATTCATAACTAATTCATATGAACTCGGAATGAGGTCGTTCAAGTCTCATAATTCATCTAAATTAAAGCTCCACCTATTTATGAACTTTAAATGTATTATTTATTTGGTTTTTATTAGTTTTTTTCTTGTTTTGTGTAATAGAATGTAGTTTCCGTCATTTCGGAGGATCGTTCGTTCATTGGAGAAGTTCCCGAAGATGAATTGAAGACGCTTGTTTGCAAGGCAAGTCACATAGATCCCAAACATCCCTTTGAGCATGTTGATCCTATATTTAAATTCTATATTTACTTGAAAAGTGCATTTATTTTTGAATGTCATTGGGTGGTTTGAGCTTATTTCTCAATGTTATGGCCAAGATGACTTGATTATCCTATGGGTTATAGATTGACTAGCTTGGACTATACATATTGGTTTGACTAGATACTTAGTATAATTGCTTAGAAACATTAGTGTCATTTTATATGGGAATAACTAATGATTCACTCATGATTAATGATGGTTAATTAATGGGTAGCTCATGATGATTGGTTGTGGTTTGTTAATAATATTTGAACTAAAACTTGATTCATGGTGGGTTGTGAGCACATGGTTGTGTTGGTTGTCCTCATGACAATTAAGGACCGATTTGCGAGCTACTGTTGTGAAGCATTTACCATACTAACCACAAGCCAACATGAGCAACGGCTGGATCTGTAGTATAACATGTCCCAGTGGGAGACACCACGGTATGTTGTTGTTTTTATTGTGGCAGACAATAAGTCCACAGGTGACAGACAATTAAGTCCATAGTTGTTTGGGCACTGAGTAGTCTCCCTGTCTAGGTAACTGGTCTTCCCTACCGGAGACATATGCTTAGTGGGTATCATTCGGTTGGGCATGTTATGCGAAGAGTCTTGTCACGATTTCTCCCTTTGCAATACCATGGCAATATTTCGGGGCATGGTAACATGTGTGAAATCGTGTCTTCTGGCTAAATTGGTACACCTCTGGCCAGAGTTTAAAACTATTCGAATAACCGTGCACGCGGTTATGGACGAGCCTAGCAATATTTTTCATGATTAGTTTCACACTACTCATTAATGATAATAATTGGTGATGATAACTTGTTAGCTTCTTGTGTGGAGATATTGGATCTATACAACCAGTTGGTTGGGCCTGTACAGCATTGTCGTGTTGTTCAGTATTGGTTAATATTGTTAATTAATTACTCTAATGTTTTGCTAAATGCTACTTTTGCAAATGAACCCCATATTATGCCATGCTTTGTTATCCTGTGCACTTGCATACTTGTTGCGTGACTTGCTGAGGATTCCATATACTCACCTTATAATAATCATCAACCTCAGTTGAAGAAGGAATCTGAAGGACAAGGCCTTTGGTTTAGATCTTAGTTAAGCTGTCTGTGGGAGTGGAGCTGAAGCTTCGCTAGATTTTACTTTTTCACTGTAGGTTTCGTGGTGAGGACCAAGTGTCTCTTATATAAGTATTTATCGCTTTAGTTATGTTGGAACTGTGTATTCAAGTTGTCGATTTTGTGTATCTCGGTTGATTCCTGGACAAGAGTTTAATATACAAATTAGTTTGAAAATTACTTGTGAATTTTCGGACGTGACAGCTAATAATACTTAGAGAGAACAAAACTAAGTTATGTTCACTGTTGCATGAAAAACATAACTACACTCCGTCAGTAGCAGAACTAGCAAAACAAACAAAACCTGCACAAGTGCACATTTCCACCCTGCCTATGTTCAGAAAAAAAGATGTAATAAAAGGAAATCAATCCATGTTGTTTTAAGCCTCATAACAATGATGGCATCATCACAAGCAAACCTCTCTGAACACAAAAATTTCACAAAAATAAAAATTCACTTTACAAAAGGTTCAGAAAAACTATAGTTTCCAAAAAGATCTGCATGATGCTGAAGCTTCATATAAGATAACTTAAACCTACAACAATTAGAAAACACTCCTAAATCCAAGTATTATTAAAAAAAACCTAATTTATACGGATACCAATTGATTTGGTGGAAAAACAAAGGAATTTTGGAGGGTTTCCATCCTATAGGAAAATTTCCTATGAAGGCCTTTGAAACAAAGGATTGAACCCTATCCTATCATTTGGAATTCTTATGAATCGAACAATTCTATAGAGATTTTGGAGAAAATTTAGTAAGAGCTCCAACTTCTTGAAAATTTTTCTTTGAATCTATCTCTCTCATTCGATTCCTGTGTTTTTCCTGTCGTCCAATCAAACGGTCCTTACTATGTTTTCCTGCATTTTGCATTTCTCTGTTTTGCACCTGGAAATCCAACGTTTTTTTTTTATTTTTCTGTTTTTTCATTCCTGCGATTCATGATTCAGACATATTCACTATACTAAAATTTCATCCAGCGATGGCCTAGCAGTTGACATCAATATAACACCCATGCTAGGGATAAAAATAGATGATTAACATAGGTCATTGTGAAAACTTTTCTGCTAAAAGGCTTCACAATGAAACTAAAAGAAAAATAACATGGTTTATCTACTCGATTGCTTGAACTAAAAGAAAATGGAGAAGTGTCCTGAAATGTCTGCCCATAAATTACCACTATCACAACTTAACTGAGAAAAACATTACAGACATGATATGAGAAAACAAGGCACAACAAAATGCAGATAAAACAAAATAGGGCAAACTATTTCTGCCCAACAACCGAAGGCAATCCTATCAGCAACAGGTCTGTGTCTAGTACTAATAATATAACAAAGTATTATTGTTAGGAGATGACAAAATTAAGCATTGTTTTAAAGTGCTTAAATTTGCATAGAAGAACTAATCATGTTCAGTGCTAACAAAATTAAAATCTACTCGTCGGAATTTTTCTAGTAAAACTACTCTTGCTTAGTGCTAGTTATAAAATTTCTATACTACCTGAAATTGGCATTTTCCCCATAAAAATTCAAGTATTTTTTTCAACAAAAAGTACAAGTATTATTAGCATACAAAACTAAATCCAATTGATTGGAAACAAAACTAAATCCAATTGATTGGAAATCGAAGGACTTAAAATAGGACAGGGCAGGGCAGAGCAAATTGAATTTAAATAGTTATAATAAGGTCATAAACCTACAGAAATTCGAAATACTGTAAAAAATTTCAAAATTTATTGAGAAAATGACAAAAAACTGAAAACTATCTTTAAAAAAATCCCCAAAATTCTGAAAAAAAAGACTGTTGTAGAATTCACATATTAATTAGTAATTGTTACAATAGTCCACAAAACATGACAAATTTTAAAAATAATAGTGTATGCTGCCTATAACATTTGAGTTGCTAAATTTAACAGCATAACCATTGGTCCATCATGGCAATCTGGTGAACTGCAGTTGACATCATTATAGCACAAGTTCATATTGCTCTATCAAAAACAAAGGGTCACGCGAATCTGGTTCATCTTAAAGTTAAGAAATTGCTGTCATTCCATCTCCACTTGATTATCATCTCTATGATTGCCTGAGGAGACACAAATGTATTAACCATATCAAGGAAAAAAATAAAACCCTAATAAAGATGATCGATCTAGCTAATTCTCTCATTGATAACATAGTAGCAAGGGCACCTTCACCCAAATTTACATTTACATGGCAATAGACAATTCATATCGGGTGTAGCCAATTGACTTGCTGGGTTGAGCCCTTGGATCCATCGGCGCAGCTTGGTGCCATGTGGTTTCCTCCACGTCCTTTTGTGCCCCGAGCAGCCAGAGGTGGGGACCTATGTCCCCACTTCTCCGACAATGAAATTCCGTACAAATGCATAAAATTGTTACTGAGTGAGACATTTGTATGCGTTGAACAAAGGCTGTATGAGGATTATATTTATATATACTGTATGGAAAAAATCTCTTATATTTTAGGACAGTTATATTCAATTAAACTGATCGAAAGTCAAATTTATGTGTCACGATAATTATATATTATTCCCTCCGTCTTAAAATATAAGGGATTTTGGCTGAATGTATAACATCAGACTAAAACTCCTTATATTTTGGGACAAAGAGAGTACTGATGAAGGAGAAAATTATGAGTTGTTACAAGAATTTCAAGGAGCATTAAAATATTGGCTTATGGACATGCGAACCAACATCAAACATAATAATACAGCCTTTACAGCAGCTACCTCCATTTCCCCTCAACCATCATGCATTCACTCCTGAAGTAGTACATCATATAACTCTAGCTTTGCTCTTTACTTTCTTTGTCGATGTTCTCAAATCTAGTACACAACTGATCCCCTTCTGCAGTTCTGCTCCTACATGCTTTCCCATAAATCACAATTTTTCCGTAGGAAAAGAACACTCAGATATCTTGCCATGTGAAGCTTGTCACTTTACTTGTTGCAGAGACATGTGAGAGGACAGCATCATGTTGTTAAGTTGTTTTGCAATGGCTCAACACATGACATATATCGTTTCCCTTAGAGAATCCATAATGTGGTGAAAAAACAGATAATAGCATTAAAGTATCCTTCTACCTGATAAGATACTGTACAAGTGATAAATAACTACTATCAAGCCATAGACTTACTACCCGGGCATAAGCAATCTATGGTGGGTCACACCTTGTCTTTTATTGTGGCAAGGTTAATGTTAGACAAAGGTTGGACCTTTTTTAAGAAATGTCCCACCTTATTTCTCCACCCTACACACGCATACAATGTAGTAGTGTCTTTCTAACCTGCTAATGACACCATACATGGGCCCATCTTATTGGCCGGTTGGTTAGGTAAACATTGAGGATACCCTTATAACAATTATAAGTGAAACCAGTGGCGGAGCCAGGATCTCTACACGCCTAGGGCTCAAATTGAGGATTGAAACTTGAAGAAAAAGTGGCTGAGCAGGGGGGTGCTTGCCTCTGCGCCGCCGCTGCCGGTCGGCGCCGCTGCCGTGCGCGCCGCCGCCGGTGCGCGCCGCGCCGCCGGAGGGCGCCGCTGGCCCACTGCTGGCTGCCGCCGGCTGCCGCGCTGCCGACCGCCGCCGTGCGCGCCGCTGCTGCCACCGGTGCGCCGCCGCCTCCCGTGCCTGCTCACAAAGAAGGAAGAGAACGGGAGAATGGGAGATAGATAGGGATGGGGTTAGCTGTTAGGGTTAGCTCTATTGGACTGTGATGGGCTGTTTTTTGGGCTGCGAGATGTGGGGCTAAAATAGGCCATGTGTGGCGTTGGGCCGGACGAGTAGGGCTGGGCCATAGGGATTTGACAAAATCTGAAAAATATGTGGGTACTAGTCCACTAAAAATTTTGTCACGAATTGGGCTCGGGCCTAAGCTGCCCTAGGCCCAATTCCGCCCCTGAGTGAAACGGATTATTAGTGTAATTCCATTCCAATTTGATCATCACATAAAATTTTTGAGGTTTTTCCAAAACAACCATCATCTAACAAAGTATTTCTTTATTCATTTGTGTAAAGAGTAAATGTGCATCGTGGAACGCCCTGCATGCATGCAACCAATCAATATTAATTTCAATTGGTTCAACTCATGCAACATTTAAAGTGTGAATTAATTTTTGTTGGAAACAAAGTGATAGAGCACCTTATTCGATAAGAATTAATTTCAGAATGATGGAGGTTTTGTGTCTTTGGTATTGGTGTTTTTTGTTTAGAGGATGATCAAAATGAGATGGAGGGAGTATTTCAATAAAAACCCCAATTTCAAAATTTTGGTTGTTTGTGTGATATTAAGAACCTCTCATACCAAAAAGTTCCATCCAAACCCTGAGACATGAATTTTGTAATTTGAATATCTCTCAAATCTCTATCAAAGTTCTAAGTATCAAATTTCAAATTTTGTAATTCAAGCTTCCCTCCGCAATCTTTCGTGAACTTTTCCTCACTCCAATACCAAAGTCTACAAAAAATTCCACATGAGTCTCCTTCCTTGTCCTCTCCTACAAATTTTGATTTCAAATATAAAATTTGAATTTAAATCCAAACTCAAGATATTCAAATTCCATTCCAAATAAATTTCCTAAAAATAACGAAAGCTCCCTATTCCAACTGGGCCGTCCAATCCTTTTCATTGCCATGGCCCGCATGGCCTTTCCTCTTCTTTCACGGGCCAGACCATCGCGGCCCGGTCCTCGTTTCCTCTCACCGCGCGTCCATCCATCCTCGAGGCCCACCGGGCGCCTCTTTCTTTCTGCGCGTGGGGCCCATATGTCAGTGCCCACTCCTCCCTCTCCCCTTCTTCCTTCCTTCCAGAGGCTTCCACCGCCCACTCTCTCTTCTCTCGATTTCTCTCGTCTCTCCCCGTGCCAGCCGCCGTACGCGCGACATACCTCCATGTCACGGAGCACGGTGCACTTCGACAAGCTATGTTCGGTTAATCTCAAAAGAAAGAAGAGATTTAAGAGTATTTATTCTATACCTATTCTAACGTGGAATTATTTTCCCTCAAATCCCTCCGATTCCCTTCAAACCGAACAAGGCTTTAATGAGACCCATTTTCCCGGCGGCTCGGCGTGAAATACGCTCCTCCACTCGCCGTGAGCCTCCCGGTCAAAAAGCCGGCGAGCTCGAGATATTTCCCCGCCGGAGCGCCGCGGAAGTCAAGCTCGCAGGCGCGCATACCTCGTCCCGTCACCTCGCCATCCCGTCTGCCTCCCTCTGCACTGGGTGACGCCATCCACAGAAGCCACCCGAGCTTCTCGTCCCGTCACGTCGGCCAGCCGCGCGGCGCCACGCCCGTCCGTCGCCCAAGCTGTTTTCCCCAATCCTGGCACCGCCGCTTCGGGTTCGCCATTGCTGCGCCTCGGTTTCTCACCGCCGTTGGGGGTAATGGCTCTCTCTTTTTCCCTCTCTTCTCTTCCTCTCGCCCTGCCGCGTTCGACCGCACCCGTCCCGAAGCCAAATCCTCTCCCCTCCGCGATTTGGTTGCCGCCGGCCATCACAGGCCGTCGATCCCGGCTGGGGTCAACTCCTCCCGGTCAACGGATGCCATGGCTGCCACGTCGGACTCAGCGGGCCCGCCTTGCGCCAGCAAGGTGCGGCGGCCACAGGCCAGGCCAACAGCTCGTGGGCCGGCCTAGGCGGCCTGCAAAGCCGAAAGGAATGCCTCGGCCTCAAGGCCTAGTAAGCCTTGCCCACCACCACCTCTCCTCCTCCCTCGTGGGCGAAAACGGTGGACCGGGCCAGCACCCGAAATCCACCGACCCCCTTCTCTACAAGTCTAATTGTCATCCCTCACCCGAGTTCCTTTTCTCTTGGGCCGGTTCCCACGAGCCAGCCCTTGTCCTCAAAGATAAGTCCAATATAGCTCCTCTCTCTCTCAATATTCCTTTCCAATTAAAATAAATTCTTTTCTTTTTCCAGAAAATCTTTTAAAATTCCAAAATTCATACCTCCCTATCCATAATTCCTATTGACCTCATTCCAGTCTCTAAATTTTTCTAAAGTTGAGATCCACCAAAGTGCAAATGAGAGAAAAAAAGGCATTCTTTTTTCTAGGTCAGCGTAAAAAAAATTGTACATATAAGTGTAATCTTTGTACATAGAAAGTTAATATACAACAACATTTTTTAAACTTTATATTATAAAAAATATTTGCCATACAAAACCATACAGAAAAAAATTTGGTGTAACTATTTGATATGCAAACTATATACATAAAAATATTTGGTAGTATACAAACTTTGTACATAGAAAAGTTATTATATAGTAACATTCGTTATATAAACTTTATATAAAAAAATATTCGGCATACAAAACTATACATAAAAATATTTGGTATTCAAACTTTATACATAAATATACAAACTTTACTTTACACATATCAATATTCGAATTAAATAAAAAAAGAAAACAAAAAGCAAACGTTTGATTGCGCCACAAATGTTCAGCCCAGATCAAATTCGGACCCAACACGTCATAGAAGAAACAAATGAACCAAAACTATACACATGTAGCTACAAAGCCCATAAAACCACGAAGCAAAAGCCCACATGAGCAGACTAGCATGCCAAAAAAAGAAAAAAAAAGAAAAAGAAACAGTGCGACAAAACACTACCTGGGCTGAAAAAGGAAAAACCGAGGGCCACGCGCGACTGATCGTCCATAGGTAGACCACTGCCGGAAAGGCTAGTTCACGAACATATGCGAACTAGACATCTCGCAAACGGGTTTCTAACCACATAGTGACAAACGTCAGGGTTAAGGTTAGGGTTTCGAGGGTGGGGGTGTGGGGAGAGGGTGGCGGTTGGGAGGGAGAAGTAGGGGATCGGGGCTTAGAGGGATGGCCTGGGAGGCGGCCGACCGGCGGACAAGGGCAGGAGGCGAGGTGGCGGCAGCACCGCCGGAGCCGCGGGGTCGGCAGCGAGCAGTGGACCGGTGTTGGTGGTGGGGGCAAAGCAAGACGAAGGGGAGGGGGAGGAGGTCGGTTGGGCGGGGCCACGCTGGCACGTTCACCCCTTTCGGCGCCAGCGAGGCTGGGCGGCGGCATGAGGGGGTGGCGGTGGAGAAAGAGTTGACTTGGTTGCCGGGCGATCTCGCCGAAGAGGGCTTGCCAAAGGAAGGAGATGGCTCGCCGAAAGGGGATGCGTGGGTGGCTCGCCAGTCGTCGTCACTCTTGTCGCTCAAGTGGAGAGATAGAAAAGAACGACCGCGAGAGAGGAGAGTAAGAGATAAGATAGAGAGAGATGAAAAAAGATAAGGTGAAGAGATGTTGGGCTGGGTTGAAAGCGTTCGTGAGCCGCGAACACCCGCCCACTAGACCCACCCAACCACTGCTCACATTGCTCCTCATCGGCAGCACATGCCCCCATGCCACGCAGCTGCTTCCCTGCCGCCTCATCGACTAGGTGTCGCCCTCGCACACGTCACTGAGTCAGCAAAGACGCCTAGCGGGTGCTCCTAATGCACGACCAACCGCGCGCTGTCGTGGTGTTTTGTTGTGCATGAAGAAAATCTATTGTACTCATGAATATATTCATGTATAATTTTTCATGTGTATAAACTCTATACATAAAAATATATACATTGCTACTTTATACTCAAAGTTACATTTTGTAGAAAATCTTTGAATCTGAATCTGAATCAGGCAAATAAAATTTTTGATATAGAAACATTAGGTGTGTAAGCCGTGTAAATGGCTTATGCGTCACCTGGACAAATGTTTTTTTATAGTAACTTAACAAATACAATATTTTTTAGAAGTACAGTAATAAATTTTGTCTAGCAAATATGTTCCAGTACAATTCCTAAACATATCAGTGAAGCATGATATTCGTGAAAAAATAATGTGATATTTGTTACTGCGGCCTGGCAACTATGAGGTCACGGCATTGTGACGCCATGCACCTACAGGTAGACCGTAGACGTACGCTACGATCCTGCGGCTGTGACGCCAGCTGCAGGTAATCAAGGTCATGTTTTTGCATCGTGAATGGACTAACACCACCATCATGCATGATTTCCTCTACAACAAGCCCCAGTTTTGCCGTCACTTTCCATCACGACGCGTTGTTTTTAACCATTAGATAGCTTAATTAAGCTCTAATTAACAATCTACTAGTAGTTTCATATAAAAAAAACAATATATACAAGTAGTACCTTTTTCGTGAGTCCTATGAACCGTCAGCATGCACAGATCCGTATCCAAACGACCCCTAGCTACTCAAATTTTTTTAATTATTTCGAGAATTCTGCCCATGGTTTGCTTGCAAATCAAATCGCCTCGAAAGATAAAAAAAAGGTCATGCTAAGGATTAGAAAAATTACCATGGGAAACCGAGAGTACATACATATGGCCCCGGTAAAGAAAGCGGCGGACGACTCGACCGACGACGCCGGCGGAAAACCAGCGGATCGTCTGCTGTTTGTTTCTCGTCAAACCAGCGGCAGCGTCCCACAACATCTGCGGCGCGTGGAACCTGGTTCTGCTGGCCCTTTTGCATCATGCACCCTCGTCTTTCTGTATATCGTGTGCTGCCGTTTCTCGTGGTCTTCTCTACTTTTTCTTAACTCCACTACACGTTGTAGTAATATATATACTCAAGTCTGTCTGTCCCACCGTATAAGTTGTATATGGTACCTTGGATATGCGTATGTCGTCGATATTGTGTATAATTGATGTACGATTGTGTGAATATTTGGATCTGACCAAAATAGTTAGTATTTGTTCTGAGTTCATATTCTCTGCACATCCTATTTATACTTTCCGCGTATAGAGGATTCTACTTAAATTTACTTCTTTGGTTTCATATACTTGTCATTCGTTACATTTATTTTTTAACTTTGACAACTCGTTTTTCTTTCCGTAAAAAAAATGACTTCAAACAAAACATATCAGCAATGTGGTATATTGTATCACAAATAAAAAAAATATAACTGTCGCTAATCATCCATTACTCGTTTAAATGCTACTAATGATCAAAGCTGAAACAGTAATGACAAGTAAATGAGGACGGAAATTGGATCAGGTATGATCGGATACCACACTTCCTAAATCTGAACTCATTTTCATGTCGGAATCAGGTTAGGGCAAGCATACTATCAAATACGGATAGAAACACGAATACTGTCGGACACAAACATGAAACAAATAATATTTACAAGATAGATATAGACAATATTGATTACAAATACTTATTTGGGTATCAAGTCAAAGCAATAACAATATATACCACATTTATAATAGCCATTTATCCATTTCATATATCCAAAAATACAACTATATTATATTAAAAAAATACAACTATATTAGGATGGAAAGGATAGGGGCAAAGGTTAGAAGGGACGTTGGCAAAGTCTCGCCCTCGCTGAGCCCAAATCTCGATTGACAAATACACAAATCATTTTATAGAGGACAAAGTGTAACATTACTCGTGTAATCGTGTAACCAATAATAACACCTTAATCGAGGGACCGAAACGTAATTACGTGAAGCAAACCCCTCCGCGGCGCCGCGCCTCCCTCCGTTTATTTATATAAACAGCAGCAAACCTGCGAAACCAGTCAGCCGTCTGTCTCATCGATCGATTGATTCCTCGTCTCCGTATATTCGATCACCGCCTTGCATAGAGAGATTCATCCTTCTTGCAGGTAAGATTCTACGAGGTTTGACAAAGTTGATTGTTTCTTTGATTCTCGCAAGAAAAGATGCGGCCTTTTTCCCCTTCTCCTTTTCCTTTCTGGCCATTTCTGGGTCACTCGTTCTGTCCTCGAGAGCTGCTTTCTTGTTCTTGGGGGTAATGGCCGGGATGCGCGCACGGGGTGGGCGGGGCAATGGCCGTCGGCGTGGCGAGCGGAGGAGCGGCGGGAGCGAGGGCGGCCTTTCGTCGAACAATTGGCGGAGAGCATGCTCCGAACGCCCAGTAAGGTTTAAGAGCAAACAGGTTGGGTTAGGATGGTGAGTTTTTCAGAATCTTTTCAAGGAGAGGAGTGCAAAATGGGCCGTGCAGGGTANCCCCCTGGTTTTGTTTTTGGCTCACTTCTATAACGTCAAGGTCGAATCAACAACAACTTTAAGCTTTTGTTTCTTTTAGTTTCTGAAATGGTCCTTGTTTTCTCTTCAGAAGAAAGGATCATGGCATGTGCTTCTTCTAGTGTAAAAGGTTCTCTCAACGTTGGAGGAGCTAAGGCATTCAGCAAGAATTTGTTTCGTGAATGCTTGAGATCTTCGGTGTCTTATCCCGTTTCAGAGATTTCTTCTCCCATCAGAGCGCAACATGTAGCATATGGTTCGAATCTCATTGTTAGGGGTTCAAAGAGCAGGGACTTTAGCTCGAAGCTCGCGTCGACAAACGGCAGCTTGAAGGTTTCTGGTATGATACTCCTAGAGCAATTTAATTTCATATTCGTGTATATGCTATCACTTTTCAAACATTTTTTTTGCATTTTAAAATTTGCTAGATATGGTTTATGAGGAAATTTCAAATTTACCTGATGCCCTGATGCACTTAGAGGATTGACAAATTACTTAAGCAAAAGGAGTTCTTTTTTTAAGCAGAATAGACAAACTGTCATTTAAATTTTATATGTTCCTTTGTTACAATGTTAAATGCTAGATATGGTTTATCAGGAAATTTCAAATTACCTGATGCTCTGATGCCTGATGCACTCAGAGGGTTGACAAATTACTTGAGCAAACGGAGTGCTTTTCAGCCAAATTAACACAAGAAAAGTCTGTTAATTAAATTATATCTATTGCTTTGTTACAGAAGAGAGGGTAGCTGTATTGGTCATTGGTGGAGGAGGAAGGGAGCATGCTCTTTGTTATGCCTTAGAGCGCTCTCCATCCTGTGATGCAGTCTTCTGTGCCCCTGGTAACTCTGGCATTGCTCAATCTGGAGATGCTACATGTATACCAGACCTGGACATATCAAACAGCGACGCAGTCATCTCGTTCTGTCGCAACTGGGGAGTAGGGTTGGTTGTAGTTGGGCCTGAAGCACCCCTTGTTGCTGGCCTTGCAAATGAACTTGTCAAAGCTGGGATACCTACTTTTGGTCCTTCATCAGAGGCTGCAGCGTTAGAAGGGTCAAAAGACTTCATGAAGAAGTTGTGTGACAAGTACCACATTCCTACCGCAAAGGTACTTTCTCTTTAATTTGCGGATTTTTATAATATAGTTTTTCACTTGGATGAACTTGTTTGAGAGACGATTTAGTCATTTGCTTTGAAGTTTAACACAAGTATAATCTGAATAAGAAACACATATTCTTGTTTGTCTTGGTATATGGTTTCTAATTTTTATTGTTATTTTCTAATACTTAAACTATATTTATGTTTTAATTATTAGATTCTGAGTCCCAAATAATTAAGGTGCAGTTGTTACATTGTTACTAGTTTCTGTTCATATATATACCTCCTTTTTCCTCACTTAATGATCTTCGACTACTGTTTGTTTTCATATTAAGTTCCATGTGCAGGATTAATGAGCCATTTTAGCTATTGTAATTGTTAAGAAATTTTATCACTGTTTAACGGAGTAACTGGGTTCTACTGTGCAGTACCAAACTTTCACGGATCCTTCAGATGCTAAGAAATATGTTAAGGAGCAAGGAGCCCCTATTGTTGTTAAAGCCGATGGATTGGCAGCTGGGAAAGGTGTAGTTGTTGCTATGACTTTGGAAAAGGCATTTGAAGCAATAGACTCTATGCTGGTTGAAGGTTCATTCGGTTCTGCTGGGTCACGGGTAATAATTGAAGAATATTTAGAGGGGGAGGAGGTTTCTTTCTTTGCTCTAGTAGATGGACAAACTGCTTTGCCTCTTGAATCAGCCCAGGACCATAAAAGAGTTGGTGATGGCGATGTTGGTCCAAATACAGGTGGTATGGGTGCATACTCCCCTGCACCAATAGTGACCGAAAAACTCAAGTGCAAAGTGATGGAGAGCATCATTGTCCCGACTGTTAAAGGTATGGCGGCTGAAGGATGCAAGTTCGTTGGTGTGTTGTATGCTGGGATTATGATTGAGAAGAAATCTGGACTGCCAAAGCTTATTGAGTACAATGTACGATTTGGTGATCCAGAATGTCAGGTTGGTGATCTATTATATATGACCTTCTTACATTTTGAACATAACATCATCCTTGTAATTTGCAGTTTTGCATGCTGCAATTTAGCTTTAGAAACTGCTACTGTTGTTATGATATCATTTCATATTGTTCACAAACAGCATTTGATGAAATCCCAGCATGTAGTAGGGTTTACAAAACCCTACGGTTATCGCGGTTATCATGTGCGATAATTTTCTTAGTTTTTGAAACTATGATATATCTTGTGATAACCGTACGGTTTTTATAGTAACTGTGCGGTTACTGCAATAACCGCTAAACTGTGAGGTGACGGTAACCCCACCCAAAATGGTTTGGGGAGCCCTGGCATGCAGTGCCATATGTGATCTGTTTTGGAAGGATGCTCTTTTAGAGGCGCAAAAATAAGCAACATGAAGAAATCATCTTGCAATGATTTCCATTGCTTGTTTTTCTTCTCCTGTTTCTTTTCACTTTGTCATTAGGTACTGTGTGCAGCACCCGTACTTCATGTGCAGATTCTGAGGGAGCTACTGATTACATCTCAATCTGAAAAGCAAAATTGCATCCTAGTTAAGCAGCATTGTGCATATATAGTAACGGAGGAATTTCAATATTTCCTTTTTTAGTTTTGTTTTTGAAATAATCTAGCTGTATTGTTAGCCTCTTCAAGTCGTCATTCTAACAATATATTTTCCTTTTCCCCAGGTTCTGATGATGCGGTTACAGTCCGACCTGGCACAGGTCTTGCTTGCTGCATGTAGGGGAGAACTGGGGTCAGTCTCACTAACCTGGTCGCCTGAGTTGGCCACTGTGGTTGTGATGGCAAGTGAAGGTTACCCTGGGGTTTACAAGAAGGGGACTATAATAAAAAACATCGATGAAGCTGAGCAGGTCTCTCCTGCAGTTAAGATTTTTCATGCAGGAACTGCCCTAGATCGAGATGGAAACTTTGTCGCGGCTGGAGGCCGTGTTCTCGGTGTAACCGCGAAAGGTAAGGATATTGAAGAAGCAAGGGCAAAAGCATATGACGCTCTCGACGTTGTTGACTGGCCAGAAGGATTCTTCAGGCATGACATTGGTTGGAGAGCTCAGAAATATCGGCGTATGGTTGCACACTGATGGGCATACTGTAACTATGTTATGTTTGTGATGTCAATTAAGGGGAATATATATAATACAACCGGAAAATGGGCATAATATTTGAAGTCAGGGTTGCATGAAGATCGAAGTAATTGGCAGCTTGGATTAGTTCCTTGATCGAGGAACACCTTTTTTGATCACTAGTTTCCTTTTGGTAGTTCCAATGTTTATAATGTAATAAGTACTGGTCGTGTGGTCAAACGATGAATGCAACTTGTGTGGTAATATATTTTTATATTGGAGACCATATCCATGCATGTTTTTTGCTGTTTTGTTTAGATATAATTAGGCTCTAATAATGATAAATCTCAGGGACAGCAACTCAGTTATTTATAACTCTTTGACACAATGTTCACTCATGTATACCTATATAACTGAGCCACCATTGGCCATGAGGGTGGGCATAGTCATTGCCACCTTTTTAGAAACGAGGTATAGAATATTTTTTACTCTAGAGATATTTTAGAGTCATTTTTAACATATTTTGTTTTTTTCCTGTAGAGGCATTTTTTGGCACTTAAAAATGCCTCACATATGGATACATTTTCTTAAGGTATTTAAACCTCCGTAGAGACAGTTTTTAAAATATTAATATATTCTTAGAAACTGTTTTGTGTTATAAAGTAACACAAGACATGTATGTTCAAGTAAAGACGTGAGATGAGATGGCTAGTAGCATGGGCAATACTAAGCTTGTATTGGCACAAGAGACAATACAAGTAATGATGCTCTAAGCTCAGAAACAACATCTGCATTGGCGCTTAATTAGCAGTACTGAAAAATGGCTATCATGCAGACCTAACACCACTTGTACAAGTGGCTTGTCAAACACTATGAGGGGATCTCTAGTGGACGCCAGCTCCTATGCATAAGTATATATTATACATACATACATACATACATACATATATATATATATATATATATATATATATATATATATATATATATATATTCTATACCCCTCTCTGTCTATTCCAACCGTAGCCAGCCCGCCATCTCCTGCCGTCCCGGCTCTCGCGTCCTCCTGCACGGCCCCACCTCTACGCGCGCGGGTGAGAGGCGAGGGCGACGCCGCCTGGGCCCGCTTCCCTCCCACCGCGAGGAAGCCAAGTGCGACGCCGCCTGGGCCTCTCCCCCTCCTGCGCCTTCCCTTCCGTCCCTCTCCACCCTTCCCGCGCCTCCTCTTTCTCCTCTCGATCTCTCTCCCTGCTTTTCCATCGTGCGCCTTTCCCTTCTCATGATCTCTCTTTTTTCTTTCAATTCTCTCTCTCTCTCTGCTCTCTAGCTTCTCCCGATCTCTCTCTGCTGTCCTAATTCTCTCTTTGCTCTCTAACTTCTCTTATATCCTCTCTCCTCTAGCTTCTCTTCTTTTAAGAAAAAAAATTAATTACCAATAGGATCTGAACACAAGACATTAAACTATAAATATCACAAGTACTAACCACTAGACTACACCTCATGTTTAAGCTCCATATGTAGAAACCATCATCACATATTCCTTATTGTTCATAAAACTCATAATTATTTAAATCTAGCATTTACACCCGTACGTTACTACCAATTCTACTATGCATTACTACATCTCCGTAGTAACACTGTGGTATAAATATAGTAACAATAAACCTATTGTGTAGTAACAGAGTAAATATGTCTATTCCATGTTACGCTAAACTATGTTTACATTCACGTTCCCTTAGGATAACTATTCTACACCTCTTTCCTCTTTCAAACCGTTTAGCCATTCCGACTTGCACCTCAACCCGCACGATACGCCTCCCCATCCACAAGCGAGACTGCACGATACGCCTCCCCAACCACAAGCGAGATCGCACCTTCTTCCCTTCACCATAAAGAAGAAAACCATAAAAGCTTACAGAAATCAAACTCAAGACCTATGAACCATTACGCTATACCTAGGTGTTAAGTTATATAATCTCTATTTGTATCTTAGCTCGATTGCACATCACATGTACACAAACCAACCTGCTTGTATCCATGTTACTGCATGGTCCTTCTTGCGTTACTACAAACTGAGATGTGTGTTACCACAAGTGGTTGACATGCAGTAACAAACTATATTACTATGAATGAATATTGTCTTACTACAAAACATCATGCGTGTCACTTCATGCTAAGGCCACTATAATAGATTTGTAAAAAGTGTTATTGCTCAACATATTTTTATTTAACAAGGACGAAGGAGCATGCATCAACCCTTCTAAAAGAAAACATGCGAAACTTATAGTCATCGTTGTACCTTGTAGTAATGTCGTGATGGAATTGCATAATGTGGTAACTTGTTGGTTGTTATCACATGTTCTTGCAGTAAAACTATCAAAAAATTGTAGTAACACGCTATGTTACTGCGAAACTTATAATCCTTAGTGCACTTTGCAGTCCTTACTATGAAATTAAAAAAAATAAATTTGCAAAATCAAGACTTGAACTCATGACCTTATAGTTTAAAGCAAGTTTTTCTAACTCATTCACCCCTATAACACTTGTGATTAAGAGTTATTGTATGTTTTTTTAGCTCTGTCTACACTTTGTGAGGAAGAAATAAGGTGATCAATTCTTATTAAACAATAAACTTTGTTACCGGCACCATTTATCGTTTTGTTTGGTATGTTGTTCAAATCAAAACACATTATATATTAATTCTAGTAAATGGAAGATATAAATCAATTATGTTACAATTTTGTAGTAACATCATCACGAAATTGTAGTAACATGCTAGGTTACAGCAAAACACATAAGCTGTTACTCTTACTGCTCGCTAGCACTATATTACTACACAATTTTAACTAGATAAATGTTGTGTCCACTTAAGGGTTTAATTGAGATCGGACACGATGAATTCACTTTGATTAGTTTTAAGCAAGGTGGTTGGTGGGTCTTGCACATGTGGTCTTACTTCCCTCCTATCACCTCAGTACTTGGGCCTCCCATCGCGCTCTTAATATTCCCGATCCAAGCACACACACGCTGGGAGAGACTTGGTTTTCCGGGGAAAAGGAGGAAGGGAGGCCGGTTACTGAAAAATGCATAGGTTATTACTACGCTCAAGCACTACTTTTACGGCGCAATTTCCACATGATCAATGTCATATCCTTTCTCTCCTCCCATTCTGTACGTGAGCTTCCCATCCCCATTCCCCATCGCATGGTACTCCACGACCGTAGCTCCTCCTCCTATAAAAAGCCATTTGCTGGTTTTTTCCCTAGAAAATCGTCGGTTACTTATTGGTTGTTTCTATATGTTCCTGCAATAACGCTATTAACAAATTGCAGTAACACATCATTTTACTGCGTAACTTGTAGTTGTTATTGTACTCTTCCAGTAACATGGAACAGACGTTAGTAACAATAAGGTTATTGTGTTACTACATGTGGAGGGTTAAACTTCAAAATGCCAATCTTTGAAGAGCAATATCTCACACAATATGCATTATTTTTTAAAACCATTTCCACCATGATGCCATACAAAAAATTCTTATTAAAACTAGATCCGTCATGACTATATTTTAATGTCGTTACTGCAAGTAAAACACGGTGTTACTGCAAAATGGTCATCGTGTTACTGCATTATTCCTGCGAGACGAGAGCTGAGAGGAGGTGGATGGTGGGAGAAGTCACCAACGGGTTTGACCGAGGTTTGACCGACGTGAGGGGTGCTTTGACCGGCCTTTGACCGAGGTGAGAGGTGAGTTTTGGGCCTTTGAAAGGAAGAGGATGTGGGTTTGACCCTTGGGAGGGGAGAGGGGTATAGAATAGTTATTCTATATCCCGGGTGTAGAATAGTTTTGCTATATATTTATATTTATATATATATAGGACAATTCTAATCTACAGCCCCATAGAATAACTATTCTACACCCTCCCTTCCCATAGGCCAAACCCACCCCCCTTCCTTCCTAGGGCCCAAAATCCCTCTCCCATCTCGGTCAAAGGCTGGTCAAAGGCCTCTCCCGCCGGTCAAACTTGCCTGCTATCTCCCCTCATACCCACCTCTTTTCAATTCTCGCCTCGCAGGAACGACGTAGTAACGCAATGGTCAATGTATAGTAACATGGCTGCTTTCTGCAGTAACGACATAAAAAAATAGTCATAACAGATCTAGTTTTGTTAAGCACTTTTTTACTAACATCATGGTACAAACGGATTAGAAAAATAAGATATGACGTGAGAGATATTGCTCTCAAAAGATTGGGACTTTAAAGTTTTTAGCTCTCAAAAGCAGTAGTACTATAGAAACACTGTTGCCACATGTTCAATATTACTATCATTCTATCCCGATGTTACTATAAAAAGTGTAGTAACAACGTATAAGTTTCGTAGTAACATGTCTTGTTACTACAATTTCATAACGATGTTCTATTAGAAAATAGTAACGATCAATAACTTTTGCAGTAACGTAGTTGATTTCTTACAACAATCCCTATTGTAGTAATAAAAATGATTAGGGGTTGGGTTCCTAATTCATGATTTGAAAGAAGGTACAAAACAAATAGAAAGTATTATTCAATCACAAGTCTTACTAGTTCTATTGGGCAAAGCAACAATCTAGGAATTATGAGATCATGAGTTCAAATCTTGTTTTTAACAACTTACTACTAGAAAATAGTAACGATCAATCTTATAGTAGGATTGTTATTGTACTAGTGCTTTAGCTGGAGAGAGGTGCATGGCTATAAGTTAGCACAAGTACTAACAATATTTCTCTTTATACACACAAAGATACATAGTATAGTAGTAGAAAGCTAAGTACAAGTGATATCTTTTAAATTCTAGTCTTTAAACAATGATACCTCTTACACTGCATATTATATTTTTGAACCGTTTTTACCATAATGCTTTTTAAAAAAGAGCTTTACAAAACTAGATCTGTCATCGGTATATTTTGACGATGTTATAATGTCGTTACTGCGAGAAAACAATCTTGTTACTACACGATGATCGTCTTGTTACTACACAATTTCTGCGAGACGAGGCCAGCAAAGAGGTGGGCATGGGGGCAAGTGAGCATGCGGTTTGACCGAGGTCTGACCGGCAGGAGGACGCTTTGACCACCCTTTGACTGAGGTGCGAGATAGGTTTTGGGCCCTAGAAAGGATGGGAAAGATGGGGTTGGCCCATGGAAGGTGGGTGTAGAATAGTATATATATACTAGAGAAAATTGCCCGTGCATTGCAACGGGGAGAAAAGATGAGAAATTTGAGAAAAAGTTGAGAAAATTTACATTATGTAATTAATTAAAATACAAATTTTTCGAAATACTTGGGTATTTCTAAGTAGGTAGGTGTAGAATTAAATTAATTTACAAGTAAAGTAAAGTAAGTGCGAGAAATAAAATTACATGGATGGATTTAATTTTTTTAAATTATTCATGATTAATTACACTATCTGAAATTTTCTCGAAATTTTCAAAGGTCAATTGCTAATTTTAATAGTACAAACACTATTTCAATATTTATTTAAATAAAATCTAAATAAAAACCCTCCTCTCTTTGGGCCAGGTTCGGCCTAGCAAACTCAACCCGCAGCCTCAGCCTGCAAGCGCAGATTCAGCCCGATAAACGACCGAAAGTCTAATTGACCTTCCCTGCCGGCCCATTTTTCTCCTTTCTCCTCCCCTTTGTCTTATCCCGCGTGCGCATGTTCGGCCCAGAAAAAAACCGAAAATATAATTAGCCTTCCTGACAAAAAAAAATGACTAGCGGAAAGTTACTAATATACAACACTATTCTACACCTCACAATCTCCACCGTTCACTTGAGTTGAGATTCGTGTTCGGTGTGTACATTACTTTTTGCTAATGGGGGATTAGTATAGGGAAAAGTGAGGGTGGTACACAATGGTCTGACCACTTTTCGGCGGCCCGCCCGAGGAGCAAACGACTCTTTCTTTTCCTCACCTTCGTCTCCAGGTAAAGAGAGAGAGAGAGAGAGAGCCAAAAGATGGCACAAGGGTGGAGATGGCTCTCTCCCACTCGAGCTCGAGCTGCGCGGTGGAGGAGCGAAGGGCCGGTGCCGACGCGTCCCTGGCTCGGGAGCGCCTCCTCCCTCTCCACCGCTGCCGGCGAGACCTGCGCCGGCTTCGCTTTCTCCCTCGTTTTCTGCATCTGCCAGCGTTAGATCCACACGACGCACATCTGGTGCCGCATCCGGAGTAAACCAACGACAGGGAGGGGTGGATGGGGCGGCGACGGCACCACCTCCCGACACCGGCGCCACGGCCGGATCCCCGTTACCGGACATGACGGACGGCGACGAAGAGCGCTTCCTCCATCTCGTCGGCCGCAAGCAAGACCTCCACCGCCTCTTCGGGTGCCCCGGCCTCCCTCACCACGCATCCCTCCTTGGGGGATCGAGGTGGGTCCTCGCCGGATCCAGTCGCGTGGAGCTCGGTGGCGCCAGTTCCGGCCTCCTCGAGCTCCGGGAGCGCCGGATCCGCGGTGGGCCGGCGTCAAGGAGGTGATGCAGCGAGGGGTGCGTGCGGATGGAGTAGCCCCTTGATGGGCTGCGTCGGGCATCACTTCTGCCTCCTTGCGCGTCTCCAGCTCCTTCTGATGAGTGATGTTGCATGCGATGGGCTCAGCAGCAGCTGCCGCTTCGTTCCCCGCCGCTGGCGCACGCATCTGGCGCAAGTGCTGCACCTGTGCCGATGAGTGGTACACATCGGTGTTGACCGAGTGATCCTTTTCTTTTCACCTTCCTCCTTGGGATGACTGGAAACCTATGGGATTTTTTATTCAAAACGTGTTCTTGAGGGGTTCATATCTAGAGATGCAGGTGAGGGCTGGAGTTCCTTAGTTTTGGGATGCAGTGAATTTTTTCTCGACAAGTACAGAAATTTTGCTTTTGCATTTGTATTTTGTTCATCATTGAGTTCTCCTAGGAGCTTTTTCTGCTTGAGATTTAGCTCTTGTTCTGAAACTTTGGGATGAACAGAGCAATTCAAGTGGAATTGTTCTCGTGATTTTGTTGCCAGCCTATCTGAAATACATTTTGTTTTCTGAGCAGTACATACTTCGGCAGTAGAGTAAACGCAGATATGTCCATGATGAATTTTCGGGCTCTGATTCATTGATAGTACTAGTTATGTCAGAACTTATTTGATGGACTAGCTGTTCACATCTGATGCATTTGTTGCATTTTTGGGCCTTTTGTGTTCTCAATGAACAAATCTGTTTGAATGGATTCCTCTTATACATGTGTCCTCAAAGATTTTGTTTTCGAATGTGTTCCAGGTTGAGATATGTCCTGATTTTGTAAAAAAACAATTGATATATGTGGCACGCGTGTAAAATTATTTTAGATATGTATTGATCTGGTATCAAATCTTAAATTTGAAGATAGACGATATGTCCTAAATATGTGCCAAAATCTGAATGTGCAGCCTATTTGAGATGTCATGAATTTGTTCAAAATTGAGGGTATATGGCAAACATGTAAAAAAATGAGATATGGCCTGAACAATATGTTATGATACCCGTTTTGTAAATTTTGGAATGTGCCTTTAAAGTGTACATGTTCTGGTACTCTGAGGTACACAAGTCTTTGTGCAAAATTCTGAGATATGTCCTTATGTTCAAATTTGAGATATGTGCTGAACGCGGGCAATTTTTTGAGATGTCTGGAATCTACAGAATTTTGAATATCTCACAATGTTTAGATGCCATCTAAATGTGTACACAAAAAAAATCAGATGTGATCCAAATGGCTGGAAAATTTTGAGACATCCCCAAATTTGTGCTGAAGTTAAAATCTCAAAAGGCTGCACATTTTATCTACAGAAGGTATGAACAAGCACCTCATGGATCACTTGCTACCAGCGCAACCCTCTAGATTCAAAAAATTTTGAATCCTCTACACTACGGTGGTGTGTTTGAATCTCCTGAAGATAAAGATAAAGATAAAATGTTTCACGTAAAACGAGATGACATTAACGTACGATTAATTAAGTTTTAATTATTACAAACTTAAAAAATGAATTTATCTGATATTTTAGAACAACTTTCATATAGAAAATTTTTACACGAAATGCACCGTTTAGCAGTTTAAAAAGCGTGCCACGATAATCTTTATCGTTGGAAGATTAGGACTTTCGAACACCACCTACTATGCACGGTACACATTGGAAAGAGAAAAAGAAGATTGCCATGTGCTCCAATTATTGGTGAGAGAGAGATTAAGAAGTCATTAGGTACACATGTAAAATAAGCTACATATATCTCGAGTAGGCATGGAAGACATAGATGGTTAAGATTATAGGTGCATGTGAACTTAGGTTTCAAAAATCCACTTCCTCTCTCTCTCTATATATATATTTAGCACATAGAATAGTTGCACCACTTCAAATATGCACTTTATAAATATGCCTTCGCCGGAGATCGAAAGCCGATGCAGCCCCGCGTCAGGTGCCAAGTTTCGCCGGTTGATAAATAAAAACCTCGGAAAAGAGGGTGACGATGCGTCAAGAGTAGTTGTATTGATCAAGAGATAGCTTACATAGACCCTGGGTGTACATATTTATATCCATGAATAGACACTAGTCCTTATTGGACAATACATAAGCTTTCCTAAAGAAAAAGTAAAAGATACAAGTCATATTCGAACTCTAAACAATCTTTCCTAAAAGCAAAAGGAAACTAATTGACTCTGCCTAATTAATAGATAAGTTGCCATGTTGTATCCTCCTCGAACTTGGTTTGTTCTGCATAAACTTTCTTTAATTGATTAATTTCCTTAACCGAATTCATCAAGAATCCAACTATTGGTAACTTTATATGTCCATCGGCTTATCCCAGGACTCTGAAGCCGATACGATTCCTAGGCCGATGATAGTTTCGAGGCTTACCAAATTCTGGCGTTAACATATACCCTCAATTTTAGAGTGTGAGAACTCATGCTTCAAAATTATCTTCTTTCTGGTCTTGATAACTCCAAAATTGATCCTCCTTTGTTTCTTGCCATCGGCTCTCATAAGCCGATACTTTCTGCATTGGATGAGCTAGGCTGTCAAATTTATGGAAAAAGAATTTGTCCTTGATAGGTGCTAACAATCCTTAAAATGCAAGATCTGCTAGTTGCTCATCACTTAGGCTCAAACTATAGCATCAGCTGTGGACATTATGAAATCTTTGAATATATTCCAAAGCCGATACTCTTTCTTGCTGCTCAACCGATATCAAATCTGAAAGCTTCATCTCATCGACTCCAGCAAAGAAATACATATGAAATTTCTTTTCAAGATCAGCCCATCCTTTGATAGAATTTGGTGGTAATGTTGAAAACCATGTGAAAACCGATCCAGTCAAGAATAATGAAAAAAAATCTAACCTTCAGAGCTTCTTCAGCCAATGCCTCCACACATTGTGCTAATAATCGACTGATATGTTTCATTGTAGATATATCATTTGTAGCGACAGCTCAACCTCGATGTCGCCGTCGCCTCCACGCCTCGGGTACAGGTACACCATCCCATCGAACTTGTTGTTGCCGCCGCTGCCCACGTGCTCCGTCCTCCCGTATCCGAAGTCGACATCGTACACCCGGAAGCGCGGCGAGCTGCCACCACCACGCAGTTGGGTCTACTTTAATGAAATAGCTTGGGCACAGCCTCATACTCCTCTAGCCTCCAGGTGATGTGCCAGCATCATGCTCGTCCATGGCCTTCTGCAGCAGCCGCGCAGCGAGCTCAGGCAGGCCGCCGAGGAGTATCCCAGCGGGCACGCTGGTGAAGACAGCCTGGATGAGGTTGTCGAAGTAGGCGGCGGGGACGGGCAGGTCGAGGCGGGCGCGACAGTTGGCGAAGACAGCAAAGACGGTGAATATGGAGGGACTGAGGGCGCGGGTGCGGGAGACGGCTCGTCAGATGTGGGCGCCGAGGGACTGGAAGGAGGAGAAGGGCTTGGCGCCGGTGTGAAGAGCGGTGTTGGTGGCGGCCTTGGCGCGGCAATGGCGGACGCCGGGAAGGAGAAGACGCGGGTGACGAGCGATTTCTTGGGCCCGTTGGGGTCGGTCTTCTCGTGGGCCACGACGGACAGTGGCAGCGGGAGGTTCACATGGATAGAGCGAGCCATGGCGCGGTTGTGCACTGGCAGCAGCGACGGCGCGCCAGTGTTGTGGCAGAGCTCTGCCTAGGAGGACATGAAGTGCGACGTGGAGGTGCCGTCCAGAACGGCTTGGTTGAAGGCGCACCCCACCGCCATCCCGTCCTTCAGCCTCGTCAACTGCACATATATTTGGAAGCATCTACAAATGGGGCGCTCAATTTTTTCCCAAAAATCGGGCGCTGTTTCACCACTACTTAGAAAAATGTTTCATCAATACATAAAAAAATGTTTCAGACTATCAAATGGTGAAACATAGATTAATGCCAATTGAAACATATTATTCTCACATACGAAACATCAAAGTTTCGACAGCTGAAACATCAACAAATCGGACGCCCAATTTTTTCCCAAAAATTGGGCGCTGTTTCACCGCTACTTACAAAAATGTTTCACCAAATAAATCAAAAATGTTTCACCAAATAAATCAAAAATCTTTTAGACTATCAATTGGTGAAACACATATTAATCAGACTGAAACATGCTATTCTTCCAGATGAAACATCAAGCTTCAACAGCTGAAACATCACAAATTACAAGAGTCGTAAACAAAAAAAATTGAAACACCATCGAAGTATCAAGTGCAACATTTTGATCCAACCTCAAGAAACATCAAGATACATTGGCTGAAACATCACAAACTCATCAAAATGTACCAAGTCAAATCTGATTTCTTCCTCCTCTTCGATGGGTCCTCCAGTGACAGACCGTCGCGCCGGCGCCGACCTCGCCGCCGGCGACGCCAGCGGCAAACAACACGACCGTGCCTCCTGCCACCCCGTCGACGTCGCCTCTGACGCCGACTCCCATGACACCGACCACTCCCTCAGCGCCGCCACCTGCCACCCCATCTGCACTGTCCTCCCCACGCCACCGAAGCCGCCGCTGGCTATGCCCTCCGCGTACCTACGTAGACTAATTTTAGTTTAATTTGTTTTTTCATTACAACTTCTAGAACTCGAATTTGTACTTATATATTTGTTAGTTTAATTTGTTTTTTCATTACAACTTCTAGAACTCGAATTTGTACTTATATATTTGTGGAGCGATATATCTCATATTAATTTAAAAAAAATTTAACATTTAAACAATTTGTACTTGTATGTTTAATTTTAAAATATTTGTATGTTTAAATTTTTATTTGTATGTCTGTTAATTTTTAATCTTATGGTTTAACGTTTTAACCATATGTAAGTTATCTGTATATATGGTTTAATTTATAACCAAAAAGAAAAGATTAAGAGAATTTTGCTTTAAGCTCTGGGAATTGAAAAATGATGCACACTAACTTATCTTGTCCTCTATAGTTAATATTCATTGGCAAGTTATTAGAACATCTCAAGAGTGCCTATTATGCTGAAGCAGTAAGAGAATTTCAAAAATGTGTACCTGGAGGGCGAGTAGCGGCCTGTGCAGTCCCTCAAGGTTCATGACGCCGATGTAGGGCATGAGGAGCTGCACATGACCTTCTTGGCTTCCTTGGAGCACTCCGCGATCTCCGGCGAGGTTGCCGATGGAGATGAAGTTGGCGGCTGCCTCGATGACCTCGGTGCTGTGGTGGCCGTCGATGGAGAGCGCGCTGTCGTTGTCGTCCTGGCGGATATGATCGGCGAGCGGGTAGAAGTAGGCGAGCGCGTCGGAGAGGGCTGAGGACATGCGAATGACGGTGTCCGGGAAGTCGGAGGCGGCGTTGGGGAGGCGGTAGAGCAATAGCTTCTGGTTGTACTCAAAGGTGATGAAGGGTAGGTCGAAGGTGGTGAGGACGCACTTGGGGGTGGCGGGGGCGACGTTTCGGGTGGCGGTGATGGTCACCATGGAGAGGCGGCAGTGGCGCCATTCTTGCCATTGTCGACGGCCTCCATTGTCGTCATCTTGGTCCTTAATTAACTAGTGTGTTATGCTATGGATGGAAGTAGTACGTAGAGTGAGAGTAGAGTGAGGTGGGCAGCTTGTAGTCAAACGATGGATGATATATATAGTTAGCAAGAGGGGAAACAAGAGTTGGATTCTCGTGATGTTGTTTGCTCGTGTTATTCAAATAATTATTAAAATATTTTAAAAAATATTTCACAAAGTCAAATTTTACTTTCACAAGTTGCAAAAAGAAAAAACAAATTTGGCTATGAATATACGTTAATTGAATTTGTTCTTTTGTTATAACTTATAGAGATTGAATTTTAATATGCATGTTTATAAAGCGATATATCATATATTAATTTATCTTCTCAATTTGTTTTAAAATTTTTCAGAACTATTTAATATCCCGAGTTTAAAATCCACTCCCGTAGTGAGATTGAAGTGAGTTGACTCTGCCTACCGTATTAGAATTAGAATACTTCAAAGCTAGGGAATTTGCTTGTTCCTTCAGATTTTTGAGCTGTCATGGACATTGCACAGTGCTGCCACGTCATGCTACGCTACCATCCTACTGGATTTTCGGCTCTTTGGTTGCAACATTCCCTGTCCGTTGGATTGCTATCATCCGGTCGTTGCTCGTTGGTGTGGTCGCTGCTGTATTGGCTGGATTCGTCTATCTAGTTTTGCATGGGCTGGTTGTATCATGCGTCATGTGGCTGTGACATGTGTGAGGCAAGGTATATAGGATTCACTTTGTAGACTGTGTTAAGGTCAGTATGATTCTATTTACGCAATTATAATCTCATTTCCTCTCCTCTTACTCTACTTGGTTAGAGTTACGCATGCCATTACCACACCCCTTTCTCCTCCGATACCACCACCTCGAGAACAGAGGAAGTACTTGTCCCAATTTATCTACCTTGATTTTGTTTTCTCTGCACAAGTTTTCTCTAATGTTTTTCTTTTTTTCTAATACTAGTTGGATCACTGAGTTGGACTATGAGATTGATGTTGTCAGCCACATTGGCATCTGAAGATGCATGAGGGACGGAGACATGCTCTCCGGGTATGAGTAGTTGGTGTAACAATCAAATCGGGGTTGTGCTGCTGGTGTGCAAATTGCGTCGTTAGTGATATGATCGTGTCATTGATGTGTGGATATACTGCTCAATAACTGCTATATATAGTGATCAATGAACACGCATGCATGCAAGAGTAGTCACGATCAAGACGATTGAGCTAGATCAAGTTGAGAGCAACTAGTTCATGCACCCATCAATCAGGAACGTTCCGCAGATGGATTTCATCTTAATTATGATCGGTGCTGGGCTGTTTTTTTTTTCTCTGGCTTACTCGTAGAACTTTCTCAATAAATTGGGAGACTAAGTTTGTCAAAGTAATATTTAGTTTTTTCTTATCATTGATCATCAATTTTTTCTTATCCTCAATCATTTTTCTTATCATGTATGGCCTATTATTTCCATACATGAAAATATTATTATTATTGGAGCATCCAGATTTCAAGCGCATAAAATTTTTGAAAATATTTTCACGTCATACAAAACTTTTTAAAATACACTACTTTTTAGGGTTTGCATGTAATTGTTGGACTCGTCTGCATAGTTTTGCATGGGCTGGTTGTATCGTGCACCGTGTGGCTGCGACATGGTCCAGGCAAGGCACATAGGATCCAATTTACAGACTATGTTAAGGTCAAGAGTTTTATTCTTTTTTCCCATCATAGTTATCTCGTGTCCTCTCCTCTTATTCTATTTGGTTAGATTTCTGCATGTCACTGCCTCTCCCCTTTCTTCTTTGATGCCACCACCACACTCGACCATCTGCACACCATGCTCTTTTTCCTGTACTTTCTTGCATTTTCTAAACTTAAGCAAACCATCTATAAATTTTTTTTTCACGGGCCATAGACTTAAGTGAATCGCCTGAACATGTAGAGTTACATCACAATTATCATAAGAATCTGCCCGTGTCTCTTTTTAAACAAGTATAGATTTTTCTATACCCTGTCACTCATATATATATATATATATATATATATATATATATATATATATATATATATAGAGGACTGGTGCTCCAGCTGTATTGTTTTCTTTTCTTTAGCCTAATTGTAGAACATTTTAATAAATTGGGAGACTAAGTTTGTTTGTCAAAGTAGTATCTAGTTTTTTCAAATCCTTGATCACTTCTATTTTCTTATTTCTTTTCTTATCCTTGATCACTTTTCTTATCACCTATGGCCCTTTTTTTCCATCTAGGAAAATATTGTTATTGTGAAAGCTTCTAAATTTCAAGCGTCTAAGATTTTTGAAAATATTTCTACGCCATACAAAAATTTGAAAATACACTACTTTTTACATGAATTTACATGTATTTATCATATTTGAAAATATTCAAAAAATTCATCAATGCGTTAAGCTAGCGACTTGGCAACACTACGAGTTTCGTGTAACCAAAGGACGACATAACTGGTACAATTGCTCGGCCAACCCCTAAAGAAATATCTTCTCTTTCCCTTTCCGCAACATCGGCAAAGGCCTGAATCATATGCAGATCATATGCCAGTGCACAGGACTTAACCTCAATCTGTTAATCACCTTGCGTAGCGATCAATGCCGGTGGTCCAATGTCGACACGTGCAACAACTCCCTTGCTTCACTCCATTCCTTCCATGCATTAATGATTCTTCGGCGCAGTAGCAAACAAACTCCCAGAAATCCATGCATGACCCCATCGTTGCTCTCCTGCATACTTCAAACCTAAAGAATTTGCTTGTTGCTTCAGATTTTTGAGCTGTCATGGACATTGCACAGTGCTGCCACGTCACGCCACGCTATTATCCTGCCGAATTTTCGACTATTAGGTTGCAACATTTGCTGTCCGTTGGATTGCTATCATCCGGTCATTGCTCGCTGGTGTGGTCGCAGATGTATTGGCTGGATTCATCTATTTGGTTTTGCATGGACCGGCTGTATCATGCAATATGCGGCTGTGACATGTGCGAGGCAAGGTATATAAGATCCACTTTGTAGATCATGTTATGGTCAGTCTGATTCTATTTGTCCTATTATAGTCTCGTTTTCTTTTCTCTTACTCTACTTGGTTGCTTAGAGTTACGCACGCCATTACCTCACCCCTTTCTCATCCAATATCACCACCTCCAGAACAGAGGAAGTACTTATCCCAATTTATCTACCTTGATTTTATTTTCTCTGCACAAGTTTTCTCTAATGTTTTTCTTTTTTCTAATACTAGTTGGATCACTGAGTTGGACTATGAGATTGATGTTGTCAGTCACATTGGCATCTGAAGATGCACGAGAGACGGAGACATGCTCTCCGGGTATGAGTAGCTGGTGTAACAATCAAATCGGGGTTGTGTTGCTGGTGTGCAAATTGTGCCGTTGGTGATATGATCGTGTCATTGATGTGTGGATATACTGCCCAATAACTGCTATATATAGTGATCAATGAACACGCATGCATGCAAGAGTAGTCACGACACGCATGCATGCATGAGTAGTCACGATCAAGACGATTGAGCTAGATCAAGTTGAGAGCAACTAGTTCGTGCACCCATCAATCAGGAACGTTCCGCAGATGGATCCCATCTTAATTAGGACCGGTGGTGACCTGATTGATGGGTGCACGAACTAGTTGCTCTCAACTTGATCTAGTTGAATCGTCTTGATGCTGACTACTCTTGCATGCAAGTGTGTTCATTGATCACTATATATAGCAGTTATTGAGCAGTATATCGACACATCAATGACACGATCATATCACCAACGGCACAATTTGCACACCAGCAGCACAACCCCGATTTGATTGTTACACCAACTACTTGTACTCGGAGAGCATGTCTCCGTCCCTCGTGCATCTTCGGATGCCAATGTGACTGACAACATCAATCTCATAGTTCAACTCAGTGATCCTACTAGTATTAGAAAAAAGAAAAATATTAGAGAAAACTTGTGCAGAGAAAACAAAATCAAGGTAGATAAATTGGGACAAGTACTTCCTCTGTTCTCAAGGTGGTGGTATCATAGGAGAAAGGGGTGTGGTAATGGCATGCTTAACTCTAACCAAGTAGAGTAAGAGGATAGGAAACGAGATTATAATCGCGCAAATAGAATCAGACTGACCTTAACACGGTCTACAAATTGGATCCTATATACCTTGCCTCGCACATGTCACAGCCACATGACGCATGATATAGCTAGCCCATGCAAAACGAGACAGACAAATCCAGCCAATTCAGCAGCGACCACACCAACGAGCAACGACCGGATGATAGCAATCCAACGGACAGTGAATGTTGCAACCAAAGAGCCGAAAATCCGATAGGATGGTAGCGTGGCATGACGTGGCAGCAATGTGCAATGTCCATAACAGCTCAAAAATCTGAAGGAACAAGCAAATTCCCTAGGTTTGAAGTATTCTAATTCTAATACGGTAGCCAGAGCCAACTCACTTCAATCTCACTACGGGAGTGGATTTTAAACTCGGGATATTAAATAGTTCTGAAAAAATGTAAAACAAATTGAGAAGATAAATTAATATATGATATATCGCTTTATAAATATGCATATTAAAATTCAATCTCTATAAGTTATCACAAAAGAACAAATTCAATTAACGTATATTCATAGCCAAATTTGTTTTTTCTTTTTGCAACTTATAGAAGTAAAATTTGACTTTGTGAAATATTTTTTAAAAATTTTAATAATTATTTGAATAACACGGGCAAACAACATCATGAGAATCCAACTCTTGTTTCCCCTCTTGCTAACTATATATATCATCCACCGTTTGACTACAAGCTACCCACCTCACTCTACTCTCACTCTACGCACTACTTCCATCCATAGCATAGCACACTAGTTAATTAAGGACTAAGATGACGACAATGGTAGCCGTCGACAACGGCAAGAATGGCACCACTGCCGCCTCTCCGTGGTGACCATCACTGCCACCCGCCACCCCCAAGTGCGTCCTCACCACCTTCGACCTGCCCTTCATCACCTTTGAGTACAATCAGAAGCTGCTGCTCTACCGCCTCCCCGACGCTGCCTCCGACTTCCTGGACGCCGTCGTTCGCATGTCCTCAGCCCTCTCGGACGCGCTCGCCTACTTCTACCTGCTCACTGGTCGTATCCGCCAGGACGACAAGAACAGTGCGCTCTCCATCAACGGCCACCACAGCGCTGAGGTCATCGAGGCCGCCGCCGACTTGGTCTCCGTCGGCAACCTCGCCGGAGATCGCGGAGTGCTCCGAGGAAGCCGAGAAGGTCATGTGCAGCTCCTCATGCCCTACACCGGCGTCATGAACCTCGAGGGACTACACAGGCCGCTACTCACTGTCCAGGTACACATTTTCGAAATTCTCTTACTGCTCCAGCATAATAGGCACTCTTGAGATGTTCTAATAACTTGCCAATGAATATTAACTATAGTGGACAAGATAAGTTAGTGTGCATCATTTTTCAATTCCCAGAGCTTAAAGCAAAATTTTCTTAATCTTTTCTTTCTGGTTCTAAATTAAACAGTATATACAGATAACTTACATACATGTGGTTAAAACGTTAAACCATAAGATTAAAAATTAACAAACATACAAATAAAAATTTAAACATACAAATATTTTAAAATTAAACATACAAGTACAAATTGTTTAAATGTTAAATTTTTTTTAAAATTAATATGAGATATATCGCTCCACAAATATATAAGTACAAATTCGAGTTCTAGAAGTTGTAATGAAAAAACAAATTAAACTAAAATTAGTCTACGTAGGTACGCGGAGGGTATAGCCAGCGGCGGCTTCGGTGGCGCGGGGAGGACGGTGTAGATGGGGTGGCAGGTGGCAGCGCTGAGGGAGTGGTTGGTGTTGTGGGCGTGGAGGCGACGTCGACAGGGTGGCAGGAGGTGGGGTCGTGTTGTTCGCCGCTGGCACCACTGGCGGCGAGGTCGGCGCCAACGCAATGGTCCGTCACTGGAGGAGCCCATCGAAGAGGAGGAAGAAATCAGATTTGACTTGGTACATTTTTATGAGTTTGTGATGTTTCAACCAATGTATCTGGATGTTTCTTGAGGTTGGATCGAAATGTTGCACTTGATACTTTGATGGTGTTTCAATTTTTTTTGTTTATGACTCATGTAATTTGTGATGTTTCAGCTGTTGAAGCTTGATGTTTCATCTGGAAGAATAGCATGTTTTAGTCTGATTAATATGTGTTTCACCAATTGATAGTCTAAAAGATTTTTGATTTATTTGGTGAAGCTTTTTTGATTTATTTGGTGAAACATTTTTGTAAGTAGCGGTGAAAGAGCGCCCAATTTTTGGGAAAAAATTGGGTGTCCAATTTATTGATGTTTCAGTTGTCAAAGCTTTGATGTTTCGTATGTGAGAATAATATGTTTCAATCATGATTAATCTACGTTTCACCATTTGATAGTCTGAAACATTTTTTTATGTATTGGTGAAACATTTCTCTATATAGTGGTGAAACAACGCCCGATTTTTCGGAAAAACTTGAGCACCCCATTTGTAGATGCTTCCAAGTATATGTGCAGTTGACGAGGCTGAAGGACGGGATGGCGGTGGGGTGCGTCTTCAACCACGCCGTTCTGGACGGCACCTCCACGTGGCACTTCATGTCCTCTTGGGCAGAGCTCTGCCGCGGTGCTGGCGCGCCGTCGCTGCTGCCGGTGCACAACTGCGCCATGGCTCGCTCTGTCTGCGTGAACCTCCCGCTGCCGCTGTTCGCCGAGGCCCATGAGAAGACCGACCCCAACGGGTCCAAGAAACCGCTCGTCACCCACGTCTTCTCCTTCCCGGCGTCCGCCATCATCGCGCCAAGGCCACTGCCAACGCCGCTCTCCACGCCGGCGCCAAGCCCTTCTCCTCCTTCCAGTCCCTCGGCACCTACATCTGGCGAGCCGTCTCCCGCACCCGCACTCGCGCCCACATCGGCGCCCACATTAGGACTTGTATCTTTTACTTTTTCTTTAGGAAAGCTTGTGTATTGTCCAATAAGGACTAGTGTCTACTCATGGGTATAAATATGTACACCCAGGGTCTATGTAAGCTATCTCTCGATCAATACAATTACTCTCGGCGCATCGCCACCCTCTTTCCTGAGGTTTTTATTTATCAACCGGCGAAACTTGGCACTTGACGCGGGGCTGCATCGGCTTTCGATCTCCAGTGAAGGGGTAAGTCGTACGTTCCGTCGGCCCTAGCAATTGTATCGGCTACATTGGTGTTGTTCAAGGCTGCATTGCTTCGGCCTCTTGGATCACTCTGGTTCGGTTGATATATTTGCCTACCTATTTATCATATATCTTAGTTAATCTAGTTTGGTAGCTCGATTTACTTGTATCGACTAGGATTTACTTTAGGGTTTTAGCTGGTATCGGCTAAATTGCTTTGCCAGATTAGATTAGCTAAGGTATCCACCACTCTTAAAATCAGTCGAAGGCTTGATTGTCTAGATATTATGTTTTTTTTTCATACTTTGCGCTGCATCAGCCCTAGTGATGCTTTGAACCATAATCTCTAGCCTGCTTTTTGGTTGCCAATAAGGGTATCATCGAGGTTTTAGCCGATGAGCTATCTGGACATTGCATCAGCTTATAAGAATTACATACAAGTTGGATTTAGCCGGTGACAACAAAGGTATTATTGATTATCTAATCGTTTGGATTCAATGACATCAGACCTCCAGCCGATTTATGCTTTAACCATCAGATTGACATTTATTCTATCATATTATTATTGGCCGATTGGTTTCTATTGGATTATATTATTATTTTTACTTTATCATCAGCCGATTGTCTTTATATCATTATTTACGCAAGTATCAAAATCTACATAGCCGATGACTCAAAACCCTATCGATATCAACTAGTATAGACATCGGCTTGATTTGCTATATCGACTTGTCAACCGATCAGCTCTTTGATCTGCTGTTTATATATCTTGTTAGTTGAAGGATCAAACTGACTGGCACACCCGCATCTCATCAATTTTAGAACCTGCACTGGAGCTAAGCAAATCTCCCAGGCCTTCGTGTGCCACACGCAGGATTTACGTCAACACATCTTTTGGCACGCTCGACGAGACAGATTTTGTGTCAACAGATTTACATATATATTCCTATATTTTTTGTGTATCTAAATAGTTCTAAAGCATTCTGAAAAAAATTCGACAAAATAAGTTATATGCTTGGCTAGCAACAGGACTAGTTATGTCGCCCTTTGGCTACGTGAAACACGTGTGTTGGCATAGCGCTAGCTTTACCGCACTGCAATCGAGATGTTGTGGGAGGTGTGAGGAAAACGGAAAACTAGGTATGCGGCATGAGAGAGTCTGGAAAAAAAAGGATGATCGGCGCAACATGAGAAGCGCAATTTAATACCGTGGATTAGCGTGACCGCATATATATTTGTATTTATCTTAATAGTTCTGATGCATTCTGAAAGAAATTTGACAAAATATGTTATATGCTTGGCCGAGCAATAGCACCAGTTATATCACCTTTTGGCTACGCGAAACCCGTGGCGTTGCCAAGTCGCTAGCTCCAACGTACAGTAATCCGGATATAATTTTTTTGAATATTTTCAAATATGGTAAATACATGTAAATTCATGTAAAAGTAGTGCATTTTCAAATTTTTTGTACGACGTAGAAATATTTTCAAAAATTTTAGGCGCTTGAAATCTAGACGCTTCCGCAATAACAATATTTCCCTAGATGGAAAAAAAGGGTCATACGTGATAATAAAAAAAGGATAAGAAAAAAGAAAGAAGATAGAAGCGATCAAGGATTAGAAAAAACTAGATACTACTTTGACAAACAAACATAGTCTCCCAATTCATTTAAATTGTTCTACAATTAGGCTAGAGAAAAGAAAACAATACAACCAGAGCACCGGTCCTAATTAAGATGAAATCCATTGTGTATTCATTGAGCACTTTATATATAGCAGTGAGCAGTATATCGATACACCAATGGCAGAATCATATCACCAACAATACAATCCGCAAACCAACGGCACGATCCCAATTAATTGTTAGTTTGTTACACCTACCACTAGAACAGGTTTGATTATCTCTAACGGGCTTAAAGCATCATCTCTATCGGGCAGGGCCCCCGTCACTGACCAAAGGTCAGTGATGTGAGAAAATATCTCAATCGGGCATATGCCCGTCACGGATGACTCTAATCTCTGACGGGCTTTAATCTAGGCCCGTTAGAGATGACAGTCATCCGTGACGGGCTTTAAAGCCATCTCAATCGGGCCATATTTTAAGCCCGTCATGGATGACTCTCATCTCTGACGGGTCTAGATTAAAGCCCGTTAGAGATGAGTATAATAAAAAAAAATAAATTTCATTTTTTAGGTTAGTCTCTAGCCTTTGCCCTCATTCGTGTGCCTTCCCGATAGGTCACTCATCCTGAAATTGCACAAGGGTCAGCACAATTAACCTCATAGTTACTTGGAGATTGACTTCCATGAAAGAAATTGTAGTTTGTTGGTGTAAGTATTCTATTAATCCTATTAACCCGTGAACCACGATGTCACACCTTAGCATCCCCAATTCATATACATTCATTCACATACACAACTATCAATATATTTAACACAACCACATTCATATAACATCCCTTTTGATCACATATTTAACAATATAAAATTTGAATTTTAAAATATAAGAAATTCAAATATTTTTTTGGGTAGTAAATGATTTCAAATTAAAAAATTATCAACAACAAAGTTGTATAACTCATCAAAATCTATAACTTTTACTTTGGTCTTTTTGCTATATAACATTTTTTTGAACAATTTGAATTTGAATTTAAAAATATGACAACTTCAAATAATATTTTCAAATACTAAATGATTTCAACTGAAAAAGTCATCAACAACAAAGTTGTATAACTTATCAATATCTATAACTTTTATTTTGTTCATTTTTTCTATACAATATTTTTTTGAACAGTTTGAATTTGAATTTGAAAATATGACAACTTCAAACAATATTTTGAAATACTAAATGATTTCAACTGAAAAAGTCATCAACAACAAAGATGTATAACTCATCAAGATCTATAACTTTTATTTTGGTCATTTCTTCATCCGGCAAAGTGATAGTAACATTGTTCATAAAATTCACATATCTCTCATCTGGTTTTATAAACTATAACACAGATATGTAAATTTTGTGAATAATGTTACTAATACTTTGTCGGATGAAAAACTGACAAACATAAAAGTTATAGATCTTGATGAGTTATACAACTTTGTTGTTGATGACTTTTTCAGTTGAAATCATTTAGTATTTGAAAATATTGTTTGAAGTTGTCATATTTTCAAATTCAAATTCAAACTATTCCAAAAAAGTTGTGTAGAAAAATGACCAAAATAAAAGTTATAGATCTTGATGAGTTATACAACTTTGTTGTTGATGACTTTTTCAGTTGAAATCATTTAGTATTTGAAAATATTATTTGAAGTTATCATATTTTTAAATTCAAATTCAAATTGTTCAAAAAAATGTTATATAGCAAAAAGACCAAAGTAAAAGTTATAGATCTTGATGAGTTATACAACTTTGTTGTTGACAATTTTTCAATTTGAAATTATTTAGTATTTAAAAATATTGTTTAAAATTATCATATTTAAAAAAAGTCATCCGTGACGGGCTATAATCTAGGCCCGTTAGAGATGGGAGTCATCCGTGACGGGCTTTAATCTAGGCCCGTTAGAGATGAGGTGAGAGTCATCCGTGACGGGCTATAATCTAGGCCTGTTAGAGATGACAGTCATCCATGATGGGCTATATAATTTAGGCCCGTTAGAGATGACAGTCATCCGTGACGGGCTTTAAAGTCATCTCAATCGAGCCCGTCTACAGAGCCCGTCACCGATGACCCTTATCTCTGACGGGCTCTGTCGATGGGTCCGATTGAGATATGCTAGGTCATCTCAATCGGACCTAAACATATAGCCTGTCACAGATGAGTGTCATCGGTGACGGGCTATATGTACATGGGCCTAGAGTATGACTGCACGAGTACATCTACAACAGAGCAAATTTAGGCCCGATTGAGATGACTTTGTTCTGACGGCCCAATAGTCCAAGCATGTGAGGGCCCGTCAGAGATGAGAGGATCTGTACTAGTGTACCTATACCCGGAGAGTTCAGCCTGAGACGCTACGACAAGGATGACGGCGAAAAGGAAGAGGGAATTGATGATGCCATGGGAGGAGGCCATTATGAAACCTCGATCGATCTACAAGATGATGTCGAATGGGATTGTTTATTTCTGGACGAACACCTTTGTGGCCTTGCACGTGAACTAAATATGGAAAAGTTTTGCATGGTGTTAAACATGACCAGATCATTTCGAGTTAATGATTAGATAGAGTTGATCTCCAAATATGGCTGAGGCATGTACAATGACAAGCAATAGCAGGTTTTTAAGTTGCTAATAAGATGATTTTACTTACATGAAAAAAGATCAAAAGATAATCAACTAAGCAATGCTCGGTTTACAAATCTGCAACCATTCTTTTTTTTTTTGAAAAATTTAGAGCCATTCTTGTTTTTATATTTATCGGTTATCTGATTTTTTTTCTCCTATTTATCGTTCGCCTAAAATTGTATATCGTTTATATTAAATCTGCATCATCTAAAATTACAATTAACCTACATATGTATTTATGGTTAACTAGTATTGTTTCCCATCGTATACAACCTTTACGCTAACTAGGGTACGCTAAATTTACGCTAAAATGTATCAGTTCGGAAAGTATGCGCACGGAAAACCCACTTCTTCGCAAAGAAAATATAGGATTTACATATATATTCCTAAATTTTGTATGCATCTAAATAGTTGTAAAGCATTCTGAAAAATAATTCGACAAAATAGGTTATATGCTTGGCTAGAAACAGCACAAGTTATGTCGCCCTTTGGCTACGACATGAAACCCGTGGCATTGGCATGCCGCGAGCTTTACTGCACTGCAAACTTGATCCATTTTTTAATATTTATAAATCCGGTAAATACATGTAAATTCATGTAAAAAGTAATGGATTTTCAATTTTTTTATGACGTGGAATTCAAAAAAATTAGACGCCCAAAATCATAATAATATTTTCATGGATGGAAAAAAAGTTTCATTCATGATAAGATAAGTGGTGGAGGATAAGAAAAAGAAAGTGATCGAGGATAAGAACAAAACACTTTGACAAACTTAGTATCCCAATTTGTTGAGAAAGTTTTACAATTAGGCTAGAGAAAACAAAACAATATGACCGGACCATCGGTCCTGATTAAGATGAAATCCATCTAAAGAATGATCATGATTGATCGTGCGCAAAATAGCTGCTCTCAATTTGATCCAGCTCAATCGGCTTGATCGCGAGTACTTGCATGCATGCGTATTCATTGAGCACTATACATATAGCAGTTATTGAGCAGTATATTGACACACTAACGGCACAATCGTATCACCAACGGCACGATTCCAATTGATTGTTACACCAACTACCTGTATCTAGCCAGAGAGTATGTCTTCTTCTCTCATGCAGTTTCAGATGCCAATATGATAATGACAACATCAATCTTACAGTATAACTCAGTGATCCAACTAGTATTAGAGAAAAAGAAACATTAGAGAAAACTGAGCAGAGAAAACAAAATCAAGATAGATAAATTGAGATATATAAGTCCTTCCTCCATTCTCGAATATCTGATCCCTTTCTCATCAGCCGATGCAGAGGTTGGAGAAGGACCTCTGATCCCTTTCCTCACCATTCTATTTCTATATTGTTTGTGGTATAATTTGTCTTAGGGTAAGTTCATTTGGACATGCCAAAAATTATTTAGAATAGTTGGTGTAATTCAGTGATTTGCTTCTAAAATCAACTTAGTTGAAGCGTGCAGGAAATAGCGATACACTGGATGGTTGTGCATGCAAATTAGAAGGTGGCTGCAGCATTTGACCCGGCTTGTAGAGCATTGTGGTTGGGTAGGCTTCTGTGCCCACGCTAGCTATGTATGCAGGAGAGCAACGATGGGGTCATGCGTGGATTGCTGGGATTTTATTTGCTACTGCGCCGAAGAATCATTGATGCATGGAAGAGAATGGAGTGCGCAAGGGAGTTGTTGCACGTGTCGAAATTGGACCACCGGCATTGCTCGCTACGCAAGGTGATTAATAGATTGAGGTTAAGTCCTGTACACTGTCATATGATCTGCATATGATACAGGCCTTTGCCTATGCTGCGGAAAGGGAAAGAGAAGATATTTCTTTAGCGGTTGGCCAAGCAATTACACTAGTTATGTCGTCTTTTGGCTCCGTGAAACCCGTGGTTTTGTCAAGTCGCTAGCTCTAACACACAGTAATTCCGATGTATTTTTTGAATATTTTCAAATATGGTAAATACTTGTAAATTCATGTAAAAGGTAGTGCATTTTCAAATTTTTTGTATGGCGTAGAAATATTTTCAAAAATTTTAGGCGCTTGAAATCTAGAAGCTTCCACAATAACAATATTTTTCTAGATGAATAAAAAGACTATACATGATAAGAAAAGTGATCGAGGATAAGAAAATAATAAGAAAATAGAAGTGATCAAGGATTAGAAAAAACTAGATACTACTTTGACAAACAAACTTAGTCTCCCAATTGTTTAAGAATGTTCTACAATTAGGCTAGAGAAAAGAAAACAATACAGCCGGAGCACGGGTCATACATATATATATAGACTTTGCCATGAACTCTAAGTGACAGGTATAGAAAAATCTATATTTTTTATATTTGTTTGAAAAGAGACACAGGAAGATCCTTATGATAATTGTGATGTAACTCTATGTTCAGGCGGTTCACTTAAATCTATGGCCCGTGAAAAACCAATTTGTAGATGGTTGCTTAAGTTTAGAAAATACAAGAAAGTACAGGAAAAAGAGCATGGTGTGCAGATTGTCGAGTGTGGTGGTGGCATCGAAGAAGAAAGGGGAAAGGTAGTGACATGCGTAAATCTAACCAAATAGAATAAGAGGAGAGAACACGAGATAACGACGATGGGAAAATAGAATCAGACTCTGACCTTATCATGGTTTATAAATTGGATCCTATGTGTCTTGCCTGGCCCATGTCACAGCCCCACGGTGCACGATACAACCAGCCCACGCAAAACTAGGCAGATGAGTCTAGCAATTACACGCAAACCCTAAAAAGTAGTGTATTTTGAAAAGTTTTGTACGACGTGAAAATATTTTCAAAAATTTTATGCGCTTGAAATCTAGATGCTCCAATAATAAAAATATTTCCATGTATGAAAATAATAGGCCATACATGATAAGAAAAATGATCGAGGATAAGAAAAAAATAAGTGATCAATGACAAGAAAAAAATTAGATATTACTTTGACAAACTTAGCCTCCCAATTTATTAAGAAAGTTCTACAGGTAAGACAGAGAAAAAAAAATACAGCCCAGCACCGGTCCTAATTAAGATGGATCCATCTACGGAACATTCCTGATTGATGGGTGCACGAACAAGTTGCTCTCAACTTGATCTAGCTCAATCGTCTTGATGGTGACTACTCTTGCATGTATGCATGTCGTGACTACTCTTGCATGCATGCGTGTTCATTGATTACTATATATAGCAGTTATTGAGTAGTAATCCACACATTAATGACACGATCATATCACCAACGACACAATTTGCACACCAGCAGCACAACCTCGATTTGATTGTTACACCAACTACTCGTACCCGGAGAGCATGTCTCCGTCCCTCGTGCATCTTCAGATGCCAATGTGACTGACAACATCAATCTCATAGTCCAACTCAGTGATCCAACTAGTATTAGAAAAAGAAAAACATTAGAGAAAACTTGTGCAGAGAAAACAAAATCAAGGTAGATAAATTGGGACAAGTACTTTCTCTATTCTCGAGGTGGTGGTATCTGATGAGAAATGGGTGAGGTAATGGCATGCATGCGTAACTCTAACCAAGTAGAGTAAGAGGAAAGAAAACGAGACTATAATGGGGCAAATAGAATCAGGCTAACCATAACATGGTCTACAAAGTGGATCTTATATACCTTGCCTCGCACATGTCACAGCCACATATTGCATGATACAGCCAGTCTATGCAAAACCAGACAGACGAATCCAGCCAATACAGCTATGACCACACCAGCGAGCAACGACCGGATGATAGCAATCCAACAGACAGACAGCGAATGTTGTAACAGAGAGTCGAAACTTCGGCAGGATAATAACATGGCGTAACATGGCAGCACTGTGCAATGTCCATGACAGCTCAAAAATATGAAGGAACAAGCAAATTCCTTATGTTTGAAGTATGCAGGAGAGCAACGATGGGGTCATGCATGGATTTCTGGGAGTTTGTTTGCTACTGCGCCGAAGAATCATTGATGCATGGAAGAGAGTGGAGTACAGCAAGGGAGTTGTTGCACGTGTCGACATTGGACCACCGGCATTGATCGCTACGCAAGGTGATTAACAGATTGAGGTTAAGTCCTGTGCACTGGCATATGATCTGCATATGATACAGGCCTTTGCCGATGTTGCGGAAAGGGAAAGAGAAGATATTTCTTTAGCGGTTGGCCCAGCAATTGCACCGGTTATGTCATCTTTTGGTTGCACGAATCCGTAGTGTTGTCAAGTCGCTAGCTTAACACATAGTAATTCAGATATATTTTTTGAATATCTTCAAATATGGTAAATACATGTAAATTCATGTAAAAAATACAGCCCAGCACCGGTCCTAATTAAGATGGAATCCATCTGCAGAACATTCCTGATTGATGGGTGCACAAACTAGTTGCTCTCAACTTGATCTAGCTCAATCGTCTTGATCGTGACTACTCTTGCATGCATGCGTGTTCATTGATCATTATATATAGCAGTTATTGAGCAGTATATCCACACATCAATGACACGATCATATCACCAACGACGCAATTTGCACACCAGCAGCACAACCCCGATTTGATTGTTATACCAACTACTCGTACTCGGAGAACATGTCTCCGTCCCTCGTGCATCTTCAGATGCCAATGTGACTGACAACATCAATCTCATAGTCCAACTCAGTGATCCAACTAGTATTAGAAAAAAAAACATTAGAGAAAACTTGTGCAGAGAAAACAAAATCAAGGTAGATAAATTGGGACAAGTACTTCCTCTGTTCTTGAGGTGGTGGTATCAGAGGAAAAAGGGGTGTGTTAATGGCATGCATAACTCTAACCAAGTAGAGTAAGAGGAGAGGAAACGAGATTATAATGACGCAAATAGAATCAGACTGACCTTAACATGGTCTACAAATTGGATCCTATAAACCTTGCCTCGCACATGTCACAGCCACATGATGCATGATATAGCCAGCCCATGCAAAACGAGACAGACGAATCTAGCCAATACAGCAGCGACCACACCAACGAGCAACGACCGGATGATAGCAATCCAACGGAAAGCGAATGTTGCAACCAAAGAGCTGAAAATCCGATAGGATGGTAGCGTGGCATGACGTGGCAGCAATGTGCAATGTCCATAACAGCTCAAAAATCTGAAGGAACAAGCAAATTCCCTAGGTTTGAAGTATTCTAATTCTAATACGGTAGCCAGAGCCAACTCACTTCAATCTCACTACGGGAGTAGATTTTAAACTCGGGATATTAAATAGTTTTGAAAAAATTTAAAACAAATTGAGAAGATAAATTAATATATGATATATCGCTTTATAAACATGCATATTAAAATTCAATCTCTATAATCTATAACAAAAGAACAAATTCAACTATAGCCAGCTAATGTATATTCATAGCCAAATTTTTTTTTGCAACTTGTGAAAGTAAAATTTGACTTTGTGAAATATTTTTTAAAATATTTTAATAATTATTTGAATAACACGAGCAAACAACATCATGAGAATCCAACTCTTGTTTCCCCTCTTGCTAACTATATATATCATCCACTGTTTGAGTACAAGCTACCCACCTCACTCTACTCTCACTCTACACACTACTTCCATCCATAGCATAACACACTAGTTAATTAAGAACCAAGATGACGACAATGGTGGCCATCGACAACGGCAAGAATGGCGCCACTGCCTCCCCTCCGTGGTGACCATCACTGCCACCCGCAACGTCGCCCCGGCCACCCTCAAGTGCGTCCTCACCACCTTCGACCTGCCCTTCATCACCTTTGAGTACAACCAGAAGCTGCTGCTCTACCACCTCCCCGATGCCGTCGTTCGCATGTCCTCAGCCCTCTCCGACGCGCTCGCTTACTTCTACCTGCTTGCCGGTCGTATCCGCCAGGACGACAAGGACAGCACGCTCTGCATCGATGGCCACCACAGCGCCGAGGTCATCGATGCCGCCGCCGATTTGGTCTCCGTCGGCAACCTCGCCAAAGATCGTTGAGTGCTCCAAGGAAGCCGAGAAGGTCATGTGCAGCTCCTCATGCCCTACACCGGCGTCATGAACCTCGAGGGACTGCACAGGCTGCTACTCGCCGTCCAGGTACACATTTTTGAAATTCTCTTACTGCTTCAGCATAATAGGCACTCTTGAGATGTTCTAATAACTTGCCGATGAATATTAACCATAGTGGATAAGATAAGTTAGTGTTCATCATTTTTCAATTCCCAGAGCTTAAAGCAAAATTTTCTTAATCTTTTCTTTCTGGTTCTAAATTAAACCGTATATACAGATAACTTGCGTGTGGTTAAAACGTTAAACCATTAGATTAAAAATTAACAAACATACAAATACAAATTTAAACATACAAATATTTTAAAATTAAACATACAAGTACAAATTGTTTAAATGTTAAAATTTTTTAAAATTACAAAAATAGATTAATATGAGATATATCGCTCCACAAATATATAAGTACAAATTCGAGTTCTAGAAGTTGTAATGAAAAAACAAATTAAACTAAAATTAGTCTACGTAGGTACGCGAAGGGCACAGCCGGCGGCGGCTTCGCTAGCGCGGGGGGGACGGTGCAGATGGGGTGGCAGGTGGCGGCGCTGAGGGAGTGGTCGGTGTCGTGGGCGTCGGGGTTAGAGGCGACGTCGATGGGGTGGTAGGAGGCGGCGTCGTGTTGTTCACCGCTGGCGCTGCCGACGGCGAGGTCGGCGCCGACGCGACGGTCCGTCACTGGTGGAGCCCACTGAAGAGGAGGAAGAAATTAGATTTGACTTGGTACATTTTTTATGAGTTTGTGATGTTTCAGCCAATGTATCTATCTGGATGTTTCTTGAGGTTGGATCGAAATGTTGCACTTGATACTTCGATAGTGTTTCAATTTTTTTTGTTTACGACTCTTGTAATTTGTGATGTTTCAGCTGTTGAAGCTTGATGTTTCATCTGAAAGAATAGCATGTTTCAGTCTGATTAATATGTGTTTCACCAATTGATAGTCTAAAAGATTTTTGATTTATTTGGTGAAACATTTTTGTAAGTAGCGGTGAAACAGCACCCAATTTTTGGGAAAAAATTGGGCGTCCGATTTGTTGATGTTTCAGCTGTCGAAGCTTTGATGTTTCGTATGTGAGAATAATATGTTTCAATCGTGATTTATTTACGTTTCACCATTTGATAGTCTGAAACATTTTTTTATGTATTGGTGAAATATTTTTCTAAGTAGTGGTGAAACAGCGCCCGATTTTTGAGAATAAATTGAAAGCCCCATTTGTAGATGCTTCCAAATATACGTGCAGTTAAGAAGGCTGAAGGACGGGATGGCGGTAGGGTGCACCTTCAACCACGCCGTTGTGGACAGCACCTCCACGTGGCACTTCATGTCCTCCTGGGCAGAGCTCTGCCGCGGCGCCGGCGCGCCGTCGCTGCTGCCGGTGCACAACCGCGCCATGGCTCGCTCTGTCATCACCGGCTTCGCTGTCTTCGCCAACTGCCGCGCCCGCCTCGGCCCGCCCATCCCCGCCGCCTACTTCGGCAACCTCATCCAGGCCGTCTTCACCAGCGTGCCCGTCGGGATACTCCTCGGCGGCCCGCCTAAGCTCGCCGCGGGGCTGCTGCAGAAGGCCATCGAGGAGCACGATGCCGGCGCCATCACCCGGAGGCTGGAGGAGTACGAGGCTGTGCCCAAGCTGTTCCACTACAGTGGACCCAACTGCGTGGTGGTGGCAGCTCGCCGCGCTTCCAGGTGTACGACGTCGACTTCGGGTTCGGGAGGGCGGAGCACGTGGGCAGCGGCGGCAACAACAAGTTCGACGGGATGGTGTACCTGTACCAGGGGCGTGGAGGCGACGGCGACATCGACGTTGAGCTGTCGCTGCAGCCAGGGCCGATGGAGAGGTTGGAGAAGGACGACGACTTCCTGCTTATGGGAGAAGCTTGATAATTAATCACTTACTATATGTTGCTTGCAAGCTGCATTCATATGTGGATATTTGCAAGATGGAAATAATCAGGAGCTAGTATATATATCCTGCTGATGATATATGGGGGGTGTCTCTACATATATGCGTCTCGCTACAATAAAGTTGGTCTACTGTGACGAATATTCGTATGATAAAGTATGTAATTGTCATGTATTGTGTATGCTTATGACAAATAAAACTATGATGTCATAATCTTCGTTGCGCCTCACATGTTAATGATAATCAGTGGAATTATATCATAAAATTTTGAAAGAATTTCGTCATAGAAACTAGAAAAGCCAGGTAATCACCGCTCAATGAAAATCTATGACGTTAATGTTACTCTATGACAATTTGGTATTGTCATTAAATGATTACTGCATTATGACGAAGAAGTTGTTCGTCATATATTTGATAGCACAATGTTCTCATATACTCTATGATGATTTATCAATCGTCATAGATTCTTTAAACATATCCATATCCTACTGCAGCTAGCCATCTTCTCCCTTTCCCCATTCTTACTCGAAAAGGACATTAAAAATGAAGGGAGAAGTTAGGGGTGCTGTGATCTACTCTATCCTTTCTCCTCCTATCTTTCACCATGGTTCTTGATATTATTGACCTGTTCCAATAAGAAGGATCTACTAGCAAAACATTTCCCAGGTGGTATATGCAATCGAAGGTGAGTTGTGTGGTTAACATTTTTTATATTTAACTTGTTTTCCCTTTTTTTTCCAGCACATCCCTATCCCACCTCCGCACCTGATCGAGTAAAAAAAATTACTACTCATCTCATCTTTATTCGTCCCTCTCCTCTGTTATAGAGTAAAAAAAATTTTGTTACCGAGTAAAAAGATTACTTACCTGAGTAAATAAATTATTTTCCATAAAACACATCTGGTAACCTCCTTCCTCATCCAGTTAAAAGATTTCACTCTCGTGACCCCATCCTTGTTCAATAAAAAATTACACTGCTGCCAGTAAACACATGATCTCTTTCATATTTCATCGGGTAGTAATATTTTCACTACCTCTTGTTAGTAATAAATTTACTTTGTGGGACAAAAATAAATAGTAATTTTCTTCCAAAATAGATTATCAACGAGAATTTTTTTACACCTGTGTATTGCTACATTGAATCACAATAACTCTACGAATACAAAAATTACAAGCTAATCATCATATACAAATAATACAATTACCCATCGGTGAGATTAAAACACACGAATTGGTCCACACAAAAAACAGAAAAAAAATCAATGTGCAGTGCCATCGATATTGAGTTCAGACGGTTTTCTGGATCTTTGTCAAATGGGACATAGCTGAGGTGGAGAGGATACCGGAGACGAGAGCTCGTAGAAACCTTCCCTTCTCCAGATCCATGGAGACACGGCGAGCAGTCAGCAGAGACGCTAGCACGCGCCGCCGGGGGCAACCGCTGTAGAGGTCTGGAGCCGCCAGCCCCCTCCACTTTGCTTGCCTCCCTATTCTACCTTACACCGCTGTCCCTCCTGCCATCTTCTTTGGCAGAGATGGCGGTGGTGAGGACCCGGCCATGGATGGCTGTACCCTACATGTCTTTTTACTTAAATGGTTCGTCTCACACCACCCACCAATCACCAACAGCTTAATTTTTTACTGTCTCAGATAGCTCGCACTCTCCCCTGTATGGATTGGTTGAACAGCACATGAAAAGTAACTTTTTTTTACTTTGCATCCTATAGATGAGGAGTGGAAGCTCTTGGGGATACTTAAAAAAATTATCCTATCGAGTGAAGGTTGGGTGTTGTATTCTCCTGAAATCAAAAGTTTACTATTGATTTATTCTTGCCCAACACAAACAAATACGAGCCGTGTTTATAAAAAAAATTAAATGATAGATATATAAGTTATACGTGTTGATAAAAAATCACTAAATGTTGCATACAGAAGTTATACGTATTACTATACGGTGGATGTGAAGTTATACGTGTTAGTAAAAATCACTGAACGATGGATGTGAGAGTGATTTGTGTCAGTAAAAAAATTACTAAACGATCTCTACGGGAGTTCTGCATCGGTTTCATGATGTAAGAAAAACTCAGAGTAACCAAAGAAAGTTGGTATCAATCGATTCCTGAGTAATTTTTTACTCAGTTGGGAGGTAGGGCCAGAAGTGGCAACACTCATGCAAACGTAGGGCCAGAAGTGGCAACACTCATGCAAACTAGAAAACTGGAAGGAGGCCCAGTATTTTTCTACCAAAAAGGTGAGAGTGAAGATGGTGCACTCGTGGGCTCTCCATACTACCATACGTGCTAAGTAGCACCACACACACATAAATATAAATATATATACACATATACATGTATATATATACACACACACATATACACATATATATATACATATACATACATACATATATATATATATATATATATATATATATATATATATATATATATATATATATATATATATATATATATATATATATATAGAAACAACAATAATAATATTAGAACAAAAAAAGATATTTCTTAAGAAGGTCAGATAAATAATAGAGCACCCTTCTTACATAAAATAAATATAAGAAGATGTAATCCAAAGAAAACCTATGACAAAATATGCAGATGTTTTATATGCAACTCGCCAGACCATTTAAGTAGAACATGCCCAAATAAATATCAAAAAAGATATTCTAGTAAATATAAAGAACAAGAGAGAGTTCTAATTATAGATAGCGTAAAAATCAATATATTCTATCATAGAAACAGACGAAATTGAAAATACCAATGAAGAGTATGAATCAACCGATGAAGAGTTAGACTTAATTGACGAACTAGCAGGATTAAAAATTGAAATGATGGATCAATTAAACTGTGAACATGATTGGATTAGAGGGAAAGGAGATTATAATATTAAATGTGCTTTTTGCATCTATTACCCAAGCCAAGACAATAGAGTAACCTGTAATATATGCCTAAAACAAGTTTGTGCTGAATGTATAAAAGCAAATAAACAAAAATGGAGAAAAGAGATAGAATTAGAATCAGATGAAAGGATATTATCTAGTAGAGTACGAGTGTTAGAAAATAGAATAAATAAACTAGAAGTAGAATTAGAGAACCTAAAAATTAACTGTGATATTAAGGCATTACCAGAAAATAAAAACATACAAAACACCGAATTTAAAGAGCAATTGATAACACTAAAAGACAGTAATACTGCTAAAATAATTCAACTAAGAGAGGCCATAACTAATTTTGGAAATAAATATATAGTAAATTGCCTTTCAAAGAAATTTTGGGAATAAGAATACCGGTAAAAGTAAAATTATTACCCAAAGTATCATATAAAATATTAGCACTAGTAGATACGGGGTGTACAAAAAATATTATTCATGATAAGTACTTCATAAAATGTCCAGAGATAGTTCATACGATTGATGATAATAAGGCAGAAGTCTCTACAAACATGTCTGGAATAAAGAAAATTCATAATCAGTTAGCCTATAATGTTGAAGTATACATTAATGGAACTAAATATATAATAGATGAAATTACAATAAGAAACTTATCCATGATAAATGATGACATGATAATTGGCCTAAGGTTTTTACAACAATCGGTACAAACCACAGTAATACATGAGCAAGGAATTACTTTTATCCCATATCAAAATAATGTTCCATATATCTCAGAGGTACGAAAGCGTGGTGGAGCCCCCCAAACTCGACAACTTTGAAGTACCCAATCTTGAGTCTGAAGAAAGAATTAATGAATATGAGCTTAGTGAGAATATAGACAACTATTATATATCAAATTTCAATATAGAGTGCATAGGACTACAAGCATTTGCACCAAATTGGTATAGGGATATTAAGTCTAAAAGGGATATAGAAAAAATTGTTCAAAGATTAGAAGATATCCAAATTATAGGAGAAATTCCTATGAAATATTGGGAGAAAAATGCTATTGAATATAAAATTAATATAATAAACCCAGAATATATTATTAAGACCAACCCAATAGAAGCAACTCCGAAAGACATAGAAGAATTTAATATGCATATAGACGAACTGCTGAAACTAGGAGCCATAAGACAAAGCAGAAGTCCACATAGGTCTGCAGCATTCATAGTAAGAAATCATGCAGAAAAAGTTAGAGGCAAATCTAGGATGATCATAAATTATAAAAGACTAAATAATAATACTATAGAAGATGCCTATAATATCCCAAATAAGCAAGAATGGATCAATAGGATAAAAGGTAGCAAATATTTCTCGAAATTTGATTTAAAAGCTGGGTTTTGGCAAGTAAAAATGGCAGAAGAATCTATAGAATGGACGGCATTCACCTGTCCTCAGGGACACTATGAATAGTTGGTGATGCTACTAGGATTGAAAAATGCAAAATATTTTTAACGATAATCAAGAATTTGTGTTAGTATACATAGATGACTTGTTAGTTTTTTCAAAACTTACAAGGACCATATTGCTCATCTAGAATTATTTTTTAGAAAGGTTGAGCAAAATGGATTAATCCTATCAAAGAAGAAGATAGAAATATGCAAAGAAAAAATTAACTTCCTTAGACATGAAATAGGAGAAGGCAAAATTCATTTGCAAGAACATATTGCTAAGAAAATTTTACAATTTCCTGATGCTATGAATGATAAAAAGAAATTACAGTAATTCTTAGGACTTGTAAATTATGCTAGAAATCACATCAATAATTTAACAAAGCTAGCAGGACCTTTATATGCTAAATTAAGAAAAAATGGTCAGAGATATTTTAATTCTGAAGACATTAAATTAGTAAGATTAATAAAAGAAAGAGTGAAAGAACTAAAACCTCTAGAATTACCATTAGAAGAGAGTTACTTTATCATTGAAATTGATGGATCACAACAAGGTTGGGGTGCTATATTATAGCAAAGACCTACTAAATTTTCCGCTAAATCAGAAGAAAAAATATGTAGGTATGCTTCTGGAAGTTATAAATTAAAAACTGTCAATAATACAGATAGAGAGATCATGGCAATAATTAATACAATCAATGCTTTTAGGCTGTACTTAGGGTTTGAAAAATTCACGGTTAGAACCGATTGTGAAGCCATTTGTAGGTACTATAATCAGCTTAATAGCAAGAAAAGCTCAACTAGAAGATGTGTTTTATTTGAAGATATTATTACAGGAAATGACTATAAAGTTATATTTGAACATATTAAGGGGAAAAATAATAATTTGCCTGCCATGCTTTCTCGTTTACCTAAATTGCAGGTATGAAAAGATCAATGAATTACAGCGGAGTCGAATGCTTCACATTTGGCGAAGACAACAAGCTCAGAATATTTCCACCAAATTCGTATAAATTTAAGCCAAAAGACCATATAATCTTAGATGAAGTTCAAGAATGCATCCTGGATAATTTTTGGTACCAATACAATAATAAAAGGGAAGAAAAAGAATATATGTTATCAATATTGAATAGCCTCTCTGAATATTTTCACCTAATAAACGGGTTATTAATACCAGCTAATGAAGATCATGAAATAATCCAACAGAAGCCTATATATGTCGTATTTGATGGAAAGCTCCCAGGGGTCTACATATCTTTTGAAGAAATTGTGGCCCAAAAGATAGATGCTAAATTAATGGGAGGAATATCTTGGAAGAAATATAAGGACATTGATGAAGCACTAAGCCAGGCCAGAAAAATATTAGGAATAAATTATTATCTAGAGCCTGCCACAAAAGAATATATTCAAAAATGCAAAAAGGTTAAAGGAAAGAAGACTCCAGAAATACCCATTAAAATGACTATAAAAGAAGAAGGGTTTTCTAAAAGACTCACATACAAGGAATGCCTAACAAAAGGAGTTGATCCATTAGATGGGGAATATATTGATTGGAAGATAATAGAAAATTTTGAAGAAGCCTCCCCGCAATTAAAGAAGGAATTAAAGGAAGAAATACTTAAAGAACTAAAATAAGAAATGGATCAGAAATTTGAACAGATAAAAAAGACAGTAGATGAGAAATTAGAAATTTCTTTTTCTGATCTGGACACAATGGATCTTGGTGGCCATGGGCAACCAGATGAATAGAATTCTTTAAGCTAAATATGTTTTTCAATATATATTGATAATAAGATATCAACAATTTGGGCGTGGAAGAAGAATAAGCGAAGAGCGAAGAATTCAAAAGACTACCCAAGAAGGAATCCAAAAGGATACCCTATAAAGCATAAAGGGAAAATATAGGGTGCGATGAATGACATATCCCTATGAAGAATAAAACTTTCGGTGGAAAGGCCTCAACTTTAGTCTGCTCTCGTGAATCCACAGTAGCGAAGAGATAAGCAAGAGGCACAGGCGACGCCACCCCTGGCCTCCATAAAAGGAGACATCGGCCTTCACTCCGAAGACACACAACAACGAAGACACCATTCAGAGCAAAGCTTCCAAGCGTGCTCTCACCCTCCTTTCCACCTTTCTTAGTAGTAGTCACTTTAGCCTACCTTGCATAATATATTGAAGCAAGGAGTTGTGATATAACGCTGTGTAAGGTAAGAAGAACTTGTTTGTATCTACCTTCGGGGTTCCCGAAAGGAAAAACCGTATGTAAGCTTATCTGTTTAATATGAAGTAATCTTTCCATAAGTACTCCTGCACGTTTGTTCTAGACAAGTGTTTATGCTAAAGACCCTATAGGAGAAACCTCTTCGGTTGTTCTCGTTTTTAGCCTGCATCTTGCATAGGCATATGGAGAATCGGTATCCGTAGAGAAGTGTTCCCTTCGGGTGGAACTGCCTGGGGAGACGATAAACTCTTAGCTACAACAAGTGTGACTTGGAATATCTATTTAAGTTGCTTCTAAAGAGACAAATAGGTGAGGCATACGGTGAGTACCGAGTAGGACTTTACATCACCTGAAACAAGCTTCTGTGGCTGTCTAAGTAGGTTTCGCCACCCCGCAAAGATCCTGAAGTTAAAATTTCTTTCGAAGTGAACAGTAATTTGAATAGTGTAAACAGTAACTTGAAGAGTATTCAGCCGAAGAAACAGTGTTCTGAATAGTATTCAGCCGAATAAACAGTAATTTGAATAGTAATCAGCCGAATAAATAGTGTTGGATAGTAATAAGTGGTATCAACGAAGACACCATTCAGAGCAAAGCTTCCAAGCGCGCTCTCACCCTCCTTTCCACCTTTCTTAGTAGTAGTCACTTTAGCCCACCTTGCATAATATATTGAAGCAAGGAGTTGTGATATAACGCTGTGTAAGGTAAGAAGAACTTGTTTGTATCTACCTTCGGGGTTCCCGAAAGGAAAAACCGTATGTAAGCTTATCTGTTTAATATGAAGTAATCTTTCCATAAGTATTCCTGCACGTTTGTTCTAGACAAGTGTTTATGCTAAGGACCTTATAGGAGAAACCTCTTCGGTTGTTCTCGTTTTTAGCCTGCATCTTGCATAGGCGTCTGGAGAATCGGTATCCGTAGAGAAGTGTTCCCTTTGGGTGGAACTGCCTGGGGAGACGATAAACTCTTAGCTAGAACAAGTGTGACTTGGAATATCTATTTAAGTTGCTTCTAAAGAGACAGATAGGTGAGGCATACGGTGAGTACCGAGTAGGACTTTACATCACCTGAAACAAGCTTCTGTGGTTGTCTAAGTAGGTTTCGCCACCCCGCAAAGATCCTGAAGTTAAAATTTCTCTCGAAGTGAACAATAACTTGAATAGTATTCAGCCAAAGAAACAGTGTTCTGAATAGTATTCAGCCGAATAAACAGTAATTTGAATAGTAATCAGCCGAATAAATAGTGTTGGATAGTAATAAGTGGTATCAGTACCTGGTAATCATAGAGAAGCTAAATTTAGAAGCTAATATTGAAAAGGTAATAAATACCAAAGATAATATCAATATAAGGTGTAGGTTAAGACATACTGAAGAACATAGTTGGCACTCTAATAATAGCCAACTAAATTTAATTATAGATTTAATATATAATTTCTATATAAATTGGGGTAAGAAACAGGAAGATCTAGAGCAAAAGGTTGAAGATATATATAAAGAACAAAAGCAAATTGTAGAACAATATTCTTTTCTTAGTAATAAGCTAAATACTGCATTAAAATTGTTAGAAGAATATAAGATAAGGCAAAATAAAATTTCACAGAATAGTGATTATATTAAAGAATTATTAGACAAAATCAACTCTAGCAAAGGAAAGGAAATAGTTTTGGCTTCATCAGGCATAGTCTCATCTTCACAAGCCATTAATTCAGAAAAGTGGACATATCTAGGAATCTCTTTAAAAGAATAACAAGCAGAGATGATAGTTATTCCGATAAACAAAAAGACAAATATGAAGACATAGATGAGCTGGAAGATGTTGTACAAGTACATAAGCAGCTCGAAAGATATCAACGAGATACTTTAAGGGCGATAAGACCTCAACCAGTATATTGCATGGGATTCTTTGAGAATAAAAATGGGCTATATAGAATATCTAGAGAAGTAGAATTAAGTGTTCTAACAAAACCAGTTGATTTAAAAATAGTAGCTAAAGAGTTTGAAAATGGATTAAAATATTCAGGATATAAATATATTCACCAAGGTATGTATATAATAGAAGTCAAAGGGATGACAAGAAAGAAATTAGGAGCTAAAGTATTAATAACTTTATTAGATAAAAGATGGGACACAATAGATAAAGCATCGCTAGGCTATCTAGAAGGAGATATGAATGAAAACATGCTGATAACCTATATAGCGCCTGACTTAATGATGCCTGTAAAAGAATTCATAGACAAAATGAGTTTTGGTTTTCAAACAAAAGGATACGGAGAATTTAAAGGAACCAATTTGTTAATAAGTATAGAATTTATAGGAAGATTGACTAATAGAAGTGCCTCCAAATACAAAATCAATGTAAATGATGTGATAGAAAAAATGCATTCTAAAGGAATAAAATTCATGAGCCCTTAAATGATAGACTCTGAAGAAAGAGCAGGAGAAAAATGGCCAATTAGTGAATTTATAAAAAGTAAAACTTTGAGCCAGACTGAAAACTTTATAAGTTACCAAGATAGCAAAGGAAATGTTAGTATTAGATTTACAAATTATAAGTCCAGAGCTTTAGACGATTTGGATACAGAATCATCTGATAGAAATATTATAGAAAACAGAAGACATAGTATTTCTGAATTTATGGAAAAATTAGATCATGAAAGTGAAATAAAATATTATGAAGATAAATTAAAAGATATAGCAGATGAATACAATAACTCTATGAAAAGTGAGTGGCCTAAAATTAGAGATAAGGAACTTTACTTCTATAGAGAATTATCAAGAATAAAGAAACTAAAAAAAAGATAAAAACTTGGCCATAGAAACCACCAGAACCCAGAAAATTAAAATAGAATAAATAAAGTTGAAAGAACCAAAAGAAGACAACAAAGAATATCAAAGGTTTGGAAAGGTATTAAGTGAGGAAGAGCAATGGGAAGAAAATAAAAAATTATTACTAGAAAGTTATGAAAAAGAAAATAATGATAGAGGAAATAGAGTATATAGAAGAAGAAGACAACGCGGGACAATATAATGATTTTATAGACTCGTTGGATGAGGTAGGATTGCATAATCTAGAAAATGCAATGGAAGCCATGGAAGTAGAATTGGGAACAGGAAAAAGGAAAAGATATGTAGAGGGTTCTGTAAAAAATGAAGAAGAAAGAGAAAGATTAGCCAGGGCAGCAGGAAGATGGCCCCCAAAAAAAGAAGAGTATTCATATAATTATATCCCAGGACAGTATAGACATATGGGCACTAAAAGAAGAGATTTTGAGAAACCAATAAAAATTTCAGAATCAAAAAAGTGATGGGGCTATACTAAATCTAGCAGCACATGATCCCATATGAAAACCGTATGTAAACCGTATGTAACCTTATCTGTTTAATATGAAGTAAAATCAGGACACCACATAAAAACTCTTCAGTGTAGGAGCCAGTGCGGGCGACGAAAAAACTTAAGTCGTTTCTAGGGCTCTAGCCAAAGATCAGTAACAAAGAAAAGCAAAGCATCGCATTAGCATTTCCCTTTCAACCTGACATGTAGCATTTCAGATCACACAAAAATAACAACCCACTAAGACACGAGTTGCTTCCATGAAATAGAGCAAACAAAATATCTAGGTAAAACCTACTAAAGACATTTCTTGAGAAAGTTTTCACAGAGTCCAAATTCAGCAAACGTGCAACCACACTCATACTAGCTAGTATTATTTAGATAACGAGATCTGCTCGACCGTACTAGCTAGTACCATGCAAGAAAACGACTTCAGGATTAATTTGTTCGTAGAAATGCCAAAACGTCTTGCTTATGATGTTCAAGTACATATGCTCGGAAATTAGTAATCCTAGCTAGGATCAGACTTAATTGTATGACTTTGTCCAATTCGTCGGCTTTCGTTGCATCAGCATAATCTGCAAGATCAAAATAGTATATGCATGAAATAGGCAAAAGTGCAAAGCAGCAGCTTCAAGTTTAGACAACAGATGCTCCATGTATACATACACAATATGCTCCACGTCGGCGCCGGTGTCAGCGTCGAAGCAGTCGAAGTTCGGCACAATGTTGGACGCCTCAGCGACGGTAGCGTCTCATCACCGTTGCCGGCGGCAGCGAGCTCTAGCAGGTTAGAGTAGAGTCTCGACAGCATCCTGCCCACCAAACCAAGATCAAACACTCGATCTCGCCACCTCCTCCTCCTCACCCACATATTTCTAGCAAGAACTCCAAAGATTCAATCGCTGGTGCACAGCCAAGAAGCAGAGACGGAGGAATGGCTGGTGAGGGAGGCAAAGGATCCAGCAAGCAGTCAGTCCAAGCCGGACAAAAATCTCAGGAAACTAATAATCAAAAATCAACAAAAAGAAAAACAAATCCCCCTTTCCAAAAAGGATGAGCACCTTTCAGTCAAATTAATCGACGAAAAGATCAGGGATTCCAGGGTTCCACTCACAGGAGAAGACGCCGAGCTGCCGCGTCGCTTCCGATGACCACCGCTTATCCAAACCACCAACACCCTCCCTGCCCCCCCCCCCCCCCCCTCCTCCTCTCTCTCCTGCGTGAGTGGAGCAGACGAGTGCATGGCTGGAGCCACTGGACTGTCGATGTAAACGAGTTGGATTCGGATTTTACAAAACACAAGGGGTTTTGTTTGGGAGGGTCAGATAACACTGCACGAATCTTGAAAAAATATCCGACGATCACAAATTCAGCTGATAAAACAATTTTTTTTCAGCAGGCTGATGTATAGCAAATCCCATAAATATTTTACTCTAGGATAACGTGTGAAAAATAATTACATGTAGTTAAATATTGGGCAATAACGCTTAGCTGAAATCTAGCAGTACATCAGCTGAAATCTAGCAGTACAACACGGGCATGATAAACTACAGTCAACATGCGAAAAAAAAGAAAAATCTCTATGACCGGCTGTGGTTGGGCTCATCGCTGCCGTTGGAGACCGGTGAGGTATAGCGTGGCCAGATGCTGTCACTATCGAGCCTCGCCGTCGGAGCAGGGAGTATGAGCCGGTCAGTCCCGGATGACGTTGCCTCACCGTCTTGCTCCCGTCAAGTCCTCCATCGCGCCGGCGCTCCAGCAACCAAAACAAGTAGCAGATCCGGGCCTACTACTGCATGGGGAGCCAGCCGGACTGCTGGGGCCTACGTTGGCCTGCAGTCGGATCTGGCGATAGCCTGTTGCCCTTCCGTCACCTTCCGAGTTGCCGCGCAAGGGGATGCATGTGGCTCATCGCCGCTTACGCCGGATCCGGCCACCCATCGCTGCAAGCCCGGCTCTGGGAAGGGGATCATGGTGCGTTGCCGCTGGAAGAGCCTCCCCATATGTCACCGTCTACCGCCCATTGTCGTCCCATCGTCACTACTACAGAAATGATTTTTCTGGACGAGGCCCCCAATAATTTTCAGGCGGACCATAAGTGGTCGCGTCTGAAAAATCCAGTCCCGAGGGGGCCGGTTGTTGGCCCGCACGGGATAATGCGTTATCCCGTGCGGTCCTCTTAAGAACCGCATTATCCTGTGCGATCCTCTTAAGAACCTGCACGGGATAATGCGTTATTCCGTGCGGTCCGTTAGGTGGACCGCACGCGATGATGCACCATAAAGCAGCTCCCACTCCCGACAGTGTCACTTTGAACTTGGTGTTCTCCAAAAAAAGCCAATTATAGGGGGAAAGGTTTTCAATTTGAATTTTTCAATTGGAATCAATACAAAAAGTACCATGCTTGTACTTCTCTTTCATTTGCTTCCATTTTTAAAAATTTTTATTGGTTTAATATGAAGATATTTGAATTTTTTTTAACTCGGTTTTTTTCTCCAAAAATAGACATTTTCTTTTGGTGGGAGGTTTTAGAGTTGAAATCTTCGATTAAAATCAATATAAAAGGTAATGTGCTTGATCATCTCCTTCATTTGCTTTCGTTTTTGTAAAATTTCATTGGTTGAATGCGAAGATATGTAAACTTGTGTGAATTGTTATTTTGCGCTATGTTTGTAATTTGTAGGTCAAATATATTATTTTTTTGATTGAACCAATTTTTGGTAGCTAATATTGTCTCAGTATTATTATTTGCTGTGAATGAGGTTTTAGTTAAAAAGTAGGATTTAAGTTTAATTTGTTTATTTAGAAAACACCGGCAATATAATATTAATTAATGATGTGAATTTTTTTAGATGAATCGGACATGGATGTATGAGACACGGAGAACTCATCCGGTGTTTATGAGAGAAGCATCAACATTTATTGATAAGGCTAAGGTACACGCTTTGAGGGAGAATAGGAAGGATATTTTTTGTCCTTGCGTGGATTGCAAGAATCAGAAGATGTGCAAAGATCCGAATGTAATTCTGGGACATATAATTCAGCATGGATTTATGGAGAAATATACAGTTTGGACTTATCACGGGGAAATCGCCCCTCCTGTAGAGATTCGTGATATTTGGTTCGATCAGGCAGAGGATTTTATAATTGAGGGCATGTCCCGTCAAATAACTAGTGATTTTGGCGGCTCTGGTTTTGATGCCGCAGAGGTTGATATTGAACTTGATCTTGAGGATATGTTGCGGCACGCTGAACCAGAGGTCCTAATAGAGAAAGCAAAAGATTTAAACAATTGGGAGGCGATCTTTTGCACGATCAATCAAAGGGATGTGACATGGAGTATACAGTGTTGCGGTCGGTGCTAGAACTTCTTAGATTGAAGGCCAGGCACGGATGGTCTGATACTAGTTTCAACGACTTGATGGGTCTCCTGAGAGCTATGCTTCCTAAGCCTAACTTGTTGTCAGCTAACACCTACCAAGCCAAGAAACTGATATGTCCATTATCACTTGGTGTGAAAAAGATCCATGCATGTATTAATCACTGTGTACTTTATCGCAATGAATACGCTGACTTGGACAAGTGTCCAACTTGTGGGGCGAGTAGGTACAAAAAGGATAACAGTGCCACCGATAGTGATGTTGCCGAACCAAATGCATTGGTCGAGCCAGGAAAAAAGATTTCGGCCATGGTGATGTGGTACTTGCCAGTGAAAGATCGCATGAAGCGACTGTTCTCGAACCCCACCGATGTCGAGTTGATGAGATGGCATCAAGAGGGTCGGAAAACAGATGGTATGATTCGACACCCCGCCGATGCTTGACAATGGAGAAACTTTGATTCGAAGCACCCAGAATTTGCAAATGATCCGAGAAATGTAAGGTTTGCATTGAGCACGGATGGAATGAATCCGTTTGGTGACCTAAGCAGCTCGCACAGCACTTGGCCTGTTCTGCTCACCATGTATAACCTTCCGACATGGTTATGTCAGAAGCGAAAGTATATTTTGTTGACTATCCTTATACAAGGGCCAAAACAGCCTTGCATCGATCTAGATGTGTTTCTTGAACCTTTGATGGAGGATATGCAAGAAATATGGAAAGAGGGTCTACGATTGTATGATGCATACCGACAGGAGTATTTTACTCTACGTGCTATCATATTCGTTACTATAAACGATCTACCAACAAATTTTTCCCTCTCAGGACAGATTAAAGGAAAGACCGGATGTCTTATATGTCTGGACAACACATCGTACATATACCTGACCTCGTCAAAAAAGTTAGTTTACATGCGTCATCGTCGTTTCTTACCACAGAAGCATAGGTATCGTGCGATGGCTACCTTTTTTGACAAAACTGTTGAGGAAGGTACTGCCCCCGAAGCAAAGGATGGTTCCACGGTGTTCAAGCTGACAAAGAACATAAAAGTCGTGTTCGGCAAGGGAAAGACAGCTTTAGGCAAGAGGAAGAAAGAAGTGGTAGAAAACACGCTGCCCTTCAAGAAACATTCAATCTTTTTCAAGTACCTGACGTACTGGAAAGACCTGAAGATTCGTCATGCCATCGATGTCATGCACCTTGAGAAAAACGTGTTCGACAGCACCATCGGGACTTTACTTGACATCCGAAGTAAAACAAAGGATGGGTTGAAGTCACGTAACGACCTGGTCAATTTGGGCATAAGGAAAGATCTCCACCCGATAGAGCTAACGAATGGTAAGATTGAGATTCCACCGGCATGCTACTCAATGTCACTAGAAGAGAAAAAAGCTTTCTGTAAATGTCTTCGTGGATTGAAAGTGCCGACTGGATTCTCATCGAATATCCGGAAACTAGTATCAATGAAAGATTTGTCGATTTTTGGATACAACGCTTACGATTGTCATAAGATGCTTACGGTATTCCTCCCTATCGCTATAAGGGCGGTGAAACCAGTGCACACCAAGGTAGTGATAACAAAGCTGTGCTATTTTTTTAATCGAGTTTCACAGAAAGTTTTTGATCCAGAAGAATTAGGACCCCTTCAGAAATTCGCAGTCGAGACAGCTTGCCAGCTAGAGATGTTTTTTCCTCCATCGTACTAGGACATGATGGAACATCTCATTGTTCACATTGTCCCTCAAATTATTGAACTTGGTCCTCTATACCTACACTACATCAAATGTGGGCGTACGAGTGATACATGGCCGTTCTGAAAGGGTATGTCCGTAATCGTGCTTATCCGGAGGGCTCGATGATAGAGGGTTACACAACTGAGGAGGTTGTCGAGTGTTGCCTAGATTATATAAGAGATGTCAACACCATTGGGACACCGGTGCCTCGATATGATGGAAGGTTACCTGGGAAGGGTATTGTGGGAAGAAAATGCTTCTACGACAATGATTACAAAGCGGTATCAGATGCACACAGCAGTGTTCTTCAACAACTCGCCATCGTTGCGCCCTACATTGAACAACACACTTCCGAGATCAGAGCATGCAATCCTGGGCGATTCGACGATTGGGTTTCGAAAGAACAGAAGCGCACTTTTCCCCAGTGGCTGAAGGATCAAAAGCTACCGTGTGGAGAATCAATCGAGGAAAAAACGATAGAAAGACTTGTAGCTGGCCCAACAAGCCTTGTGACCTTATGGCAAGGGTATGACATCGGCGGATATTCTTTTTACACAAACAGCAAAGATAGGAAAAGCTCAGCGCAGAACAGTGGGGTTAGTGTCGAAGCGTTGGACGCAACAGGGCAGAACAAGTCTTACTACGGGATCATACAAGAAATATGGGAACTTGACTACGGTTTAAACATTCAGATCCCTGTTCTCAGATGCCAATGAGTGAAAGACAGCATGGTAGATAAATTTGGATTTACGTGTGTTGAACGGAGTAAAATTGGACATAAGGATGATCCATGGGTCCTTGCCGAGCGTGTTGCACAGGTTTTGTATGTGAAGGATCCTTCCGAGGAAAAGATGGACATTATTGTATCGGGCAACCAACACATCATTGGTATTGACAACATTCAGGACGCACGCGATTATAATCAATACGACGCCATTGAGTTATTCACAGATCTTCCTAGGCGGATGAAACGCATTGAGAGTGTCCTCGATGAATCAAAGTTTGCATCCGTGCAGAAGGATGTTAATCCAAAAATTGTGAAACTCTAGTTTGATTTTTGTGTATAATATGTTTTTGCGAGTGAATGTATACATATCAAACTTATGGTGCTACCAGTGAATGTGTGGTTTTATATCGAAGTTATGGTATATGTTAATTAATTAATATGTGAGCAATTGATATATTAATATGTGATGAATTTACATTGATTGCATTTTTTTACATTGATATATTAATATGTGCATTGATATTTGTTAGTTTTATAGTTTTACATGGAATAATTAATTAATGGAATAATTAATATGTTAATTAATATTTTATGTGCATTCATATTTTTTTAGTTTTATAGTTTTAATATAAGGGCGGCGATTATCCCGTGCGGACGGCTTAAGAGCCCGCACGGAAAAACCATCTTTCCGTGCGGGCGGCTTAAACGGCCCGCACGGAAATATAGTCTTTCCGTGCGGGCGGATTACACGGCCCGCACGGAAGGACAATATTTTCGTGCAGGCGCTTAAGCCGCCCGCACGCGATGGTCTCCGCCTATATAAGGTACGCGCGGGTGCCGAAAATTTCTAAGTCCAGGCGAAACCCTACACCCGTGCCGCCAGGCTGCCCAAATCTCGCACCGACCGCCAACCGCCGACCGCCGCTAGCCACCCATCCCGCGTCGCCCTTCCCCGTGCCCCATCTCTCTCTCGCCGCCGGACGCCGGCCTCACCGACCGCCTCACCGCCGCCGAGCGCCGAGCGCCGCAGCTTCCCGACGCCGCCGTCCTCACCGACGCCTCCTCCCACCGCCCCACGCGCCGCCCTCGACCCCGACGCCTCCTCCCACCGCCCCGCGCGCCGCCCTTGACCCGGACACCGCCGTCCTCACCGACCGAGCCCGACGCCGAGCGCCGACCGCCGCCGCTCCCCGACGCCGCCTCCCACCGCCCCGTTTCCGACCGCCTACCGCCGACCACGACGCCTCCTCCGCCGCCGCCTCCACCGATTTAGGTTGATGATTTTTTTTATGTTGAATGCCTCCTCACCAACTGTTCGACGAAATGCCCACAAGGGTTAGATTTTATGTTGATGAATTTTTGTGATGTGAAATAGTTGCTGTGAATTTTTTTGATGTGAAATAGTTGATGTGAATTTTTTGATGAATTTTAGATTTTAGGTTTTAGGAGGTTGATGAATTTTTTAGGTGTTATTGATTTATATATATATATACATATTCATATATGTATATATTAATATATATATTAATATATATATATATATGTATGTATATATATATATTAATATATATGTATATATACATATTCATATACATATATATTAATATATGTATATACATCATCTCAGTGCAATTATATACATCATCTCAGTGGGACTTTGTTTAATGAATTGCACATACTGCAGCCAATAGGTGGTTAGGAACTGACAATGGGGCTTTGCTGACCTCACATAAGCTATAGCTCTTCCCATGTATTTTGTCATGTATTTTGTACGGTTTGTTCTCCTCGTTGATGCTATGGTTATTGCTATATATAACCTCTTTTCAATAGCAATATAGGCATGGGAGCTATCAGAAATTCGACGACCAAGCATCTAAGCATAGCCACCCACAACATTATACTAGTGCCCAGGATTCCGAGAGGAACATGCCGTTTGGTTCAGATTTACAGTTTACTTGTCTCGTCAACCTGATTATGGAAATTCACTAGGGCTAGCTCTAGAATTGTAGCACATAGAAATTGAGTAGTTCTATCAGCTCCTGTATTTTGCTTAATCATCAAATTAAAGAACGCACTTACTGGGGATGCATCCATTCAAAATTTAATCTTTACTACAGCTCGTGTATTAGGTTATCTATATATCGGGTTTTTGGTAGCGCCTCTCTAAAAGGTATGGCCCTTTAAAATGAAGGATTACCATAGAGATTTTGCAGGATCTAATATATATGTATATGTATGTATATATTAATATATATATTAATTAAGCCATTTCATATATATAAATGCACATACATATACATGCATATACAAATAATTATATATATATATATATATATGCATTTGTTTAAGAAGAAATAAATGTGGCTTTGTCTATAGTTTTTTGTTTCAAAATTGTGTGTCAATATATATGACTTTAGTGGAACATTCCAAAGTCCAGGAGAAATCGATTATAATCATTAGGATTTTGTTGCGCATGACCTCCTCCAAAAATTCCATTAGCCGCAACGGAAAGACTATCACTGTTGATGTATTACTGTTGATGGAAATTTTGTAATTTTTGGTTTCATATAAATGGTTGGCTGCCAATTTTGCCTTTTTAGGTACTTAATTGTTACGACCAACCGTAGATCAAATGTTGAACGAGAAAGCTCCCTCCGATGCACCCAACGTCGAACCAATGCAAGAGGTTTCGAGCGAAGGCACATAGCAAACACCAAGTGATCCGATGTGCCATATCGAAGTTACGCCAGCACCACCGGTTGAAGAAGACCCCGACTACATCCCTATGGAGCAAGCAGTAAGTCGAGCCGTAGTGACACTTTTTGCAAAAGAGGAAGGGGTCAGTAAACTGACACTTTTTTTTTCAAAAGGAGGGAAAGAAACAACTAAGGAGAAAGGACAAGTGAAACTTTAAATTTTCACAAACCCGCACGCGGCTATACCCTGGTGTGCACTAGTGCACGGAGATTTTCCTAAGGGCTTACATCCTAAGGGCTTTCCTAAGCAAGGGGGGTTTCATCCTAGGGCCAAACTTTCCTCTGATACCAACCTGTGGCGCCCCAAACTATGCTGGTCTAGAAAGTCAACCGGCATAGGCTGGAGGTCACAACCTTATCTGTGGTTACAGTACCAGTCCCAGGATACACGAGCTGGTACTCACAGGATAATAGTGGAATCCAGAAATACAAAGCTTTTATTACAACATTGTTGGAGGTCTCAAACTACTACCGTCGTGGACAAACCCTAGACTGGTATAAAGACTGAAAGGACAAGGTAAACGCAAGCGGAGACATAACAACAGTGGAAGGTGACATGAAGCAAGAAGACAACCATAAATCCACAGGCTAGGCTTGGGAACTAGGCTTGAAACCCAGAGAAGTCGTACTCGACCTGTTCTTGAAAATAGGCCTCGGCGGAAGGGTCAAGGTATCCTTCTTCTAACTCTATAAATAATAATAGCAAGGGTGAGTACTCAGTGTACTCAGCAAGCCCAAAAAAAACATGACATCCAAGGCTAATAACAAGGGGTGGAACGGTTTTATTTGGAAAACCAGGTTTTATAAATAATTTAGTTGTAAACCTCTAGTGTAACAGTTTTTAGTTTCGAAGTAAGGCTCACGCCTCACTCCATTCCACAGGTTGCTTCGCAACAACCTGTCACTATAGTAATTATCAAATCCAACACCGTGCCTTCTCAGCACTACTCGACCATCTCGGCCACTCTACCTTGGCCATCTCAGCCCTAACCACACCTTGGTGCCAATCAACACCCCGAGTCACACAGACTCGTTCCCAACCACGAAGGCTGGCCGTCCGCCACAAAGGCAAACTCTGGTGACGGTACCCATTCCAAAGATTTATTTATAAAACAAACACTACGCTATGAGAAACACTTCACATCCACCCATGACCGTGGGCACGGCTATTTAAACAGTTTGACTAAACTCTGCAGAGGTTGCACGCTTTACCCACATGTCGCGGTCTTCTCGCATTACCGAACACATGTGGATCAGACATGGCCGACAAAGGAGAGCTCGCTACAAGGCTTTTCCATAACCAACACATAAATATCCCGTGTCCCACAGTTGGGTGGAATCTCTCCACCAAGCATCAGGCCAAATTTCAAGCCCTCATCTACTCAGGCCCCACCGTATGGACTCCGACACATCCCCACTGCAGGAGATTGCCATACACGCCACCATACCAGTGCTCCTCAACTGCTAACATGCTGGACACCTATGTTTTAGCTATCTACTCGGCCAGGGGCATCCCATTATACCCGTGTGGTCGCACTGTCATATGTTCAGATGAATTTCCCAAAGGAAACGGTCCTTATGGATAATACGTAGCCAAACCACCAAGGTACTGACTCTCGCATCATCATGTTTTTACAAAACACTTTTCTCCTTCTTAACCATACCGACATCTCGCCGGGTTTTCAAAATATAAATATACCAGTTTTTCCCGCACGATAGAACAATCGTGACCTATAGGTAATCTACTTTGGCATTTTAAATACCACGCAAAATATGTAGTGGAGTTACAAAGGAATAGGGTCATCAATTCCTATATAGTAAAAGTGCGACTACTGGGAAGGTCCGACGATCCATATTTGAACCGTGGCCAAAAACAGTGTAACCTAAAGCATGCAATTTGGCAAACAAAATATCTAATTTAAAAAAAATATAGGTGCAATAAATGGTCAAGGGGGCTTGCCTTGTTCCGCGACAACGGATGGAGCGTCGAACTCCTGCGCGAATCCTCCGTCCGACTCGGGTTCTAAACACGAGAAAAATAAACCATACATAAAACCACTGCTAAACCAAGACAAAAACATGAAAAAGACAGCGTTAATAAATAGAGGGGAATTTTAGAAAGATTTTGGAATTTGAACGGAGTCAAACGGAGTTCGGGATGAAAAGATATCGATTTTTGAAGTTTTGGAAATTTTTGGAGGGTTAAAAGAATAGAGAGGAATATTCCAGGGAATATTCCAAGTGGGGCCCGGCTGTCAGGTCAAAGGAGTCAAAGGAGAGAGGGAGAGATGTGGGCCCGTGGGTCCCACTCCTTTTCTTTCTTTTTCTTTTTCTTTCTCTTTTTTCTTTTTTTTCTCCTTCTTATATCTTCCTTTCTCTCCTTCTTTCTTTTCTCTGCTCTCTTTCTTCTCTGCCGCATGCCGAGAGAGAGGCCGGGAGGGACGGGCGCCGGGAGAAAGGAAACGCGGCGGCGGCAGTGCGGGCTCGGCCAGGGGCGTGGCGCGGCGGCGGCAGCCGGGCGGCTCGGCCAAGGGCACAGGCCGGCGGCTCGACAGGCGCAGGCCAGTCGGCTGGGCAGCGTGGGGCCAGCGGCTGGGCGATGGCTTGCTGCTGGCAGAGGGGAGGGGCTCGGCTGGGAAGGAAGGGGGAGTAGGGCCGAGCAGGAAGAAGAAGAAGAGGGGAAGGAAAGGGGGTCGGCCACCTCGACGCGACGGACTCCGGGACTTCGGCGACTCGGCTCCGGAGTGATAAAAAAATGGAGTGGTGGATCGGCTGAGGAACTCCACGGTAAGTCTGCTCGGGTATTTATACTGCCGGAGTGATTCGGGAGGAGGAACTTGGCGACGAGAACGTCCATTGATGCCTCTATGTATGCTTTTCCGTCTACAGGCTCCTCTGGCAGTTGTCGTTGCCTGGCTTGCTCGGCGAGCGATGCAGGGCGGTGCCTAACTTCAGCGGAGAAGACGGAGACGGTGCCAACCTTCACTATGTACTGGCAGGACGGTGCCTAACCGTCGGTTTGCAGGGGGCTTAGGAAAAACAGGGACAGAGAATGTGTCTGAACGAGTGTTGGACGAACGCAGTTTACTTGATTGACTTAATGAAAGTGCAAAGAATCTCCGGGTGAAAAAGGACTGATAAACACCGGGCGGTAGAAGTCCAAAATATTTTGGAATATTTGGACGAAAAGAAAATGTTTTGATACGACCGGGGAAATTAATAAAAACGAATTTAAAACTAATTTTGAAATTTTTGGGGATTTTGAATGAAAAGACAGAGCGACGCTAAACCGCGGTTTTTAGAAAAACGCGGGCGTTACAAACCTACCCCCCTTAAGAGAATCTCGTCCCGAGATTCTGTAGCTAGGCGAAAAGATCTGGGTACTCAGCTCAGAGGTGATCTTCCTGTTCCCAGGTAGCCTCATCCTCGGTATGATTACTCCATTGAACCTTGAGAAACTTGATGTTCTTTCGTCGCGTACGACGTTCCTTTTTATCGAGTATTTTGATCGGCCGTTCCGTGTAGGTTAAGTCCTTTTGTACATCAACCTTTTGGATGGGGACTTGCTCCTCAGGGACACGAAGACACTTTCTTAGTTGCGAGACATGGAATACGTCGTGTACTCCTGCCAGCTCTGGGGGTAACTCTAGTTGATAGGCGACTTCGCCTCGTCTATCAATAATGGGATAGGGGCTAATGTAGCATGGTGCCAACTTTCCGGTCATTCCAAAATGCTTCGTTCCTCTCAAAGGTGATACCCTTAGGTACACAAGGTCTCCTATTTCGAACTCAAGCATCCGTCACCGATGGTCGGCGTAATCCTTCTGTCGGGCCTGGGCTTCCTGAAGTCTAAGCCGGATTACTTTAACTTGCTCTTCGGCTGCCTGTAGGATATCAGGCCCGAATACTTTCTTTTCCCCTACATCCGTCCAGCGGAGCGGGGTTCGGCATTTTCGCCCATACAAGGCTTCATTGGGGGTCATTTGGATACTGGTTTGATAACTGTTATTGTAAGAGAACTCGGCATAAGGCAAGCACAGATCCCATGCACCTTCAAAGTCTAGGGCACATGCCCACAGCATATCCTCCAGAATTTGGTTTACCCTTTCTGTCTGACCATCGGTTTAGGGGTGATAGGCTGTGCTAAAGTTTAGGTTTGTGCCTATTGCCTCATGGAGTTTCTGCCAGAAATGTGAAGTAAATTGAGTACCTCGATCTGATACGATCTTTTTAGGCACCCCATGCCGGCATACAATCCGGGTCATGTATAACTCGGCCAGCTTTTTACCGGAATAGGTGGTCTTGACGGGGATAAAGTGTGCGACCTTGGTAAGTCGGTCCACTATTACCCAAATGGAATCGTGGACAGAAGAGGTCTTGGGAAATCCGGTGATAAAATCCATTCCTATCTCTTCCCACTTCCACTCGGGTATCCTTAAAGGTTGTAACAATCCGGCGGGTCTCTGGTGTTCTGCCTTTACTCATTGGCAAATATCACATAGGGCCACATACTCTGCGATATCACGCTTCATCTCAGGCCACCAATAGTGAGGTTTGATGTCTTGGTACATCTTGGTGCTACCGGGGTGTATGGAATATGCGGACTCGTGTGCCTCCCGAAGTATCAGATCCTTCAATCCTTTATTATTGGGGACACAAATACGTTTTTCCAGCCATACTACCCCTTTATCGTCCAAGGAGTGCCCTGAGGCTTTGCCTTCCTTGATAAGCTTCTTGATTTCTATGATCCCTTGGTCGTCTAATTGGGCTTCGCCGATCAGTTGCTCTAGGGTGGGTTGTACTACTAAAGTGGCAAGGGTTCCAGTCTTAACCATGTCTATTCGTAGTTTCTCTAGGCTTCGGCATAGTTCTAGGTGGTGTGGTAGAGTGCTTAAGGCATTGCAATGCACTTTCTGACTTAATGCATCAGCAACCACGTTTGCCTTACCCGGGTGATAATGTATCCCGAGATCATAATCCTTGATCAACTCTAGCCACCTTCTCTGCCTGAGGTTAAGTTCAGTCTGGGTGAAAATGTACTTCAGACTCTTATGGTCGGTGTATACTTCACACCTATTGCCCATCAGGTAATGCCGCCATATCTTGACGACGTGTACTACCGCAGCTAACTCCAAATCATGGGTAGCATAATTCATTTCATGGGGCCTTAATTGTCTAGAGGCATAGGCAACTACTCTTCCGTCTTGCATGAGCACGCATCCTAGCCCCTGTCTGGATGCATCACAATAGATGTCAAAAATCTTTCCGTATGTCTGGGAGGATTAGGGCCGGGGACGTGGTCAGTCTCTTCTTCAGCTCTTGGAAACTCCTTTCACAGGCTGCCGTCCATATAAACTTCCGTTCCTTCTTGAGCAGTTCGGTCATGGGCTTGGCAATCCTGGAGAACCCTTCAATGAATCTCCGGTAATAGCCTGCCAGTCCGAGGAAACTTCTGATCTCGGTGGCTGTGGTCGGGGTTTTCCATGAGAGTACATCTCTAACCTTGCCGGGGTCTACTTCCACTCCGCTAGCAGAGATGACATGGCCAAGGAATGCAACTCTGTCAAGCCAAAATTCGCACTTGGAAAATTTGGCATAGAGTTGATGTTCCCTTAATCTTCCCAAAACTGATCTTAGGTGCTCAGCATGTTCTTGCTCACTCTTAGAGTAGACGAGGATATCGTCTATGAACACCACGACGTATTTATCGAGGCATTCCATGAACACTTTGTTCATAAGGTTCATGAAAAAGGCTGGGGCATTGGTGAGTCCAAAGGGCATAACGGTATACTCGTATAGTCCATAACGAGTAGAGAAGGCAGTTTTGGGTATGTCTTCTGGCCGAATTTTCAGTTGGTGATATCCGGACCTTAAATCTATTTTGGAAAAGACCTTAGCTCCTTGCAACTGATCGAACAGGTCATCAATCCTAGGAAGAGGGTACTTGTTCTTGATGGTCACTTCATTGAGGGCACGGTAATCCACACACATTCTCTTGGTCTTGTCCTTCTTTTCGACCAAAAGGACTGGGGCTCCCCAAGGAGAGGTGCTGGGTCACACGAATCCCTTTTCCTCTAATTCCTCGATTTGCTTCTTGACTTCTGCCAATTCGTTGGGGGCCATTCTATAGGGTCTCTTGGATATAGGGGTTGTGCCAGGGGCAAGGGTGATGGAGAACTCGATTTCTCTATCTGGGGGCATTCCGGGTAATTCTTCCGGAAATACATCCGGATACTCATTGACTACCGATACTTCCTCCAAAGGAATGGCTTCCATGGCGCTTAGGAGAGGTTGCGCTATCAATCGTCGGGAAGGGATGAACTTGACCTCATTCCCATTTGGTCCTTGCAAAATTATGGTATGGGTGGCACAGTCTATCCGACTCTTATGTTTGGATAACCAATCCATCCCTAGGATTAAATCCAGACCCTGGGATTCTAGAATGATAGGGCTAACAGTGAAGGTGACGCCTTCTATGTCTAGGCTCACCTTTGGGCAGGCTCGATAGGCTTTAACTTCCTTTCCAGGGGATTGGATAAGCATTGGTGTTCCTAACCCTTTAGTCCTTATCCCATTTTTCTCCACAAATGAGCAAGAGATAAAAGAGTGCGAGGCTCCGGAATCAAATAAGACGACTGCTGGTACGGAATTAACAAGAAACGTACCTAGCACCACATCGAGGGATTCCTGGGCTGATTCCGCCTGCACATGATTGACTCGACCTCGTCCAAAAGTCGGGGTAGAGCGGGAGGCCTAACCATTGACCTGCGTGGCAGCCTTGGCTGGAGCTGTAGCGGGCGCCTTGGCGGTACTGATATGAGAGGCCCCAGAGGCAGCAGGAGCAGAACGCTGGGTACACTCCCTGGCGAAGTGTCCCACAAGTCCACAGCGATAGCAAGGGAATCTGGCTGCGGTGGACGGGTTCCTTGGCAGAGGGTTGGAAGTGGTGACGTTACTTCCTCCGGTGTTGCCAGAGTAAGTTCTTGGTTGAGCTGGTGCCAAAGGACGGGGTAGGGCAGGACGGGCTGAGTATCCAGGACTTGGTTGAGGTGTTTGCTGACGGTACTGGACAGGATAGTTGACCCGAGGGCGCGGACCTCCGTGGTGCAGGAGTCCGAGCTGAGCAGCCTTACGTTTCCGCAGGGCTTCCTCTTCCTTCCTGGTATCTTCCACAATAAGGGCTCGGTTGACCATCTACTGGAAATTGGGGAAGCTGTGTGCCACCAACTGAATGCGGATGCCCACATTCATGCCTTTGAGGAATCTTCGAATTTTCTTCTTCTCCGTGTCTACTTCGTCAGCAGCATACCGGGCCAAGTGGTTGAACTTGCTCAAGTACTCGTTGATGGAGGAATTTTCTTGTTTGAGGTTGTTGAATTCCTCTCGCTTAATGTCGAGGGTGCTTTCTGGAATATGTGCCCCTCGAAAGGCCTCGGCGAAATCTTCCCAGTCAATGGTGGTAGCGTCTTGAAGCGCCGTACGGTAATTTTCCCACCAGTTGGCTGCGGGTCCTCTGAGTTGGTGGGCTGCGTACAACGCCTTTTCCCTGGGGTTGCATTGCACCAACTCCAACTTCCTGGCAACGTCCTTTAACCAATCATCCGCCTCGACTAGTTCCGAGGTTTAGGAGAATTCCGGGGGACGGGTCCTTAGGAAGTCGTTCAACTTAGACCGTCCATCGAAAGCATGGCGAGGCTGATGGTTGAGGGCAGCCAAGTTCTGAGCTATGCCTTGCAAAATTTGAGTTTGCAAGGTTAGCATGCTTTGCTGATCTAGAGGAGGTGGATGAGGTAAGCCTCCCGATCCTGAGGTAGGAGTCCGGGCTTCTCGTGAGTTGGTATGCTCGTGGTCAGATGCCTGATCCAGTTGTACCTCGAGCTCTTCCTGGGTGGCATTTCGTGGTAGCAGGCTTTCTTCCTCATGCCCAAGGCGTATGGGAGCACGTATGGTACGGCGGGGGCGTTCGGCCATCTATCCAAAGAAGAGAGAGAGGTTTAAATACAAGGACACTTTTTCTTTTCAAACCAAAGCACAAACACTCAATACAAGAGCACAACACAATACATGGGAGGGGTACATCACTTAGACACTGATACAGGCTACACCATGCGAGGTGCTACACAACTCCTAAAGAGTTGGTAAACTGACGCGATCTCGACTAAACCTCCCATTCACCACTACCTTGCGAGACCACTTTATTCAAGCTCCTAATCAAGAGGTAGTGGACTGACACTGACTGACAGGGATGATCCTTTTACGGGAAGCGGTTGCCATGTAGCTCTTCATCCTCCGGGACAACGCCATAGGTAGGTGGGAACTGAGTGGGGAGTCCTGGAGTAGGAGTGGGGACGCCACCAGTCGGTGGGGTAGAAGTGTCGCCCTGTGCCGGCAGTGCAGCAGAGGAATTGGGATCAATGGTGAACCGGAACAAGGAGCGGTATTCGCGCGCGGTCATGCGGCATACCGGTCGGGAGGGCAAAGGCGGGGAAGGCTGTGGTGGGGGTGGGGAGGAACTCTGCGAGCTGCCTCCCTCAGTGCGGCGTGCCCTGCTGGGACGTGGGGTGGAAAAGGCTGGCGGAGGTCGGGCAAGAGGTATCCCCTCAAAGGCGGTGAAGTGCCTCTCTAGCTGGCGATAGGCCTCCAGGAGTAAGTGGTATTGTCCATCCAAGAACATGGTGAATTCCAATAGGCAGAGTTGGGCGGGAGTTTGTTCCTGGCAATTGTAGCGGTACACACTGTCGAGTGAGTCGCGATGGAGGTGGGGAAGAAGGTGGAAGTGCGTGTGGTCAAGGAGATGGTCATAGGATTCATGAAGGCGCCGGATGGCAGTGAAGGCAACACTCTGGTGGGCTAAGAAGGGGTTGGGGCGAATCTTGGTGAAGCGATGACGGCGGAGTCCAGGAGCACATGGAACAAGTCGAACACGTACATGGTAGCGGGGTGGAGTGATCTGCAGGATTTCGGCCCCGAAGATCGAAGGAGCAAACCCAAGGTAGCGAGCAAGGTCTGTCAGCATCTGGACAAACCCGTCATAATCCCCCATGGTAGCCTCGCGTATCAGGTAAATCATCTACAGAAATTTTGCAAAGATGAAGGGGTCAGTAAACTGACACTTTTTTTTCAAAAGGAGGGAAAGAAACAACTAAGGAGAAAGGACAAGTGAAACTTTAAATTTTCACAAACCCGCACGCGGCTATACCCTGGTGTGCACTAGTGCACGGAGATTTTCCTAAGGGCTTACATCCTAAGGGCTTTCCTAAGCAAGGGGGGTTTCATCCTAGGGCCAAACTTTCCTCTGATACCAACCTGTGGCGCCCCAAACTATGCTGGTCTAGAAAGTCAACCGGCATAGGCTGGAGGTCACAACCTTATCTGTGGTTACAGTACCAGTCCCAGGATACACGAGCTGGTACTCACAGGATAATAGTGGAATCCAGAAATACAAAGCTTTTATTACAACATTGTTGGAGGTCTCAAACTACTACCGTCGTGGACAAACCCCAGACTGGTAGAAAGACTGAAAGGACAAGGTAAACGCAAGCGGAGACATAACAACAGTGGAGGGTGACATGAAGCAAGAAGACAACCATAAATCCACAGGCTAGGCTTGGGAACTAGGCTTGAAACCCAGAGAAGTCGTACTCGACCTGTTCTTGAAAATAGGCCTCGGCGGAAGGGTCAAGGTATCCTTCTTCTAACTCTATAAATAATAATAGCAAGGGTGAGTACTCAGTGTACTCAGCAAGCCCAAAAAAAAACATGACATCCAAGGCTAATAACAAGGGGTGGAACGGTTTTATTTAGAAAACCAGGTTTTATAAATAATTTAGTTGTAAACCTCTAGTGTAACAGTTTTTAGTTTCGAAGTAAGGCTCACGCCTCACTCCATTCCATAGGTTGCTTCGCAACAACCTGTCACTATAGTAATTATCAAATCCAACACCGTGCCTCCTCAGCACTGCTTGGCCATCTCGGCCACTCTACCTCGGCCATCTCAGCCCTAACCACACCTTGGTGCCAATCGACACCCCGAGTCACACAAACTCGTTCCCAACCACGAAGGCTGGCCGTCCACCACAAAGGCAAACTCTGGTGACGGTACCCATTCCAAAGATTTATTTATAAAACAAAACAACGCTATGAGAAACACTTCACATCCGCCCATGACCGTGGGCACGGCTGTTTAAACAGTTTGACTAAACTCTGCAGAGGTTGCACGCTTTACCCACATGTCACGGTCTTCTCGCATTACCGAACACATGTGGATCACACATGGCCGAGTAGGGCCCGGCTGTCAGGTCAAAGGAGTCAAAGGAGAGAGGGAGAGATGTGGGCCCGTGGGTCCTACTCCTTTTCTTTCCTTTTCTTTTTCTTTCTATTTTTTCTTTTTTTTTCTCCTTCTTATCTCTTCCTTTCTCTCCTTTCTTTTCTCTGCTCTCTTTCTTCTCTGCCGCATGCCGAGAGAGAGGCCGGGAGGGAAGGGCGCCGGGAGGAAGGAAGCGCGGCGGCGGCAGTGCGGGCTCGGCCAGGGGCNACGGCGCGGCGGCGGCAGCCGGGCGGCTCGGCCAGGGGCGCAGGCCGGTCGGCTGGGCAGCGTAGAGCCAGCGGCTGGGCGATGGCTTGGTGCTGGCAGCGGGGAGGGGCTCGGCTGGGAAGGAAGGGGGAGTAGGGCCGAGCAGGAAGAAGAAGAAGAGGGGAAGGAAAGGGGGTCAGCCACCTCGACGCGACGGACTCCGGGACTTCGGCGACTCGGCTCCGGAGTGGTAAAAAAAATGGAGTGGTGGATCGGCTGAGGAACTCCACGGTAAGTCTGCTCGGGTATTTATACTGCCGGAGTGATTCGGGAGGAGGAACTTAGCGACGAGAACGTCCATTGATGCCTCTGTGTATGCTTCTCCGTCTACAGGCTCCTCTTGCAGTTGTCGTTGCCTGGCTTGCTCGGCGAGCGGCGCAGAGCGATGCCTAACTTTAGCGGAGAAGACGGAGACGGTGCCAACCTTCACTGTGTACTGGCAGGACGGTGCCTAACCGTCGGTTTGCAGGGGGCTTAGGAAAAACAGGGACAGAGAATGTGTCTGAACGAGTGTTGGACGAACACAGTTTCCTTGATTGACTTAATGAAAGTGCAAAGAATCTCCGGGTGAAAAAGGACTAATAAACACCGGGCTGTAGAAGTCCAAAATATTTTGGAATATTTGGACGGAAAGAAAATGTTTTGATACGACCGGGGAAATTAATAAAAATGAATTTAAAACTAATTTTGAAATTTTTTGGATTTTGAATGAAAAGACAGAGCGACGCTAAACCGCGGTTTTTAGAAAAATGCGAGCGTTACAGAAGGCGAGACGGACACGGCAACGTCCGGTCCGGTAGAAACCGACACCGGAGAAACGCCCAGTCAAAAGAGAAGACGTGCTAAGAGAAGTAAGACCCAAACCCCCAAGGAGACATACTATATCACCTCTCTGAACCAGGATGGGAAGCCACTAGAGCCCAAGGTAGCAATGACAAAATTCAGCACCACCTGCGGTGTAGTGGCCAGAACCCACGGCCCTTTAAATGTTGATTCCTGGGAGCAGGTGGATGACAACATGAAGAACTTCATGTGGAACAAGTTGCAGAAATGGCTTGTATATCCTCCTGGTTCAGAGGCTCTGGGAAAAGAGTTTGCCCTAAAAACGATGGCGCATCGGTGGAGGCAGTGTAAATCGGACATGAAAACTCACTACGTGCAAAAGAACAAGACTCCATTCGCCGACTACGGTGGTATTATGCCCGCCGAATGGCACACCTTCGTGGCAAAGATGACAAGCCCGGAAGACTTAGCGCGGAGGAAAAAGATATCCGATCTAGCTAAAAGGAACAAATACTCGCACCGGTTGGGCTCGAGCAGCTACGATGGCCACGTAGAGAAGTGGCGAGCAACTAAAGAAAAGTTTGCCGCCCAAGGCAAGCCCCTGCTTGTAGATGCACTGAAGGAAAGAAGCGAAAACTGGGTTTGGGCACGGAGCACGAGGCAAGTCACCGACGAGGGAGAGATCCGTTTCGAGGATCCGGATATCGAGCATGTGACCAGTAGTCTGAAGGACATTGAGGAAAAAGATAAAACAGGGGAATTCATTGCCAAGAGGGAAAATGATCAACTAATAGCTGCATTAGGCAACCCTGAACATTCCGGACGAGTAAGGGGTCTATCGTCAAGGACGAGCTGGAAGGAAGGGTTTCCAGAGGAAGCTGCGGGTTACAAGAAATGGGACAGGTACAAACAGAAATTGGAAGAGAAGATAGCAAAACAAGTTGAACAACATTTCTACTCTCTTGTTGCTCAAAATCGTCAAGCCTTCCCAAACTTGTTCTAGCAATCCGAAGAATCCACAGTACAGGCGCCAAGCAGTGTCGGGTCAGTAGACACCGCACTTTATCCAGTAGATAACATAACTGCCCCGACGCCGTGCAGCCTGCTCGTGCCGATAGGAAGGGCCGGGAAGAGAAAGGAGGTGGGTACAGGACTTGCGATACCAGGGTGTCAAATCGCTGAAGAATATGCAAGGGTGCAAATGGCCAAGGTGCATGCAGAGCATACTAGTTTAGAGATAGATATTCCAACACCGGAAGGGATACAATTGCTTGGGGATGCGTTGAATCAGTTTATACTATGGCATCGACGAGATATCCTGCTGGTCGGTCCATCGCCTTCAACCCCACGCCCGCCGGCTCCAAAGATTGCTGCTGTGTCTGCACCGCCTTCTCCACCAGGGCAAGATTCGCCACCTAATCGGCCTGCCTCCCCACCTCCCTCCTCCCCTAAACCAGAAGGTCCAGGTTCGCCACATCTGTCAGCCCCTGAAGTCCACGCAGAACAACCTCCTCCGACACCACAGTCAGCATTGGCGCTACCTGAAAGGCCTCTTCTGAGAAGCACAAGTCTTCCAAGTCCGACCAAGCTTGAACCTCGTCGGCTTATCCCAACAATGATTAGGTCAACTTATGATAAGAAAAACATGGCCGTATACGAGGAAAGGTTAGTGTTCCAGGCTTTCAGGGAGGGAGCGCCGACTGACAAGAAGCAGGATGAAACTCCACAGTTGTCGGATTCACAAAAATCAGTGAAAAATCAAATGGAGGACCTGCAAAACTGGACTTCCGACGAAGTGCCAGCAAAGTACGCGTTCGGGAGGCCGTTCCTGCCGCTACACGTCATGGAAGGTCTGCCTTGGGAAATGAGGCTGATGCATGACTGATATCTGAAGGCGTCTAAAAAGGGTCTGGGCATGATTACTGTGAAGGTCCCGGATAACGCTTTCACCAGTGGACCAAATGGGATGCTGGTAATCGATTTCAACGACCTTCACGCATTATTCAAGCTGGACAAATTGGATATAAATCTCGTTGCTGCGTTTTGCCTGTAAGTCAATCGTATTTAATGTCATAAATGAATTCATTTGCTAACTAACTTCTGATAAATTACCCGTTTTATTACTTAGGATGCAATTCCACGCCGCCGAAAAGGCCAACCATCCAGTAGGATACATCAACCCAACAAGGGTTTGCTGGACGGAACACACGGTGAATATTCATGCAGATTCCGCTGAGCTCAAAGGTAAAACGACGTCCGAGAAAAAAGAGGTCGTCGAAAAAATGCACAAGAAAAAGATGGTCAGCGTAGCACTGTACTTGGGCAGAGCGATGGTCGCCCACAAAGACAAAACTGTCCTCTTGGTCCCTTATGCGTTGCAGTACGTAATATTCTTCCGTACTACTGATATTTTAGTACGATATCACCTACAATTAACATATCTTCTTTGCAGCGATCACTACATACTTTTTCTGGTATATCCGCAGGACCACTTGGCCATAGTGCTGGATCCGGCACACTATGGCGAGGAAACATTTACAGAGTTTCTCATTATATTAAATTTGTAAGTCCTGTTATGCACCATTTACTAAATATTGGTTGTTGTACTCTCGAAGACACATAATTGACTCAAACAATTATTTTGTCTTTATAGAGCACACAAATATTACGTAGACCACGGTGGACCAATCAATAATCCACAAAAGAAGAAACTTCTCGTGAAGACAAGATGGCCGGTAATTACATCTCCGTTATTCCGACATTTCTTATATATACTTGTTTCACTCAAAATATTGATGTATACAATTTTATTCAACATAGTGTTTTAAGCAACCACCACAGACTAATTTATGCGGATACTACGTATGCGAGATGCTTAGACTCAACGGGAGATACACTACAAAGTTTGAAGAAGTAAGTCCAGAGAAAATATCTTTTTACACATTATAAGATCTTGTATAATTTTCCTAACTATAACAATGTGTATTCCTTCTTAAACAGATCCCGTCCGTTCCAGTTGTAGCGAACCGGTTCGACGATCGAACCATACTAAACTTGTGTGCAGATATTTGCCGCTTCATCCGCCGCGATGTCTGCAACCATTTGGGCGATTTCTACGATCCGGAGAGCCAGCTTGCGACGGAGGATACCTTCAAACGACTTAGAGAGTGGGAAAAAGAACATATGTATACTAGCTAGTACAAACATTTCTAAATAAGTATATATTTTATGTGGTTTTTCGAACTTTTGTAAATTGCGAGACGCGATGATATGTATATATGTGATGCATGCGTACAATTTAATATCTTAATTCCATGAAAAAATAATTAATTACGTTTAATTCTTAATACGTGCGATGTGTATATATACTATTACTGAGAGAGAGACGGAGAGAGAGGAGGGAGGGAGAGATAAGCCAATATATGCACATAAAATAATATATGCACAAAAAATAATATTTTATATGCACATAAAATAATGGGTAGATCAATCTTCCCGTGCGTCCACTTAAAAACCGCACGGGAAGATCGATTATCCCGTGCGGTCGGCTTAAGCGACCCGCACGGGATAATGGATCTTCCCGTGCGGGCCGCTTAAGCTGACCGCACGGGATAATCGATCTTCCCGTGCGGTTGGGCCGCCCACACGCGAAAATGGTCTTTTCCTAGACCTTCTCGCGCGTGCGGGCAAGCCTTCCGCACGGGAAGATGCCTTTCGGCCCGCACGGAAAAGTCGTTTCTGTAGTAGTGCGTTGCCGTCGCCAACACGGGCGCAACGGTGCAGGTTCCTCAATGGAACCGTCCAAGAGCTGCGGTGGTGGCCAACGAGGATGATGCCGCCGCCATCGTCCACCTATTGGCACCGCCATGCCGTGAGCAAGAGATGGAGGAGACCACCGGATCTGGGACGCCACCTCGGTCACCTTGCCGCTTTCCTCCTGTCACGGTGGCAATAGACGACCTGGGGAGCGCGGAAGACGGGGAGATCACCATCGCTCGTCGACTCCACGCCGCTCGTTCACCTCACCGTCCGCCTCCTATCCCGGGGCCAGTGCATGCATTTGACGACCTCCGATCCAGAGCACTAGCGATGCATTGCTTGCTAATTACTTATATATCCAGAGATTCTATACGGACCTCCAGTGTAATATTAGCCAGCCACAGCCAGTTAAGGTAGCAGTCAGGCAGTCAGCAATGTCGCCCGGCGGTGGTCTTTATTATTGTTCATGTTGTCTCTTCTTTCTACTTCTCGCCGCCGGCGGCTGCGCCAACTCGACAGCTGCTACTCTTAATAATAAGCCCCAGCACTGCCCCAGCACTAGTGCAGTCCACCTGTAACTCCACAACCTACTAAGATGTCTGCGTGGCCGCTCTCGCTGTCGACCCCTCCAGCTCTACCGCCGTCGACGTCCGTGGCCTCTGCGCCACCAATGTCTCACCCGCCGGAGCCTCGGTACTCGCCAATCATGCAAAGAAGCAGAAATGTTTTTCCTTTTAAATACCACATCATTTCTGCAAAGCCAAATAGACTAAATAGTGGCAGTTGCCCCTAATAGCACCAAAGGCCTTAGGTTGTGCGGTTGTCTTCTTATCCAATGCCCAAACATTTGAGTTGTACTATTAGGTAAACTAATATTCGAAGCAAAGTGGATTAAAGACCAAACCGTGGCAAAGTGGATTAAAGACCAAACCGCACAAGCAAAATGGCAATCAAAGAACAAATGATTAATTGTTTCGTCTTTGTGAAAGAAGCAACAAGTCTTATTTCCTCTCCAATTCCTTTTAACAAGATTATCTTTTGTTAACACTACCCTGGCGTAAGTACCACAAGAAAATCTTAATCTTTAGGGAGACTTTGATCTTTCAAATTCTTTTGTTTATATTGGAAACACCGGTATGCATCAAAGCAAGATAAAGAGATTTAACAGGGAATCTTCCATTAGTCGTTAGTTTCTATTTAAACTCATCTTGCTGGTGAGATAAAGTGATATTAGCGATGCGTGAGAAAAGGTGATTCCACGCCACTAACTGAGAGCCAGTGAGATCCCTTTGTCAAGAAAAGCTAAGAGGACTGGTCTGAAAAATTTTTGAAATAGTTGCATGTTTATGCCTAACGACGTTATAGAGGCAGGGGTATTGTTCTCTTAAACAGGCATTCCCCAACCATATGTCTTCCCAAAACCATACTTGAGAGCCATCTTTGATGTTGAAAGAACCAAACCTGAGAAACTCAGGCTTGGCCTTCATAAGACTAGCCCAAAAGTATTAGTCTCCTGCTTTTCGCTGAGCATGAGATAAAGGTTGTGACCCCAAATATTTGTTCCTTAGCATTTGTTGCCAAACACCGTCTGTGATGAGTAACTTATACAACCACTTGCCAAGGAGAGCCTTGTTCTTAATTTCAAGATCTTGAATTCCCAAACCCCCTTGGTCTTTAGGACAACATACGATGTCCCACCTTGCTAGTCGGTATTTCCTTTTATGTCCATCCCCTTGCCAATAAAACCTTGATCAAAAGTAATCAATCTTGTTGATCACTCCTTTAGGTATCTCAAAGAAGGACATCATATACATTGGTAGATTGGTAAGCATTGAATTGATCAGTGTCAGTCTCCCTCCAATTGATAAAAGTTTGCCTTTCCAACTCGCTAGCCGTTTCTCAAGCCGTTCTATCACTTCCACTCCGAGTTACGAAGTTTCCTATGGTGTATAGGGATACCAAGATAACGGAATGGGAAAGAACCAACATCGCATTGAAAAAGGCTAGTATATTGATCTTGAGCTGCTTGGGGTTTACCAAAGCAATAAAGCTCGCTCTTGTGGAAGTTAATCTTTAAGCCAGGTAATTCTTCAAAAACATTCCAAGATATCCATCTTGGCGAGAAACCTTTCATACGATGAGTCTGTAACATGAAAGGCCATTTTACTTTATCATAAGTCTTCTCAAAATCAATCTTAAGTATGACCCCACTCATCTTCTTGCGATGCAACTCGTGAATAGTTTCTTGTATGACGACAACACCATCTAGGGTGTTGCGACCACTCATGAAAGCTATTTGAGTTGGACTCACTATGCAGTCAGCCACCGAGTTTATTCTGTTAGTGGCCACCTTAGTGAAAATTTTGAAGCTGACATTTAGGAGGCAAATGGGTCTGTATTGTTGGATACGATTGGCTTCCTTGACTTTGGGTATCAAGGTTATAACCCCAAAGTTGAGACCAAAGATTGGAAGCTCCCCAGCATGAAATTCATTGAACATGGTCAGTAAATCGTGCTTAATGACTTGCCAAAACTTCTGATAAAATTCAGCCGGTATGCCATCAGGACCTGGTGCCTTATTTGTCATCATAACAAAGATTTCCTCCCACACCTCCTCTTCCAAGAAAGGGGCTGTGAGGTGATCATTTTCAGCCTCTGTTACTTGGGGGATAACATCGATTCGACTTTCATCGAATTAGAGGGTACTTACATCCGGTGGTCCAAAAAGTTTCTTGTGAAACTCTATAATATAAATCTTTAGAGCTTCGTTCCCCTCAATCTTGCCTTCCTCTTGATCTAGACTGAAAATATGTTTCTTCCGATGTTTTCCATTTGCAATCAGATGAAAATATTTAGTGTTATTATCTCCCAGAAGAACGTCATCAGTCTTTGCTCTTTGATACCACTTAATTTCTTCCTCCCGAAGGAGTTCTGCTAATCGATCCCAAGATTGAGCTAGAAGTGCCCTTTCCGGTTCTGATAGTAGAGGCTCCTCAGAAGTGACATCAAGTGTATCAATGGAGGTTTGCAACTTCGCTTTTTCAATACGATACAAACCGGCGGTGTGTGCTGCCCACCCCCTAAGGTATCATCTCAAAGTACTCATCTTGTTGTTCCGCCGTTGTACTGCATTACATCCTTTCACTGGTTTATTCCATAATTGCACCACTATGTTATGGAAATCTTCACAAAGGAAACAACCCAGTTCCAATTTCAACTGTTTGGTGTTCCCTGTAAAAGCCGGTGCCCCCGTATCAAGAGAGGGGTATGATCGGATAAACCTCTATCCAAGGCGTGTACCGCCACCAGCGGATACTTGGATTCCCATTCCGTTGTCATCAGAACTCTATCCAATTTTTCAAAAGTCAGAGTTGACAAGGAATTAGCCCAAGTAAATTGTCGGCCTGTTAGAGCAATTTCTCTCAAATCAAAGCTATCGATGACACATTGAAAAGAAAGGGCCAATGATTATTGAATCGATCATTGCTTTTTTTTCTTTACTACTCCTGAGGATGTTAAAATCTCCTCCTCTTACAGTCGAGAGATGGTTTTGTTGGTAGGTACACACCATTTCAGCTAGGAAATTTGCCTTGGTTTCATCTTGTGTTGGTCCATTTACTGCCATCAAGATCCAATGAAACTTATCATCTTTGTTAGTAAGGTGAAATTTCACCCCAAAAAATCACTGTCTACAATGAGAGATAAGTCCAAATTGGACGCATTTATTCCCAGGAGAATACCTCTAGATTGACCCCGAGGAGGAAGACAATGATATACAAAATCTGCACCTCTGCTAGGCGATCAAGATTTGTTTGAGACATGTCCTTCTTTCTGGTCTCTGTAATTTCCACAAAATCCAATTTATGTTCCTTAATACATTCAGCCACATACCAATGTTTAACCAAATCTGATAGACCTCTGTTATTCCAGAATATGCCTTTCATCTGGGAACACTCTTGGATTTTTTTGTTCTTCACCCTTTTACCTCTTTTTTTGGCCGTTGATTTGGATTTACGAGCAGAAACCATCAAGTCACAACACTTTGTGCTTTGGTCTGTTTCATCCAAATTGACCTCGGACACATCATTGACTAAGTGTATGAGTAGGGCGGTGTCATAGTCATTGTCCTCGTCATCACTTGTAAAAAATGGGTTTGTCTTCTCATAACAAAAACTATCCTTTGAAGAAAAGGAAGAGTTTGCCTTAGGGATTACTTTCAATCTGTCCACATTATTGTGCTTAAGGGCTTTTACAGAAAAATCAACTTCATTAGCATTATTTCCCAAAATGACCCCAATTCGATTTAAAGCCAAAGAAAAACTAAGTTGAGAAGCAGAAAAAGGAACTTGAAATAAAAGGATATGTAAATGTACCTTGAGGGGAAGCCATCATAGATGACCCTGCCCCATGAGGGGCAAATTGATCATCCAAATTGATTGCCGCTTTCCTCTTCATCACTTTCAACGAAGAATCATCGTCGGTGGCCGACGCTGCCGTGGGTTGTCTCTGAGTTCGAACGACCGCTGCGGCGAGTTGGTGTCCTGTGCGGCGAAAACCCGGCAGCCACTGCTGCACTGTCGCTAGCCGCTGGGCACAACTGACCAGCAAGTCCCTCCGCCCAGAGAACCACTATCGCTGCCATCTCATTTCCCGGCAAGAGACTGTCGGCATCCACTGCCGTTAACACATGTTCGTCAGCCGCCTGCCCGACCAGCATGTGTGTGTCAACCAGGGTCGGCCCTGTCACCCATCCGTCGGTCGACGGCTGCTCGCTTGCTGCTGCCACCCCGTCGACCTTCTGCCATGAGCCAACAAGAGAAAGCCATGTCTGCTCAGCAGCCACCTCCCCGGTAGCCCCCAGCCCAGCAACAACCTGCTCGGTGATCTCTTTCACTTGGTCAGCAGCATGTTCAAAAGCTGAAAACTGCTCGGTAGGCTGTACCTCCTCGGCCCAATGACTGGAATCCGGTCGGTAGACACTGTCAACCCGGTAGCGTCATGGCCGGCATCCAGTATCTTGTCGCTTGTAATTGCAAACCATTATGCTGCTGCCCTGTAGGAGAGGCACTCGAAGGGAAGGAAACAGAATAGCATTTCCCGTCAACCATAAGCGTACTGTTGGGTCTCGGCCTATGGGGACCAAAGGGAGTTAGAAGCAGTTGCATTGGTGTAGGTCCCGATACATGTTTCGAAGAAATGAAGAATAAGATGTATTTGAATCTGATCTTTTTGGCCTCATGAAGAATAAGATGTATTTGAATCTAATCTTTTTGGCCTCTTAGGGAGCTAATGGTTATCATCTCCACCATCGGTATTACCATCCTTCTCCCCAGCCTCATCATCATCATGATCTGAGTGATCAGCCACAGGTAAGGTAGCTGGTTGAAAGCCTTCCTCTTCCAAGGTGAAAGTTACCGGATATCCCTTTATGCCAAAGAGAAGATCAGTAGTTACTGGAAGATCAGCTCGACTTAGCATGGCCATTTTGATTCGAATAATGCCTCTCTACCGGAAGGTAATCATGTCCACATGTTGGCTGACCCCCATAACACAACCTAACGCCCAAAAAGCCAAATAGTGGTGCCATCTATGCGGTACACCAGTGATATGAACCCAAACCTCATCTAGTTGATATGAATGAGAAACATCGGCTGACGAGTTCCATTCTGAAATGGTGAGACACTGTATGATTTTTGAGCCGGAACTCAACATCATGCATTCTTCTTAACTCCTCATCGGAAGGGAAAGTCACAAGAAAGGAGTTCTCCATATGAGGAAAAACGTCCCAATTCCAATCTGATTTCACCAAACGAGTGAGCTCCGCCTGAACAAGCTGTGATGTCAATTGCCCACCAGCAATAGAAACCAGAGCTATGGGGGTCGGCATTGGTGTATCGTACTTGAATTCGAAGTCAGGAATCTGAAGAAACCCCGTCTCTGTCTTACCAAATCCAAAAAAGTTCCTGTTCGGCTTGGGCAGCTTCAGAACAGGGCACTTGTCTATCCAGTGTGACTTCCTGTTGCAGATGTAGCAGTACAAATCAACCTTGCATTCCTTCATAGTGTGCCCTGAAGCTTTGCAGCGATGGCAATGCGGGTTTCTTTGTTTCTTAGCCTTGTTGGCCACTAGCTGCTGTGACTCAGGTGCCACCGGTTGAGACCTTCAGGAGCAGCCAGAGCTTCCATCGAGGACTGATTGTGCACGTTGAGAGATGGCGGATTCACTGTCTGGGCAGTGAGATCCGCCGAGAGCGACGAAGTGGAAGGAGCACCCTAAGTGATGCATTTCTCAGGCGAAGAAGCGAACACCGGCGAGTTGCTTACCTGAGAGGGATATCTGGGGGCAAGAGTAAGGCGTCATTTTCGTAGAAAACACTCGCCCCTGCCGCCAGGACGGCAGGACGTCGTTCGTATACCCTGAAACTCCCGACGATGTGATGCGATCACCGCCTTCAGTGCCTGCAGAAGCTGACACAAGAGAGGAAAAAGGATCAAGGCAAGAAGAAGAGAGAGAGAGAGGGGGAAGGAGAGGGGCCAGCGATCGGGCAGGAGCCCATCGCCGGCGACGAAACCAATTTCGCCGTAGCTGTCGCTGTCAGGGGGCCTCCATCTCTTTGGCTCTCTCTGTCACAGGACCTTGGATTCGACTTCTGAGCAGTACTGGAGCAGATGGGTCTTCGCGTTCATATTCAATTGGGATAAGTTCATCTGAGGTCCCTTAAAGTGACAACGAATCCGATTTTCGTCCTCGAACCGCAATACCAGATACAATGGGTCCTTCAATTTACAAAACCGGTACAACCGAGATCCCTCGGCGGTTTGGATGGCGGTTTTGGATGATGTGGCACCTACGTGGCTGGTTTGACTTGGTCCTTATCCTACGTGTCATTGACGTGGCGCTTACGTGGTAATTCGATTCCGAAAAAATAAAAAAACCGTGGGCCCACATGTCAGTTACACCCAATTTTTTTTAAAAAAAATGGTGGGACCCACGTGGGCCCCACCTGTCACTCACACCCTCTCTTTCCCCTCCCCTCTTTCTCTCTTCCTCCTTCCTCTCACTCCCTTTCCTCATGGTCGGCGGCGGCACTGAGACGGCGTGGCCGGCTGCGGCAGCAGTTGCAGGGGCGCTGGTGGTGGCAATCCTCGCGGCGTGGTAGGGGGAAGGGGGTGGATGAGGCAGCCGAGGAGGAGCGGGCCGTGGAGGTGGCGGAAGGCGGCGTTGCGGGCGGCACAAAGGACGCGACCCTCCTCCCTGCCGCGTCCGTCTCCCCGCGAAGCCGACGAGCCACGCGGAGATCCCCCACCGTGACCGCCTTCCCGGGAGCACGAGCTGCCTCGCCACTCCACGCCTCCTCCTCTTCCAGTGGCGGCGGACAAGGACGGGGCAACGGACGACGGCGGCTATGCGGAGGAAGATGCCGAGGATGGGGAGAGGAGCCACTTCGACCCACTTCGGATTTGCGTGCAGATCGAGATGGCCAGACGCCGCTGCGGAAGGCGCAGGCGAAGCCGCTCCTCTCCTCTCCTCCACCGCCACGCCGCGCGTCGCTTCTCTCCCTCGCCGCCGCGCCGCGTGGTGCTTCTCTCCCCCGCGCGGCGGTCATCTCCGCCACCAAGCACACCGGCCTCCTCGCCTCCCCCCTCTCCGCGCGCTCGCCGGCCTCCTCGCCGCCTCCCTCTCCGCGCGCGCTCGCCGGCATCCCTGCCCTGCGCTCGCCTCTCTCGCTGGCGGGCGCCGGTCTCGCCGCCCCCTCTACCTTGCGAAGAGATGGGGAGAGAGGAGGAAGGAGAGGAGGTGTGAATGACCATATGGGCCCCACCTTTTTTATTTTTTTTGTGTAGCTGACATGTGGGCCCACGGTTTTAAATATTTTTCCGGGATAGAATTGCCACGTAAGCGTCACGTCAATGCCACGTAGGTCGAAGACCTAGTCAAACCAGCCACGTAGGCGCCACGTCAGCCAAAACCGCCATCCAAACCGCCGAGGGATCTCGGTTGTACCGGTTTTGTCAATTGAAGGACCCATTGTATCTGGTATTGCGGTTCGAGGACGAAAATCGGATTCGTTGTCACTTTAAGGGACCTCAGATGAACTTATCCCTATTCAATTTATCCTCCACTTCAATGTGACACATCGATGGTGGGCTTCAAGGTGGGCCAGAAAATGGGCTACAAATGGGATGGGCTTGACCCAGACCACTGGCCGAGGGGCAGCTCAACTATAAATACCAGCTTCCTAGCCACAAAAGAAAGGGGACGAAAGCCTGCACTCCTGCACACTCTCGCAGGCTCGCAGCTCCGACGTGTTTATGGCGTGTGACTGATTGCGTCATGCTGACGTGTACGGTCGTTTGTATTGTGTTTACTTGTCGCCGCCGCGAGATGTTCGGCGAGGTGAAGGCTACGGTGTGGTGGGAGGAGAACAAAGCCAGGCTGCAGCTGCAGCTGCACGCCTGCACCACCTATGGCTACACCTACACTCTTTCTGAAGCCCTAAATTTTTAAGGCAGTTTTTGACCATTATTTTTGACGAATCACATATTAGCTGCTGCTAATCACCATTACATGTGAAATGAGTCATCTCTCAAGCCAAATTTACCCAGTTTTGTGCCAGCCTGTCAGGTGGTACATGCCGATTATCATCTCTTCCTTAGCCCTTTTTATCCAAAGAATGCTAATAATTAACGATTGGTCGTGCCCACGTCCTCCTGCGTGATCAGTTTGATTTCTTTGTTTGGCACCGTGTTTTTTTTAAAGAAAAGTTTTTACATCTAAATTTTATATATCTAAAGTTTTTATACAATACACCTAAAGTTTCCATACCAGAAATTTATATACAAATTTATATGTCTGACTAGCAAAATGCTCGTGCTTTGCTACGGGTAGAAGGAATTGTTAAATGCTAAAAGACGCACTGAAACATGTATATTAATATTGTTTCAAGACCAATAAAATATTTCATTGGCCGAACATTGACCACAAAATCCAATAATAATCAGGACAAATAAAAAACAGTATAATATAGTCTTAGGATGCTCGTTCTCTCTCAACCCTCATATTGCAAGCACAAGATCTCACTTTAAAAATCATACGTGGATTGGTGTGGCGACCAGTTGTGTCACGCATGGAGGACAGATGGCACATGGACTGTAATCAGTCGATCTTATTGCAAGGCCATGCTCAAAAAAATCTAATTTCAGCAAGCTTATTTCTACTCAAAGAATTTTGTGAGGAAATACATTATGTGTATATTAATATTAAGGTTATATATGCAACGAATTAATGTGAATCACTGTTGGGAAAAAAATGAAATGAAATAATCATCCAGAGTAAAGTCCTATATCACATCACCGTTGGACAGACACAATCAAGAAACAAACACCGTAATAATATGAATGAAAATACTTAACAATATCAAAATTAGGCAGAAAATGGTAAAGGAAACAACCATGAATAATAATAAAATCCTAAATCAAATCACCCTGATGAGAAATGAGAAAGGAATAAACATCATGATTAATGACATGAAATTATAGTCAACATTGGTTAGAAAATAATTCCACATAACTAAGAAATATCTAACCAAATTAGTTTTATTTGGCTAGAAATGACTTGGGAAAATTAATCATAAGAGATTTGACATGTATCCATAATCAACATTAATCAAAATAAAGTCAGTTCCATTAAGCTAGAAATAATATAATATGCATGAGTAATATTTATCTTATTTTTCTCACTAATTTTAAATCATCGAAAGGTGCAAAAACTGATTATGTAATAAAAAAATATTTAAATAGGCTGGAAAAACAGTATAAAACTTAATTTGGTGCAGTAATTAGCTCGCGGCCCAAAACTTCACGGGTGCGGTGCAGCCCGTCTAACAGCCGAAGCCTGACACAAAATGTATGGCCCAAGCCTAGTGTTCATATGCTCGGCCCATGAAGCTAATGCGGCCCGAGTCGACGGAGAAGCACAGATGGTCATCGGATGCGATCGGACAGCGGGCATGGGTTGCGAATAAACCAAATCTGATAGCTGGTGATACATAACGCTAACTCCCATTTCCCCTCTCTTCACCTGTTTAGCGCGGCAGCGGCGGCAACTGCACCTAGCGACGGCGGCAACACGCACGAGAGCCCAACTGATGCTGCTTGGCGAAGCCCCTCGTGACGCAGTCAGCGTGATGCCGCAATGGCGACGGAACGTGGAGCGGAGCCCGGTGACACCGAGCCGACGCGTGGAAGTCCAGAACTAAGGCCGTCGATCTGGGTTCTAGTTCTGCTCGACGGCCTGTAGTGGAGACCACATGCCGAGGCGAGCCTCAGTCCCGCACGTCCACCTTATGCCGCTCGGGCCGGTCTAGAGTCACGTCGCGTACGGCATAGCTGAGGCAAAGAAGTCAAATGCGAGTGGAGTTTAGGCGCAGTGCATGGCAGTGACTCATGCCACGCGTGGCCACCAGCGGCAAAAATCTCCGAATCGGTAATTACATATGTTCCATTCAAGGGTTTTTTTCACGTGATTTAGTGTTTTTCAGCATCTTAATTTGGAGATTTAGGGTTCGATTTTTGAAACAGGGTTTCAAATTCGCTTGTAGTTGTGAGCCTTGCCGATCTAATCAGCTATGCGGTTGCAGCTCAATGCCGGATGTGAAAAAAAACACGCGTACGAACAAAAAATTAACGCGTACAAAATGGATTGACGTACAAAAAAAATAAGGTGACGATTGGAAAATTGCGGATTTTTTAAGCAGTTAAGTTTCTTAAGATTTGGATTTGGATTCAAATATTTTATACACTATGTTGTTATATAAAAGTTTATATACATGAACTTTGTGTGTATAAAGTGTCATATGTATAGAGTGAAAAAAATTATACATGCATATTTTATGAGTACAATGGAATTTTTATTTAGTTACTATTTTTTAATTTCATTTGAACGTACACGTGAACCACCAGTAAGAGCAACTGAACGCCGTTGCTCGCGCGCATTAGCCACATCCTATTTATCTCAAACTCTAATGCATCATGCACGTCCATATTAATCACCCTCAACATTCTTGTTTTTTCATTTTTTTTTCGTTTTTCACATGAGACGTGGTTATACATCCACAATCCCCCATCACCCTAGTATCATCAGAACCATTAGCAAATTAACTGGATCGGACTCGCGATGTGCACCGAACAGCGTCCGCGTCGTTCAGCCCGTGAAAAAGAAACGTCTCCCTTTTCTCCATGAAAAATAGAGAGGTAATAAAGGATAAGAACAAACGGATAAAAAAGACAAAATGGTAAACAAAGCAAACAACAATTTTTTTATAAGGCAAACAGCAAATTGGGATGTACTAGAAATAATACACATGTGTTGCAATGAAAAAAAAATTGTGAGCAATAAGTTGAGAGAGTCAGCAGAGGGTGTGGTGAGGCGATGACATGAAAAAAGAAATATACGAGCAAGTTGAGAAAGAGATAAAAAATTTTGAATTTGTTTTTGAGAAAAAAAATTCTAAATTCATTTTCGAAAAATATATTCTTCGGAAAGTTTTCGACCGTTTTCGTTTTTCGATGGATAGTGCCCTTCTCATTTTAAGAAAAGTCCAGAATCCTAATATTATTCGATGGATAGTGCCCTTTTCGATGGAAAGTTTCCCACCTTTTTTGCTTGTCGCTTTTTACTTTTCGCAATCGTATTATGAAAAGTCCAGAATCCTAATATTATTCTCATTCTCTCTTTTCTTATAGTATTTCTTTAGCTTTCCTCCTCTTCTGTTATCTTCTCTCTATTTTTCCCAATTTTTCGCTTTTAATTTATCCAGCCCTTTTTCATCAGTATTGTAATATCTTCTGCATTTTTTTATAAATTAATAAACGAACAAATGTCCAAGCCCGAGGCACGCCCACTCCCCCATAAACCTGTACACGTGTCAGTAAGTGTATGGCCCACGTGGACCAATGGGCTGCCGGTCCAACAGCCAGCCATAGAACTTGATAACTTCCCAAATTTCATAAGGACTCCGCGTCCTCTTCGGATATCCGCTTCAAATCGGACTCCGACTCGCTATATAACTTCCCAAATCGGTTGCTGGCTACATATTAACCCTAAACCCTAATCCCCTCCCTCCTCAGCACGATCAACTTCACAAGCGCATCGACTCGACTCGACTCGAGCCATGTCGTCGTGGATTCTGCCCAGCTGCTTCTTCCCCCGCCGCTCTGCCGCCGCCATCGCCGCCGCCGTCGTCCCGGTGGCGACTAAGGAGGAGCTGCTTGAGCTGGAGATGCGGCTGTGGGACATCGCTCCCGCGGCGGCGTACGAGCTGCAGAAGCGGCGGCACTGGACGCCGGAGCAGGTGGCGCGCGAGGCCGAGAAGAAGCGGTGGATCGCCGAGAAGAAGCGCCTCATCGAGAAGGAGTCCAAGCGGCAGCAGCGGCGGAGGAACTCCGGCGACGCCAACACCACCACCACCGTCGTCCTCGACGGCGCTGGCGTCGATCTTGATAAGGCGCTCGGCGAGGAGTTCGAGACGAGGCGGTTCTTTGAGGAGCTCCGGCTGCAAGCCGAGACCCGCCATGCCACGTCGGAGGAAGAACCCGCCGCCGCCTCCGCCGCCGCCGCGGTCGTGACGGAGGAGGAGGACGACGACGAGAGCAATGACGACGTCCCCGCCCGCGGCGAGGAGGGATACCTCGAGAGGCGCCGGGAACTTCTCGGACGCTACTGCCTCACGCCGGCGCGCGACCCCGCGGGCAGCCGGGCAGACAGCAAGATCGGCGAGGAGGATGGAGGCAGCAGGTCGCCTTTCTTGTTCGCTCGCCTCGGCCGTCGGATCACCCACCGCGCGGCAGACTGAGACTGACAAGGCGACGACGACGACGACGCGGCCAGCCAACGAGGCAGCGAGATCGCCGGCGGGATAGCTGCTAGTTGCAGTAGTTGGATGTACTACTAGTCATGTAATCTAGTAATCCCAAGTTGTGATCAACATGGTTTGCACGAATTTGTGCGATGTAAATGCTAAGAATATATACAGTAGTGTTCTCTTGTAAACAGAGAGGATTGATCAAAATCCCCTCTTCGAATTATAGAAAACCAGGGGAAATTACATAGCAACTCAAACGAATCTTGTGTGTTTGATGATTGGTTCTGCAATTCTAGTGCAAGTATCTGAAATTCTGAAGATGGAACTCCAAACAAGTGTATTCCTACTCGCTTGTGTTGGTTTTGGCGGTCTCATGTATCTGAATTCTGAATTTCATTTGGGATCATCCACAGCACTGAATGTATTGTTGCATTTGCACACACCTGAATAAAAACCTGACATTAAGTCCTCGCCCAAAATGTTTTGTGATGTTTGTGAATAAAGACTTGGCATTAAGTCATCGCCCAAGACATTATGGTAAAACTTTTTTTTTCTGAAGTTTGTTTTCTTTGAGGTAGTAGGAAAACTTTCTAAATTTGATGTATGTTGTTTTATCTTTTACATCTTGAATGTAATTATTTTTCTAATACATATTGTGAATTTTCGCCATGGCATAACCAAAATTTTCTTTTCCGCGTACACTCAGCCTGAATTCACTGCGTGCTGAAGCAGAATGTCGAACCACCTCGTTTGAACTGAATTTTCTTACGGATCCGCATGAACTGAATTTCAAACCACCTCGTCCTCTTCCCCAATCTAGCGAGCCCACGCGCAGAGCAGAGCAAAGCAGAGACAGATTTCCATCAACGTCATCAGGGACTTCACCAAGATCTTGATTGCTCGTGAAGGAGGAAGAAGAATCTGTGTGACACTTGACTGACTGACTGCGTCACGCTGACGTGTACGGTCGTTGACATGTATCGTGCTGACGTGTGCGCAATCGTAGACTTGTGGGCTGTGGCAGCTGCGAGATATTCGCCGGCGAGGTGAAGGCTAGGGTGTGGCAGGCTGCAGCTGCACCACCTACTCTTTCTGAAGCCTTATTTTTTAAGGCAATGTTTGACCATTTTTTGACAAATCATGTATTAGCTGCTGCTAATCACCATTACATGTGAAATGAGTCATTCCTCCAGCCAAATTTAACCAGTTTATTTGTGCCAGCAAACACTGGTAATTAACAACCTAGACACCACGTCTATGATATTAATTACTACTTTAGTATTTATAACTCACCAAAGCAATCACTATCTCTTAATGAGCAATAATGAACAATGATCCAATAAGCTAAATAGGAACTAACTAAGAAGTATACCACACAGGATAAATCTCAATTATTCAATTAGAGCAAACTAATTGTTAAGGTACAAAAGAAATAGAGAGAGATACCAACAATTCCGGAACTCCTCCAACTATTTCTTCCTCACTCTCTCCTTATTTTAAGTATACATAAAATAATACAAATAGCTTCTTATAATTCAGCTCAAATCTTGGTGTCTTGTGAATGAGGGAGGAGGCCTCCTTTTATAGGCCAAGAGGTGTCTTAGGAGTGTGGAGATGCTGGATCCTAAGGGTATCTTCATTCTCATTTTGTCAAGTGTCCCTCCTGGAGTCGATAGTTGCACGAGAAACGGTCACAACCATCGTAAGACGTCAGTAACTATGCGCACGTGAAAGATGTGGCCGAGAGGAGCCAGGCCTGGGTCGGCTGAACCCGGGGGTCGGCCGACCCCTGGCTGGGCCATCTGGCCCTGAGTTTCCTCCTGGGCCCTGACAGGTGGGTCCTTGAAGTGTTCCTTCAGGAGTTAGCCCACTTGGATATGATTTTGTCAGGTTTGTGGGCCCAAGACTCCATGGGCTCGGATAGGAATGTAATCTTTTCCCTCTTTCATGTGTATTTCTTCTCAACTTTGGTAGTTTGTCACCTGCATCCAAATATACACCAACATTTGTGAAATTTGTCGGCCATCTGCCGGAGTTGGAGAAGAAGCACATAAAACATGAATCATGAAGCACATCCAGTGATCCAAAACCTGCAAGATTTGGGGATGCATTTTCTGTCAACAGAAGTTAGCAATTCCGTTTTTCTATTTAGTTAGTATTTTTTTAATTTCATTTGAATGGATACGTGAACCACCATAAGGAAGGCGCAGATGCAACCGGACGGGGTTGGTTGCGTGCATTAGCCACACCCTCTTTATCCCAAACTCTTATGCATCATGCCAGTCCATGTCAAGACTACAAGCCTCTACAGAGGGTTGTGATCACTTGTCAAGCATCACTGTATGGAGCAATCGTGTTCTAGGCCCACCGATTTTTCTTTTTTTTTATGTATTAGAAAAACGGCCCGCGTTGCTGTGGGATTGTGCAAGATTACGAAATACTCTAAAATTAGATTAAAGCAGTGATGTATGCATACTAGTCCATATTTACTGTATGAGCTATTATATCTATGATTTTTATTGGAAAAGAAATTGTTCAGTTATAAAGGGCACAACCATTTGAGGTTTTTACTGAAATGCACACATGATTTGTCTCATTTGTATGATTGTACTTTTTTTAAGAACTTACAACATTACATATTATTTTTCTCTAAGAATTTTCAGCACTTTTAAAGAACCCAACATTGACATAATATATCATTTTATTAGTGTAAACTTAACATAATACATGAGACTCATCCGAATAATTAATCACCCTCAACATTTTTGTTTTTCGTTTATATGTTTTTTCACACGAGACACAATTCTACATCCCCAATTCCCTATCACTCTGGTATTATAAGAGTCATTAGCTAATTAACTGGATCGGACTAGCGATCTACACATGGTGCGCACGGGAACGGCATCACGCGTCGTTCAGCCCGTGGAAAAGAAAAGTAAGTCTCCCTTTTTTTCCATAAAAAATAGAGAGGTAATAATAAAGGATAGAAAAAACAGAAAAAAATGACAAATGATAAATAAAGCAAACAGCAAATTGAGATGTATAGAGATGGGATGCTGCTGGCCTGCTGCGTACCTATCCATCGATCCTCGGCTAAAAAGCAAGAAGTTAATTTCACCAAACTACCAATACTTCGATCAAACTATTACAAAACTATAAATTTAACATTTTGTATTACAAAACTACATATTTAGCGTGAATTTTCTCTCAAAACTATAGATTTAGAATGAAGTATCACAAAAATAAAGATTAAGTTACAAATTTATCACAAAACTATAGCTTTAGTACTAATTTATCTCAAAACTATAATGTTTATAGTTCGAACATAACATTAGGACTAGGGATTTAAACTCTAGAATATATAGTTTTGTGATAAATTTAATATTAAATCTATAGTTTTGTGTTAATTTATATATGAAATCTGTAGTTTTGTGATACTTGGCCTTAAAGTTGTAGTTTTGTGAGAAATTTCGCGCTAAATCTGTAGTTTTGTGATATGACATCTTAAATCTATAGTTATCTTTAGTTTTATGAAATTTACTCAAAATCAAAGTCAAGTGAGCAACCAATCCAATCACAGCTGGCTCACCAGAGATAGAGATATGTATACATTTCATCAAACCGTGTTTCGAGTCGAAGAACAGAGTGGAGTTTCCAAGTTCAAAATGTCTTTAATTTTAAATTTTATAGGTGAACATGGCTTCTAGAGTTCGACGCGACTCCAAATCGGATGCTCGATCTTTCAAAAAAAATCGAATGTTCTTTCACCTCTAATAGAAAAATGTTTCAGCACTAAGATAAAAATGTTTCAATATATTAACACGATAAAACAAAGTTAGAGCAAAGATTGAAACAGTTCGTTCTTCACTAAAGAAAACCAAGCTTCAAACACTGAAATATCCATGGATGTGCAAGAACCAAAGACAGAAAAAGTGAAACAATATCAAAGTACCTAGCTAATGCAACATTTTGATCCAACCCCGAGAACATCAAGATACGTTAAGGTGAAACATCAAAAGAATCATGAATTTTACTAGTTTAGATTTGGCTTCTTCCTCCTCTCCAGTGACCACTAACTACTTTGATCTCATTTGGAAATCCAATGGCAGGGCGTCGCGGGCCTTTCTATCTCCATTCAAGCCGGCAGCCACTGCCCCCCCCCCCCAGGGCTTCATCACCCCATCATCGCCAGTCTCGGCCCTCAGCTATGTCGTTGTCGCTGCTCGGGCGAACGGAAGCCGCCCCAGCTCCAAATCATGTGGGGGCCCATCATCTTCCTCTAGCTTCCTAGCCTTGAGCTGCGTCGCAAGACCCTGTCGGTGAGCCGCACGAGAGGATGTCCTCACTGCTTGCAGTAGCCACCGCGTCTGCCGCTTTGTTCATCGGCTACAAAACCTTGTGTGGGAGAGTGAGTGAAGCATCTAGGCCCCCGTAGTTAATTTTGGTAATTAATGACAAGCACTAATTGTGGACTAACCTTTGTCCTTGAGCTATATTTTTAAGTTAGATTCACATCATGTGTGCGCATGGATGATTATCGATGGATTAAAATTGACGGCGCAAAGCAAAAAGAAGGAAGACGGTAAACTAGTGTTTTCATTTTAAATTGATCGAGACGTTGGGCGATCAAAATTGTGCTAGTTTATTTATAGCTTTGCCGTAGTATTAAGAGGGGTAATGACCTAGCAAAGAGATGATTTTAATTGCCACATTAGGTCATTATGCATTTAGACTAGTACTCACATTTCTTCACACACACTTGTCTTCACTGTCTCGGCCTGACCAGGGGCGGTCAGACCGGCCATAGAGTGGCGGTCTGACCGGAGAGCCCCAGCCGGTCTGACCAGCACCAAGCGGGCGGTCTGACCGGTACATAAGGCCGGTCTGACCGGTGGCACTTTTGCGGTCAGACCGGACCCCTGGAGGTCGGGATGGTGTTGCTCGGGGTGGCCGATCCAGAGCCGCCAGAGCCGTTTTCGGTCAGACCGAGCCGATGGCGGTTTGACCGAGCTGCAGGCGGTCTGACCGGTAGTTTGGGCTCCGTCTGACCGGCCATGTGGTCCCAGTGCATTTAATGCAGTCCAACGGCTAGTTTTTCCAGCCATTACGAAGTAGTCCGTTCTGACCGGCCACACAATGGCGGTCTGACCGGCAGTACACAGAGTTGGTGGATTTCGTCCCCAACGGCTAGTTTTGGTGGGTGGGAGTATAAATACTCCCCCACTAGCAGCAAGGGGACTCTCTTGGCACCCAATTCAATTGCATACACCCCTTGCATCTCTCTCACACACATTTGAGCTTAGTGTTCATCCATTGTAGTGATTGAGGTTGTTCTAGCCAAGAGTCAAGTGCATTTGCTTCCATTATAGAGCTAGTGTGGCACTTGATCATCTCCGAGCCGCGTCATTGCTTGTTACTCTTGGAGGTTGCCACCTCCTAGACGGCTTGTGGAGGAGTTGCCCGGTGACCTCTCCGAGAAGATTGTGGAGGAGGCCCGGTGCCGGTTTGTGAGTGGTTTGGAGTTCACCACCTTCGGAGTGAAGGAAGAACTACCCCGAGTGATCGAGGCTTGGGTAGTCCTCTCCGTGGGCCGGCTCCCGCCTTGCCCACCCCTTAACGAAGGGGGCGTGCGGTGGCTTCGTGGTTGAGCGGTGGAGTTGGGCTCGCCTCAACGGGGAGTAGGAAACCGGCAAGTTTTCGAACCTCGGTGAAAAATCTCTTGTCTCCTTGTCTCATTTGATTGTCGCATTTACTTTTGTGCAATTTACATTCCTAGAGACATACTTGAGATCACATCACCCTAGGATTGCTAAACTTTGACATAGGAGTGTGATTTACTTTCCTAGAGATACAATTGAGCCACTATCACCCTAGGTTTGCAAAACATAACTTAGTTGCTTAGTTAGACTTGACCCTCACCAAGCCTAGCAACTTAGGTTAGTTTTGATTAGGTGTCATTTAGTTTTTAAATCGCCTATTCACCCCCCTCTAGTCGACATCTCGATCTTATAGTGAGAAAGGAGAGATAGAAAGGAGAAAGAATAGGGAGGGAAAAAGTCATTGGTGTGGAAATGAGTGGTTGGGAGAGCGCCCGATATATTTGTTATCCATCGGGCGCCCGAGAGAGAATGTTTTCGTCTAGAGTTTTTACTTATTTGGTTCAAAACGTGCATTGAAATTTGAGAGTTCTGATGTTTTTTGTTTGGAGAGTAGAGTGGAGTTTTCAAGTCCAAAACGTTTAGTAGTTCTGAAGGTTTGCGGTGGGCCCATCTACAAGTCAAAAGGGATTGACAACCCCGAAATGTTGAGCTGGGGCCCACCGGAACTAACCACTTCCCTGTGACCTGGGCACATCGAGGTGATGGTAGCTGCCAGTTGGGCACCTTGGGACGATAGATCCATGGATGCTGCCTGCTCTCGGCCTCCGTACATTGACACATCATGTCCTCTCCCTCGTCAAATTTTAAATTTTGCTAGGAAGGTGTCTGCGCGTTACAACGGTGATTAGATTAGATTAGGAATTGAAGATGGTGGCGGGCTCTCGAAGCTTATACCTCCAGTTGAACGAGATTTGGTTTTGTTAGGGTTGAAAACTTGGAACAAGGATAGAGCACAGAACCCATGATAGGGGTATGGCCGGATTATTCCTTGCCAACTTGTTCAATCGGGTCATCTCAGCTCGCGCATGACACTGCACGAAAATGATAACAGATGTAATCGTTATTTTTCTCAAGTACATAAGAGGAGCAGAATTATTACATCTCCTTGAGAGAGAGAGATGACATCACTAACATGTGGGATCTCATGTCGGTTTTTTTTTGTTAGGACCACACGTCGGTTAGATATACATGAGATGGTAGTCTACCGTGAAATTGGTGCACCGAGAGAGTCCATGAAAAATCGACAGCTAGGATTTATCTATCTACATCGGACAACGAGGATCAACTAATACATCGGATGGCTCAGATTGATAACTGGGATAAAATGTTAGCCACATGACGAACTAACACACGCGGTCATAGCTGGGTGCGCGACCGACCGTTGGTGGGACTTTGCAGCCGCGCTCTTTGGCAGCAGGACAACGTTGGTGGCCCTGGACTGACAGCGGTGTACGTGGTGGTACATATATGAAAAAGTAAATTAGCTTAAAAACTAATGATGTTACTTATTACCTTCGCGTGTTGGACTAAGATGAAGCCTGTCTCCTGGTTGGATACTTGAATCCCGTGTGCTCTTATCAATCCTCATGTTGCAATGTTGCATGCACTGGATTGGGCAGAAAACAATATGTACATGTGTGTTCGCATGTGACTATGTATGCATGGTCTGATTAGTGTTACCTAATCGTCTGCTTTGAACCCTATGTATATAAAATTTTGGCCCAGCTGGCTCGAACCCCGCTTACTTGAAGACATACTCTGTGTTAGACGCGAAACGCGAACGTCGTAGACGAAATTCCGATCAAGATTCCCACGCAGGAACCTGACGCGCGCGCGCGAAAGGCGGACAACGGACAGACGGGCGCAGGGGAGGTTGCTATGCGATCGATCGCTTGTTGGGATCGTTATTTGTGCGGGTACCGGACTCCCAACGATGGACGAAGCGCACGCTAGCGCGCAGCGCGGGAGGATGCCACGATGATGCAAGCAACGACGGACGAACGAAAATTCTGTTGGAAGCAGATTTCGTTTTTTAAGTCGATAGATAGATAGATAGATTAGAAAAAAAATATTCGTGCGTTGCTATGAAAAAAATTAAATTTATGATGAACATCATATGATTAAAGTTTTTTTATGTGCATCAGATAATCTTAGGTGCAGTCATGCAGCTTATAATTTTATCATAAAAATAATACAATCAGAATGTTTCTCACACCACCAAAGAAAATCATATCCTGAAATTGTAAAAGCATAAAAAATAAATTAAAATAATAAGAACATATATAATCTCATACTATGGCAGCTTGCTACTGTGAGAGGGACGGAAAGTGAGAGGAAACCCTCAACACTCCCTGCCGGTGCTGGTGGTTCAGTGAAGAGGACGGAGAAGGAGTGCAGTGATGGATCAGACAATTGGCTGAATTGAAATCTCGACAGAAATTGGAGAGGAGCGAGCTTAATGGCTTTATTCTGATACAATTTTGGTTAGATCTCGCCGCATGACCTGGTTTATGCTACAAACTGATCTAGTTTGGAATCGCAAAGGGTGACATTGTGTAACATATGTTTTCTTTCCGTGCAGAAGCACTATATATATATAAATATTTCTCTACTACTGTAATAAAATAATTTATAAATCTGTGGAAAAAAATAAAAAACATATATATTAAAAAATAAAAAACATTTATATATATATATATGTTTTTTATTTTTTCCACAGATTTATAAATTATTTTATTACAGTAGTAGAGAAATATTTATTCACATTTGTAGATTAGAAATCAACACATTAATTAAAGGAAAAATTACGTCATCGATCATAGTGGATCTAGAAAAAGTTTTGGTCCACGTCTAGATATAATGATGTAGATTTATCAAATATAAGTTTTATCTTTACGAAACAAACTATATTCGACAGTTCGGTTTAGATTTAATCCAAATCATGATCGCATACGGGCCCGGTCAAAGCACACCGAACTGTTTTTTTCCTGCCAACAAGCACGCCTGCACACGGGGTCTGGGAACAGGAACACGCCATCGGACACGTCACCCGCGGCCACACGCTGGGAAGTTCGGAGTGGCGCGCGGGCGGACTCCGAACGAAAAATTTTGAATGCAGATTTCGTTTTTAAAGATAATAAAGATAAGGATAACGATGATAAAGATTATAGATAAACAATGTGAAAAAATTTGAATGCAGATTTCGTTTTTAAAGATAATAAAGATAAAGATAAAGATTATAGAGAAATAATGTTTTGAGAGTTTAATTTCATTTTAAACTCTGGATCTAATAAAATTTGATCGACCAATCCTACGGTCGACTTGAAAAAAAAAAGCTGAACCGTTGATTGAAATTTGAGTGTGGTCGTGTTTTTCTATTCAGAGAACAGAGTGCATTTTAGAGAGTCCCAATCGGATACGTCGTCCTGTCCGAGCTGAAACATGACAATTTTATCTCCCCAGATTTGATGAAGTTTAGGCTCCGAATCCGATTCAAACTCCGCTCCCGCCTCGGATATGAACGGCGAGTCCCGCTCCCGCCATTTATAACGCGCCCCAGCGGCCTCCCTTCTCCACACGCATCTCAATCTTCTGATCACTCCATTGCCAGATCGAGAGCAGAGATTGCATCCTTCACGCCAAGAACGCGCTCCTGTTCGCCGCCATGGTTCAGATCGAGCCGCTCGAGGTGTCCCTGGAGGCCGGCAACCAGGCCGACTCCGCGTTGCTCGACGACGACGGCCGCCCGCGCCGCACCGGCACGGTGTGCACGGCGAGCGCGCACATCATCACCGCCGTGATCGGCTCCGGGGTGCTGTCGCTGCCGTGGGCGACGGCGCAGCTCGGGTGGATCGCCGGGCCCGTCGTCATGGTGGTGTTCGGCGGCGTCACCTACTACACCGCCACGCTCCAGGCCGAGTGCTACCGCACTGGCGACGAGGAGATCGGGGGCCGCAACTACACCTACATCGGTGCCGTCCGCTCCATCCTCGGCGGCGCCAATGTCAAGCTCTGCGGCATCATCCAGTACGCCAACCTCATCGGCACCGCCATCGGCTACACCATCGCCGCGTCCATCAGCATGCAGGCCATCAAGAGGGCAGGCTGCTTCCACGCCAATGGCCACAACGTCCCGTGCCACAGCTCGAGCACCCCGTACATGTTAATCTTCGGCGCCTTCGAGATCGTCTTCTCGCAGATCCCCGACTTCCATGAGATCTGGTGGCTGTCCATCGTCGCCGCCGTCATGTCCTTCACCTACTCCGGCGTCGGGCTCGGGCTCGGTATCGCCCAGACCGTCGCCGACGGCGGGTTCCGTGGCACGATCGCCGGCGTCACCAACGTCACCACAATGCAGAAGGTGTGGCGGTCGTTGCAGGCGCTGGGCAACATCGCCTTCGCGTTCGCCTTCTCCAACGTGTTCACCGAGATCCAGGACACGATCAAGGCGCCGCCGCCGTCGGAGGCGAAGGTGATGAAGAAGGCGTCGGCGATAAGCATCGTGGCGACGTCGGTGTTCTACGCGCTGTGCGGGTGGATGGGCTACGCGGCGTTCGGCAACGCGGCGCCGGACAACCTCCTCACCGGCTTCGGCTTCTACGAGCCATTCTGGCTCGTCGACGCCGCCAACGTCGCCATCGCCGTGCACCTCATCGGCGCCTACCAGGTGTACTGCCAGCCAGTCTTCGCCTTCGTCGAGCGCAAGGCGTCGCTCCGGTGGCCCGACAGCGGCTTCGTCAACAGCGAGCTCCGCGTGGGGCCCTTTGCCATCAGCGCGTTCCGGCTGGTGTGGCGCTCGGCGTTCGTCTGCCTCACCACCGTGGTCGCCATGGCGCTGCCCTTCTTCGGCGTCATCGTCGGGCTCCTCGGCGCCGTCTCCTTCTGGCCGCTCACCGTCTACCTCCCCACGGAGATGTACATCGCGCAGCGTGGCGTGCAACGCCGCAGCGCACTGTGGATCGGACTCAGGGCGCTCGCCGTCGCCGGCTTCGTCGTGTCGGCCGCCGCCACCACGGGAGCCGTCGCCAACTTCGTCGGCGAGTTCAAGAAATTCCGCCCCTTCAGTGGATAGCTAAGTACTAGTAGCATAGTAGATATGCCACTGAATTTTATAATGGCATTATAAATTTTATGGAGAGGAAAGATTAGTTATCTAGTTCTCTGTAAATCTGCATTATGATTCATTTATTCGTATGCTAATAAAATTCATTTTTTAATAGAAATTCTGTTTTTCATTCTGAAACAGCGGTTCTTTTTGCTAATGTGTCTGATTATGAGTAGTGTAGCGCCCACTGTCTACATGCTTTTGTAATCCAAGGCTTTGTGAATTTATGGTTTCCGTCAGGCACCTGGAACATTACTTTACCACATTCTTTGAACATTAGTACCGACTGATTTTCTTGTCAGAAACTTATCACTGTATAAAGGCTTAAACACAGGGGTTTGTACAAACATATATTCTACAGTTATAAAGTTTGATGTTGTGCATATCTAGACTGGGTAATCACATGAGGGCATTTGTATAATACTTCAGTGAAATGCATGGCCTGTTCTGAAATCTCACGATCTCCTTTGTTCAGTTCCTGCACAAGATCCTTACTATCCTGCAAGTCTGCAAATTGTGTCCCTGCAAAACGGGCAGTCAGTCAGCAAGCAAGAGTTTCAGGCTGCAATCTCAATAATGAGTATATTAACAGTCTGCAGAACTAAAGTCTAACTTCAGTTGCTTGAATTTAAAGTACTAATTTATTCAAGCTGCAGCAATGGAGATTCAGGCTTCAATTGAATGATAGACTGAATCACCAATTCACCATCAATGTATTTGTGAAATCAAGAAAAGCAATCTGTAAGTTAATAATATGTTGATCTGTTTTTGTGACTTGTGAAGAATCTTCACTACTAATCGGTTCTGCAGAATGCTGGTTTGATTGATTTACACGTTTTCGGTTTAGTTTCTTCTGTTCATGAAGTAATTCATAGAGAGGTTACAAATGCAATATACTGTTATGTTTCTCAGCTGCATTGTTTCATTCCTCCAAATGTGCTAGACAACTATGTGCACTCTTGAACGTCAAAATATAAAATTCAGAGCTTAAAACAAAATGAACAAAATTAGGGTGTTTGAACATTCATATTTGAATTCTGATTTTTTTTATTTTTATATTTTTTATTAAAATATTTACAAAATTAATTTTTCATTTCAAAAATTTACAAATCTAGATGCCTGTTGATGCAAAAAACACACACTGGCCTGGGAGATCTGCTTAGCTCCAGTGCAGGTCCAAAGCTTGGTGAGATGCGGGCGTGCCAGTCAGTTTGATCCTGCAACTGACAAGAAACAAAGAAAACGCAATTAAATCCACCAATGACAGCCGATCGGCTGGTTTACCGATGACATATCATTGAGCATTGAGCCGATGCAAGATGCATTAAATCGGCTATAACAGATAAAGCAAGATAAAGCTAAATCTACTCAATCGGCTGTAGATATCAACAAGATATAATCTAAGTCTCAAAACATATTTAAACTAAGTGATTGGGATAGATCGGACAGGGCGCCGAGACAGTATAAATCACTTATGCCTAAATATATCATGAAGCGTAGATTACACAAGCTCATAGCGTAGCCGATTAAGCAAATCTAACATGTATCGGCTAGTACTCCGATACCACTTTATACAGAGATATTACCATGAATAAAATATATTAAACAACCTGTCAAAATAGTGTTAAGATGACCCTAACCAGATTCGACAACAAGCTCGATATATTTTACTAAGTTAATATCTCGGTATAAAGGGCAGATTTAATATATCAAGATAACAAGACAATTAAACCAGGTAAGGTCGGCTGAAACCCCGACGCTATCTCTATTAGCAATCATAGACAGGCTAGGGACTATGGTTCTAAACATGATCTGGTAGGTCAAACCTAACTGATGCAGCACCAAATATGTAAAGAAACACAATGCCTAAATGATCAAGTCGATGAAAACCTTTTCGAGATGGTAGATATATTGTATAATCTAAACCAGCATCAATATATAACTCTATCGGCTAGTTCTCTGTAGAACAGTGATTAACCAAATCTGAGTTATATGCTGATATCAATCTAGATTATACAATATATATGATAACTCGACGATTCACGCAACCAGGATTAGAGTGTCATAAAGATGGAAGCACTAATCCCGAGAGCGCAAGCCGCCATAACAAGTTTTACCTCTTGCTGGAGATCGAAACCGATGCAGCCCAACTCGAAAGCAAGAACTCGTCGAAAAAACGATGAAAGAGTAAAGGTGGCGATGCGCCGAAGTTGTTGTATTGTCTGTTGATTTTTACACAGCCCTGGGTTCAATTTATACCCAGAATTACACAATCTGTCCTTGTCGGACACGACTCTTATTTCTATTACAACTCATACCAAGGATAATTCCCTAATACAAACTCTAACCAACAATATCTATTAGGAAACTAATATTATATCCTAATTAATAGATACAATTCCCTTCTTCGGACCCAATCCGTATGTGGGAATCCTCATGAAGCTCACCAACCGAACCCGACAAAGACTCTGTTATTCTCTCGTCGGAATCGGCCACATCGGCTATCCTTGTCCGACTCTGTCTCAGCCGATGGTCACAATAGCCGATTCGGTCACCAGTCGATAGACACCGTAGCCGATCCGGTCACCAGCCGATTCTTGCTCTGTTTTGGTAACCGCCAGCTTCCTCCAAATCCGCTTCGATTTTATCCTCAGATCTGATATTTGATTTACCAAATTTGGTCGTTAACACATGCCCCCCAAGTCCGCGATATTTGGAATGTTGCGGATTTGCTTGAATCCTCTCCGAATCGATCTAGGGTTCTGCTTCTATTTCAACCGTTATCACACACCCTCTTTAAATAGCAACCACCACTTGAAGTTTTTCACGCCGTTACTCCCGTCTTCACCGCTTCAGCCATAATCGCCCCAATTCTCGCAATAGCCTCATTAGATTCTCCGGCGACCAAACAAGCGATTCCCCGGTCAGCAACAACTCCATCTCCGACAATGTCGTCGTCCGCCGCTCCTTCAAGCGCTCCAGTCACCGAGTTTCCTGAGGTAACCCTATCTGCCAAATTTCATCCTTTGTCATAAATTAGCTTTCCTTTGCGATTCATCTCTTCTCCCCTTTCTTTTCTGTAGCACCTCTCGCATCAAGTTGCAATCCCAAGTCTAATTCATCCCAGTCGGTACTTCTTGGGCCCAATCGGCAACAAAGACCCTGTAGAAATCATCAATGCCGAGACAAACAGGATCCCTTTTAGGTTAACCAACCCTAACCTAAACCACTGGAACAACACCTTTAAATCCTGGCCATCGGCTGTCAAGACTTGGTCTGATTGGTACAAGAGAATATCAGCTAGCAAACACAGTCATTGGGAAGAAATCGGCATTGCCCAGTGCTTAGCCCTAACCATAGCCGATTTAGCCAAAGATGAACCCATGCTATCGGCTGCCAGCTACTTTTGGTCCAACACCCTGAATGCCTTCCTCTTCAACCAAGGACCAATGACCCCAACTCTTCTGGACATCACCATGATAACTGGGCTGGATGTCACCTCATCGGCTAACCCCATCAGCTTGAACAGCAAAAATCAATTTTCTTTCAAAACCAGAAGCATTGGAGGCTGGAGTGGATTCATCTCTCTGAATATGGGATCTGGCCCTGTCACCCCTAAGGAACACGCAGCCTTCCTCTTGATGTGGTTGGAAAAATTCTTGTTTTGTGGTTCAAGCTGTGGTCCCACCACCAATTGGCAACATATAGCCGAAGCTCTAGTTAACAAAAAGCAATTCCCACTAGGCAAATACCTCCTGGGCTATTTATATCAGACATTAAGCAATGCATCGGCTAAGCTTGCCACCAACTCAACAATCGGCACAGGTGGACCTTGGTGGCTATTGCAATTATGGCTCAATCTGCACACCATCAAAGTTGCCAAGAGATCAGCACTGCCTGAAGCCGAGTTCCCTCTGGTTGAGCCGACCAAAGATGATGACGGAGACGAGGTCACAACCAGAAGATGTATGTCATTTGGGGAGGCAGCATCTTCATATCCTGGATCAGAATTATCAGCTGAACTCTTCGTCGACTGGTTCGGCAATTTTTATGATGGATTTCCAAAAGATTCCAGAACTTGGTTCGCATATGAATTCTTTGCAGATTTTGAATTGCCAGCCGATTTCAGATTTGATGAAATAAACTCTGAAAAATTTGAGAAATCCAGAGAAGTTTTCACAACAGCTATCACCCCCTGTATTCTCCCTGTCGGCATCCATCAAGGCAGGAATATTCAGATATCTTATGAGTTCTATCACCCTATGAGTGCTGCCAGACAACTGGGAATGGGGCAGATGCCAATCGGCTTGTTCTTCTTAGAAAAAATCCAAACCAGAGGAGAAATCTCATCGGCTCTGATGATGGATAGGCTATTGAGCATAGAAGGACCTCCCCTTGGAAGTTTGGAAAACATTGAACTAGCTATGCTAAGGAGCTCCACTTTTGATCATTGGTGGGTTGAATGGAAAAAACATCTCTTTCACCAATCGGCTTCCATGTATCTGACTGACATCATTCCAGACATGATTCCACAGGTAAACACACTTCTTTTTCAATACCCTTATCAATAGCCGATTGTTTTTAGAAAATACCTTAACCTTCTCTTCTTTTGTTTGCAGACCACAGAGTCTTCTCCTCCTCATGTCAGCAACAATGGAGCCAGCATCAACTACGCTGCCGGAATTCTCCCCAATGGCGGTGGGTTAGCCCCCTCAATCATCGGCTACAACGCTCCCAAAACATCTTCCCTACTCCAAGGGCAAGTACGTGAGCCGATTCCTTCTGAAGCTGGCAAGAGAAAAAGAACCAGGCCATCGGCTACTGCTCTACTGGCTACAAAGAAGAAAATCACCAAAAAGCAGAAAAGCTATGAGCCAAACGAAGAAGATATAGAAAAAGCCATCGATGAAGCAGCTGCCGAGCTGAGTGAAACAGTAGAAGAAATTCCAACAATTAGCATCCCTATTCCTCAGCAAACCCCACCAACGCCGATTCACAAAACATATCAACCTCGGGTATGTACTTTGAACTCTTAGCCTTTCCACAACTCTTTTTGCCGATCTCATTGTTAACCCTTCTTATGCAGAAAAAGAAATTGGCTGCCAAAAAGAAACCTGCACCGCCTCCATCGGTAACGCTTCCTTCAGAATTTGTTTAACCCTTATTTCCTCACGTATTAACTTGTTTTGTATTTCAGCCGATCCGCTCTCCAACTCCTATTCATCATGATTCAAGCGAACATACTCCATCGGCTAGAGACAGTCACCATATTGAAGATCAGCCGATTCCTCCTATTCCTGTAAGTATTTATATCAAAAATATAAATCGGCCATTAATATTCTACTAACTAACAATCTTGTCTCTTTCAGGCCTTAGCCGACATGTTCTCTTTTGACATAAGGCAATTCATGGATGAAGAAGAAGAAACATCAAGCAAGGCTACTGCTCCTATAGCCGATGACTTAAAGGCTACTCTCAAAGATATTGCTCATCGGCTTGAAGGGTCCCTTGATGCTTTGGTAGTCAACTGTGGACCAATCAGAGCAAGATTTGAAGACATTCAAGACCAGATCCCAGATGATGTAGCCGAAATCATCTCTCCAGCAGTTTTCCTTGAACAATATCGTCACAAGCTGGAAAGAGCAAGGCAGAGGATAGCCGATAGGCGAGAGCGAAAAGATCTTGAGACAACCATCCATGCCAATCGGCAATCCATAAACGAGGAAAAAGCCAAGCTTGATGAAATGATATCTGGGCCAAGTTCTATCCAAAGCAATATAGATCGGCTAAAGAATAAGAAGATTGAACTATTGGCTGAATTAGAAGCCTGCAATGCTGAGCTATCACTGGAGGAACAGAAGCTTGCCGATTTACCAAGATCCATTGAAGAACAAAAATCCAAGCTGAAGTCATCAATCAGACACTTAGCCGATCTGAACAAATCCATGAAAGTCATCCCAGGGAGTGATGCAGCCGATGCCCAAGCCATAGAAGAAATAGAACAAATTAGGCAAAGGGCCATATCGGCTATCCAAAAACTTGTAACATGAACCTGTCGATGATAATATAAACTCCATACTTGTAAATTGCTTTGGAAATTTCGAAATTCTGAAATTTTGAAATTTGGAAAGTTTGATTTTGATCTGCATTTTGATTTTGATCTGCTATATGTATATGCCCCCTAATTTTGTCATGGAGAACGAAACATCACAAAATTACAATCTGCTAAGAACAAATAACCATGAAACAACCGATCATACCAAAAAGAATTGCGCTAAGGGCGATATAACTTATATCGGCCATCTAAAGGCGATGTCAACACATCGGCTACCATGTATCGGCAATACACAGCCGAATCATGAATTAATCCAAACACTTGGGTAATACTTTTTCAGATATTTTCCATTAAGAGCTCTCCCAAATACCTCTCCATCAAGCCCTTGCAACATGTAGGCTCCTTTAGAAACAGACTTGTAAATCCGAAAAGGTCCTTCCCAATTTGGCGACCACTTGCCGAACTTATTATCACGAGTTCCAATCGGCAGAATCAATTTCCAAACCAATTCTCCCTCCTCAAAAGATTTCGGGACCACCTTCTTATTATAATGTCGCGCAACACGCTCCTTATCTTTTGTTATCTTTTGTAAAGCAGACATCCTAGATTGAACCAAGTCCTCTGACTCATCGACCATAAGATTATGATAGTCATCGGCTGTCAACTCATCTTGTAAATCAATCCTCCTTGAGCCGATGACATGCTCCCATGGCAAAACTGCTTCATGCCCATAGACTAACTTATATGGAGGAACTTGAATTGATCCATGACAAGCCATCCGATAAGACCATAACGCCTCTGCCAATCGGCTATGCCACTGCTTTGGAAAATCGGCAATCTTTCTCTTAATCAACTTAATCAAGCTTTTGTTAGATGCTTCTGCCTGTCCATTAGCTTGCGCATAATATGGTGAAGAATTCAACAATCTGATTCCCATGCTCTCCATAGATTGAACAAACTCATCTGACACAAAAATAGATCCTTGATCAGTTGTAATTGTTTGTGGAAGACCAAATCGGTATATAATATGCTCTTTAACGAACTGAATTGCATCCCCAGAATCAACTTTCTTCAATGGAACTGCTTCCACCCACTTTGTAAAATAATCGGTTGCTACCAATATATACTTATGTCCTTTACTAGACGGTGGATTGATCTGGCCGATCATATCAATTCCCCAGCCTCTAAACGGCCACGGCTTGATTATGGGATTCATAGCCGATGCTGGTGCTCTCTGAATAGATCCAAATTGCTGACAATCTCGACATCCCTTGTAATATCTGAAGCAATCCTCCAACATTGTCGGCCAAAAATACCCAACTCTCCGAAGCAACCACTTCATTTTATGAGCCGATTGATGAGTACCACAAATACCTTCATGTACTTCTCCCATCACGACCTTGGCTTGATCAGCACTTAGACATTTCAGCAACACCCCATCAATCGTCCGATAATACAGTTCATCATCTAACAAGACATATCTCAAAGCCTTATACCTCAATTTCCTTGAAACCGATTGAGAAGGATTCTTTAAGTAATGGAACACACCATACCTCCAATCATCGGTTGCAATTGTGACAATCCCCATCTCAATATCTGTCATCATCGGCTTGTATCCGGACGCCCCCTGAGCCAAAGCATTAGCCTCTAAATTCTGCTCCCGAGGAACATATCTCAACGTCACTAGCCGAAACTCATCTATTAATGCCCGACATTTTTCATAATAAGCCATTAATACATCATTCTTGCATTCATATTCTCCGGCCAGTTGACTAATCACCAACAATGAATCACCCATGACTTCAATAGCATCGGCTTCAAATTCCTTCAAAAGTTGCAAACCTTTGAGAACTGCCTCATACTCAGCCTGATTATTTGTAGCATATGGCTTGATGGTAAAAGCAAATTCAAAACTTGCCCCTCTTGGTGATATAATAACCAGACCGATGCCGCAACCATGAGTACAAACCGATCCATCAAAAAATAATGTCCAAGGCGCAATATCCACTGAGCCGATCGAATCATCGCGATGCTCTACAATAAAATCGGCTATAGCTTGCCCCTTAATAGCTTTAGGTGACTCATACCTGAGATCAAATTCTGTTAAGGCATAATTCCACTTTCCAACCCTTCCTTTCAATACTGGAGCCGATAGCATATATTTAACCACATCGGCCTTACAAACGATAGTACATTCATTGGATAACAAATAATGCCTCAACTTCGTACATGAAAAATACAAGCATAAGCACAACTTCTCCACTGAAGAATACCTGGTCTCTGCATCCAAAAGTCTTCTGCTCAAATAAAAGATTACTCTCTCTTTACCTTCGAACTCCTGGATTAGGATCGAGCCGATTGACTTCTCATCGGCTGACAAGTATAATCTGAAAGGCACCCCTTTCTGTGGAGAAACCAAAACTGGAGGAGAACTTAAATATTTCTTAATATTATCCAAAGCCTTCTGTTGCTCTGCCCCCCATGTAAACTCCTGATCGGCTTTAAGTCTGAGCAAAGGCGTGAAAGGCTCTAATCTCCCAGACAAATTAGAAATAAATCTTCTGATAAAATTTACCTTGCCGATTAAAGACTGCAACTGTTTCTTGTCTTCTGGTGGCTGGATTTTCTGTATTGCGCTAATACTCCTTCGCGGTACCTCAATACCCCTCTCATGCACAAGAAAACCTAAAAATTGTCCAGCCGATACACCAAAAGCACACTTAGTGGGATTCATCTTTAAGCCATATTTCCTTGTTCTCTCAAACACTTTCCTTAAATCGGCTATATGATCAACAACCTCTTTAGACTTTACCACTACATCATCAATATAGATTTCAACCAATAAACCGATCAAATCATGAAAGATATAATTCATGGCTCTTTGATATGTAGCTCCAGCACTCTTCAACCCAAAAGTCATGACAACCCACTCATACAAACCGATTGCACCAGGACACCTAAAAGCAGTCTTGTGAATGTCTTCCTCTGCCATCAAAATCTGATTATATCCAGCATTGCCATCCATAAAACTTATAATCTTATGTCCCGAAGCAGCATCTACCAATTGATCGGCAATCGGCATTGGGTATTCATCCTTAGGAGTAGCCTTGTTCAAATCCCTGAAGTCGATGCAAACCCTAAGCTTGCCATTCTTCTTAATTACCGGAACTATATTAGAAACCCACTCAGCATATCGGCATGGACGAATAAAACCAGCATCATATAAACGAGTAATTTCAGCTTTAATCGCATCATACATATCAGCTTTACATCGTCTAGGTGGCTGTTTATATGGCCGATATCCCGGTTTGATAGGAAGCCGATGTTCAACAATCGATCGGCTAAGTCCTGGCATCTCAGAATACTCCCAAGCAAAACAATCGCTATATGCTTTTAAAAGCTCTATCAACTTAATCTTGAAGTCAGATAACAAATTTTTACTGATGAATGTCGGCCTAGACCTATCTCCTGACCCAATATCAACTTCTTCTAACTCGTCGGCCGACATAAAACCCTGACCTAACTTGCCATCGAGATCATCTACAGCATCTTCAGTATAAAAACTGGAACCCTCCACAACACCCTCAAAGCAACAATTGGGGTTCTCCATCTCCGATCGGCTGTATATCACAATCAGACACTTTTAGATAATCCCCTTGCCAGATTTTTCCTGATAAACAATCAACTCCATCCATCTCCCAAACAGATAAATCGGCATTAGCAACGTGTACTGACCTGTCGGCTGGAACAACCTCTATCTTGTCACCTTGCCATTGGATTAAGCTTTGATGCATGGTCAAAGGAATACAACAATTAGCATGAATCCAATCCCTTCCAAGCAGTAAGCTATACGAACCTTTCCCATCAATGACAAAGAACGTAGTAGGAACCGTCTTGCTGCCGATTGTCAATTCTACATTGAGAACTCCCTTGGCCTCTGAAGGATTGCCACCAAAATCTTTAAGAACCATGTTAGTCTTGATGAGGTCCTCTGAATTTCTTCCCAATTTCTTAAACGTCGCATACGGCATTAGATTCACTGCAGCCCCACCATCAACTAACATTTTGGACATCGGCTTGCCATTAACAAATCCTTTGACATACAATGGCTTAAGGTGTCGATTCTCTGTTCCTTCGGGTTTCTCGAAAACAGCCTGTTCTGGTGACAATACCAATCTGGCACAAGATTCTTCCATGATATCCGCACTGTCTTGATTAACCCCAAACTCTGCAGGTAGCACAAACACCATGTTGACCGACGAAGAAGCAATGGCTTTTCCTTTAACTATCCTTCTTGCCTCATCGGTTTTTCTCTCATCGGCTGGTATTATTTTGTTCTTAACACGCCATTCCTGTTTCGTTTTTGCTCTCTTCAGCCGATGATCGATCTCTTGTTCAACTTCCTGAAATTGTTCCCTGCTCCTCATCCTCTGAACCCTTCTCTTCTGACTTTTGGAAAAAATCCCAGAAGGACACCATTGAGCTCTTGAAGTATCTTCAGTATCCTCTTCCTGGAAATAATCTTGATGAATTGGGCCCAACCTCTGATGAACAGGCAACTTCCTTTGCATCAGCCGATCTTCTTTAAGACGAAATCGGCTAAAATTCTCATTATAATTTCCATCGGCATTAGAACAACCTGGGCAATCTTCTATCGATGGTAACCTCATGCCTTTGTTCCAACAAAATATGAAAAATTCACAGTTCCAATGTGAATTAAAGCCATCATCATCTTCATAATATTGGCTCTCTTGCCGATCGTATCTCTTTTGATATTTATTGATCATGCTTGTAGAGTCAAACTTATTGAACCGATTATCCCTTCTGTCGGCTGTCCTACCACTTGCATGAACCATATTAACAGGAAAAGGATTACCATCAATCTTCATCGGTTTTTTGGAGTCATCAAATTTTATCCTGCCTTGTTCAATGGCTACCTGGATCTGTTGCCGAAAAACTTTGCATTCATTAGTACTATGAGACCCTGTGTTGTGCCACTTGCAGTATTTCCTCCTCCCTAATTCCTCAGCCGATGGAATCACATGACCAGCAGGCAGCTGAATCTGTTTCTCCCGAAGCAAAAGATCAAAAATTTTATCAGCCTTATTGACATCAAAATCATATTTCTCCTCTTTTCCAGAGCTCTTAACCCATTGGCATGGAATCACCTTCTTGTTTCTTGCCCATTCGGCTGCTGCCACCTCGGGAACATCCTCTTCCTCAGAATCGGAAACATAAGAATTAATAAAGTTCACCTTCTTGAATGCTCTATTGGTCTCTTGAAATCTTTGTTCGTGTGCTGTTATCTTTTGGGCCAAATGAGCCAAACTATCAAAGTCTTGAGCCGAAAACCTCTCTTTGATTGGGGTTAACAAACCTTGGAAGGCTAAATCGGCTAATTGAGAATCTGTCAATGTCAGGCTGTAGCATCTGTTTCTGACTTCCCTAAATCTTTGGATATAATCTTGGACAGACTCTTCTCGCTTCTGCCTAATGCTCGTCAAATCAGACAGTTTCATCTCATGAACCCCACTGTAGAAATATTTGTGAAATTGTTTTTCCAGATCGGCCCAACTGTGAATAGAATTGTAGGGTAAAGATGAAAACCATGTGAAAGCCGATCCAGACAGAGATAAAGGAAATAGCCTGACTCTTAACGCGTCCGTAGCCGATGCTTCACCACTCTGAGCTAAAAATCGGCTAACATGCTCATAAGTTGATACATTATCTTGTCCTGAGAACTTTGAAAAATCTGGAACCTTGTATCGGCTTGGTAATGGCACCCTCTCAAAATACTCTGGATATGGATGCCGATACAGGTTGTCACCATCCCTTGGCTTTAATCCGAACTGTTCTCTCATTACATCAGCTATCATATCGGCCCAAGGTTTCTGCTGAGTCCCATCTTGATGCTGTGGCTGTATCGGCTCATCCTGATAATACTGTGGTTGATGATATGGCCGAGGAGGCGTTCTCTGCCGATACTGCACCTGAGGTGAATGTGGTTGATATTGATAATTAAAGTTACCACTTGTGTGGGACTGAAGAATTCGCGGAGCACTGAAATCTTGTTGATTAGAAGTATATTGAGTGTTGGCAGGCTGTTGCTGGAAAGTTGGCACTTGCTGTCTTGCCGGTGTATGCATGATCGGCTGAGCAACTGGCTGATTGGAATTAAACATAGTTGCAACTTGCTCAGCTGATACTTGTGGTATGTTATGCCCTACATGCTGAGGTTGTTGTCGAACCAGTACATGAGGATTGAACTCTACGTGCTTCTGTACCGATGTTGGGATCTCCTGTTGACCTGTAGCCGATGTTGACGCCATCGGCTGTCCTGGGGCTACATTGGCAGGCTTTGGCTGGCTGGTCATAAGCGGCCTGTATTGCGGGAAGACCCCATCTGGCAAGAATATTGGTCCTTTGGCTTGATGTTCAGCGATAGTACCGTCAACCACAGACTTGACAATATTTGTTAAAGTGTTGACCAACACTCCTGACTGGTTGATCAAAGCATGATGCACAGCATAGTCGATCCGATCTTGCAAATTCACGGGCTCTTCAGGAGATTCTTCTTGCTTGACCCCTTTTTCCTTCCCAGAACTTGACTCTGGCTCTTCGCTGTTGGGCAAAGTCACTTTGTATCTCTGAACCACCGTTCCTGCTCTAGTCTGGACAAAGGAATGCAAGTACTGGTTTTGGAGCTTGTTCATTATATCCTCCAGCTCTGCCTTTTGCTCCGACGTCAACTTGTCCACTGTCATTGGAATAATATTTTCTGGGTCAACGTCAGTTTTCTTGGAGTCTACCATGATGAAAATTCTTCGGGTCCCACCGGGCGTGCCAAAAGCGTGTTGATGCAAAAAACACACACTGGCCTGGGAGATCTGCTTAGCTCCAGTGCAGGTCCAAAGCTTGGTGAGATGCGGGCGTGCCAGTCAGTTTGATCCTGCAACTGACAAGAAACAAAGAAAACGCAATTAAATCCACCAATGACAGCCGATCGGCTGGTTTACCGATGACATATCATTGAGCATTGAGCCGATGCAAGATGCATTAAATCGGCTATAACAGATAAAGCAAGATAAAGCTAAATCTACTCAATCGGCTGTAGATATCAACAAGATATAATCTAAGTCTCAAAACATATTTAAACTAAGTGATTGGGATAGATCGGACAGGGCGCCGAGACAGTATAAATCACTTATGCCTAAATATATCATGAAGCGTAGATTACACAAGCTCATAGCGTAGCCGATTAAGCAAATCTAACATGTATCGGCTAGTACTCCGATACCACTTTATACAGAGATATTACCATGAATAAAATATATTAAACAACCTGTCAAAATAGTGTTAAGATGACCCTAACCAGATTCGACAACAAGCTCGATATATTTTACTAAGTTAATATCTCGGTATAAAGGGCAGATTTAATATATCAAGATAACAAGACAATTAAACCAGGTAAGGTCGGCTGAAACCCCGACGCTATCTCTATTAGCAATCATAGACAGGCTAGGGACTATGGTTCTAAACATGATCTGGTAGGTCAAACCTAACTGATGCAGCACCAAATATGTAAAGAAACACAATGCCTAAATGATCAAGTCGATGAAAACCTTTTCGAGATGGTAGATATATTGTATAATCTAAACCAGCATCAATATATAACTCTATCGGCTAGTTCTCTGTAGAACAGTGATTAACCAAATCTGAGTTATATGCTGATATCAATCTAGATTATACAATATATATGATAACTCGACGATTCACGCAACCAGGATTAGAGTGTCATAAAGATGGAAGCACTAATCCCGAGAGCGCAAGCCGCCATAACAAGTTTTACCTCTTGCTGGAGATCGAAACCGATGCAGCCCAACTCGAAAGCAAGAACTCGTCGAAAAAACGATGAAAGAGTAAAGGTGGCGATGCGCCGAAGTTGTTGTATTGTCTGTTGATTTTTACACAGCCCTGGGTTCAATTTATACCCAGAATTACACAATCTGTCCTTGTCGGACACGACTCTTATTTCTATTACAACTCATACCAAGGATAATTCCCTAATACAAACTCTAACCAACAATATCTATTAGGAAACTAATATTATATCCTAATTAATAGATACAATTCCCTTCTTCGGACCCAATCCGTATGTGGGAATCCTCATGAAGCTCACCAACCGAACCCGACAAAGACTCTGTTATTCTCTCGTCGGAATCGGCCACATCGGCTATCCTTGTCCGACTCTGTCTCAGCCGATGGTCACAATAGCCGATTCGGTCACCAGTCGATAGACACCGTAGCCGATCCGGTCACCAGCCGATTCTTGCTCTGTTTTGGTAACCGCCAGCTTCCTCCAAATCCGCTTCGATTTTATCCTCAGATCTGATATTTGATTTACCAAATTTGGTCGTTAACAATGCCCCACGCTAGGAGGGCTTTTTTTAAAAAAAAGGCTTCCAAAGGGCGTTAAGGGACCTAAATACAAATTTTTCCAATATAAATTATTAACTTGGTGACTTTGCGATTTAAAAATATATCATATAAAGTTAGATGAAATTAAACTTTATATCAAAATTGTGAAGCTCGAGGAGATCTAACTTTATAGTTGACACCTTTTTAATTTAAGATCATTTAGGTGTCGAAATATTCATTACAAAAATCTAAAACCTATTTTAGAAAAACTTTAGATCTATATTTCAAACGACATCGGATGGAGAAAAACTTTATATAAAAGTTGTAGATCTCGATGTGATACAACTTTGTAATTTATTACTTTTCCATTTAAAATCATTTACAGTATCGAATAAACATTACTAGTTTCTAAACAATTAAAACCGACAGAAAAGATTTGAATACAAATTAAAAAATTATATTTAGGCCCCTTAACGTCCTTTGGAAGGACGATTTTTTTAAAAAACGCCCTCCTAAAGAGCGTGAGGCATCTAGATTTGTAAATTTTCAAAACAGAAAAAAAGTTTGTAATTTTTTTTAATAAAAAATGTAAAAATAAAAAAATCTTTGAATTCTCAGCTCGGCTCTGCATCTACATAAAAGGGCCCAACAACTAAGTTTCTATTGTAAACCTCCTGTTTGGGCCAATGGGTACTTATTTATGGATAATCCATAGCCCACACACCGGCTAATTGTTGGATAATATATGAAACTAGATCAACTACTAAAAAAACCCACATTTTTTTAAAAAAAAAACTAAATCGTAATTGCTCTGGGAATGCCTATAGTAATTGATAGGAACGCTACAAATGCAACACACTGTTATGTTTCCCAGCTGCGTTGTTATTTCTTTCCTCCAAATGTGCTAGACTACTATGTGCACTCTTGGATGTCAAAATTTAAAGTTCAGATTAGGCACATAAATAAAGCTTAAAACAAAATGAACACAATTACTGTGTTTGAACATTCATTTTTGAATTCTCAGCTCGGCATCTACATTAAAAGGCCCAACAACCCACTTTCTATAAGCCTTTTGTATGGGCCAATGGTTGGTCCTTTATGGCTGTTCCTCCTTCCAAATTTCAGAAATTAAATGAAACCCTGCACGTTGCCACGGGAGTTTTATATAATATTAATAAAAATAACATGAAAACTAGTTACACTTTGTATAATTTTCATCTCTGATCGACTATTGAAAAAAAAGGCTATATACCATTTGATGATGTGGTTTATAACATATTTAAATATATGTGGATTGATCGTTTAAAAGAAAAACTAAGATGATGTGACTCAATGAGAGAATGAAAAGAAAGAAGGTAATATAAATTAATCATCCAAAAAAACTAAGACAATATGACTTTATAAGAGAAGAAAAGGAGGGATATAATTTGGACCACAGATCAATCATCAAGGGCTAAAAACAATAAGATGATATGACTTAACGAGAGGAAAAAGAAACAACATTAACTAATATGCTTAATGAGGATGAATTTTATACATATATAAGATGTAAGCCCCAGCCCCCCAGGATATAATTAAAGGTCATCACACTAAAACAATAAAAAGAGTTGGGCCTAGCTCAGTGGGAGGACCTCTGCCACATTTCTTCAACACACGTCTGATTTTAATTTGGGTGAGTGATTTTATTTTCTATTCTAATTTATTTTTTGAAAAAAAAACTAAATTGTAGTTGGTCTGAGAAATATGGACTAAATTTATTTTAACTAAGAAATAACTCGTTCACACACTAATTGTAATGCATATAATACTAGATAAACTACTAATAGTATCCGTAGATTATTTTGTACAGTGAAACATATTTTAATATACCCTGATGTAAAATGAAAGTATATCCTAAACCCGGTGCAAAGCGAAATAAGATATACTTTATCTAGTGCAATGTGCAATTTACTGTCTTTTAAGTTCTATTTCTGAGTATTTTCCCGGTCCAACATAGTACCAATCTAAATCCGGCCGTTCATTCTTGGAGGGTAAGATTGGAAACCAAGCAAGAGCAAGCCTCGCTAAAACGCTACACTAGTCCAGCTCGTGATGCTCCTTCTCTCCGACTGTGTCTCCGTCGCCGTGCTCTCCAAAACCAAGAGCAAGTATAAGCCCAGTGTGGGGATGGAGATCGAGGAGCCTGAGGTAGCACAGCCCATCACCATGGAGGTCCTGCACACCGCGTCTTAAGGTGATGTTTACGAAGACGGAGATAAAATTAAATATTTTACGTAAAATAAGGTGTTATTAATGTATAATTAATTGAGTTTTAATTATTACAAATTTGAAAAATAAATTAATATGATATTTTAGAGTAACTTTCATATAGAAAGTTTTCGCACGAAATGTACCGTTTAGCAGTTTGAAAAATGTGCCACGAATATTTAACAATTTTTTTTTTAGAGAGGTATCGAACGGGGCCTAATTTGTCACCGGCTCGCTGAAGCTGATGTTCCGTCGTGTTTCCTTAATCCCCTCTTCAATCCCCCTTCTGTTTCGGCAAAATACCACGACGGCGCCTGCAGTAGCGCGGCGAGGCATGCAGATGCACTGCCTTCATAGTACTGCGGTAGCTGAAGGGGAATAGGAGAAGGCCTTGAAGTAGACGGGGAGCAGCACACGTGCACTCACGCGCGGCCAAGAAATCGGCGGCGGCGGTCGCCGATGTGCTCGAATCTGGCGGCGAGATTGGGGGAAGGGCCCCATGGGAGGCATACGTCGCCAGCGAGCTTGGGGGAAGTGCTGCACGGAGGCTCGTCGGCCCCCTCCGCCTCCACTCCGGCTAGCCCGTCCATTACCGGTGAGATTTCTTGATGCGGCATCTTTAGGGGAGAGAAAAGATAAGAGGCAGATGAAGATACAAGTGAAATTACCTTACTACCCTTGCTTATTTAGTACCTCTCTGCCTTATACGAAATCATGTGGGCAGTACCACCAGGTACAAATCTTTTTCACCCGTTGGATCAAATAAAATTGATGGCTCAGATTACACGTACCGGCAGGCACCAAGGTACCTGCTGGACAGTAAAAACTCTCCAATATTTTTAGCTGTACATGTACACTTCCCACCAATTAAGATACGTCAGTTAGTTAAAGTGCAAAATTTCAGCTTTAACCTTGGCATTTTTTTTTACTGAAAATCATCAAATCCTGCATTGTTTAAACAGGGAACCGTTCCGTCAAATTTTTTTTTTGAAGGAAAACTGAAAGAAAGCTCCCCTGAAATAACAAAAGGACAAGAAGAGGGTCAAGATCGGATGAATCTTGCGATGCCATCAACAATCAAAAGGCAAGAACAAGATAAAAATAATACACATGGTGAAAGGAGATATATTTGTGCTTTCTGTGCATGGTGCTCTACATTATTAGGCCTTTTGCGCAGATGAGAAGCCTCACGCACCAAAAAGCCATGGCCTCTTTCATTTGGCCTTTGGGTGACAAGCAAGTTTTGGCAAACTTTTTTCACCAGTAGATAAGGATGTATTTCTGGCGCTACCGTCCAGGGAAAATATACTAACAATTTGCAAATGTAACTTTCTTACAAAAAGAGGGGGGAAAACAAAATGTGCTATCTCATCTTCAAGCAAAAGGTAAAATTGATTATTATGCATAGCATGTAGTTCATGCAACTTCTTCAGGAATGGCGTCCTTTCCTCTCAGTAAGAGACATGTACATGTCCGTTTTCTTTTGTCTCTGCTGCCTTTTTGCATAATTTGTCACCCTCTTGACCTGTGATTTCAAGATATGAAAACGAAATGAAGCTAAAAAAACTGCTTATTATGCTACAGCAGGCTGAAGCTAGTTATCAGGCTAATAACCTGCATAGTTTTTGACAATTTTGCTGTGTAATTTTCATGGGCATTTAAGCTTGGGAGTCATCCATTAATCTCTCTTTATTTGCAACCGATTGATTTCAGAAGTGTTAATATACCAGCATAGGCTTGTTGTGGTTGTGAAAGTCCTACCTCTCTTTTTTTTCGAGGGTACCTCTCATTTTCATTTTTAATAGATGATATCATTGATTTTTTGACATATGTTTAACTACTCATCTTATTAAAAAAGTATATAATAACTATTTTTTGACTTTGCTTTATCATTAAATGTAATATAATTTAAGCCAACTTATATTTTCACATACTTGCATATTTTTTTAATAAGATAAATAGTCAAAAGTGTTTAAAACAAGTCAATGCCCTTATCTATTAAAAATCGAAGGGAGTATTAGACAGATGAAAGATGATACATAATTCAGTTAGATGTTCATTTCTGAAAAGAAAAGGTTCAAAGATTTTATAAGCATATCTTAGGTGTATTCCACACAAATTTATAACTTATGTTTGTGACATTGAAAATATTTAAAAACCTTCTATATGAAATTTGTTGCAAATAGTAACTAACATTCTATATAAGCATATTAGTAAAACATTGAACTAAATTACATATCAATTTTGCGAAGTGAGTGTAGCTCAACTAGTTAGGTTTCTATTAATGGGGCCGGTCCACCCGGGTTCAAGTCATATATTTAACACGGTGCTCGTATTTACAGCCAATTATTCTTTCATGGTAAGCGAAATACCAAATGACTTCATGAATCTCCAGACATACCAGCCAGTCTTCGGAGGTGCTTATACGAGTGCCTGCATTTGTGTTTCAAAAAAATACATACCGATTTCCACATTTCTAATTTTCAAATAATGCATATCCACAAAAATTCTCCTTAGCTACAAATTCTGTAAACCATAACGTGCATGTTAAATATAATTCCATAACGTGCATGTTAAATATAATTCCCCATGTTAGCCTCTCTTAGTTAAAGCTCCATCTGCCATCTTATGAATACCAATTAGCTAGCCACATATGTGTCAATGACAGGTGGGCCGAACCCAACTAGATACGCACATGCATGTCTTTCTCCTTCAAGTAAGATTGAAGATATGTAAAAGATAAGGGGGCGTTCCCACATATCAAAGCAGTACTAGAGCAGAACAAGTCTTCAGAAAAGTGGTGATGCATGCAACCATTTTGGATGAACACACACAGACAGAATGCAATTAGTGGGCACTCATTGTTCCATCTGAATTTTGATGTGCACACTGACAGACAGAAGTGACACTACTGACAGTGAGAGCCATGCACTAATTCAACACACACGTCAGCAATTCAGCATGCATCACACCTGCAGGATGAATCATGAATCAACCCTCTAGCTACTTTATCATGTGCCAACTTAGTTGGGATCCAATACTGAGAATTAGCATGCATTGTATGGGTTGTTGATGATGACCATGATATATATGCATCTGAATATGTCTGCTTGTTCCCTCCAGGGCTCAGCAAATGAGGCAAATCGAGGACAATATTCTTCTGCATCATCAGCGTGTTTCAGTGCCTAAGTATGTACTATGTGGTGTGAAGCGATCACCTTTTGCTTAAAGAGTAGTAGATGACGTGTGTAATGGAAGCACATACATATAATGGAATGGAAAGCAACTTGATTGTACCAAGCAATCATGACCACATTCTAGAGAAGAGATGATTCCTGAATCAATTAAGTAAATAAGTAGAGCAATTAGTGGTCATGGCAATAATGCAACATGTGCATAGTTTTGTGCAAATGGAAGAATTTACACTATCTTTGGAGATGAGTGAGGAGCTACTTGAAGGCCACAAACCACAAGTTGAGGTAGTTTACAGAGATCGATGGATGCCCTAATTAAGTTCTTGCATGCCTTTTGGGACACCTTAATCTCATTATATTACTCCTTGATCAGGATGTAAAAGAAAGAAAGAAAATGACATGCACGATTAATTAATTTTGGCGAATAATTATTTTCTTTCTTGCATTGCTCATCCTCAACATGATGAATTACATGTTTTCTAGTTACTCCAAGATCAAAATTAAGCCCAAACCAGCAGCAAGAAAAACCAACCTCAGTACATTGAGATCAAATCATTCACCAAAAAAAAAGAAATTAAAAACAAAATGAGGCCAGCTCTAGCTAGGCAGCTCCCTGATGATGCTTGTTGCTCAGTTAACAACTAAATCATCATTAACTGAATAATTAACCACTTAATTAGGCAGTGATCAGTTGACAGTCTTGAAGGGTGCAGCTGCCTTGAGGTTGTGGACGATGTCCTGGACGGAGCCGATGCTGGCGGCGATGGAGATGAGGAGGCAGACGAAGCTCATGGCCTGTAGCGACCACCACCGTGGCTCGCCGCGCCGGATGCCGAGGCGGGCGACGTGCATGCTCACCGGGAAGTAGACGGAGAGCGGCCAGAATCCCAGGGCGCCGATGAGGCCCAGCACGGCGTTGAAGAAGGGGAGGAGCATCGCCACCAGCGTGGTGAACATGATGATGATCGTCCGGAGCACCAGCTTCAGCGGCGCCACCGCCACCGTCGCCGCCGGCCACCACCTCCCCGGCACCCGCACGTAGTACGTCGCGTTGATGAACTTGGCGTCCGGCCACTGGCACGCCACGTAGCTCTCCAGTCTCGCGAAGATCGGCTGCGCGAACACCTGCAAATTAAATTAAACTCGTCAGCTTCGCGCCGGCCATTATTAACGAAGGATATATATGAAGGAAGGTGAAGTGAGACTACTTGGTAAGCGCCGATGAGGTGGACGATGACGCAGATGTTGGCGAGGTCGACGAGCCAGAAGGGCTCGTAGAAGGCGAAGCCGGTGAGGATGTTGCCGGGGGCGTCGTTGCCGAAGGCGGCGTAGCCGGTGCAGCCGAGGAGGAGGTAGAAGACGGTGGTCATGGAGAGGCCATAGAAGGACGCCCTCTTCATGGTCTTGTTCTCCGCCGGCGGCGAGCGGAGCGTGTCCTGGATCTCGATGAGGACGTCGGCGAAGGTGTAGGAGAAGGCGATATTGCCGAGGGCGAGGAGGACGTTGAACGCCTTCTCGCGGGGGAAGTCGAGGTCGGCGCCGGCGAGCGTGCCGCGGACCTCGCCGCCGTGGGATGCCCACTTGGCGGCGCAGAGCCCGAGGCTGATGAAGGAGTAGCCGAAGGAGGTGGCGACGGCGACGACGGAGAGCCATGCGATGTTGTGGAGGGAGGGGAGCTGGGAGAGGAGGAGCTGGAAGACGCCGAACACCACCATGTACGTGCTCCCCGACGCGCCGCAGTCGCCGGCGCCGTACCCTTCCCGGTGGAAGCAGTTCACCCGCTTCACCGCTCTGCATCCAATCCAAATCCATCCATCCATTAATTAGTCTCTAATTAAACATATATTAGTTGTGCATCTAGTATCTCAACATTAATTCACTAGTCAAAAACTCAAAATATTATTTCTAAAAATTAATTCACTAATCACAATACTATTTCTCAATATATGTTACTCCCAAACATGGCATTTAGGGGGGGGGGGGGGTAAAACTTTTGAAATTCCAGCCGTCAATTTTATAATAAAATAAGTTTATAAAATCTGATAAGTCTATAATATTTACTCGAGTTAATAAATTTACGGATACCTTTTTTTAATCTAAATATCTTAGAAATTATTTATAGTAGCAACTGAATGTTATTTAATTTTCAATATTGAATGTTTGGATGGAGTAATAATTCTCTAATCACAATATTAGTTTTACAATTAAGAGCTATATGTGTAGTTAGGAAATTGCATCAGTGACAAGTGTGCGTGCATGTGTGAGTGTCACGCCAGATACGTGCATGCAACCGACGTCCGTACGTGCAGGATGTGCTAATTAGCCAACCAAGATGTGTCACGCATTAAGCGTGTTAATATGCATCCAAAATCGATCGTTGATGCTTGCAAGGGATTCTCCTTGTTTCAGGGCGAAGTTATGCTCGTAGAGTGGATAATTAAAGTAGGCTAATTACTAGTAATTAATCTAATCACTGTGTAGGCTGCTAATTAAAGCCACATACTCTGCCATCTTTTTCGGTGCACTTTTACTACTATCTGATTTGTCGACTGCGTTTTCGATCCCGACAAAGTTTAGGAGGAAGAGAGCACGAACGCACCATGGAAAAAAGGTTGAAGCAATATTAAATCAAGATCTTAATCATGTCAGTACTGGTCACTGTAATTATTCAATTTCTAATGTGCACCGATTAGTTATTTGTCCTTACATAAAACATATAAAACATATAGTATATATATTTAGTTAATATCGTTCAATTAATTCGCTTACGATTATATCGGTGACACATCATTGCATAATGCATAAGATATAATCATATCGTTCACAAATTCATCAATTATAACGTAACGGTATGACTATATCTGATGAATTATGCAATGATGTATAGATAATTAATCAAACAAAGATACAAAGTTTTATACTCAACGGTGAACTTACATCATGCTTGCACTCGCTGTGATAGTGTATCCGACAAGTGTACCCCAAAGATTAACATACTGCGCACACCCACACAGCATCACATTCTTCGGCCCTAAAACACGAGAAAAATTAAATGGACGAGACACACGTTAACTCGTGATACCTTCTTAAGGATCGTAAAAGGACAACAATGGTATATATATTACCGAGGTAGCAGCGGACGGCATCGATGTACTCGCGGTTGGCGGTGCCGGTGACGGGGTCGGGGTAGCGGTAGCAATTGGCAAGGAGGGTGGATGTGTAGTAAGTGACACAGGAGAAGCCGACGAGGACGAGGGGCCCAACCACCCACCCCAGCTGCGCCACCGTCCACGCCAGCGCCAGCACGCCGGAGCCGACCACCGCCGCCACGATGTGCGACGTCGCCGTCCACACCGTCCCTGATCATCATCATATCGATCGAGCCAATGCAGAGAGCTCAATTAAACACACTTGCTTAATTGCATGATCAGCTATAGGCTAGCTCAAGTGTTTTAATTAGGTTGTTTTAATTTTCCTTGTGATTGAGCTGACATGTAGGGCCAGATTTTGGCAGTAATTAAGACCGGGTGGTTTAGTGGCTAAAAAGTAGTAGATGAATGATGTAAGTATGTATGGTCCTAGGGTGCTTTGCATATGCATATGGACCATGTTTTGAACTGCAGCTTTCTAACATCCTGTTTGCTCACAGGAATATAATCCTGCATCATTTATGCATGTCACTGCTAACAGAAAGGTTGTCCCCTAGCTTCCCTATATCTTAAATTCTGTTATGTTGCGCAAAGCAACAAGCATGCATGCATGAGAAAACCCTACACATGCATGTCTCACAATCAAATGCAAAGAAGACCTTTTAAAAGCTTTCAAGGAAAAAAATATTGAGAGATGAACATGGATTCAGAGAGTAAATTATTTGAAGAAACTTTTGACAATTAATTGGGTACTTCTGAACATTACAGAAATCAATCAATTAGGAGCAAGTAAACTAGCTAGTGATCATCACACATACCTTGCCTCTCATGATCATCAACTGCTTCAGCATCATACGCTACTGCTCTCCTGTCCATTGTTTCTTTCTCCCTCTATCTCTCTCTTTCTCCTAGCTACTACTACACTCCTCTCTCCCTTCGCTAGAGTGAGTATGCAAGGGTGAGTGCCAGCCGATGCACAAGCCACCCAAATATATATAGCTCAGGAAAGGCAAAGAACTGGTAGCTCATCTATTTTTCTCCTCATTAAAACTATAGCAGAAGTAGAAAGGAAAAGGAGTGAATAATTAGCAAAGTAGGGGAAGATTTGGGGTGATGTCTCAATCGACCTTTATCAGCGTATGTGTACGTAGATCTAGCTTTTAATTATTGAGGGGGCACATATATATGTATGAGTATGAGTGAGTGAGTGAGTGAAGAGAATGCAGGTTGCTTGCTTGATTGGTTGATCATCCTAGCTAGCTAGCTCAATTGGTATACTTGTCGTATTTGCGATATATATAGATAGGAATAGAAGTTATGATGAACGTTTGTTGTTGAATATATAGCCTTAAAGTTGTTTTATTGGTTGATGCAAGCATGTGCTAGCTGGAGTAGTTTCTATCCTCTACAAAAGGAAACTTTGTTGAGTTTCAAGCCATTGAAACACCATTTGTAACTGAAAATGATCTAAGATCTTTACAGTTTCCCTCTTCTGTAGAGAGTGTAGAGACTCTGAATTTTGTTGCGTGTTGCCTACTATCCTAAGAGAGGCTATGATTCAGAAAATAACTTCCATAATGTCGTGTTATTGATGTAACAAACTGTTGGGATACGCATAAGTTACGATAGCATAAATCAAAAATTTTCTATTGCGTAAACCAGGAACCATGTAAGTATGAGATCATAGATCGTTACCACTCGACGCGCTGTGAAGCGAAAGTAGGTGCTAAGAAACCGAAGAAACGTTGGCGACGTAGCGTGCGTCGATGTAGAGGAAGTAGTAGATCGTAGCAACCCGATCTTCTCCTCCTCGTGCGTGCGCCCCGCCGTGCTCTCACGCCGATCAGCACCGCAGACCAGCGGCGCCTCTACCGGTATCCACATGTCCAGGCAATACAAAATAATTGAGCTATCGCCACCAAATTATTACAATGAAAAATAATTTGTGGCAAAATATTACACTATTGCAATGATAATTTTTCTGTAGCAAATAACAATATTTTATTGCAACGAGTTACAATCGTTGTTTTATTCAGTATTTTTGTTGCAATAGAAAATAAGCTATCACCACGAAAAATATTAATGTTGCAAAAAACATGTTCTATCACCACAATTTCAATTTTTGTGGCAATTTGCATATTACGTGGCTATAAGTTACTTTTCACTATTTTCTGTTGTCACGATCAATAAATTCATTGCAATAAAAAATTTGTCATCTCATAATTTAACATAATTTTTTTATATGGACATAACTTAATTTTTTCATATGGACACGGATTGAGACAAATTTTATTTGAAAATTATAGATCTCGACGAGATCTACAATTTTATAGTGACAACTTTTTCATTTGAAATCTTTTAGATACTCAAATCCAAGATTCAAATATTAGTTAGGTAGGCTCAAATGGAATGATTTGTATTTTCTAATAGAATTGATGTGTAGGTGAGTCGGTAAAGGAGAGCTCACGTGATTGAGAGATCTTGGGTTTGAATCCTAGCCATGACAAGGTATCAAAAAATAGTTAGGATAATAGATTAATAATTAAACTTTTAGTTTGGTACGTAAAACTAATGCCACACACGGAGTGGTGACATTAATTATTTATTGCAACGATGTGAAATGTTGTAATATGATTTTTTGCCACATCCATTTTGTGGCAATATCAAAATTTATTACCACTAAATAAAATTCGTTGCAATAACCTATTATCACTCTATTTGTTACCACGGCTAGCAACGATTTTAAAATTGTGGCAACATGTATCTATTGCCATAATTTTAACATTAATGCCATGATTTTTTTCGTGGCGATAAATTATTTTTTAGTAGTGAGGGATGGAACACATCGCACGGTCGTGCTAGCGCCTGTGTGCATCTAGGGTTTTGCTCGGGAGGGGAGTGACGGCTAGGGTTTCTCTATCTCAACCAGCCTCATCACTTGAAGGATATATATAGGATCCATAACCTGGCCTCCTAGGCCCATAAGAGTCTTTCTCGGATCTCTATCCGAATTGAGCAAATATTGGATCTTCATCCAATCCCTTTATTTCAACCCGTTAAGTGTGCGACCCTGTAGATTCATGTACACTTGGTTGCAATCCAAAAACTCCTTTTTGGTCCACGTGTCAACAGCGGCCCCTAGCAGAACATGTTGACCCACTGGGCATACATAAAGATCATATTGGTTGAACCTCTAGTGTATACTTGTATGAATCCCTTTGCTTCATGATATCGATTAAGCTCAAGACTAAATATGTGCCATCCTTTAATAGCTCAATCATTCACTCGATCCTACAATAGATTATTTAACCTGCGATTGACTTTTCAATCACTTTTGGTATGGCCATGCACTTTCATAATCTATAACATCGAGGGACCCAGAGATATCTCTCCAAGGAAGGGGCAAATCCCATCTTGATTATTCATATTCCACTACATGTTTTATAGTATGTTCGAAGACAACTTTTATAACTAACCAGTTACGGAGTATTGTTTGGTAGCCTCTAAGTAAACTACTACACATGTTGGAAACCATAATAATCTTAGGTCTAAGGATTCTACACCAACACTAATATGAGACCACTGATGGCACATCACATATAGCTATTGCAATGTCGTCTCATGTTGGGTCTATCCAACAAATGTTCTCTAACCTGTGTCCACATTATTAATTTGGTATCTTCATACCATGATCCATGAGACATGATCATCAATCAATGAATGTGCTGATCATTGAACCATATTTGTTCTATATATGGTATTTAATCAGGGATCTTTTAGAAATAGTAACATACAACATAAATAATCTCATGAACGAATCACATATTCATTGATCAATAATAAGTTATCTATTTCAAGAAACAACGTATAATAAAAATGTGAACATAGTATGTGATACAATCATTTCTACGATTGCTTCTAGGGCATATCACCAGGGCAGATCACCAAAAACAAGTGAATCGATGCCATTGTGCGCATTGCAAATAAACATTGTTTTCATACATCCCATCCATATTTTACCTTTCGCTCTGTTTTCTTTTTGGGGAGATAAGGTGAAACTTATCACTGTTAAAGTTAAAAGAAAGGCATCTCACAGCTATGTACTTTCCAAGCTTTGCAGTTGGTTCAAAAGAAAATATCAAAGGAAAAACACATGTCCACCTTGCCTATCTAGAACAAACTTCTGATGGCAAAGAATAAAACCAAGAAGATCAATATATTCTCAATTAGCACCACTTTCGGAAAGGATTCTTCTTCCAGCAACTGAAGAACATGCATGCATATATATATGGCTTCCATTATAAATTGAAACAACTTGTAGGCATACTACATATATATTCGTTTCGGAACCAACAATATGAAACAAAGCAATTTTATTTATCAAATTAAGCATGTGAATGGTACTCAGTTGTCAGATATCTACCCCCAGAAAGAAAACAAGTTGAAGTTTAATTTTATAGCAAGCCTATATGGGTTCCAAAGTGCAATAACAATTGATTAATTTTGAAGTGTATATGTGGGATATGCCTGCATTTAACAAGGCTATTTTCTTTTGGGGTCGGGGTAGGGATGATAATTTTCACTAGGTGTTTTGTGTGTAAAAGTTGATCTGATTCACACTCCAATGCACATTTGAGAAGTACGTACGGGCCATGTATAGTTATCAATATGAACACACTTCAGTTGAGGATTCTAATTTCCAATGTCTCCAACAAATTAAAGTATGTCTTTGTTTTGAATACCTTCGTCTTTATTGATTTGGTTCATTAACTTTGTCTTCTAACTTGTACATCAATTCATTAATTTCAACCATGTTCCTCCAAACAAATGGGATAGCGACTTCTGAAGTCCATTGATATGATTTATCTCTCTAAATTAGTTTGAGTCCCACTAATTACACACTAGGTGGGCTCATTTGTGGACCTGAGAATCATGCATGACTACTGCATGCTCCTTGCTGAATCGTTAACCAACCAAAATCCTTTGAAAAAGTGGATAGCAGTATAAAAATTTGTATGTGGATATTGCTAGCACAGTATTTTTTATGTTATTTTTTACGGATATTTTTTATGTTAATTTATTCGTTAAACATTTTATTTTCTACTTTTTAATAATATACAGTAAAATTTAATCTATTTTCAGGCAAAAATAATCTCAAAGTTAGCTTATTTCTAATTAAGATGCCCAACAAACAGAACTTCTGATACATAATTAAGCAACAAGCACAGATCATCATAGATATGATCCATGCATCATATCATGGAGTATCATCAGCTTATATCATCAACATACACAGGGATATTCTTCCATCACTAACTCTCTGGATACCTGACTAGGGAATCTGGTTTTCTTTTATTTACAAATTAAAGGGAACTGAGAATTTTAAATCTGGCCGACAAGACAGGATTGTTTATATTACACACAAGACTCATTTTACAAAAATTAATCATCCTACAAGGGAAAAAAAAGGAAGTCTAAGTGTACGACACGACCTATGTGCGATCCACTCAGTATGGCACTCTCTCTGCCAAGAGAACACAAATAGAATAATCAGAACTTACTACATCATGTAATTGGTTTTAGACATCCTTAATTATCTTTTAGTTTGTGGCGGCAGCTATGTGTTAATATAGATAAGTAGAGATAGTGAAATCCTTTGAAGGGCTAAATGTGAATGCTGGCGTTACAGCAATAGCTACTACATCATATCATGTATGATATATAGATGTGAATGCTCATTAGGCAAATATAAGTAAACGAATATATGTAAATTAAAAAGAAAAACTGACATGACAATTAAGCAAATGCACCCCAATAAGAAGAATCAATTCTAGGATTAGTGCATAACTGACATGGAAACCAATTCAATAATTTAATCAGCGTAGATTTGCTTAGTCTAGCTTAGAGCCTTATCAGCATCTTATAAGCTAGCAATTTCTTTTATTTAAACCGCACATATAAATATATATAATAAGCCAAGTAGCTAGCCACCCGTTGGATAAGCACATAAAAATCTTTTGGGTCTAAAACAACTGGAATTTGCACTTGATTAGCAAATTAACCAAATGGCTTTATGTCAGATCAAGTTCGTATTGGCAATTTTACTGTTTAGAAACTTTATTTCGAAATAATCCACTAAATTATGCCAAATTAATATTTTATGAAAGTGGTTGACTATATCTAAAACTTCAGAGAAACATATGCCAAAGTTCGAACAATTTTTGTAATCCTATTACTAATATAATTTGTAGGCTCAGCTCAGGGGGAAAAATCGTATAGTACAACTGGTTGCTTGACCTCCTGATGGTCAATATGTATGTACCAAGTCAAGCACAGTCAAAAGTAAAAATTGACCTTTTTACTTTTTCAGGCATGATCGTGGGTAGGTTACACGTAACCATGAAGGCTACAAGGCCGGATGGATACCAATAATGGGAAAATGAAATAAATGATTCGGTGCAGTCTGCGCTGGAAGCCTTGTGAACAAACTCCCTTTCTTGACAGGTCCTCCACTGCCATTTGTTATTTAGCAATCCCTGTTAGTGATCTGCAAACTACTGTACACACCCCCATCACTACTTTGCTTAAAACAAACAAATACATTGACACTTGATTAGGGATTAAAAAATAAAGTCATGGTGGACTTAAACACTAACCTTTTGTTCATTCATGAAGTTTACATTTAGAAAATTCAGAGTGGATTATTCGTCCCTACAATTGCTATGACGTGATAATATTTTAGCACTCCCACATTCAGACCCTACTAGGGTAATCGATATCTGACACGGAAGTGCTTTTAACAGGAATTCAATGAAGTCAGAGATTTGTTATTACTCCCTTTATCCAAAAGTTTTAAGACATTTATTTTATCACCAAGATAAAGGATGAATTAACTTATCTCCTATGTAACAAAATCAACGAACTATATGCATACATACAACCAATGAATATTAAGGTGATGTTTTAATTTCATGAAGATAAAGATTAAGTGTTTTATGTAAAACGAGATGGTATTAACGTATGATTAATTGAGTTTTAATTATTATAAACTTAAAAAATATATTAATCTGATATTTTAGAATAACTTTTATATAAAAAATTTTCGCACGAAACGTACCGTTTAGCAGTTTGAGAAGCGTGTCACGAGTATCCAAATTTTTATCCAACTTTGGACCTAAAATGATTGCTTGAGTTTCGGTAAACAATTTAATTTAGTACATAAAAACTACAAATATATCCATCTCATTTAAAAAAACAAAAAATAAAATATGCTTCAAGACTTTTGGATGGAGGAAGCAGCTTTTATTTCTTTTAAATGTGTGTTGAAGTGAACACATTCGTGGATATGTACGTATACGTCCTGTGCGTGTGTGTGTTTTTCTTATAATAAATAACAAAAATATGTACCAAGTTTTGTGGCACCAAATCATTCCACTGCCAAAGCTTAAACTGATTACAAGGTACAGCCAACACATTCCTGAATTTTATTTTCCTTTTGAATGAAAGCTTACACTACTATGCTGGACTTTGCAAGGAAAGCGTACTTGGCAGTAGGCGCTTTCAGGGATGAGGGGATGGGACCCCGGTAGATGCGCCAATGGGAGACCACTTCGGTCCACTTTGATTTTGTTTAAAGATTCGTGCTCCTTTAATCCGTATCAATCTAATCCCCTTTTGCTCAGGCAAATGCCTGGTCGCAGTTTGTTTTACCGGCCACTTGCTTGACAGGTTTGCACAGACGTCAAGGCACTGCCGACTCGCCTTTGCCTCCTTTGGTTGGTGCCATTCTGACAAGATGACAATCATCCATGGATGCCTGTGTTCATCTGCAACTCAACTCATTTTGATTATCCATTTTTAAAAAGTAAATCTCCTAGATTTGATGTATTTGAGACAACTATAATTGACGGATTATCTGATTTTTATGATAACTATTTAAGAGTATAAACAAATGAATTAACTATTACAAAGTTAAAAGTTACTTTAGAAAAGTATCCCTGAAAAATTTTATATGACGATCATCCATGGATGACAATCATCTATGGACTATGGATGCCTGTGCTCATCAGCGACTCTAGCTATCCATTTTCATTTTCTGGTCTAAAGATGGTACTCAATTCGTCTCAAAATCCTATCCCATAATAAGATTATTTTTTACTCCTATTTGTCTCAAAATCCTATCCCATAATAAGATTATTTTTTACTCCTATTTGTCCCAAAATTAATTCATTTTTAAGCAATCATTACATCAGAGCATGTGAGCATGTGAAAATATAGGATAAATACTTTAAGAGTAGATAAAGAGAAAAATAATTGCATTGATATTTAATAAAATAAAGGTATTTTAGTTTTTTGGTTTTGTATTGGTACGTATGAAATGGATAAAAAATAAACTTATTGAAACATATATAGGCCCCGTTCGATTCTTGTAAAGGAAAAAAATAAAATTCCAGATTATTGTGGCACGCTTTTCAAACTGCTAAACGATACGTTTCGTACGAAAATTTTTTATATGAAAGTTGTTCTAAAACATCAAATAAATCCATTTTTCAAGTTTGTAATAATTAAAACTCAATTAATCACACGTTAATATCACCTCGTTTTACATAAAAAAACTTAATCCTTAAAAAACTTAATCCTTATCTTTATTCAAACACCACCGTAGTATATTTTCATGTTGGATAGCATGGAAAATGTTGTGATAGAACTGTTGAAACTACATTTGACGTGTAGATTGAAACTGCTGACAAGTTAAATCTCGCTTTGTAATAAAGAACAAAGTGTACGTAAGTAGGCAAAAGAAAAGGCATGCAGAGAAGAGCAACAACCTAGCTCTCAACCAACAACCAAATGTACGTTTTGTTCGATGCATACGACCACAAAGGAAATGAAAGAAAAAGATGATGACGGGATCAATCTATCATTGCAACCTTTGAACCGGGACTGCAAAGAAGTGGGCAGCCAGCACAAGCACAAGTGTAGGCTCTAGACATGGTCATGCTGTCCAATGCAGCAATCCTACCAGCTGCACAAATCACAATCTCTAGCTGAGACAGAAGAGAAACTTGTAGATTTACATTGTACCGTTGCCTCCCAAAGGCATGGCCAGATAGATTCACAGATCATCATACCTCTTCATGTCAAGCTTAAAATTTACATCCAAGGGAGAGTGCCCTTGTGCTCTCTTTACAGGGCAAACTTTCATCAGCACGTCACAAATAAAGGTCCAAAGATCAAAGCATTCTTTCGGGCATTACATCAGATCAAGCCGCAAAGGAGGATGCACATGAATGACGAGTGCAAATGTGTAATGGTTTCGTGGGGCATGGGATGATGGGATAAAGCAAACTGATCAAGAAAGCAAATGAATGATGCAGATTGTACTAAAGCCATTCAGATCAAATGATGAACTGAAGGGGAAATGTATTCCATGCAATGCAGTTTGTATAATGCATATGCTGTGTGAAATGAAGATGAAACTATGCAAGGCATAATCTAAAGAAAGGGTCATCTAGTTTACATATACAGTTTAATTTGTGCTAAGATCTAGAAATTTGTGCATACATGCAATAGAATGTTATGCAACTTGACATCTGATAATCTGAATACATAGTACTCCATAGAAACTAATGAGATCAAGAAATGCATGTCCTTACATCATGTTCACAAAAGCATCTTATAAATAATGGAAAAAATTCCAGATTTGCACAAAATTCTGCCGAATGGTGAGAAAGCATTTTCCTTTCCAAGGTGCGTCTGGACCTCTCTACTCAGTATTTCAATAATTCAAAAACATGGGCCTGGAAAGGAAGAAAAGGTATTACTTTTCACATGCTGTTTAACATAAGCACATAACTAGAAAAACATCCTGATTTCTAACTTGAGTAAAGGTCTCAAACTCTCAATGTAATTAGCTAAAGAAGAAAACTACTTAGAAAAATTGACAAATTTAAAGGAAACGCAATTAATACAACACCTTTACAAGTAGTTGATGACAGTTAATTAGATTTCAGAACCATTAAGTGACAGGAAAGAACCAAGGAGGGATAAATCAAATTTCTCGAGTAACACTATCAACTATAGATCACCAAAAGAAACATATTTATTTGGTCGGTGGTCGATGGTTAGTTCTAATTTGGTCCCACACCAAACCTCTCTACCAATGCCCATCACATATAAAAATTCCAGACCAACACGTGCACCCTTTATCCTCACTATGGATCTCTGATTTGGCCAAATTCAAAACTCATGTATAGTTGAAAAAGTTATTCAATACACTCCAATACAAAGAAACTAATTCCCATTGCAGCACATAGGAACACTACTCTAGTGTTATCACTTATCACACCTGGATCGACCATTGACCAAGGTGGAAGCACTGGGTCAACAGTTAGCTTTGTCAGACCACTAGGATTGGTCAGACCGTGTATTTTATTTAACCATTTCTAATTAGTGGTTCACCAAAGAGAAGTATTGCCAGGATATCCACTGTTAGACTGAAGACCTGAACTAACTGAACAGATGTACCTCAGAGAAGCTCAAATTACCAATACATAGAAAGATCAACACAAGGATCATGCATTGCCAAAATCTTGATGTGGTGTACAACAGCACATAATTACTGATTAAACTGGGCAGTGTTTGAATAGACTCAATAGAGATCATAGCTTGCTGTGTCACAGCAAATAATTCTTAATCAACATGCAGTGAGTAGAGATTATGCAGGCATACAACAGTACGAGTCATAAAAAGCTACATTAGACATACCTCTGAAAGACAAGATGACAAAACTTGAATTTCCAGTGATGCAGGTCATTTCAGAAATCTGCCTTCAAACGCTCAGGTCATATTTCACGTTCGCAAGGTAGAGACCACAAGCAGGTGCCATAGGAGGTGCTGCAGTCACTGTCTTTGAATTCAGAATTCTCTCAACTGCATCAAAGACCATAAACATTCACATCAATTCACAATCTATGGAGCAAAAGATAAAATGCACAAGATACTCAATGAAAATTTTATTAAAGGAAACAAAACAGACCATCTTCAGTTGTTAGATCTCCAGTACCAACAGATTTTAGAAGACCAACCATCAACCTTACCTGCACAATCAGAGAACACATAAAAAACATACCAAATGGCCAAAAAAAGAGGAAGGGTAGCATCATCTAATAATCAATTGATGGCAACAACAGTGACATAAAGTTGTCTAGTGATAGCAAATCCTTACATGCTTATTGCTCAAATACATTTATCTACATGTGACAAACATTTTTCAGAGGTTTAAGGCTCCACAACATGAACAGTTTTTTACACTTTTTTTTTATTTCCCAGGAACACCGCATTGCAATTCCGCTCCAGAACAAGTACACCTAAATAGCCTTAGCAATAATTACCACGAAATTTGTTCTTAAGTAACACTCTGGGAATCAAGAACAGAACATTAGAGTAACTTGCAAATCGATAAAGGGCACCCACACAGCCACACAGTTAAAAAAAATGATTAAGCAAGTCAGCAATCAACCAAGTACTTAGTTCCTAGGCTCTGAAGTTAGCCTTCATGGAAGGTGAATTAACCTGGTGGTACAGAAATGAACGTGCCCTTGCAGTAACAACGAAGCACCGATGCCTTAGCCTCTTTCCAAATTCTCCTCCATTCTCAAATCTTGATTGCTCACTTGTAGTACTAGAAGCATCAGATCCTTTTCCAGAAGATTCAACAACTGATGTCCTTGAATAAACGAGAGGCCCATCTAATGACTCCATCTCTGATCGCTCCAAGCTTGAAGGAAAAAACATGGAAGGAAATACTTCTGTAACACTAAGCTCATCCAAAGTTCTCATGGGAGAATTTGCCTGTAAACAATAATTGCTAAGAGAAGATCAAAATGCATCTAAACATGGTGGATGTTAAAATCCAAAAAACTCAAGAAAACAGGAGAAAAAGCTTATTGTCTCCCTTAAAGTAGAAATTATAAAATTCTAAATATAGTTTGTATTGTTCAGCAAATAATTAAATTAACTTGATTCATAGTTTGCATTCTGCAGAGTGCACTTTGTTCTCAATCCTTGTAGAAAAATAAAAGATGAAATGTGCTTATGGTAGGAAAATCTCTGCATATACCAAGTGTAATGTTCCAACTCTATAATTATCTCCTGACTTACTATACTATGCATTTCGTTAAGAACTCTGTTTAAGTCAGAATGGCAGTTGAGTAAGCACACCACCTGGCATCCAACTGCTCGAAATGAACTGAAATCATGATGCCCAACAAGTATGCTGCACGCTTTCTGAACATGAATCATCAGTAATTCCGGTAATATAATTTTTGTATCAGGAAATAATTATGGAAGATAACTTCACCTTCATTGCCTGTACATTTAAATCCTCGGGTATGTGCCAAGCAGAGGTTTTCTCAAAAACTGGTAGTGGCTCAGATCCAGAAAGCAAACGATAGTGGTACCTTCAAGAACATAATTAAAGAGTTATAGCATGTTAATGTTTTGGGTTATTGTTGCTTGTGATAAAATAATTTGGATATAAGAATGGAACAAGTATAATAACAAGAGCAAATGAGAAAATCCCTTTATTGTATTGTATATTTTGCTACCTACGTGCGCTCTAGGGCTTTGTATCTAGCATGGAAGTCTGGTGCAACACAACGGACATCAGTCACCATTATGTCACCTTCATTCTTCTGCAAGGAAAATGGTGAAGCAAAAATAAATATACACTGTGACAGATAAGAAAATAACACCATCAATAAACGGGGAACGTATCCTATGCACACAAGCCTTCATGTGTGTACACCATACACACCAACTAACAAATATCACTGAAAATTCTAGAAAAAATTGTATATGTACTTTCAATAGTATTGCATCTACGTGTAAAGTCCCATCTTCAAATTCATCATATAAAGAGAACAACAAAAAAGACAAAATTCTGACAGACTTATAGTCTTAAAACTGCCAGAATTTTTGTTTCTTTGTTACGCCTAAAATATAATGAATTTGAGGTTAAGACTTCACACATACGTGTAATACTATTGAAAGTATATACACATTTTCTTTTCTAGAATGTTTGGTGACATTTGTTAGTCGGTGTGCACAAGATATGTTCCCCAATAAACGGGTAAAGATGTAAAGTACATAGACAAATTACTGGAACCAAACCAACCATATGAATGTGTGCCATCACCAAAATAAAGAGTGAAAGTACTATATGATAACTTCTATAGAAAAAGTGGACTGACAATCTGTAGGTGAATGGAACTATAATTACTAGATTGGGTCAAAAACTTGCCTGTAGAAAATGGTTCACTGCACGTTTTACAACTCCAGGCTCATGAGGTGGCAGCTGCAAATGGGGACAAGGTCATCAGGGCTACAGATGTTCTACAATACATGTTTTTGTTTACACAAATAAAGAGGTACAAGTCAATAAGGAAAAACAGTTCATTTATGAAATCGGTTTGGGAGCATATAGTGAGATTCTAACTTTGACATTACTGCAGTCAACCTAAATTATCATGTATTCCAGTCACATATATGCTTGTTTTAGATAAGCATCCGGGCCCACCAAACATTTGAGTATCGATATCTTTTAAATATTTAGAATATACACATATCATAATGTAGAGTTGTCTCGAAAAATACTTTCATAATATTATAATTCTAATGGGTTTTACAAATATATTCCAATAGAAAATTAGTGGTCAAAGTTGCATTTGAAGACTCAAAATAAGTTGAGTGCCACTAAATGCAGACAAAGCATTGGGAGTAAAACCAGTTAGAAAAAGAAAGTTTGTGGACCCATACCACTTCACCAGGCTTTCTTTTACTTATCCGCTCCACGTCAACATGACAAACATTTGATAAAGCATGAACACCTGTGTCCTGAACCAGAATATAAGTCATTCACTAATCAATACATATGAGTATGACATAACATTGCAGGAAACTAAGAGTATCATAGATGTTGCAAAAACTTGAGAAATGAATTCATTGATTTAATAGAAGGCATAACCTCTCCACTAATGAGATCATACTTCTATGACCATAACCTGGATTGATCCTGACAATTCTATTCTATCTTAACCAATATCTACATCTATTATGATATGCAATATTGCTCCAAAATTCCTCCAGTCTGCCATACATATTACATAATCGACTGATGGTACAACTATACCAGGGTACACATGTTTACATAGTAAAAAAATCATTAGTGACGAGTCAGCAAGATGACAAAAGTAATTTCTACCACAAGATAATGGATATTCAAATAGTAAAAGAAAACATGTTGTACTGCAGGCAAATACTGACCTAGAAGAAAAAAGAAGAAATTGCAGTAAAACAAGTTCACATACCGTTCGACTAGAACAGAAGATTGAGACTGGCTGACCAATGAATTTGTGAAATGCCTCCTGAAATAATTCAAAAGCATAAAGTGTGACGTGAGAACTACATTTAACATCAATTCACATTTCACAACTAAATAAGTTGAGGCTGTAGAAGTAATCTATCAAGTGGTAGTCGACTAGTCATTCTAACACTAAGAGAAGAGCAATTTACAAATTATAATGTTCATGATAATAATTTCTTCTAAAAGAGCACTGGACTTCATATTATTCAACTGCAGTCAACAAGTCAACATCCATTTTTAAGCACCCACTTGCCTTCAATCTGATACTAACAAACAAAACAAAGCATGTATATTTTTGGAGCTAGGACCAAAAATACTGGGTCACTTTATCTTAATAACCGTAATTGAATCCTTGTGTAAATACCCTAGAGTCCTAGATAAAAAAAGACTGAAATGACAAAAGTACTCCATTTGTAATTTTGTATAGCCAATTCCCCACATGATGTTCTGTAAATTGCTCTTCTACCCAGGACTGAAATACATCCATGCAGATGAAACATGCACGTTATTAAAAAATAGATTAGGTTTAGTGACACATTGGTCTGCTTTAGTCTCTTATGTGTACGCATGTACCCTTTACATCAACATGTTGGTCTCCAAAAGTAATGCATCAGCCAAGTCTCTAAACCAATTAACATGGTATCAGAGCTAATAACTAAGATCCTAAACCCAAAGCAGAGGCAACACGAATCCACTGCTGATTATTGCATCACTATTAAGTCATGAATGCGATGATGACCATAGAATTGGGGAAAACCATGGCATACAGCCAGCACCTACAGATCACAAAGTGCTTTTCATGACTACAAACAGATCAGCAGCAGATTAGGTATGGCTTGGGAGCAACAGCTCCCAGCAAGCAGCAGATTGGTGCTAGATAAACACTCAATGATTTAGGACTTCAGCTCTGATACCATGTTAATGATCTAGGAAACATAACTGATGCATTGCTATTGTAGGACAAAAGGCCAATATCTAGAATACATAGGACACAGGGAGGCTAAGGGTAAACAACATGGGAGTATAGAACTAATCCTGATATCGCATATTCTCTTTGTAAGAAATCACTAGATTTCATATTATTCAACAGCAGCCAAGTCAGCATCCATTCTTCAGCAGTCACTTGACTTCAATATGATCCTAACAAAAAGAAACTGAACATGTATATTTTCATTGTTAGGACAAAATACTAGGCCATTTTATCTTAAATACTAGACCACAATTAAATCTTTGTGTAGTGTGTACAACAACAAAGATAGTTTATTTCATCTTGCAATTCTATCTTCTCAACTAAAAGAAAGCCTGGAATCACAAAACTAATCCATCTGTCCCTCTGGTGAACAGCATATAGGCAACTCCCACAGAAGCTGTTCTGTAAATTGCTCTGCTACCTAGAACATATTGGTTTAAAAGGTAAATTAGGATTAGCGCACTAACATATTGGTTTTCTTTAGTTTCTGATGTGTAGCATGTACCCTTTACATAGACATGTTGGGCTCCAATAGTAATGCATCAGCCAAGTCTCTAAGTCCAACAATTGGTATCAGAGCTAACAACTAAGATCCTAAACCCCAATCAGAGCCAACACGAACCCACTGCTGATTATAGCATTAATGTCAAGTCACAAATCTGTTGATGGCCACAGACTTGGGGAATACTATGTCATGCAACCTGAGCTTACTGATCACAAAGTGTTTGTCATGACAAGAAACAGATCAGTACCAGATTTGGTACTAGCATTGGAGCTATGGCTCCTAGCAGCAGTGGATTGGTGTGGAGAAACATTCAATGGTTTAGGATTTCAGCTCTAATACCAAATGAAAGATTTAGGAAACATAACCGGTGCATTGCTATTGCAGGCCACAAGGCCAATAAAGAACACATAGGATACAAAGGAAACAAAAAGAAAACAACATGGAAGTACAGGACTGATCTGATATATAATTAACACATGATGCTACATAAGGCGCTTCTGGTTTGCCACTTGCCAGAGCCCTTGGATGGCACAAACTCACATGTCAAGGTGTCTATTTGATTTCCAACGGATACATTTGATTCCTTGTGAGTTGTGATAAAGTGGCAAACCAATGCAAGTGCTCTTAAAAAGCAGCAATTTCCTGCTGCACCCTCACAATTATTAAAGGACATATTTTCTATTATTGTTCACTCCAGTGTCTCTCAGCATGCTATTCATAGACCACTAAAAGCTGCTAACCTATAAAAAAGACATTAGTCTTTCACCAGCTTAACTTTGATCACCCTTCAGAAACGGGAGAAAATAACAAGGGGCTGTTTGGTCATGTGCAAAATATTGGCAATGCCCTATCATCTCAACTTAAAATTAAAAGAAACCCAGGAATCACAAAAGAAATCCATCTGTACTGCTGGAACAGCCCCCATGCAGATGTACCATGCATGCTATTAAAAAATAAATTAGGGTTAGTGACACATTGGTTTGCTTTAGTCTCCTATGTGTACACATGTACCCTTTACATGGTCTCCAAAAGTAATGCATCAGCCAAGTCTTTAAACAGTTCACATGGTATCAGAGCTAACAGCTAAGATCCTCGAACCCAAGTAGAGCCAACACGAATCCATCACTGATTATTGCATCACTGTCAGGTCACGAATCCAATGATGGCCATAGACTTAGCACAAACCATGGCATGCAGCCAGCACTTACAGATCACAGTGCTTTTCATGACTAGAAACAGATTAGCAGCAGATTAGGTACTGCCCCGGGAGCTACAGCTCCTAGCAGCAATGGATTGGTGCTGGATAAACATTCAATGGTTCAGGATTTCAGCTCTGATACCATGTAAACTATGTGGGAAACGTAACTGATACATTGCTATTATAGGCCAAAAGGCATATCTAGAATACATACGACACAAAGGAGACCAAGGGAAAACAAGAGTAAGGAACTAATCCTGACGCCACATATTTTCTTTGTGAAAAAATCACTAGAGTTCATATTATTCAGCTGCAGTCAATTCAGCATCCATTCTTCAGTAGACACTTGCCTTCAATATGATCCTAACAAACAAAACTAAAAATGTATATTTTCATATCTAGGAGAAAAATACTGGGCCATTCCTTTATCTTAAATACCAGACCATAATTAAATCTGTGTACAACAACCTAGACAAAGGCAGTTTATTTCATCTTGCAGTCCTATCTTCTCAACTAAAAGAAAGCCTGGAATCATAAACGTAATCCATTTGTCTCACTGCAACAGCCAATAGGCAACTCCCTAAACGTTGTTCTGTAAATTGCTGTGCTACTAGGACTGAAACACACGATGTAGGCAAAAAGGGCATGTTATTAAAGGTAAATTATGACTGGTGGCACTGACATACTGGTCTGCTTTAATCCCTTATGTGTAAAATTGGTGATTTGCCACTTTGATTATGTTGTTACTCTATGAGACTGTGACAATGACATGTGGAACTATCTGAGTCAATGACATGTGGGCCAGGATTGCAAACAGTGGAAGCCCATTTTGTGGAATGGCAAAATACTGATTCCCCCTTTACATAGATATGTTGACCTATTGGGCTCCAATAGTAATGCAACAGCCAAGTCTCTAAATCTGTCACATGGTATCAGAGCTAACACCTAAGATGCTAAACCCCAAGCAGAGCCAACATGAACCCACTGCTGATTATGGCAGCAATAGCAGGTCACAAATCTGTTGATAGCCACAGACTTGGGGAAAACACTGGCATGCAGCCTCCACTTACAGATCTCAAAGTGGTTTTCATGACAAGAAACAGATCAGCAACAGATTTGGTACTACCATGGGAGCTACAGCTCCTAGCAGCAGTGGGTTGGCGTTGGACGATCATTCAACAGTTTAGAATTTCAGCTCTAATACCATGTGAAAGATGTAGGAAAAAGTAACTAGTGCATTGCTATTGTAGGCCAAAAGGCCAATATCTCAAATACATAACACACAAAGGAGACTAAACACAAAACAACTTAAGAGTACAGGATAACAGGACTAATTCTAATACTCCCTCCATTTCACAATGTAAGACGTTTTGACTTTTTTTCAAAGTCAAACTTCTTTAAGTTTGACCAAGTTTATAGAAAAATGTAACACTATTTACAACACAAAATTAGTTTCATTAAATCCAACATTGAATATATTTTTATAGTGTATTTGTTTTGTGTTGAAAATGTTGCTATGTTTCTCTATAAACTTGGTCACACTTAAAGAAATTTAACTTAGAAAAAGTCAAAATATCTTACATTGTGAAACAGAGGGAGTATATACTTAACACATGGTACTAGATAAGGCACTTCTAGTTCACCAGAGACCCTGGATAGCACAAACTCATACTTTTATTCAAGGTATCTATTTGATTTCCAAGGAAAACATTTGATTCCTTTGTGAGTTGTGACAAAGTGGTCAATAAGTGCAAGTGCTCTTAAAAAGTAGCAAGTGTTATCTACCTGTAACTCCTGCACCCTAGCAATTTTTCATGGGTATATTTCTATTGTTGCTCACTTTAGTGTCCCTCAGTATACCATTCACAAACCATTAAAAGCTGCTAAGCTATAAAATACATAGTCTTTCACTGGTTTAACTTTGATCATACTTCAAAAAGGAAGAAAACAACAAGGACCTTTTTGATTTAGTGCAAAATGTTGCCAATGTTTTGCTTTTATCAATATTATGGTTGAAGCTTGTTAGGAAATTTTGGTTTCATACCAAACAGCTCCAAAACACCAAAGTTAAAAGTGTCGGCACAGTCATGATGTACTCCGCACAATGTTTTCCCTGCCAATTACCATTCACTTGATAACCCAAAGCTGGCAAATCACCAGAACACATGAGATCCATTTGCGTCCTGACTACTAACTTTGGGCCAATTACAAGAATAAAACTAAGCATCACCAAGTTGTTCTTATGTATAAGATCATATAACATGACAAGTGTAGGTTCCTAAATTTCATAGAATTTCCCTACTGTTGCACTGAGTCTAACTTCGTCCATTAGTTAGCTCAAAACCCAAGAGGTCAAAAATAATGTGGCTTCAATTTTACTTCCATAAATTAGTCCTATGCATTCCAAACATACGTTAGATCCAAGGGCTTACCCGAGGGCAGGCATATTTACTACTGAATGTACTTGCTATTTGGGAATGATTAACCTCAAATTGTAGTAAGGATTGGGTACTAGTACTACTAGTCATCAACAAATAAGGGTCTGTTTGGCACAGCTTCAGCTCCACCTCTTCTGGAGCTGGAGTCCAACCAAACGGTTTTAGCTCCGTCCAAAAGAGGAGTGGAGCTAGCTGGAGTGTTCTCACAAAATGAACTAGGGAGGTGGAGAGGGGTTTAGGCAGCTCCACAACTCTACTTTAGACCCAACTCCTGGAGTTAAATTTAGGAGTTGGAGCCCTACCAAACTGGCCCTAAGTCAAATCTCCTAATGCAAAAATAAATTTCTAAACCTTTAGCTGGCATAAACCGCATGTTTATGGTAATGGCCATCCGCGTAAGTTTATTACGATTCGGTTGGACCAGTAAAAGACACGTATACATTCTTCATATTCTCATGGACCTCATCTTTGGCAAATCTGCCCAAGCCCCCTACCGATTTCAGAAATTTGTGTAGCGACCTAGTACCAGGAACATCTGGAGCAGTCTAGATTATGGTCGCCATTTCGATCCCACAGCTCAGATTAGAAGCATTTCACCTCAAGGACGCCGACGACGGTGCGCTGGTTGAGCTGCTGCTGGGAGCCGGAGAACCGGGTGCCGATGTACTCCACGGCGACCAAGTACCGCTGCGCCCGAGGGTTCCGCGCGCCGGCCATCTCCCCGCTTCTCACCGCTGCCACTTCGCCGCGGCCGTTAGTGGCGTCCCCCTGCGCCTCAGCCGGCCGCGAGGGATCCGGCTGGGACGACCGCTGGATCTTCGCCGGCGGCGACGCGTCGGCGAGGGAGGGGTCGATGGGGCGCTTGGAGGAGGAGGAGGAATCGGGGGTGGCGGCGCTCATGGTGACTGCGGCATGGGAGAATGAGGGTTTTGCGAGGGCTCTGCACTGCACCTCTGCGTCTCTGCCTGCGAGATGAAGGAAATGCAGATTCAGAGAGATTTACCATTTTGCCCTTCTCATTTCTCTTTTCTCCAGATTTTTTTCCCATGCTATTACTATTTTTCTCTTTTTTTTCTTTCTATTTTCTGTCTTTTTTTCTCCTCCCATTTATTTCTTTGGAATTCTTTTAAAATTGAAAAAGACCTATTTTGCGTGCCTGAACTATGAGGTTAGTTTGATTTACATTCCCCAACCATAAAATCAGATATAAAGACTCACTCAACCATTAAAAAAGATACAGATCTGATCAACATGGCACCTACATGTGCAATTAACATGATAATGTGGTGCATATGTAGGATTTATATAATCAAAAATAATAATAAGCATAAATTAGGTGGACCCCTAGACCACCAACAGCAAAGACATGCATGGTCTTTGTATGAACACGTATGCTTATTTAGGGCGTGTTTGGTGGGATAAGTTCATCTGAGGTCCCTTAAAGTGACAACGAATCCGATTTTCGTCCTCGAACCGCAATACCAGATACAATGGGTCCTTCAATTGACAAAACCGGTACAACCGAGATCCCTCGGCGGTTTGGATGGCGGTTTTGGCTGACGTGGCGCCTACGTGGCTGGTTTGACTAGGTCTTCGACCTACGTGGCATTGACGTGGCGCTTACGTGGCAATTCTATCCCGGAAAAATATTTAAAACCGTGGGCCCACATGTCAGCTACACAAAAAAAATAAAAAAGGTGGGGCCCATATGGTCATTCACACCTCCTTTCCTTCCTCCTCTCTCCCCATCTCCTCGCAGGTAGAGGGGGCGGCGAGACCGGCGCCCGCCAGCGAGAGAGGCAAGCGTAGGGCGGGGATGCCGGTGAGCGCATGCGGAGAGGGAGACGGCGAGGAGGCCGGCGAGCTCGCGGAGAGGGGGGAGGCGAGGAGGCCGGCGTGCTTGGTGGCGGAGATGACCGCCGCGTGGGGGAGAGAAGCACCACGCGGCGCGGCGGCGAGGGAGAGAAGCGACGCGCGGCGTGGCGGTGGAGGAGAGGAGAGGAGCGGCTTCGCCTGCGCCTTCCGCAGCGGCGTCTGGCCATCTCGATCTGCACGCAAATCCGAAGTGGGTCGAAGTGGCTCCTCTCCCCATCCTCGGCATCTTCCTCCGCATAGCCGCCGTCGTCCGTTGCCCCGTCCTTGTCCGCCGCCACTGGAAGAGGAGGAGGCGTGGAGTGGCGAGGTAGCTCGTGCTCCGTGGACGGGAAGGCGGTCGCGGTGGGGGATCTCCGCGTGGCTCGTCGGCTTCGCGGGGAGACGGACGCGGCAGGGAGGAGGGTCGCGTCCTTTGTGCCGCCCGCAACGCCGCCTTCCGCCACCTCCACGGCCCGCTCCTCCTCGGCTGCCTCATCCACCCCCTTCCCCCTACCACGCCGCGAGGATTGCCACCACCAGCGCCCCTGCAACTGCTGCCGCAGCCGGCCACGCCGTCTCAGTGCCGCCGCCGACCATGAGGAAAGGGAGTGAGAGGACGGAGGAAGAGAGAAAGAGGGGAGGGGAAAGAGAGGGTGTGAGTGACAGGTGGGGCCCACGTGGGTCCCACCATTTTTTTAAAAAAAATTGGGTGTAACTGACATGTGGGCCCACGGTTTTTTTATTTTTTCGGAATCGAATTACCACGTAAGCGCCACGTCAATGACACGTAGGATAAGGACCAAGTCAAACCAGCCACGTAGGTGCCACATCATCCAAAACCGCCATCCAAACCGCCGAGGGATCTCGATTGTACCGGTTTTGTAAATTGAAGGACCCATTGTATCTGGTATTGCGGTTCGAGGACGAAAATCGGATTCGTTGTCACTTTAAGGGACCTCAGATGAACTTATCCCATGTTTGGTTGCCTGCATTGCACCTGGTCCGCATCTGAGATGCAACATTCGGCCTGTTTGATTGTCTGGATGAAGATCTTAGCCAGGCCCAGCTAATGCAAAACAGCCCGCGGAGCCAGGCTGAGGGGAAACGGCCGATTCCACCTTCGCTCCGCGGCCTGGCCCGTGGCGCGCAGCCGCGCTGCACCCACGCGTGCGCGTGTTGCACCCGCGCGTGCAGCTAGGTCGGGATGGAGTTTCTCGATCCCTTCTCCTCTCACCATTCTTCCCCACAGAAAGAAAAGCTAGGGTTTCTCCGTCGCGCCTCCTTCCGCCGCCGGGTAGGGGCGCGAGCGCCGGCTCCCACCGTCGCCCAGGAGTGAGCGTGGGCCCCCTCCGTCGGCCGTCCTCCTTCTCTTCCACCGGTATTCGTCACGCTCTCCGTCGACCCCTCATTTTCGCCGGGTTTCTTGCTCACGCTCTCTCCTCTTTGGTTCTCCCCGTCCAGATCTCCGGTAAGTGCAACGATGGTATTTCGCCGCCCATTGATAAGTTGGGCATCCTCTTCCCTTTCTCACCTCCTTCTATTTCGTGTGTACTCTTTCTTTGATTTCCTCGGTTTTTTTGTGGATGACAGCATATCCCCTTAATTAAAACAACTAGATGTACTAAAATTCCTAGAATTTTAGGTTGATTTGGGAGCAACAAAATGTTGGATAGGGACCTCTTTGTTTTTTGTTATATGTTTGCCATGTACTGCCGGTCTATTTTGTAGATGTTGTTTGGAATGACTAATATAGGATTTTCTTGCTTGAGCTGCTTATCTTTGAGATTTGTACACATGAGTATTTGTTAAATCAATTCTCTCGTATCTCAGATCTGCACTATAGTTGTTCCTGATGTGCTCATTCAAGTTGGATCTGTGACCCTGTTAGTTGTGCATATTATTGCGTCGGTTTATTTATGTCTGAGCAAATTTTCATGGTCGATGATGTGTTTGCCAATGGAGGTAGCATCCCTTGGATGTGGCAGCCGTGGCATGGGTTCATAAAAATTTTATTTGCATGAGTTTACAGTGTCAACACCATCATATAAAACTGTGTTTACAATGTACTTCATATGTTGTTTGCATAGATGGAAGAAATGCAACGTATTCGGCGAGCCCTAAATGCGACTTGTTTCTTGTGTGAATTCCAAGATGTTTATCTTTCTGACTTTTCCTTAATAACCAAAAAACACATGTCATTGACTTCTACTGAAAAATATATTTTGTACGATTTATATATGATAGTACAAGGAACTATGCTTACCTATATCTACTCCATTTTTAGTAGGAAAACGGATGTTAGATTCATGCTTTTATCAATTCAAAACATGCAACAGTTCTTTTAATTTTTTGTTAGCCCTGACTTCTTGATAATTTGCATGAATCTAGCAGTGTACTGTTGGAAGTAGGGCCCTGCTGAAATTCCCAGTACTGTTGTAAGGGTCGACCATTCCCAGTATGAGACCAGGACAGGATGCTAACGCTGGATTTCGATACAACAGAGGAGGGATCCCCCACCGGAGGGTGCGGCGCTGCGGCGGCGGGTCGGAGGCGGCGCCGGCGGATTTGGGGTTGCCTCGACCTTGACTAGAAGTTGGTGAGGGAAGGAAAAGGCAGATGGACTAGTGCTGTCCAAACGGGCCGCAGATTTTTGCGGGCTGTGCCGGCCCCGGAACAAAATGACCCATGGGCCAGAGGCAGATGCTTCTTGTGCAAATGGATTGGATGCTTTCTGTAACACCCCGGCCCAAGGCATAATAGGATTGATAGGATACTCATGCTAACAAGTTGCAACTTCTTTTCCGGAAGCCCATCTCCAAGAACTCTAAAGTTAAGCGTGCTTGGCCTGGAGAAATCTAGAGATGGGTGACCGACCGGGAAGTCCTTCTCGGGTGCGCACGAGTGAGGACAAAGTGCGCAGAAAAGACTGGTGTTGGTTTGTGAGGGCAGTCTATGTCCTAGTTAAGCTGCTAGATGTAAGGGGGCCCGGTCTCGTGGAGGCGGGACGTTACACTTTCATTATTGTGATTAACAAAGATTTTTAGGTTTTATGATGTGAAGAGTTCAAGCAGATTTGGGCCAGTGTGAAGAACTGCGTTCTGCCTCTGGCCCATGGGCCATTTCGTTCCGGGGCCGGCACAGCCCGCAAAAATCTGCGGCCCGTTTGGACAGCACTAGTCCATCTGCCTTTTCCTTCCCTCACCAACTTCTAGTCGAGGTCGAGGCAACCCCAAATCCGCCGGCGCCGCCTCCGACCCGCCGCCGCAGCGCCGCAACCTCCGGTGGGGGATCCCTTCTCTGTTGTATCGAAATCCAGCGTTAGCATCCTGTCCTGGTTTCTTGGTGAAGAGCACCTTGGATTGGATAAGCAGTAGTATCAAGAACATTCTGTATTTTTTGCTTCTTGTAGGCAAGGAGCTAGAAGCCATCATGGAGCACGGGTCAGTGACGGACTCGACCGCATCGACATTCTCCATCATGGACGAGGATCACACGCTTGCCAACTCAGTCAGATTCGTGCTCAATCAGGAGTGCGTAGAAAATTCCTCCTTTTTATTTGAGTATTGCAGTGCTTCTTGTGCAAATGGATTGGATGCTTTCATTATTGTGATTAACAAAGATTTTTAGGTTTTATGATGTTGACTTTAAGAGATGGTGGCTGCCACTTGAAGTGCAGTCGAAATTGGTCATACTGTAGAAATTTAGATAATGTGATTTGGTTGCTGAGTTGTTAGATTGGAGCAACTGGGGTTTGTGTTATGTACAGTAGTAACCAAAAATCCAGACCATTATTTAGCTTAAAATCCAGATTGGAACACTCAGAACTGGAATAAGAGTTACTCCTGTAAGTGCAGAGTTATCTGTTGAGTAGCAATAGTTGTAGTCTCTCACAACTACAATTTACTCTTAGTACACAGAGGAACAAGTAAAGAACTATCTGTTTTAGGCCCTGTTTGAAACTTATTTTTGCACGGATTATTGAGGCGGATTGTTTGTTTGCTTAACGCGATGAATTAATACTTTGAGAAATAAACTTTATAATAGCTTAGAACAAGTGGTCTAAACAATGCAGTAGAAGAAAATTTGTTGAGAAATCTTCTTTTTAGAAGCGTGGAGCAAATAATCCGTGGCAAAAATCTCACTGCTTGTGACTGGTTAGCGAAAATCATGTGAAATGGTGTTTCACTGTTTCTTAGAGATATCTCAGTAAGTAAAACATGTTCTTCGTGGTTTATCATAACTAGTGATGGTTACTGATAGCTTAGCAGCTTATGCATGCAACAGTTCATGTTCCTTATTGATTCGATAATAATTGCAGCAAACAAGCAACTCATAGGCTCCTTAGGAAATTATATAATTTCTGCTGCTCCCGCGTATTTAACAAATAATAACTTGGAATGTTAAGGAGGTACTGATTTATGTATAGTTGGATCAGCTCTCAATAAGTAAATAAGGTTTTGTTCAGACAACGATAGTAATCATTGCTGTTTTCAAAATCAACTTGTGTTTTTCAATGAATTGGGTGAGCCTGATATCAATATAAGATCTTCTCTTTGTAACTTCCCTTCTTTATGTTTTTACAGCCCAAGGGTAGCATTCTGTGGATATAGCATCCCTCATCCTGCTGACAATAAAGTCAACATAAGAGTTCAGACTACAGGTACTACCAAATAGTGGGTGATCAAAATTTTCCCATTTCTTTTTATTATTGTGCACAATTAATTGGTCTTATATGATTACATCAAAATTCATTTTCTTTGTATAATGGAATGTATATTCATTGCATGAAGTTGCAAGAATTCCAAACAGCATTTTTTTGCTAGTCAGTTATATGTTAAATAATCAGTTGGTTTATTGTGATCCGAAATTTTCAATCTATTTTATTGTGGAGAGCGTTTGAAACTAAATCACCTTCTGTTCTTATGGTCTAATGAGCACATCTAATCTTGATAATGAATAATGTTGCAGTATTGGTAGTTTCCCTCCAAACTATTAGCAGATATTCCAAATATCGAAGGGATGGCTATTGTTCTTCCCTGTCATTTTACAATAGAAAACTCTTCTGCACCATTGCCTTCGACAAATATTTGATCTTTGATGCCTTCCTGATGTATGATGTGTTGGCAGGAGACCCAGCAAAGGATGTTCTGAAAGACTCTTTGCAGGATTTGATGGTGATGTGCCAGCATGTAAGGGGGACATTTGACAATGCAGTGACTCAATTTCGGCAGAACAATCCTACAGGCATGAACATCGATCAGAACAAAAAGAAGTAGCTTCTGGGTGGTCTTCACTGAATGGCAACACTTTGCCCAGACATTTTCTATGTAATCGAGCAATTAGTTGGTCTAGTTGATATGAATGCTCCTTAAATCCATTGTAAGAAATGCTACTTACACAATGATACTTGCATTCATACTTCAGTTTTCATGGTCAATGGAAATCTCGGGCATTTATCCTGTTTAGATTTATGTTGCTTGGATAGCAATTTTTTTACAAATTAACATGGAATTGAACATCAATTAGGGATAAAGCGACAAGACTGCCAAGAACCTGTTATTTCACTGTCTCCAATATAATTTATATTTATTATCTTGACACTAATATCCACTAACTTGCGTGCATAGTAAGAACCATTTTCTAATATTTGAAGTTTAAGGTTTAAATTGAAGACGCCGCATATTAGTTGTTCTACTAGTCCAAGCTGGAAAACCCAATAGCAGCAGCATACATCGTCTCTCTTTTGGTCTGTGGTTTTGAATTCGGTTAATTTGAACTCATGTAATGTATCAGATATATCAGGAACTTCATCAACCACGTATGTTTCAAATAATCTGTCTTAACTGATGCTTAACTTGAATCATGAGTTGTTTAAAAAGTCAGCAGGGAAAATGGGGTAGATCTACAGAGTAATCTAGACAAAATGTCTCATAATACCATTACCATAGTAGATGATCGGGCGAGTAACGTTATCACTCAACGTAACACACACTACAGCATATAAAAGGGAGACGATCTAAGGTAAGTGACATCGTACATCCTGGCCGAAAAAGATACTCCCTCTGTTTCATATTATAAATCATTTTGACTTTTATCTTAGTCAAATTTTTTTAAATTTGATTAAGTTTATTTAGTAAAACTAATTTTGTGTTATAGATGTTACTAATTTTTTTCATAAATATGGTCAAACATAAAAAAAAAAGTGACTAGAAAAAAGTTTAAGTGACTTGTAATATGAAATTGTAATATGAAATGGAGGGAGTATATAACAGCTTATTTTTCATATGAGCACGATGTGCATTATCAGATATGACACTGCATTCCAATTAACTTAACTTGGTATTACAGGAGTCAACACACAGCCCAAAGACATGAGAGAACTACAACATGCTTCATCAGCACTAAAGCTTTTATTGAATGTGCTGCATACAGTTCTCCAGGATGTGACAGAATCTCAACATTTCTCACATTCTGCTCATGTCCTTGTGTGCCGGCTGCCGAACTATTAGAAGCACCACATGGTGTGTAATAATGATGATTTGAAATAACAAATGAAACAAGACTGAATGAATGAATTAGAACCTTGTTTCAAACTGACGCTAGGAAGCAAGAAAAGCTTCAATCTGCAAATAGACCCTAAACACCTCCGACTGGTCTAGCATCAAAACAGTGGATATGAGATGAAGATGACCGTCAGGTGCACATTCCGAATGAAATAAAGATTGGATCCATAGTTACTAGACTTTCCAGCTCTGTTCATCATTGGATGTGATTCCAGGTTCATCGGCGCTGTTCCCCTCCTGATGCAATTAATGACCACAAACAGTGGTATGACTGGGACAGCGAAGCTATGTGGAACTCACAGAATCATAAGCTGGTGGGGGAGGAGTCCTAAATGCGAAGGCCTGGGACAGCATCACGCCCTGAGTTGGGATCGCCGTGTTTGAGAGACATGTTTGCAAATTGCGAATCGAGGTCTCTGCTGTTACTACGACTGTGGGTAGGACCCTTCTGCTGTGGTATGTGTTGCTGCTGTTGCTGTTGCTGAAACAATGATCTGAGACGGCCAATTTCCCGTTCAAACATCTCCTGTTGAACTGTAGAAAGGAGTTCAGATGATCAGTCATTTAATCATTTCCAACCAGAACAATTTCAAAAATAAAACTTGAGGAAGAAATACAATGCAGTTTACTATATCATTAAAAAGAAAATATCCAAATAATCTCAATGCTTCTTGCCATGGCGGAAATATTGTAGTTTTCTGTTGAAACATCATGCTCAGGTTATGAGCCTTTGATACATGCACCGATTGTAAGATGGCATAGAGGATTTTTGGTTGTCACATACTCCCTCGATTGATTTACATAGTGTGTATTCTGATCCGGCAGGACCGGCACATAGATTTAGAAAGTTCTAAGATTTAAAGTATTATGACCAAAGAGAATGACTAAAGTGTGGAGTACCCTTCAATTAAGTTCTTTGGTAAGATGAGATAGATTTTTTTTGTGTGATTAGTCACACGTGAATGCTTCGAAAGATAATAAAATCAATACACGCAAAAGAGCAGAAACAACATTAACTGCGCACACACACATTTATACTTTTCCAAACCAAATAGGCCTTACAGAAATCAGAAGGAAACATCATAATTCACTCTAATATAATAGAAAGAAACTAAAAACATCGTAATATCTCCATTTCCTCACTTGACTAGATATGTAGTACAGGGTAGAAACTAGAAAGGCTGCATTGACCTGTACAAGCATTGAGTTCTGCTACAATAACAACATATGGAACAACAATGCAAGTAAGTTCATTTCATATTTTTCCTACCCATCACAAAAGAAACTTTATGGTATATAACATAAGCAAACAATAATACTCATCGTTTCCGTTTATTCCCACCGAACTCACAGATGAAATGAACTTGACTATAACCTTACAAAAACAAGAGAACTAAGATACCAAAGTTAAACACTGAGGTCTAATCAGGAAATTGGCAAAAGGAAGCATTGCAATAAAATTACTCGTGCGGGGAAGAATATAGAAGGGAGATATCATACTTACAACGTTTAATTAGGTGTTCCTGAGATAGACTCTCAAGCCGTTGTTTCAAGGCTTTATTCTCCAAATCTAACATGATATTTTGTTGACCAAGAAAATCCATCTCAGCAGAAACTTCTACACCCTCTGTCTGCAAACATTTGAAACAACCATTTATAAACATTAAGGTAATGTGAACTTGTACAAGAAAGCATTAAAACAGTTCCTTGCAATAAAGTCACCTGTAAAGCTTGAACTCTTCTCTCAAGCTCTGCAATGTACTGAAGCTTTCTAACACGAGACCTCTGAGCATACTGCCTGAAATGGGTAGTTGGGAGCAATTTGTTACATGCATATGACATGAATGTTCAAGATATACCAGTAAAACTCTGCACAATGTCAAGAATCGATTCAAACAGTTCATCCTTTCAATGGAGGTGTCAACATAAGATGTTTTGACACCAGAGAGTTTGGCGAACATGCAGATATGCAGCTTGTGTGCATTCAGGGATTGATGGATGTTCTAGACTTACAAATTGCAAGTAAAGGCAAGTGTGTAGCAGGGTAAATTCAATCTGATCAAGATTTCAAACAAACTTTAGATCGGTCATATGCAATTGAGCATTCAACATATAAAAAGCACGAGTTTTGAATTGGTGTAATAACTATTAGGTTGATTGATACTACTAATACTGATCATCGCTTTTATTTGATCATATGGCTCAGATTAAGAGTTACCCCTAAATCCCTCCTGAACAATTACTTTGCTCTTAATATTTATTTCTACCCATATATAAAGCACTGGTTAATGTTTTTATTATGAATGGAAAGATTCTGCCGTATGAATTATGATATAGCATAATCGTTACCATCATGGTGCTCATATAATTTCCATTGAAAAACTTAAATTTGTTTACATGACGGTGTTGAGCTTTGTTACTCCTATGATTTAATTCGCCTCTTACTTTCCTTATTAGTTTGCTCTAATTGCTGTACCAATTTCTTAATATGTCCTCAGACAATTCTGGGCATTGAACACAGTACGCAGGGTCAAGTTGCCTTCAGGAGCATCCTGATCCCTCCCATGCAGAACTGCAGCAGTCTTTTACTGCAGTCGCCACTACTTTCTCACAAAAAGTCCTTATGGCCATCATCGCATTCTGACGGCCATGCTCACTGGTTACCATAACAGTCCTCCTTCAGGCCTCACCACAGTGGCACAGTAAAGCAGTCGTGGGCGTGGCAAGAGTAAAGATGCAACCGAGTTGCAGTTCATGGTGAGATCGCAAAAGGGTGGGTATAGCATCACAAATTGATTTTTTTTGCATATGATGTGGTATGATGCACAAGATAACAGCCACAAGTTGATCAATTTCAGTGTTTTAAAACAAGGTCTACAAGGCCGTGTACAAGGCCACATACAAGGAACAGATGCCCCAACCTTGTGCTGCTTAAGCCACATAAGCAGCTGACTATGCCACGTAAGCGCTAAAAGGTGGGGTGACCGCACAAACCCACTTACTGTTTTTCAAAAAAATTGATCAATTTTTCTAGCATATATTGTGTTGTTACAGGATAATTTCGTAGCAAGGATCTACTATACTACTAGTACAGTACTGGATTCTTGTCTATATATGGTTTGCCTTGAACATAGAGGCTAATTACTAAGGTAAGTATTATCATTGCATTTTCATCTAGATTGAGACAGAATGTGATCAACAGGACATATAAAACAGCAGTATGCTCTTTATTGTTGTTTCTTGATGTCGTTTATCTAGACACAACTACACAAGAAATTCTAATTTTGATGCCCTTGATGATAAATTACTCTTTTGTCATTTCTATGGTAGGTTAAAAAATGTTGTTTCTCTACTTCACTATGTAAACTTCATAGCACAGCTGTGATAAATATCTTGAAATGTTTTATTGCACATGTGGCATCCATATGTTTACAGGGAATTCTACTTTTAACATTAAACCTACTATTGCGGGTGAGTAACACAATCAAAGACGACCCAAAGTAGCTACTTACAAGCATATCAACAGAAATCATGACAACTTGACAAGGAATTGTGTTCTTCATACTCTATATCGTGGATAGAACATGTGTGAGGTTTCTCTGAGGAACCTTTTGTAGTTAGTCAATAAAAATTGCAATTGAAAACCTGTAAAATTTTCTCTTACGAAGATTTTATCACACTGTAAGATTGGCAGGGATACCTTTTGGAATTAAATAGCAAATGGATTCCCTGCGTTAAGTTTTACTGAAAGTAATTCAATGCTATGCCTTTAAGATCTTTGATTTTTTTTTGTTTTTTATTTTGATCTATTCAATTTTTTAAAAAAACTTTCATAAATTAGAAAGATAGTGCACAGGTCACTTTTACTTAAACAGTGCACCATAATGGAGTGCAGCTAATATCTTCAGCATTAATTCAATTCTGCAACCATGTCGTGATCGCCACTAGATGCGCCCAGCAGACTCAAAAACATTGAACCACAACAGTGTTATTTACAGTGTAGAGGCTTCAACCAAGGATTGGCGGTGCTTTTGATAGCGGCATGTCAAAGACTCATTCTGCTATTCGAATCACGAATTCACGACTCATGCTTCAATATCAGAATTAGTGTTTCATGAACATGAAATCCAAAATTAACATGGTCAATCAAACTTTGATTATCAAAGTGATAGCAAATTAGTAATGTGCATGGAATAAAATCAAACTCACTGTTTAGCTCGCTTGGTGTCTGCCTCCGATTGGGAGTGCCTTAGGTGTGCACTCTCTTTCCTCTCTGCTCCAATCCTCTGATCATGAGCTGAATCTCCAGGGCCTTTCCTGTCCACCCCATTCGGCAAAGAACCATGCCCATGATCACCAAATGCGGTTGGTGGACCATGATGGCCACCATTCATCTCCCTTATCGGTACCGGCATGCCGCCGCCACCACCACCACCACCTTGTCGGAGCATCAGTCTCGAATCCCATGGACGCCCCCCCTGCCCTTGCGGTCGCCCAAACGAGCTTTGCTCCGGGAAGAACTCCGGTGCGCTGCCCCAAGAACCAACCTGCTGTCCTCCTACCCCTCTTCCCCTCATTCCATCGAACACATTGTCATACATGCCAGCCGCGGTGGCGGTGGCACCGCCGTCGAACAGCGTGAAGGAGTCGCTGGACGACCTGCGGTGGCCGGGGCGGCCGTGCGGCCGCGCCGGCGCCTCGGGCTCGTCGAGCAGGTCGTCCAGCCACGACGGCTGCTCGTCGATGAGGACGCTCTCCGACGACGTGCGCTGGTGGCCGTGCCGGTGGGGCGCGTCCCGCGGCCGCGCGATCGGGCCCAGCTCGGCGTTCGGCGACGGCGACGGCGCCGCCGCCGGGAACGGGCTCCGCGGCGGCAGCAATGCCTGCTTCTGGAACCTCGAGTTCGCCATCATGGCGTGCTCAACCTCTGCGCCCCAAAAAAATGAAACAAAACGTCAAAAAGAATTGCGAAAATTTTGTGATTTGATAAACTTCCACACTAAACTACACGAAAAATTGTACGATTCGAATAGAATTCTTCGCCTCATGCGGCGCCAGGCACAGATCTCATCTGGGAAGCACCGCAAATGTGAAAAATCGAATTATTAGGGCAAAAAATTTTCGTGGGGGCGGAAACACTGAATACTCAGAGAAGAAATGCTCAAGATAGACTAACTAAAAACGGGCAAGAAAAAAAATCTAATTCAAATCGGATTTTGCTCCAGGAACGTAAAAAAAATAATCCATCAAACAGACAAGAGAATGCGAAATCTGATGAACAAACAACGGCATCAAATTCGAATTTCCCAAACCAAACCAGATCAAGACGCCAATCCATACAAGAATCGACACATCAAACACGCAAGTGAAACGAACAAATCAGAAGGAAACCCCCACCAATTCAGCCGCGTCTTCGATTCGTACAGCGGAATCCTGATTCCAGCTCCAACCCTCGATTTCCTCGGCTCCTAATCTCGGAGAGGATTAGCCGATTAGGGCACGCGGTTCATTTCATCTGTGCATCAGGAGAGAGGAGAGGCGGAAGCGGATAAATGGAGAAGGGAATGGAAAACGGGGAGAGAAAAGTCAAATAAGGGGGAGCTACTACTATTTATAACGGCAAGAACAATTCGGATTTTCAACGGCTAGGATTGGATTTACCCTTCATTTTGGGTTACTGAAGTGAGGCAGATCGATCGAATGATGGCCGTTGGATCGTTCGAGGGAGGTAGCAGCACCTCCCGCACGGAAAATGAGGTACTTCCATCATCGCTATATTTAGGGCCGGTTAGACATAAGTATTCACATTCGGTTTTTAGGACGCGATAGAGAAAATATTTTATTAGCATATAAGTAATTAAGTATTATAAATAAATTAATATGATTTTTTACATTAATTTTTAATAAATTTTAAAAAACATATCATTTAATAGTTTGTAAAGCGTGCACGTAAAAAAAATAAGTTAGAAAAGGTAAGGAAAGACAGTTAGAAAAGATAAAGAAAGACCGTAACCTGACCGTGTGAAAATCAATTAGCACGTGGTTATTTAAGTTTTAATTATTTCAAAATTTAAAAATAAATTAACCTGTTTAAAATATTTTTTATACAAAATATACCATTTAAAAGGACAAACGAAAAATAAAATAAAAATGTATAGAACGAAGCCACCGTGTTTGTCAGGAAATGCTTTGGATACTTCCACTTGCGCCCGTCGAAAAAACCAAGGTATATATGCGTAGGGTTAGTACATAATTTATGATTATCCGATCTAGTCTTGCCAGCTCAATCGTGTACATTTGAGCATCTCTTCGTATGAGCTAACATTAAATCATCATAATCTAACATTTTTTTAAACACAATACAACCACATACGTTTATAACACGCGCACACTCATCCCTATGAACACATACACGCACACCCTACCCTTATGATTATCTCTAGAAAACTGGGCCAGCATATATTGAGATTGACGAAGTCACCACGGATGTCTCGCTATCGACAAGTACGTCGCCTATCACTGAAAGAATAATTAGCTATAAATACGAGCACCTGTGTCAAATCTAAAATCGGATAGACTGGTTTTACCACAAGAAACCTAACCAGTTGAACTACGCTCACTTCGCATCATAATCTAACATTTGAGCCCGTCGTCTCCAACATCCTCCTCACCTGTGTTCACCGCCCACGGCGTCCTCCTTGCCCATGGCCACGCTGCCCTCCCGACCGCCGCCTCTGCAGTGCCCTCCTAAACGTCAAATCAGTATGATGTATTGGCAAAGCCAGTAAAAAGGGAATCGAAAGTAGATAGGGACTTCCACTGTAGATGTGGTTTTATACCTTGATGAATTGGTACCTTATAGCATAGCGAATTTACTTTTCTTTCGAAAGTATACATCAACCTGTAGTGAACCGGGCCACCGAGCTTGTCGTCGCGCTCGTCCTCTCCACCGTGCCCACCTCGCTGACAGAGAGAAAAGAGAGGTAGGTATATGACAAATGAGGCCCATGGTTATTTATTTTTTTATTGGATTGTCACGTTTGTGTTACGTGTATGTCACATAGGACAAAAACTGCTTCGGATTGAGCTAGGGGGTAATTCGTCCAGTACCAATAGTTCAAGGTTTAAAAGGTCCAATTTTATGGTACAGGACAATAATTCGTATTATCGTAATAGTTCAGAGGATAATTCGAACTTTTTCCTAAAATTAAAGCATCATAATGAAAATGAATTGAGATGAATATCTTCACAAACCAATTGGTTCCACTAGCAAGCTCTTGTATTATTAAATACTAGTATTATACTAATATTAGGATCTACTTGAAGAAAAATATATGTGATAATATTATGCGATCGATAAACCTTTTAAGTTGAGAAAAAGAACGGCTAAGTTATACCTTCATGAGAACTATAATTATTAAAAAAACATTTATAAAACATTTCGATAGTGTTGAACGTTTAACATGCTAATAACTAGATGAGTGTGTGCGTATATATATAAACGCTTATGTATGTACTATATTTTTTAAAAAAAGGAAAGAATTTTTTTTCATAATTATTGTTGAAAGCTCACAAACCAAGTTGACGGACGAAAATGAGACAACAAATAACCACCACCACAACCCCAAAACGCATAACAATTGTAGCAAATTAGATCCACATGTGTCCTTCAAGTGATGAGAGAAGTATAACGAAATTATGTGACGGATATTGTATGAAAATTGGGGGTGCATGTTAGGAACGGCAACAGGGTGCATGTGCGCCAGCGGGGTGTGGGTGTGTGCTTGTGCATGTGCAAAGGCTGTTTGCCCGTTGGTGGTACATGTGACCAACACAACACAACACAACACAGGTCGACGCGCTTGTGTCGCCCTGTCTCTCACTCTCTCTGCCAGCCAGCGCCAACCGCAACTGAAAAAAGAAAAGAAAAAAAAATCATCAGCAACGCAAGGATGGCAACAAAAGGACAGCTCCAGATCCAGCTGCAACCTGCAAATACATAGTTGGTGCATAGGTGGGTCGGCGCTCGTGCGCTGCATTTATTTTTGTTTTCGTCTGTTCCTATTTCGTTCCTTTTATGTATATTTTGAATCTAAGTTGTTGGCGCACAGGTGGATGGGTTGATAGAATATTTTGTTTTTGGAACAGCAATTAGTTACCAGCTTTTGTAGGGGAATTTAACTATTTGCCAAGTTAAGAATTGGCTATTCTTGAAATGCCATTTTAAAACCGTCCCTATATTTTTATTAAGAACAAGTCTACTTCACCTCTGAAGTATTAAGACTGGTCTACATAACCTCTTGAGGCACGAAACCGGGTACCCTATTTCTAAAGTATCAAAACCAATTTAAATAACCCTCCAGAGTGGTTTTATATATGATTTTGTTGTGTACACGATGACATGGCAATGGTTTTGATCTCTTCGACCATAGAGGAGACTATTATAATAGACTAAGCATTTTATTCACAAGTAAAATTGGCTAAGAATGATGTAAACTAATATTAATATATACTCCCTCATCCCATAATATAAGGCGTCCAAGCATTTTCAAATTTTAACTTTTAAAATATTTGACCAATAATTAGTATAATATACATTAAATTTTATTTGTTGAGAATATTATTATTGCATTGATATTTGAATATTATTATTGCATTGATATTTGAATTTATCTTTATATGATTATAATTTTGTTGCTATAAACCTTATAGTACATGAGAAATTATAAGCTCACCATATCAAGTTTTACCATGCCTTATGTCAATGTCAAGCATGAAGCATACCTCATATACATGGGTTCGTGGAATACGAAAATACCATATATCTAATAGTATATGAGAATGTATCTTTTGGTTAAGGACATATGGCGGATAAAGAAGGAAATCATCTTCCCGAAATAAAAGGTGTTCTGGATAAGAAAGGAGAAACGAAGTCCTACTCGAACACTACAAGGACTACTCGAATCGTATCCGTACTTGTCTTCCTAGTTCTACTTGAACAAGAGGATATCCAAGGATATAAATAGAAGACCCTCTAGGAGAAGAGGGAATAGGTTAGAATACAAGCCAATTCAGATCTAAACAATCCGAGACAAGCCTAGACAAACCCAATCTGGAGCCACAAAGGCCGACATGAGGGATCTAGAGCTACATCCAATCTCGTCGAGTTCATATTCGAGAAAGAAAACTATACTAGTCGTCAACTATGTATGAGAGCTCCATGTCGCCAAGCCGTCGACGACTAGAATAGATCATGCCAAATATTATACTCGTGTGATATTGATATATAAAGCCAACACAGGTTTAGGCCAACAGGAGTAGGGCAATTACCTGTTAGTTAAGGGGTCTGAACTTGTATAAAAATCCCTGTCTCCCGTCTCTTTTACTTTAATCTCGCGTATACCCTAGTTCCAACGATCCCATACTTTACAAATATCGTCTGTGGGTGTAACCCATCGACACCTTATATTATAGGATAGATGGGAGTAATAATTTTTAGGCTTGCCGATCAGTGAGTGAAAAGCAGTAGTTAGATCAACATAAGTTTATTAGACTAATCTTTGTGCCATGCAAGCTAATACTGCTGTCATGTAATCATTTACATGGCAAAACCACCTACAAAACTATCCTAGGGGTTATTTGAACCGGTTTTCATATTTCAAGGGATAGAATATCTGGTTTCATACTTTAGAGGTTAAGTAGACCAACCCCAATACTTTAGGGGGTTGAAGTAGACTTATTCCATTATTATTATCGGAGAGAAAATAGTGCTTAATTTCTTTTTTCCGCTTTCGCCTCTATTAGTTTCTCCCACACCCATTCTCCGCCTCAGTATGCTCCCATCCTGAATGACCATGAAGTTTTACACAGTATAAGACCATGCTTCTGGAGCACATCAAACTTAGCAACGTGTATGCCGTGTGCACAGTGACAATCTTCTTCTTCGGCATTGACATCAAGCACCTTGTCCATGATCCAAGGTTGACCATGGTGATACTAGAGAGTGTGGGGCCATTAGGAGACAAGCCCGAGCCAAGGCACCTGAGTTTGTGACGCTCCTTAAACAGTGGTGAGCGCGTCCTGAAGAGCATAGAGGGAGTTAGCTTGGAGGAGTATATGGGTGTGGAGCTCATGGGTGACGCTTTAGTTGGAGACAACACGGAGGTAATCAGAAAGAGACCCATTTTCGAAGGAGACGACCTTCTTATCAAGCGCGCACGGTGGCAAAAGGAAGGTGTAGGAGGTGGCAGCACCGCAGCCAAGGAGGAGCGTGTTGTGCCACGTAGACGGAAATGTTAAAAAGACTTAAGCAATCTTCTTTCTCTGATGATAAAATGGTATGAACAACTATATAAAAAAAGTATTTGAAGAGTGGCTATTTTCTATAGTAATAAATAGTTAAACTCATTAGATACAGTATGCACACATTTCCAATGCTGGGTTGTTTTGGCATACGTGAAAACCGTCATAACAGATAATTGCTAACAGGCCAAGCCCTGGGCTGATCCATTAATAGTTTGGGCTGGGCTTCAAAATATCTCTTTCTTCTGGGGAAATTTCGGGTCCAGATTCCATGCATCAGCCCATCCGGCTGGCTTCCTGGGCCTACCCCTGATGACAGATTGACACAGGAACGTCCATTTTGATCCTGGTCGCATGGCCCAAAATTTGAACATATATATTTTCTCTCCGTATAATCTACTAGAAAATAAACACAACTATTGGCATGTAAGTTAGTTAGCCCGTGTATAATATTTATAACTCAGCTAGAACAAAAAATTTATATAATTTTTACACGAGTTATATCATACTTCTAAAAGGATCTATTAGTGGATTTTAATTTTCTACTTGTCGAAAATGAAAATGAACTAAAGTAGGTTTGTAATTTATGATTATCAAATATTTTTTGGATCGATACTATGATGTTTAACTTTGACAAATAATTATACATGCTATTGGGAAAAAAAATAAAGAAACAATATGTTTTCTCAAAACTGTAGTGATTTCATAAAACCTATAAATTTGCACACGATTCCTTAAAATTTCTAGTATTAGCTTAAAAAATATATTATAAAATGAATGGTTTTAATAACATAAACAACCTTTTACATTATTTATGTCATTTTTTTCTAATTTTTATTTTTATTTTATTGAAATATAGGATATTAGTGTGGTCAGTGCACCTGGCTCAGTTTTTAGTTTAACCTATAGTATGTAGTTTTTATGTAAGTACTTTTTGCAAATTTCTTTGTACTTGATTCTTTTTTCCCCTCGTTTTACGGCTTGTTTTTGTGCACGGGATGGATTAATTAAGGCAATACGCAAGGGCCCTGGCGATCAGGCCCAGCTGCACTGAGTTGTATAGCCCGGTGTTTGTTATTTCTTTTTCTTTCGCTTTTCACGGCACAACTTAGGGTCGAATAAGATGCGCGCATTACCAATAGCTCGCAAATTACTGCCCCACGTGAACCAGATTAGTAGATATCACGCTAAAATTTGGTTACTACTATTAAAATTTGTTTTACTATCAAATTCTGTCAGACCAAACCAATTCTAGCTAGGCTGCGCTCTAAAGTGTTGATGGATGATTTAAGGACACAAACAGACGAATTAAATATTATAAATTTGCTGAGTCGATTAAAAATATTCACTATACTGATCAAGAAAGTTTTTGCAAAAAATCATAACATTTAGAAAGCTTGAAAAGTATGCCCAAGAGCTTGAAAAATCATAACCCTTTAAGTCCATGCACTTCAACGTTTCGTGATAACTTGTGGGCCACAAGAAAAATGTGATAACTTTAGCCCATTTACAGTTAAAAGGTGTCATTTTTATATTTTTAAGAGTGTCACATAAACAACAAAAAGAATTTAATTGATTATTATTTTTTATCTAAGTTTCACATCGGATCGGATCTAACTCAATGTTTTCATTTAACACCACATATTTTTTCATTTGATTGCACTTTGGACGGGGTCTGCTATTTGGGCAGGCCTTTCCATGAGCAAGCAAGAACGAGCTAGCCTAACCATCGTCCTTTTGGTCACTGCTGACTGCTGTCCACGAGATCACAATGGCGGAGTGCGGATTCAGCGTCCGCGTCTCAATTGTAGTCGTCGTTAACCTCACACCGTTGATTTGATTTTTTTAGAATAGAGTATTTTTTATCCAGCCTTTACATCCAACCGGATATATGCATCCTTTTAAATTGGAAACTTAGCCTCTCAAATAAACCCAATCTGAAATTCGCTCATATGAAGATTTGAACTTAGGACCTTGGGGTGCTACTTAGGTCACTGTAATCACTAGGTTATGTGCCCTTTCACAACCTCTCACCGTTGATGCCACCATCCTGACATCTTCAGCCGTATCCATGATTCAGCCGCCGCCGCTGTCAACATCTCCATGTCTGTGACCCAACAGTCACCGTCGCTGCCTCTGATATCTCCGCGTCTATGGCCCAACCATCGCCATCGCCATTGCCGGTCTCTCCACAATCTCACGATCTCTTATCAAATTCCGGTCAATGGGAGATCAACTTTCTCCCAGCACCCCGACAAATTGTCCTAGAGCTGTTCTTTTTTCTCCACACACACTCGCACTTAGCTCTGAGTGAGAAGGGGCAGCGTCCCGAGATCGGACAAACTCGCGTTCCTCTATGGAACCCCGTGGTGTGTGGTCGTCCGCACCACTGTCCTCGATCTCGACGTCGACCATGTTCACATCGCATGGAGAACTTGAATCGGAGGATTCCACGTCATCCAGGCCACGAAGGATAGATGGCTCATCGGGATCGATTCCAATGAATCCCACCATACGATCTGAAGGGTTGTCGTCCATGGACGTCGCACGAGATCGATTTCTACGAGTATGGATCGGACAACATGGAACTCGGGTGATCGTTTCCACAAGTTTTAAGAACATTTTGCAGTTTGTTAGGGGTGACTCTTGGTTTTGTGTATTGGGCACCACTCCTTATACAGAGAAGTACGTTGAATCCCTTGCTCATCACAGGCGTCGAGTTCAGCTTTTGCTTAGATATTGACATGACATCCAGCCAACGGGTGACTAGATGTCTTGTGGATTGGACAACATGCACCATCCTTATCGACAGATTTCCTTATCAGCACACACTTGCCGGCTGAAGTCGACGACTGGGCTGCTTGAGGGTTCTTGTCGATAAATTGGGTTTTCGGCGTCTCGTTCTCGGGTCGAATCGGAGAGGCAGCCAGTGAAGTGGGCGTGTTCGCTCGCGCCATTGTCATAACCACGCTCTCGGTATCTGCTAAGAGTGGCGAGATCAGGACGCTGACGAAAACCGAGAAGACGATGGACCGACTTGGACCATGGCGAAGGCTAGCTGGCCTGGATCTCCTCAGCCAGATTGGTTGTAGAAGCCTTCATCGGCAAATTCTGTTCTTGAACTCATCTCGTCGTAACCTTGAAGCACCGAGTTCCCTACCTGGTTCGCCATTGTCAACGTATTGATCGCTGACCAGGGTATTTGTAGAATTTGTAGAGTATGGGGATCGTCAGAACCAGGGTATTCGCGAGAGTAGATCAAGCAGACAAAAGACAAAGATTTATATTGGTTTGATAGAATAGCTAACTGATTTCATTGATTAGAAGCTGCTGAGAACGGCCCTGCGAGATCTATTCGGTAAGTACGGCGAAGACTTCTTCTGGATTGCTTCTAGGTGTAGATTTTGTTCTGATTTGTGACTAGTTACCCTCCTAGACCATGAGGGTCTTGCTTATATAGCAGAGATCTCCCTCTTCTCCAAGTAAAACTCGAAAAAATAGAACGAAACTCGGCTCAAGAAAACCTTATCTTTTTCGATTATGACTCTGACACCTTCTATTTCGGAAAGATAATATTTTTCTCTTTCAACCGTATTTCTTTGATTAAAAGACACCTTATCGTATACTATCGGGTATCTGGTTTCATCGTATTTTATTAATTTGAAGATTCTGACAAGGAGTATCATCAATATTATCTAGTTTCCATCGGCGGTCGCCAGCCCAAGACTTCTTGTTACTCAAAGCACCCTGCAACCTACTACGATTGGACAATCAAATGGATGGTGACATAAAGCAGTCCAAGAAACCCATCAAAGACTTCTCGTGAGTTGGGAGCATAACAACTTCGACGAAACAAGCATGCTAGAGCATCTTCCGTCCCACGGCACACCCCGATCCCACTCAATGTCTTGACGTTAATAATATGGATGAGTTCGTTTGTTACTTTTCCAACTAACCTCTCTCGTTTTTCCTGTGCATACTTTTTAAACTGCTAAACGGTATATTTTTTGTAAAAATTTTCTATACGAAAGTTACTTAAAAAAATCATATTAATACATTTTTCAAAAAAATAGCTAATATTTAATTAATCATGTGTTAATGAGTCGCTCCGTTTTACGTGCGTAAAAGATTAGTTTCCAAGATCAACATACGAACTCAGCCTAGAAAAAGACATCAAGGACCATAAAAAAAAACTAAGTGTGAACCCCGCATGGTATTGCGGAAAAATTATATGACAAAATAGTAAGTGTAAGTTGTAAAATTTACTTTTTTTACTAAAAATATGTTTTTTTCATGTGCTTTCTATATATATCTTGTATTTTAATCAATTATTTAAAGTTATAAATGATTGAAATCTATTATGTGGCTTTTTGAAACACTACTACAAATACGATTTTTCCAAACGGTTAAAATCGATTTTCGCATGCGGTTGGCCGGCCCGCATGCGAGAAAAGGTCTGCGAAAATCGTCATTTTTTCATGCGGGCAGCGCAACCGCATGCAAAAACGGTCACCTAAGCCAACCGCATGCGAAAATATTTTTGGTGAAAAAAAATAAAAATCCAAAAAATCCGAAACCCCAGCCCCGTCGCCGTCGCCGCCCGCCGTCACTCCCTAGGGCGGTGGATCCAGCCCTCCTGAGGGCTACGCCGCCGGATCCGCCGCCCTCGCCGTCCGCCATCGTCGCCGACGCTGTCGCCGAGGCCTCCACGCCACCCGTCGAAGCCATCGCGGCGCCGAGGCCGTAGCCGCTCCCGAGGACGGCGGATTCGGCCTTCCCAAGGGCGGCACTGCCAGATCTGCCGCCCTCGCCGCCCACCGTCGCTGTCGCCGATGCCATCGCCCAAGAAAGACCGACGGATCCGGGCGAAGGAGGGCGGTGGCCGGCAGATCGGGGAGAGGAAGGATGACTGTCGCCCGATCTGGGCGAGGGAGGGCCGCCGCCATCGCACAAGCCCGCCCCCGCCGTGGCCCTCGCCCGCCGCCGCCACTGGAGTCTGCGCCCACCGAGCCATGCGGGGTGCACGCTCCTGGCCGCCTCGGCAGCGGCGGCGTCGCCCGCTCCCGGTGCCTCCTCGTCATCAGCGGCGGCGGCGGCGGCGGCGCCGAGGATGGAGCTGCCCGCTCCCGGCCGCACCTCTCCTTGTCGTCGGCGGCGCCCTTTGGCCGGCCGCCTGCCGCTGCCCACTCGGAGGGAGAGAGAGATTGAGGAGAGGAGAGTGAGAGGAGAGGAGGAGAGGAGAGAAAGAAATATTTGGAGAGGGAGAGAGAGGAGAGGGGTGAAAAAAATTGAAGTGCTGAGGAGGGAAAGAGGGAAAATGGGAGAAAAAAGAGAAGATATTTTTGCATGCGGACCACTTAAGGGCCCGCATGCAAAAATCGATTTTCGCATGCGGCCTTTTAAGAGGACCGCATGCAAAAATCGACCTTTATTTTCGCATGCGGCTGCTTAAGAGGTCCGCATGCGAAAATCGATTTTTGCATGCGGACCTTTTAAGAAGCCGTATGCGAAAATAAAGGTCGATTTTTGCAGATGCGGTCAGTTATGGTCCGTTTGTAACCTAGTGAGAAACTCGTCCAGGAAAATATATTTTGTAGTAGTGAAAGAAGAGAGACAATTTGCACCTTTGATGAATTATCTCAAGGCTAAAAACAATGAAGATGACGTGGCATCATGGGAGAAGAGATAAAAACAATTGAGGCTAAAAACCATTAGCATTAACTATATATTTAGCGTGGATGACCTTCATAGATATAGATATATATAGGATTAGATGTGGCCGGCCCTTTGCTTCAGCTGATTATTTTTTTCCTGCAATTCAATCAGGTTGTGTGTTCCTGGTACCCTGCCACCGGTCTAGTGGACTCTTTCATGTTGTCATGGAATTAGGCCTTGTTTAGTTCCCAAGTTTTTTTTCAAACTTTTAACTTTTCCATCACATCAACCTATCATACACACACAACCTTTGAATCACATCATTCCAATTTTACAATCAAACTTCCAAAAACAACCTAACTAAACTCACCCTTAATCCATAACACCACCAGTCCGACCTGCTCCAACTCTTGCGACTGCACGGATAGCGAAAAGATGGCAGGAGCCATGGCGAGCGCTAGCAGCGGTGTGATCAACTCCATCATCACCAAGCTCACCGTGTTTGCAGAAGACGAGTATGGCCATGGCAAGCTCAAAGGAGTCCGGAAGGAGGTGCTCTACCTAGGGGATGAGCTCAACAGCATGAAAGCTCTTGTTGAGAAGCTGGATGACATGGATCAACTCGACGGTCAAGCCAGAGAGTGGAGGAACCAGGTGAGGGAGATGTCCTATGATATTGAAGATTGTATTGATAGCTTCATGTACAGCATCACTGGCAAGAACGATGGAAGCAGAACTGGTTTTGTCCGGAAGATTGTTAGGTTTCTGAAGGACCTAAGGGTGCGCTATCAAATTGCCGCGAAGATCCAGGAAATCAAGACTCTTGTAAATGAGGTGAACGAGCGGCGCATCAGGTACAAGCTTGATGGGTATGTCATGCCTGATTCCAGTTATGTTCATGTAGATCCCCGAGTGGTCGCAATCTATGCAGAGGCTGACAGTCTTGTGGGTATTGACACCCCGAGAGATGAGGTTATTAAATTATTGCTTATGAGTGGAGAGCAAGAGTTGAGGGTGGCTTCCATCGTAGGATTTGGAGGCCTTGGCAAAACCACACTTTCAAATCAAGTGTACCACAAGCTGAAAGGAAAATTCTGCTGTGGAGCATTTGTATCAGCGTCTCAAACACCGAATGTTCCAAGGCTTCTAAATCAAGTATTATTGGAACTCATGGGACAAAGCTCTCCTCACATCAACGACTTGAACAACTATCTCAGGAGTATTAGAGAATATCTTCAAGACAAGAGGTAGTTTTCTTCTTGTGTGATGGAACGGCACACTCTGAATTTTTCATGCTCTTGTCTCACCATATGCTACTGCATAAATTTTGGTTATGGGTGTTGATAAACAAATTTATTTTCACTATTTCAAAATAGAGTAATACATTTGACATCATCATTACTTACATAACATTAATAACAATAAGTTACTAATAGTTATTAATCCATGCATTCTACAGCCTAATAGTGTTTCATATATTTACATATAATAGGTAATTATTTTTTCCGAAATTATATATAAATGGTTAGTGAACACCTTTTGTTTTGTTAATTCATATACAAATGGACTTTAAATTTTATAATTATTAATTCTTAATTTCAGTTATGGAAATGTATATGTCCACATGCAAATGAAAGCATTTTTCTTTAAATTAATATTTAACATATTAAACAATTAAATTCATTGATTGTTGTCAAATTCATTGTAAACCTAAATGACTCTAAAATAAGTACCTCATTTAAACTTTTGTTTTCTCGTTTTGAGTATGTATATGTGCTCACTCAAGCTCATTGACCCAGCCCAATCAGGAATTTTTGCCTCTAAAATCAGCAACACAGTACATCATTTAAAATTTAGAGGGAAAAACAGCAAAACATTAATTATAAACTATAAAGCTCTAAAAAAGGCTCAAGAATGTATATGTGCTCGCTCAAGCTCATTGACCCAGCTCCATCAGGAATTGTTGTAGCTTAACTTCCGACAACTTTTTTTTATTATTTAACCTGTTAATAATGATTTTTATTATTAAACCTTGTGGTCAGCTATTTTCAAAACTGAAGCTTTTTTCCCCTAAAAAGTTCATTTATTCTTGGACTTCTCTTAAGATAATGGAAAGGTGATTACATCTCTGACCTTTGCCTAAGCATATTTACAATATATTATTAGATAGCTGTAAAACTTCAATTACCAATTTTAACTAGGTTGAAGAGTTCACTTGCCTCATGTGTGTATATGTTAATTTATATTCAGGTACTTCATCGTAGTTGATGATATATGGGATTCCTCCACTTGGAACATTATTAATTGTGCATTTCCAAAAAACAAGCATGGCAGTAGAGTACTAATTACTACGAGGATATACTCTGTTGCTGTTGCTTGTTGCTCGTATCGCAAAGAGTACATTTACAACATGAGACCTCTCGATGAGGGAGACTCGAGAAGACTCTTTTTCAGTAGAATAATTGACAGAGAAGCTTGCCCAGAGGCATTCAATGATATTTCAGCCGATATTCTAAAAAGATGCCGTGGTTTACCTCTTGCCATCATTAGTATATCTAGCCTACTAGCTGGTCAATCAAGGGCAACGTGGGAATATGTAGGAAAATCTCTGGGCTCCATGTTTGATGTAAATTCTCAATTAGAAGACATGAAGCAGATATTGGACCTTAGTTACAAACATCTCCCTCAACATCTTAAGACATGCTTGCTATACCTTGGTATTTATCCAGAGGACTACACAATAGCAAAAAATGATTTGGTGAGGCAATGGATAGCAGAAGGTTTTGTGAGTACAAGCCATCGATTGGATGCAAATGATGTTGCGGAAAGTTACTTCAATGAGCTTGTCAACAGGAGCATGCTCCAACCTGTGATGGCAGACTTCAGCCATGAGGTATTGTCCTGTAGAATACATGACATGATGCTTGATCTTATCAGATCAAAGTCTGCACAAGAAAAGTTTATTACTGTAATAGACACTCCCTCAGCTATGACTGCAATGCATAAGAACATCCGTCGAATCTCCATCCAGTATGAAAATGAAGAGCATGGCATGAGACTAGCAACAATCAATGGGTCTCTATCACAAGTTCGATCGATCGCAGTTTTTAGGCGTGTTTGCCAGGCTTCCTTTATGGAGTTCAAGTATATCCGAGTACTAATCCTCAAGCATCTGGATGCAGAAGACCTGAGCCTTACCGGTATGTGCGAATTGTTTCTTTTAACATATTTGAAAATTGTGCTAGTATTCCGCTGCAAGAATTTGGAGCTACCTAGTCAAATTGCGAAGCTACGGCAATTGAAAACAATAGATATATCTGGAGAACATGTAGAAACGGTGACAATCCCATCAGAGCTTATTACTTTGTCCCAATTGGAGCATCTATCTGTCCCGTTATGTTCGGTGTTGCCAAATGGGATTGGCAAGTTGACATCTCTGCGTACCCTAGAAAATTTCGATTTGGCAAGAAACCCGGTGGATAATATCAAGGGCATCGGTGAGCTGACCAACATGCGCGATCTTAAACTCGAATATAGCGCCATAAAATGGCCCATGGATGAGGAGAGACGAATGGATGCCATGCGATCTTCCCTTGAAAGGCTCTCACATCACAGCAACCTAAAGAGCCTTGATCTGTGGAATAGCAACCTGCAGTTCCATGCCTTGAGCACATTGTCCCCTTCACCTCGCCATTTTCGCAGGCTCCATCTGCACGGCTGCATGTTCCCTAGGATCCCCAAATGGATTGCTCATCTCTATAACCTCTACAGCTTGAAACTTGAGGTATGGGAGGTATTGCACAAGGAAGATGATGATGATGTTGGTATCCTTGCAAGGTTGCCCTCCCTCATTGACCTCAAATTGAGAGTCGTTGAATGTCCAAAAGAAAGGGTCAAAATACGTGGCACCACCAGCGCATTTCAATCTCTGGAGCACCTTCAGTTCTCCTTCCCTAAACTATTCTTGGCCTTCGAGACTGGGGCTATGCCTAGGCTCCGCAAGCTCAAATTATCATTTGATGTGAGGTTATGGAGTCAGCAAAGAAATGGTGTGTGGCTGCCATTTGGTATCGAGCACTTGCCGGCTGGCCTCATGGAAATCCGTTTAATAATTAATCATTTCTGTTTCAACAAGCATGACATGGACGTGGCGAAATCTGTGTTGAGGAATGTGTTTGATGCACGTCATCCCGGGACTGATTTGATGTTTGAAGGCCCTGAATGGATTGATTTTGATTGGCCTTCAAGTGACCATGATGCTTACTCCTACACAGAAGAGGCTAGCTAGTATCTAACCGATGGCCAACCTAACAACACATGCTGGTTTCAACTTCTGGTCATTATATATATTGATAAGCACCTCCATCATCTGTAATATTTCAGTCATGTACTGTTAGAGTATATTTCAAAAATCACAGTGATGATTAATAGTTTGTGATGAACTAATGACCGTAAATTTGATATCAGAGATGCATGGTAGTGGTTTGGTGTTTGAAAGAGCGAAGTGTCATAGCACCAGCGTTTGACCGGAGTGGGACTTGTGGTCAGACTAATGGCACATATGCAGTCAGACTAGCATGGTAAGGTCGGCCAGACCAGTGGATGGTATGGTAAGACCGATGCCAGCTCGGTTTGAAAAATATGACTTTGACTTGAAAGTTTTGCAAGCGATGTTGCGCCGGTTGAATCGGAGGAGAGTCTAGTCAGACAAACAGGACGACCAGTTGAACCACCATTGTCGGTGTGGTCTAACCGGTGTATCTAAGGTGGTAGTCAGAGTAGTTCTAGTTAAGACTTGGATTCAATTGGATTAAGGAGAGTCCAGCGTGGTGTCAATGTTTATGGTTCCTATTTCATCCATGTATATAATATATATGATATTTATGTTAATTTGAGGAAATAACTTGTATGGATATGGTTTCTTTATGTACTCACTAGCAAGGTGCTCACACGTTACAAGATAAACATTATATGATTAGAGTTCATTTTTCATGATATGAGGCTTTTAAGAAAGAGTAAAATATGCCGCAAGTACCACAACTTGTAAGGTGGGTGCAACTTAGTCACCGATCTTATAAATTTTCCAAATGAGTCACTCAATTTGTTTAAGGGCGTAAATCTAGTAAAATATGTGCTACATGTGTTATTTATGCCAAAGTGGACGCTACATTGGCAAATGTAGCAATCAATTGGCGAAAGCAATACATTTTGTACAAAAGCCCTTCTACTCTTTTACTCTTTGATAATTTAAGGGGCAATTGCTCATTTGACCCTGTTCTAAAGTCTAACTACCAATTTGATCCTAATTTTTTTTAGGTTTGCTCATTTGACCCTGTTTGTCAAAATCGAAGATTAAGGCTGACCCTATTTTGTGAAGGCAAGATAACAGTGTTACCTAAGGGGCAAGTTATCGTTTTTGCCCTTGCTTATTTGATCCTGTTGTATAAATTTTTTTTTATTCGAACAGTTTTCACATATTTGTAAAAAATTTGGTATAGCTTTGATATATTTGAGACAAGTTTGATATATTTAGCTTCATTTTGACAAATTTGGCTTCAAATTGATAAGTTTGACTTCAGTTTGAATGAATTTTGATAAAATCAAATTAATAAAATTTGATATAATAATGGCTAACTTTTACAAAATTTTTCACAACAAATTGTCTTATTTTTGTCCATCCCAAATTACATCCAAGGAAGAAAACACAAATATAGCAAAAAGACAAAGAGCCAAGGCAATGTGTCGGGAGCACGAGCGCCACCGTCGCCGCTCTCGCTGCGTGCTGCTGCTCCTCCACCCCGAGTACCGTCTGCCACGCTGGCCTCCCGAGTTGAATGATTGAGTATATGAGAAGAGAAATTTGGGATAGGATTATTGTTTACTTAGGGGCGTTTGGGTTAGTTCAGCTGGTAAATTCATTTCTTTTCTAAATGAAACCCTAACCGTGTAGTGAAAACAGGGTCAAACGGTAACCTTGATTTTAAAAAACAGGGTCAAATGAGCAAACTTAAAAAAGTGAGGTTAGGTTAGTAGTTAGGCCTCAAGACATGGTCAAATAAACAATTGTCCCACAATTTAATTAGTCTACTCGTGTGCTATTGCCCATAGTCTCAGGTTTGTTGGCATCAAGGTAATAAATAGCGTTTATAGTGGCGGCCCCCTACCGCTACCGCTACAACGTAACGGACTGGATATAGCATGTTAGAACTTGACGGCCACTATTTTGATTTAGCAGCCCGCTATAGTAGCCGTTATTCAACTTAATAATAGCAGGCCGCTATAGCGTGAGCCTATTTTATATAACCACTAACCATAACAAATGATGAGTTTATTAGTTGTTTTGTCTCCTAAAACTTTGTATTCTTGTGTGTCCTAACATCTAATGAGTAGACTATCATGTTTGCTTCTCAATTTAATTCAAGTTGGAATTAGACATCAGCTCTTTGAGTGTTATTAAATCTCTACTTATCCTCATAGCTTAAATGCTTATTGATCTATCACTAATATTAAGATATATATATATATATATATATATATATATATATATATATATATATATATATATATATATATATATATATACACACTCAAATATGTATGATAATTAAATGCTGCTATTGAAACTTAGAGTCCGCTATAGCGCCCGCTATCTGCGATCCGCTACATAAGCATCAATTCACTACCGACCCACTATACTCTATTTATTACCTTGGTTGGCATGCATGATCAAATGGTGCTAGATCTACCAAGTCCACCTTAGCAAAAATAATACGCATGGCACGTTTTTTACTAGATTTGAACCCCAAAACAGATTGAGTGACTTATTTGAGCAATTTATAAGATGAGTGACTAAATTACATCAATCTTGCAAGTGGTGCTATCTGAGGCCATTTTACCCTTTCCGAAAATATATTCTCCATGTAAACTTACCAAATAGCTTTTTGAAAATATTCTGTTTCTTATCCAAAACAGTCCATTTCTTATGGACCAGCCCCAACACCAACAAATCTGAGACAACCAAACTGCAGGTTTAGCTCCGTCCTAGATATTCAAATAAACAGTTTAGTAGACTTGTAATGCCTTTAGAACCACAATAAATGTAATGTAATCAAAGCTATAAAGAGATAAAATAATATGTTTCTGTTGGTGATATGCCCTAGAGGCAATCATAGAGATGGTTGTATCACATACTATGTTTACATCTTTATTATACATTGTTCCTTCAAATAGATAACTCATTATTGATTAATGAATATGTGATTTGTTCATGAGACTATTTATGTTGTATGGAGATACCAAATTAATAATGTGAACACATGTTGAGGAACATGTTGTTGGATAGACCCAACATGAGACACTGCGAGAGCTATATGTGATGTGCCATCAGTGGTCTCATATTAATGTTGGTGTAGAATCCTTAGACCTGAGATTATCATGGTTCCCGACATGTGTAGTAACTTGCTTAGGGGCTGCCAAACATTACTCCGTAACTGAGTTGTTATAAAAGTAGTCTTCGGGCATGCTATGAAACATGTAGTGAGATATGAATAATCAAGATGAGATTTGCCCCTTCCTTGGAGAGAGATCTCTGGGCCCCTCGATATTATAGATTATGAAAGTACATGGTCATGCCAAAAGTGATTGAGGAGTCAATTGCAGGTTAAATAATCTATTACAGGATTGAGTAAATGATTGAGCTATTAAAGGATAACATATATCTAGTCTTGAGTTTAATCGATATCATGAGGCAAAGGGGTTCATACAAGTATACACTAGAGGTTCAGCCGATATGATTTTTATGTATGCCCGGTGGGTCAATATGTTCTACTAGGGGCCGCTGTTGACACATGGACTAAAAAGGTGTTTTCGGATTGTGGCCAAGTGTATATGAACCTACAGGGTCACACACTTAATGAGCCGGAATAAAGGGATTTGATGAAGATCCAGTATATGCTTAATTCGGATAGAGATCCGAGTAAGATTCCTATGGGCCTCAGAGGTCCAGTTATGGATCCTATATATTCTTCGGGTGATGAGGCTGATGGCGTGTGAGAAACCCTAGCTGTCACACCTCTCCCGAGCAAAACCCTAGCCACGCACGGGTGCTAGCACGTCCGTGCGACATGTTCCATCCCTGAACGTGTGGATACGGTAGAGGCGCTGCTGGTCTGTGGTGTTGATCGGCGTGAAAGCATGGCGAGGCGTACGCACGAGGAGGAAAAGGTCGGGCTGCTGCGATCTACTATTTCCTTTACATCGACGCGTGCTACGTTACCTTTGGATTCATAGCACCTATTTCCGCTACATAGCGCGTCGAGTAGAAAAAGCATTATCTAAAATCTTATGCGTACTAATTATCTAATTTCTAATTATTATATTAATTTATATGATATAAATTAGCTAGAATATAATAATCTATTCGGGGTCTTATATAGGCTTGATTATTATAATTTATAGGCTCAAAATATTATGAAAAATCAAGGCTATATTATGTCATCTTAAACCATTAAACAAGCATCAATAGCTAAATTAGAAAACAAATCAAACGTGAATAATTTATCATATAAAGAATAATTTATCTAGTGACCGCAATGAAACATTATAAATAAAATAAACATGTATTATGTCATCTTTAATAATTCCACAAAAATATATAGCTAAATGAATATTACAAAGAGTCACAGCAATCATGAATTTTAGAGAAAAACATTTAAATCATGATGGCAATCATTAAAAAAACAACATTTTAAAAATAATGATGCTTGCATAGTTATTCTTATCTATCAATAGTATTCCTAGGCTACATGGTGCTCACACACATAGCACAAAACATTGCAGATGGGATATCTCCCACATGAGAAATCAAATTGGACACCAGAAGACTTTTCATTCAGAGTATGTATGTCACGTTCACCCAAGCTAACCATTATTAATAAATAATGAGAAAATCCAATACTTCAAAAAAAAGAGACCAGGTGCATCCTCACTAAAGAGAGACACTTGCTTGTAAAAATATCCATCCCGTTTTCTTTTGTACCAAGAAAAACTATCAAGATAAATTGAATGTTAGCAAACACTAATATACATATATTTATACATATTATTTCAGATTGAGACTATCAATAATGCACCGTGATAATTTTAAACCACTTATGAATCTTTTTTAGTTCTTACAACAATAATGGTCAGTGCCCTACTACATAAATAATTTTCACAACATCCACACATTTTTTCCACATGCGGCTCAAATGTACAGCCGTTTGTGGCGAACTCAGGGCTACCTCACCCTCATTGGCCGCTTTGGAAATAGCTTTTGCAATGGTTTTGCTACTAGAACTACTTGATGGAGTATTAACCCACAAACTAACTAACATTGAATCAGTTTAGCTATAAAAAACTATTTGATGTCCTAATTATATTTTTCTTATTTTTTCATTTTTATGGTTCTCTTCATACAAGTTATGTTTTGCTTTGACACGTATCAAGAGACGAAGGTCAATGATAATTCCATAAAGTCACTTAATTCATATTTTTGTAGTAGTTTCATGGGTTTTTTCACATCTTGTATATACAAGCAGCTCAAAATATGCGGTCTTCCATATCATGATAGTTATTTCTTCCTATTAAATTTATATTTTAAGACCCATATTAACTATATTTTTCTTTAAAAAACACCATAAGGATAGAAAAACAGTGTTCCATATATATATATATAGACACACGCGCGCACACACACACACATATACACACACACACACACACATATATATATATATATATATGCATATTTCTTCAATACATGCATATAACAAATTTATTGATTCACATGCAAGCATATAACAAATTGCATGCATGTCACTACTACAAAAACGATTTTTCTGGACAAGGCCTCCGATAGATTCCAGACGGGCCATAAGTGGCCGCACCTGAAAAAACCGATGCGGCATTATCCCGTGCGGGCGGCTTAAGTGGACCGCACGGGAAAATCCATATTTCCGTGCGGTCCCTTAAGTGGACCGCACGGGATAATGCCGCACTATTCCATGCGGCCCACTTAAGCGACCGCACGGAAATATGGAATTTTCCGTGCGGTCAACTTAAGCCGCTCGCACGGAAAGGGCCCGCTACTGTTGGACAATGTGACATTTTCAGGATTTTTCCTACTTATTTTCCTTCTCCTCTTCTTTATAATGCTATAATTTATATTGTGGGCTGGATAAAATAAAGTGGATTTTTATAAAAACACCTAGTTTCCATTTTCCTTGGTTTCACACAAAAATTCCTTATATTTTATTATCAGCAAAATAAAGAAAATCGGCCTGTCTGAAATTAGATTGAATTTTTAGGGGATCAAAACTAATAAAATAAATTATGGAAAACTTATATTAATTCATTATAAATAAGATAGTATTTTAATAAATTATGTTCCTTATACACTTTCATATAATTTAATGCTTTTTTGGATGAGGTACGAGTTTTGCCGATTAGGGTTTAGGGTTTAGGGTTTTGACCAATTTAATTGGGGATCTAGATGTAAAGATAAAATCATGCCAAAATTCCAGTGAGTCTAACATATTGAGTAGCATCCACATGAATTTTTCCATGATTTTATCTTACACCAATTAGTTTTAACAATTCACTAAGCTTATCTTTGAGTCTGTCGTCAAACGGTCATAACTCGAGTGTCCTTCGATAAAACGGCCATATCTTTTTCATACGGATTCGAAATCAGACATATAATATATCGACGGACATCTACAAAAAAGTTACATCCGTTGCTCCCCGACTTTGTCGGGTTCGGCGAAATCAAAATCTCGAAATTCCGCTTGCAAGATTGTGTTTTTGAGGTGAGAAGCTTCGGGACCCTTTTTGATAGAACTTTGAAAAATTCTACGGACCACATATTTCGTCCGTTCGAGCTTAAATTTTCTGTGGTTGGTTCCTGCGTGCTCCTATGTGTGAAAAAAATATTAGCAAAATAAAATAAAAATAAAAAAGTTGTTTTCTCTCTCCTCTACACTAGAGAGAGAAGAAAAATAAAAAGGTTGAACTGGATTTCCGTGCGGCCTCTTAAGCCGCCCGCACGGAAAGATAATCTTTCCGTGCGGGCCCTTAAGCCGCCCGCACGCGATGATTACCACCGCCTATATAGGGTGCGCGGGCTCCGAAAATTTCTAAGTCCCGACAAACCGCGGACTCCCCTCCACTCCCCTCCCCCTTCCCTCCCATCCCAGATCCGCCGCGGAAGAGGGGCGGCGACGGCGGCAGGCGATGGCAGCGGCCTCCCTCGGCTTCCCTCCACCTTCCCTTCCCTCCCAGTTCCGGCGGAGGGGAGGGGCGTCGGTGGCGGAGGGCGACGGCAGCGGCGGGCGACGGTGGCGGCCTCCCTCGGCTCCCCTCCCCCTCTAGCTCCGATCACGGCCGCCTCGTCCCCCATGGCCGCTCCTCCATGCCTCCACCGCCGCCGACTCCTCACCGACCGCCGCCTGCACCGACCGCGGCCGCCTCCTCCACCGGCCCTCCACCGGCCTCGGCCGCCTCGTCCCCCGCCGCCTCCACCGACCACGACCGCCTCCTCCACGGCCGGCCTCTACCGCCGCCTCCACCGACCGTGGCCGCCGTCACCACCGACTGCGGCCGCCTCCTCCTTCCAAAATTTGTTGTAAAATTTGTGATGATGTGAAATTTGTTGTAAAATTGTTGTAATAACATGTGAAATTTGTTGTAAAATTGTGATGATTTGAAATTAATTTTTAAATCAATTTGCAAGGAGGAGGCGGGTTAGGGTTAGGGTTAGGTTTTGATTTTGGGAATTTTTTTTTTGTGATTTTTCATTTTCGCGTGCGGACGGCTTAACGCGACCGCACGGGAAGATCGATTATCCCGTGCGGTCGGATTAAGCGGCCCGCACGGGATAATGGATCTTTCCGTGCGGGCCGCTTAAGCCGACCGCACGGGATAACCGATCTTCCCGTGCGGTTGGACCGCCCGCACGCGAAAATGGTCTTTTCCCAGACCTTCTCGCGCGTGCGGGCAGGCCTTCCGCACGGGAAGATGCCTTTCGGCCCGCACGGAAAAACCGTTTCTGTACTAGTGTGTGAACCAATTAAAGCAAGGAATCGATGATACAAATAAAATATTCATCATCAATAAAAGTTTCACGATGTTTCTTAAGAGAAAAAAGACACAATGCACATTGAATTAAAAAAGAGAATATCTTATTTTCATAATCTGTTAGACCTGTTTCCAAAACAAACTAATACACATGCCCATGCGAATATGCGAGCTATGTTCATATTTCACAAATATAATGTATAGTACAGTCATTCATTCACATCTCTAAATTGCCTAGTTCAGTTTTGAGAAAATTCGATCGATAGCAGAGAAAACAAGACAGTAATAAAAATAGCACAAAAAATGTTTCACTTTTGACTAGAAGCACATGCCGCTTTTTTTTTATTCGTAGCACTTCCGTGACAGCTACCGTTCGGTTAAGTGTTTAGCCATGAGTTGGGACGGAAAAGGACCAATTTGGCCTTGGACCAAGCTTCCGGTTGCGGCGAACCAGACCAAGTACCTGCGGTCCGACCTCAAGCACGGCGAGTTCACCGACGCCGAGGAGCAGATCATCGTCAAGCTTCACTCCGTCGTCGGCAACATGTAAGCAATGAATGACCTCTCTACGCCGTTTTGTCTACGTCGTCGGTGATCGCGGCGCAGCTGCCGGGGCAGACGGACAACGACGTGAAGAACTACTAGAAGACGACGAATCTGAAGAAGAAGCTGTCCAGGATGAGCATCGAGCCCGTCATCCACAAGTCCTTCTCGCACCTCATGACCGAGATCGCCACCACGCTGGCGCCGCAACCGGTCGCGCACCTCGCCGAGGCCACCCCGGGCTGCATAAAGGACGACGTACGAGATGCTCCACCTCCGCACCAAGAAGCGCCCCTTCGATTTCCCCTCGCCCACCAGCGCGTCCCTGCTTGCCGCGCCCTGCTTCCCCTCCGCACCGCAGGCCGACGACACAATCGAGCGTATCAAGTTGGGCCTGCCCCGCGCCATCATGAGCGATTCCTCCACCCTTGTCGTCGCTCCCGTGGACAAGCCGCCGGCGACATGTCCGAGGGGCCCGCCAGCATGTACGCCACGTACAACGGGGCGGCGCACGCGTAGGCCGAGTTCCGGTACGATGGAGTTGCCGCGCGCGGCAGGCTGCGTCCTTGTTAGCAGCGACAACGACGAGAGCAAATCAGGATGAGGAGAAATTTCTCTACTCGGTCAACACCGTTCGTGACTGGAAGTGCTACAAATAGAAAAAAAAAATAGATGGCGTACGCTTCTGGTCGAAAGCGGGAAGCTTTTTTGTTATTTTTTGGTACCGGCTTGTTTTTTTTTTCTATAGATCAAATTTTCTCTTCAATTTTAACCACATTTAATTACCTCTCAAAGAACTGGCAGGGGTAAAAAAATGGGAAAAGGAAAGGAACATTAAAAGACAGCACAGGCCAAAATCATCTATTTGATGAGTTTCTTGGAATACATCTGGACATATTTCATACATATGCATTCACCTCAATATCCAGGTCAGATTCGGGATGTAAATCAAATGGTCAAATAAAACAACTGTAATTCAATTATTTGATCTGTAATTTACTGTAATAAAACACAATAGCCTGTGCTCAGGAGAAGCAGTGTAAATTCTTGTGCTGAAAAAAAAAATCAAATATACTGAAATGTTGCACTACATCTGAATGAAACTTGCACTATATTTTGTACTGCAAAAGGTATATCTAATTGAATATGTAATTTTGAATTTACGGCTATCTTATGTTAGATAGAATTTACTACTATCTTTTTTTTTCTTAGGGCACACTATAAACTGCCCCTGAGCTTATTATGGTCAAGAGAATCTGCCATAAGTTCTCAAAAAAAAAAAAAGAATCTGCCATGAGGCAGTAGCGGTCCATAAGCTCCATATGGTCCAAATGCCTCTGTGGGTTCCAAGTAACCTCCGCCTGAACCACCATCAAGTGTGCCTGATGTAATGGATGTACTGCCCTTTCATTTTACGTACTTTTGATGTGGTGCATCAACCAGTCATAAAATACTTGGGAATGGGAAATGTGCTGGAGTTAGTGCAAAGAAATGTTGACAAAGCTATGACCATCAAACACAGAAAGAACTTGTCATCAAACAGGCTGTCACTGAGCAGCTGAGCAGCAAAAAAAATTATTGAAGGCATGCTCAATTGACCAAAATTGTTCAGAAATCAGAATAACATCCTTCGCTGCTTCAGAATCAGAGGTCACTTCCCTGCCACCTAATGGGATATCTAAACCACGTGCACTAATTGCATACATTGTTCAGAATAACATCCCTTTTTCTCCTTGAATCCTTTTATGAACGAACTTTTCTTTTACATACATTGATATCTGTATGAAAAACACACATGCTTTGCTGTTACCTTATCCTTTTATGTGAATCAAATAAGAATTAGAAAGGGTTTTAAAGGGGGCTAACCACATGTTTTAAACTCTTGTAAAACAATTTGTCGACTCTGGAGTCATCACATGATGATGCAACATTAAAAAAGATTATAAAAAACACACTTGAGTGCGTCGTTGTATCTCTATCTAATCTAATCTAAGTACTTAAAACATTGGTACCGCTTAGTTACATCGTCATCCAAGATTTGGTCCGTCGTCCGTGTATACGCTCACGTACGAGCCCCATCGTTGTCCGCCGTACTGAGTCCGGTACGTCATCGCGACGTCCGCCTGAACCCTTTGTTCGATGGTTTGGCGACTTTTCGTGCGTCGGTCTTGGTCCTCCTGAGTATCGAGTCTCACAAGAATCGTACTCTCCCGAGTCTCGAGTTGCCCTCCTGTAACCTGTTCAACGGCGACATTACGCTGTTCAAGCTCATGATGGTGGCCGCCACGCCCAAGTACCCAACCTCACCAATCTGTTGCCTAAGCTCCGCTTGCTGATGTTTTGGATGGCCATCGACTACATTGGCCGCATGACAGTTCTATTTCAAACTATTTCTCTCCTGCCCATTGATGGAGATGGTGATGCCCATCAGCGGGCCGCATCACGGAGGTGTTGTGCTGGCTTTCCGCTGCCGAAGGAGTTGAACATCTTCCTCGGCTACCTCCTCGGGATTGAAGATTTTAGTAAATTTCTTTAAATTTTTGTGACTGATGGTGCTACCGTTTGGCGTCGCAATGTTTTGCGTCTGAATTCTCATGACGATGTCACAATACTGGCTTAACAAGTAGATTGCTTTTACTCATCCACTTCCCCGAAATAATATCGTGTTTTATTATCTCTTACTTTTTCCTTTTTAGCTTTACCCAGCTCACTTGTATCATTTCAGCTCGACATCCACTAGACGAGGACTTCATATTTGGAACCTTACCAAAGGTATTCTTAACTCCATAAATCTATGGGCCCGAATCTATGATACATTGTCACACCAAATCATTTTATTTATATTTTAAATAAAATATAAAATTTTAAGCTGCTATAATTTAACATACAAACTTCAATCCGGAGTGGATATAGAATTTGGAGCTTGGCCAAACATGGACTAAATCCAACGCTCGTTTGGACTGATTTTAGAAAAAAATAATTTAACTAATGTAAATTCAATAATTCATTAATCAAAATATTATGCTGCTATAATGTTAGCATGGGTATATATTACTTGGTGCTCAAGTAGTTCCCTATTTTTATTCGTGCAAATTAATCAGGAAATCTATAATGTTTAAACTTCGTGGACAAAATTTGAATTAAGTTTACTTTAGGTCCCTCGTCTTATCATCGAGTTCAAATTTCGTCCCCAAACCGCTGTACGAAATATAACAAGACCGTCAACTGACAAAACCAGTGTACCAGAGTTCCCAAGGCAATATACTCTCTGTTTTAGGCTGACGTGGCGAGCTGACTTTAATCAACCCAACTAAGTCAGCATGGGACCCACATGTCATATGCACAAAAATAATCACCCACATATCCGCTTCCCTCGTCTCGCCTCCATGAATCGTCATCGAGGCAACCATTGGGGCGAGGCAGATGCCCTGCTTGGTAAGGAAGGTACAGAAATCAACATCGGGGTAGAGGTAGTCATCGATGGAGAGCTTAGCAAGGGTGCGGGCGTCCTCGCCGTACATGAAGAGGGCGAGGAGGAAGAAAGCGGTGACAAGGGTGGTGACCGGAGAGTGGCACGCTACGGGGAGGAGGGAGCGGCCAGAGGAGGAGAGGGTAAGGAGGCCGAGCAAAAGTGGGCGGGTTGGCTTGGCTGAGGAGAAGGAGGCGAGGGCCAGAGTGGAGGGCGATAGTGGTGGAGGCAAGGTGGTAGAATGGGACAATTGCTATGGCTTGGGCATCGCGACGAAGCTAGCGGCATTGTGCCCTTCCCCTCTGTGCGGTGAGCGGGCATGCTCGGCAGGCGGCGGGTGGGGAGATGAGCGGTGCGCTGCAAGCGACGGGAGAGGAGCTGGAGGGGAAAAGGGCAGCGCGCGGCAGGAGGCGGACGGGGGATATGAGCGGTGCACTGCAAGTGGCGGGAAAGGAGCTGGAGGGGAGAAGGGCGGCGAGGAGACTCGAGGTTGGTGGACGTAAGCATGGGAGCTCGGCCCGCCATTCTTCCAGTCCGCCGTGGCCACCACTTCTCTCCAAGTCGATGATCGTCCTTCTTCTCGCAGCGTGCCTTCCCGTCTGCCGCTCATCTTGAAGTTAGTGGTCACCCTTTTCCCTGCCACTTGCTGCCCTCCTGTTGGCCGCCACCCTCCTCCTGTCGCGTTGCTGCTGCTGTTTTTTGTTGCTACTCTTGAGTCGGCGGCCTTGATGAGGAAGGTGTCAATGACGGCAACGCCGGAGAAGACAAAGGTGCAAGCGAGGAGCTTGGTTGCGTCGCTAGCGGGGACGGTTGGTGTAGGTGTCAGACATGTGGAAAGAAGGAGGCCATTGATTATGCGGGGCCCACGTGGGTCCCACTAATCCACGTCAACCAAAACTGGAGAATATACTGCCTTGGGACCTCCGTGCATCGGTTTTGTCAGTTGAGGGGCTCGTTATATCTAGTATGCGGTTTATGGACGAAATTGAAACTCAACCTTAAGGCAAGGGACCTAAGTGAACTTATTTCTCAAAATTTGGATGGGTTTTGCAGCCTCATCGCCGAAATTGAAACTCAACCTTAAGGCGAGGGACCTAAGTGAACTTATTTCTCAAAATTTGGATGGGTTTTGCAGCCTCATTTCGATGGCCCATCTTAGCATGGGCCTTGCCGAACGAGAGGCCTTGCCGTGTCGGTCCTTTGGGTGTAGGAGCGCACGCTGTGCACTCGGTTCACGCAGACCAAATATTGCCGCACCCGCCGCCTCCGTCCCCCTCCGCGTGCGCCGACTCGATCGTCTCCGACTCTCCCATCTCCGCCGCCTCCACCACCTCGACGCCCGTCTCCGACGGCGGCGGCGAACTCCACCAAACCCTAGCCCAGCTCAGCCTCCCAGCCTCCACCGCAAAAACCACGGGCGCCCTTCCCTCAACTCCACCGCCTCATCTCATCGGCCGCGAGAGATCGATCGGTCGGTCGGTCGAATCCCCCGCCGCGCCGCCGCCGGGAGGTATGGGGCGCGACCCTCCTTTGCTGCTCTCCCGTATCGCGCCGGCGCCGACTGTGATTGCTGGTTGTTGGAGTTGCCTACTGGGGATCGATCTGGGGGGAGTAGATTGGTCGTTAGAATTGGGTGGATGGATACTGTGTGATTGCCCCCAATGAGTGGATTGCACTGCAGGGTAGTTTGATTGGTAGCTTCTAACTACTTTGCACACTGCTTTGATGGCATGGGCTTGGAAAACAAGCAGGGAAGAAGAAATTCTGAAAAATCTAGTTGCTGGCACCTGTAGTTCTATAACCGAACAAGTAAACCTACATATTAAATGTAAATTGGTCGGTATACGTAGTTCTATACTGAACAAGTTAAATTACATGAAAAAAGAAAGCCAAGTCTAGTTGCATGATCAGTTGCATATGGACGTTCGGAGGGAAAAAAGGATCCAATGGATACAGCATCGGTTAATACAACAATTCCTTGCCATTGGTATGACTAGTATAGTTTCATGGAACTGACAATGTGGTTTGGCTCCCATTTTTTGCCTGATAAGCATTTGACAATTTGATGAACACCATGATAGCTACTCATCAAGTATAAAACCCCATTTGATATATCTGCTACCAATATTGTATAGAAACAGATGAGAATCATCCTTGATATGGTTTGATTCTGCAGTTCACTGCAAACCTTCCATAGATAAGAACACATTGAGAATTTGGAACCTCCAAATCAACCTCAATCAAGATTGGAAGTATATTTTATGTGCATATTTAAAATGTGGCCTTTATCTGCTTTGAAGTAAAATTTTTTTTGACAGGAAGCTTTGAAGTAAATTTAACAAGGGTCAACTTTACTGCAATGAATTGGAATTTTAATCATCTTGCCCATTTTTCTTTGTAACATAATTGTTTTTTTCTCTGAAAGCACAAGAATAGTATTGCTCATTCAATTTTTTTAATTATTCCTTAATACACTGTCCTAATTTTTGTGTGCCTTATCCGAGTGTCTCTGTAACGCAAGTGGCATTTTTCTGTTAGCACAAGATGGTATTTTCTCGTTCAATTCTTAGTTATTCCTTTAATAAACTGTCCTAATTTCAGTGTGCCTTTATCTGAGTGTCTGAATTGTATTGTACTCATCAAGTGCAGCTGAAGTCACTCTACTATTTGGAACTGCAGCTGCTTATTCGTAATTACACTGATGTAAGATGCCTTTTCTTCCCCTCTGTTATTAGGTCTCAGCTTTAAAGGTCTAGCTGGAGTATCCTGAATGGATTTGAATGCTTCACCATCGCCTGAGGAAGATGACCAGTCTTATGAAGAGCATGCTGATTTTTCACAGAGTGAACATGCTGAGTCTGCTGTTGAGATAATGCGAAGGGTAAATAAAATACTTTCTTGGTTTAAACCATGCAACTGTTTAGCAGCATTGGAAGAACGTTCCCCTTGAGATGAGGGCATGGAGTTTTTGGACTTCGTATTATGGGTTGTGGTGAAGGCGATATCATAGCATATAATACTCTGCAATAGACGGACTTGGCTTTGCCACATTTTAGCATAACATTTTTCTTCTGGTTATTCAATCTACATCTCTATTCTCTTGACCAATTGGTCATTTGGTGCGATCTTCTTTTGTTTCATACAGCCAACGGCATTTGGTTTTCATCTGTTCTGTTTATTTTATTACTAATTAAGTAATTGATGCTTTTTAAAAACAGCAATGGTGCAAAGTGAGTTTAATTATTATTTTAACCTATTTATTTGTGAGTTATGATCCATCATTGTCCTGTTTATATCTTTCATTAATCACTACCATGTTTCATAGGAACGCGAAGAGAGACGGAGAAAGTTAAAGAGGGAGCAACATGATGATGGACCAAGGCTGAATCGACAACCGATTAGGAATGATCATATGAATCAAAATAAAATCAGTAGACATGGACGAATTAAAGAGCCACCTCAGGGTATGTGTCGTGTGTTACGGATTTCTTTATCATGTTGAATGCCCCAATGTAATTCTTAATTGATCTATTACCTATGCTAAGTAGAAAGTTACGTATTATTACATTTAAATTATCATTTTTTAATTATTATCAGGCTGGCTGGATTGCCCTGGATCTGGTGAGCCAATAGATAGGATTGTACCTTCTAAAGTTCCCCTGGATGAAACATTCAATGAGTCTGTGCCTGCTGGGAAAAGATATTCTTCCAAGCAAGTAGTTAATAAACAAAGAAAAGCTGGCAGAGATGTAAGTACTGCATGCTACCTAATATGGCCTTGATAATAATGCACATGATATTCGTTATGTCCTGCCTTTTGTTTTTTTCCTTACACATGGCCACAGATTTGAGGCAATTTTTGTTAGAAAAAACATGCGTGTTTCTCAGTTCAATTCTTACGAATTGTTATTTGTACAGTGAGGCAGAGGCTTTGTTTTAATAGTCACAAGAGGGACATAACTCTACTTAAATTTTAGATTATTATTATTTATTGAATATGATTTACAGCGCAAATAGCAGGAATTAAGAAGCAGCAGTTGCTTGTAATAGATATCTGAAATAACATTTATTCTGCTAAGTGCTAATGCACTTCTTTCAATCTTTAATATCTTCTTCCTATTTATTATTGAAGGGAGCATCACAAACCCCAGGACACTTTATTCAATTTAAATTATTTTAAAGACATTGCAGCTAATTACATGCGTTGATATATTTTTCCTCCACTTATTTTATCAGATAGGTTTAGTGATTGACTTAACAAATACCACTCGGTACTATTCACCAACTGAATGGACAAGACAAGGTACTAAATATGTCAAGGTGAGAAAGTGAGATGCACTTCGGTAGTTAAGGATTAATCTAAGACAAAGTCCTGCTTTTCACTCTTAACGTGTATTTTCATTTAGATTGCCTGCAAGGGAAGAGATGCTGTTCCAGACAATGAATCTGTTAACACATTTGTGTATGAGGTAATTCAAATTATTTGGTTTCGTGATTTTGACATAATCTTTTTTGTTGTTTTGCGCACATTTTGTTAGACATGAATATTCAGTGTCCCTTCATTGTTTTACATTTGAAGCAATTTGCTTTTGTTTGAGATTGAAACAAACTTTATGATGAAAATGCATTTGCTCCTAATGTAACTTCATTTGACAATGCAACGGGAGTTAGTTTTTGATTTTAGGTAGCTTTACAGGTTATCCATTTGCTTTGCTTGAAGTTTGACTTATACTTGTTGATATATTTCATCTTATTAGCTGTTTATTATTATTCTAACCTCAAATGTGTTGGGTATTTATTTTCCAACATGGAAGAATTATTCCCTGAGGTTTATGGTAATTACTAATGTTCTTTCCAAATTAATGACACTACATGAGAGATGCTGTGCTGTTATACCTTTTATATAATCAAACTACAAAGAAATAACTTGCGACATTCAAATGCATGTCTGCTGTAGTTATCAGTTCTGTTAGGAGTTCATTAGGATCAGTGATAATTCTCAACCTGTCCCCATGAAAAGTATCAACTGTTTAAAATGCTGCATTTATCCAGTGTTCTTCTGGTTTATGTGCGTAATAATCACCTATTGGCAAGGACAAAGGTTTCAAAACCTAGCATTGACCTTGTGTTCTGTAAATTTAATCAGGACTGGCTAAACACAGTGGGCTTTACAAATTACAACATGTCTAGATTTTTGACACTTGGCGCTTTTCCAATTTTGATTTTGAGCTTCAATTAAAACTATGACCTGGTTGGCATTAATTAAAGCACAGCGCTGTCTATGTTATGCCTTCTAAATAGAAGGCTTGCATATGTTTCCTTCTAACTTGAAAATGTTGCTTATATGTCACCAGAAGTGAATTGGCACACATACGACTGTGAACAGAGTTATTATATAGGTAGCTTACGGCCTCGTGTGTCTTAATTACCAATAGAAGTACCCTGCTAAATTATCAACCGTTCCAGATTAACTCCATTCTTGCCTCTGCTGGTTGTCACTGCTATGGATTGCTGGATGATAAATTTGTTCTAGACTGACATAGGTTAGTTAGCCTCTGAATTGTGGAGTAAATAATTTTTTGCCAATTCAGCTATCTTCAAGTTATTGTGGTAGTTATTTTTGTTGATTCCAATTATTTTGTTGTTGTCTTGCCCTATGTTTCACCTTTCATTATATACGTCCATCTCAAACTTGGAAAAGCCCTTTATTTTTATGATGTGACAATTGTATGTAATAAGTCTGTTGATCAAACTTGACATTGTAACTTACTAACTTGTAGGTGATGGCGTTTCTTGACCGTCAAAAACAGTCAAGGAATCCCAAGTATATTCTTGTTCACTGTACCCATGGGCATAATCGTACAGGTTTTATGATTGTTCATTACCTAATGCGCACACAACTCTCTAGTGTCACTGAGGTAAGAAAAAACACGTTTCAATTAGTATTTGTTGAAAATAATGATATTTTCCTGAGCTAATGTTTTTATTTGCTAGGCACTGAACATATTTGCTCAACGGCGACCTCCTGGAATATATAAAAATGACTATATTCAAGCTATCTATTCATTTTACCATGAAATTCCTGAAAATATCGTATGCCCTCCAACACCAGAATGGAAGAGGCCCTCTGATCTTGATTTGAATGGTGAAGCTAAGCAAGATGATGATGATGATGGCAATGGAGATCATGCACCATCACCTGTAGGTTTTCATATAGTATTTATGAGTCCCTTTGTTGATTCTACCTGGATGTATAAGTATCTGATTCCTATTCAATACTGCAATATGATTTGACAACACTAACAATTAATTTGAAAAATAAGTGACTATAGGGAGGTATATCTAGTGTAAACTACAAATTTTTTGTACCATGTAACGTTAGTATAACTTCCCTTACAGCTTGCCCAAAATTCTCAACGTAATGGATGATATAGAGGAACAGATATTTGATGCCTCTACTTTTTTTTATGATCAAAAAGATTTTTTTTTGGAGAAATAAAAATTATGTTTTTCCATATACATGCGAGTTTGGCCATAAAAGTTTTGCACTGTCATTTAACACATTTCTTTTGCAGATCCACACCCACCAAAGTTTGAATATTTCATGGGAACCATATGCACAAAATGAACTTGAATTGCACTGGATTTAATCTTACAGCTGCACCTAACATTTAACTCTGTATATGCTGCTCCAATACAGACCAATAGTAAAAATGCCACCGTGATACTTTAGTGAATTACCTATCCTTAGCTCTTTCATTATAGCTCTTGTGCATAAAAATGCACAAGAAAGATCATGTTATCCCTAATTTGTTTGCAACTGTTGTTTCTCTCACTAACCACTTAAAGAATACGGTCACCTCATAATAAGAGTAAATACAGAACAATATTGGAATTTACTGCACATTAGGACTTGGTATTTGCTAAGAGCAATCTTAGGCAAGAAACAAGATTGGATGATTATAAATAGGGAAAAGAAGATGAGGACATCTTGGAGGTGTTACATAACTATCACTTCTTCATCCCTATCATAATTGAGTGAGACAGGAACCATAATCATGATTGGTAATTTCCATTGTACATGCCAAAACATAACCCAATTTATGTGCCATGAAATTGGTTTAAATAGAACAAAAGTTACAGGATGTTAGTTTGAAAGTGGCTTATAGGATTCTTTCTCTTGTCTGAGATGGTTGCCAAATGGAAAGTATGATCCACTTCCGTTCAGACAGGTTGCACAACCTAGGTAGACCTTTTGTTGTGCTTTTGTTTAAGGAACTGTTGTGCTTTTGTTTGAGGAGCAAAAGCCCTGATGATATTCATCCAACCTCATCCTCTATTTGAGCATGTAGCTGTTGGAAAAAGGGTATAAACATAATTCATTGTTTAGAAAATGATGAATCTAATTCATAACGAGGCTAAGCATCTCCTAGACGATAGACAGATGGCTTTGGCTTGCTAGTAGGGAAGAAACTAGCGAGTGAGAGGAGTCAAAAGGGGACTTATGCAGTTCATTGTTTGCCTTCAATGGATGATCTGAATGCCCTCTATTGGGTCTAATTCCTATAATCTCATCGTACTAAAGGATATTTTGTTCATAAATAACATGTGTCTTAACAAGTTAGAGCGTTACAGGGTGTTTTATCATTCTCAGTTCAAAATTTTAGATCATAAAAACAAAATCCTGAAAAGACTATATACATATTTTTAATGTTGTTTAATTTCACTCAAAGCATCCCTTCTTATTGCAGAATCATGAAGATGATAAAGTCATTACTAATGATGATATCTTAGGGGATGCTGTACCTTATGACCAGCAAGATTTCCTGCGCAGTATATGTTTTAGGTTACTTGAATTAGTGCCCAGTGTAAGTTTACAACGCATTGTCGGTTACTTTGCTATATTGTTGTTGAGTCACATTGTTTTCCCCTTCTTGATTACAAACATCTTAATTTGCAGTATTGTCTGAAAGATATATTTTGAAAGTTTTGTTTCAGTGTTCACTGTAGTATGAACTTGTAGTTTTGCTTTTGTGATTATATAATATTGCTGTTTCATTTTTTTCTTACTAGTTTAGAAAGTTGTTTTTATCTTGCTTCAAATGGTTTCAGGAATCTCTTTTTTTATCAAAACTACTACTTTGATTAACTGTGGCACAATTTTGATGCAAATGCTAACTTATTTCAAATAATTGTAAGCTGATGCAACTGCATGCAACATGATATGTTGTTACTAAATGGAAATTCAGAGTATAATTTTTTGAGCCTTCTATTTTCTGGAAAATAGCAATATCCATATGAATTGATTAGTATCATAATTTCAGCTAACCCTTTCACTCACCAGGGTAGAGCTAATGCTCAGTTTCCCGGATCTCATCCAGTTTCTCTTAACAGGTATGGATTTATGTCCAATTTTGATTCTTTTGGCAAAGTGGCAAATAGTATTAGTGACTGCAACAGCTGATTTAATAATTAATACTTGACTGTTTATATCTAAGGTCATGCCAAGTACCTTATTTCAGGCATGTGCAAAACATAAAATATAGATGTATATCACATGCAACTATGCAATCCTTGTGTAACCGTAGTTGAGCAACTATGCACATGGTTTACTTTTTAAGGCATTAATGTTCTAGCAAGCAAAGCATCTGAAGGATGAAAATAAACCACATAAGTTTGAGGGTAAAGTAATACATAATGAAGACTAAGAAATCAACTTCAACTCTTTGCAGGAGTTTGAGCACTAACCTTGTATATGTGGCTGGAATTTGCTTAGATTTCCAACCTTCCATCAAAGATGTACACAGCACTCAACTTCAATACCTACCCATCCCATAATGCTGTCATAATTCACTTCCTCACTTTTTTTTTCAGCACCCTTGTTTTATACTGGCCTTCTTTGTCTTAAATATCCCACTCTGCACCAAATTCTTTTGATAGTTAGGCACCCCTTGAGTCCCTTTGCTACCCAGAATGGTGCTTTCTGTGTGGCATTTGGGTCATTGGGAAGGATTCTACTTTTGCATTTTTTGTGCCTGGCGCATATAATTCATTCTGTAACAGTCGATGCTACGTTTTCTGGTGAGATCATGAGAGGGCATACATAATGTTTTGTCTTTCTTATTCTAGAATCTATGGGACTTAAGAACATCATTCACAGATTAGTAATTTCCTCCAAGTCCATACTTTGTATTGCAATTGTCTCCTTTCCCCCACCTCACCCACTATCTTGTTTCTTTTGTTGGCCTTCTGGTCCTTTCCTCCTAACTCATTTCCTTTATATTTTTGATATACAGCGAGAATCTGCAAATTCTGAGACAGCGATATTATTATGCTACATGGAAAGCTGATGGAACGCGATACATGATGCTTATAACACGCGATGGTTGCTTTCTAATTGACCGGAACTTCTGCTTTAGAAGAGTTCAGATGCGTTTTCCCCTTAGAAATTCGAATGAAGTAAGATTCCCTTTGTGATGCATAGTGCAATTTCTTTTCTTTCTCACCATCAAATTGTAAACTTCAAACTTCCTTTTGCTGTCTGAAGGGTTTCCACCACTATACGTTAATTGACGGAGAAATGATTGTTGACACTGTACCGGATTTGGGATTGAAGAGGAGATACTTGGCATATGATCTAATGTCACTTAATTCCCAATCTGTAGTCAAGGTAGATATGCTTCAAATATGTTACCATTAATTGGTGATGCAATTTTGTGGTCTTCTCAGTTGACACTATTAATCTAAGATGTTGATTTTTGCTGTACAATATTTCATATAAATATTTCCCAAGCACTCCCATTCGAATAGTGATTACAGAGCACTACGGATATTGTTAGAGGTTACTCTAAATATTTATATGCTATTTATTAATAAGTCAAAATTTCTCATGTCTGGTTTAGATGCTCACTGATTGAATCGATTTTTATAATGATCCCAATATACATCTTACTCTCTAAAAGAGTGAGTGATTTTATAATGTTCTACACCCACCCCACTCCTTACCCCTGTGGTTATAAATATGTAGGAATGTGTGTTTTATTTGTAAGATTTTAATAGAAATATATTGTATCTTTTCATACAAGTATATGTTGGTGGTCAGTTGGTCGATATTATCATGTATGTATGTTTTAAACTTAATTAGTATTTATTTACTGCATTTTGTATTTTTGACTTATAGTATATTTATTTGGGATCTGTTGCATGCACAGGTATGGTGCCACTAATTTTGAGTTAGAATGACATTGCTGAAGAATTGATTAGCTTAAGAAGGCCACATCATTTCATTACTTGGCATGTTTGTTATTTTGTGCTCCATATGCACATACTTATTATAGTTTGATTTCTGGATGCAGTTGCCTTTTTCTGAGAGGTGGAAATTACTTGATGATGAGATAATACGCCCACGCTATCATGATAAAGGACGCAGTCCATCATACAGATATGACATGGAACTATTTTCGGTACTGACATGGAATATGGAACTTTGAACTTATTTCCTTTTTCATACTATGTTTGTTGCACTAAAATTGAAATATATCTGGCTTTTATCAGGTAAGGAGAAAGGATTTCTGGCAACTTTCTGCAGTGAACAAGATACTGAAGGAGTTTATTCCGAAGCTTTGTCATGAATCTGATGGGCTTATATTACAGGTAGGATTCTTGTGTCTTGTTTGTGCCTTTCAAAACTAGAAAAGCTATTACAAAGAAGTTATCCCTTCAACTTTTTTCCTGTTTCGGATGGGTTTATATTATAGGTATGGTTGCCATATGTCTTGTTTGCCACTTTGCACTCTAGAAAAGCAATTATAAAAAAAATGCAAATATTTGTTTATGCAAACTAAGAACTGTGATGATTTTGCATTCTTCTAGTATCTCTTATGCAACATTGAAACTCCTGCCATGTTGCCATGTGCAATCAACTAGATATTTAGTGATGTGTATGCCCTCTGTTCTTAAATCTAGTGTGTTCTATCCTGCCACAAATACATGTTTTGGAAACTGACAGTCCACAAAACATAACTTTTTCCCTGTTTATCTATTGTAATATATTTGTAAAACCTTATTCAATTTTATGGTAAAATACTTAAGATTGGAGAGTTTAATGGCATGTATTTCCAAGAACTACACTTATTTCTGACCGAAGGGAGTAATAGGCATTGTTGACCTCAACTATGACTGTTAGGCCCATGGTCATATCCTCCAGATGCTCTTGCTGTGTATTTGGAATAGATGTACTAATTTATGTTTTCACATGGGTGGATTCTTACTGTTGAACTGGTTCTGGAAGTGGTTTGCTCTATGTTATAAGCCTCGTATCTAATAATTACAATGAATCAAAGCTTAACTAAGGAGAAGAATCCTTTGTCAGCCAAATACATGCTGTCCTCAAGCATTTGCTGTGAAGCTAGGAATGTGTGTGCTAGGAAATTCAGGATTATGCTTCACCATGGTTGTCAAGTCATAAAGTCAAGTCGAGGTATGTCTAGAACAACTTGTCGACTAGTCGACGACTAGTCATCAACTTGTCATGACTAGTCGGTCGATACTATGCAAGCACATATGTGCAGCCCTACCATTAGACCAACAAGCATATACTATGCAACATGGCACATAGCAGAGCAGCACACATCAAGCCAATAAATAGGACAGCAGCGTGTGAGATGGTGAGAGAAGCAAAGCAACCAGCGAGCAAGAGTGAGCATAGCACAAGACCATAGAGAACTTGAGGGAAAAGGAGGAGAGAAGTTGAAACTGGCCTGACTGATGCCTGATGGATGAAGTTGATTGCAGCTCCAGTGATCCAAGAGGGAACTAGGGAGATGGAAGATCAGGGGACTAGTGTTAGAGGAGAACATGAGAGCAAGAGGGAAGGAGGAGGTTGGCTGGAGGTGCAGCCGGCGCTTGTCACGTGACCCTAGCGGCACAGCTGGCGCTCGTCTCGCGCCCCTGCTCTTCTCTGCTCGATCCTGGCAGCTGGATCTGGGAGTGGGGTTAGGGTTTCCTTCCCTCTTTGCTATAGTACCCCTGCCTTAATGGGCCAGGCAATATATGGCCCAACAGTCCACCACTGTCCAAAATCGCCCGACTAGATCGATCTGAGCGCGACTAATCGCTGAAAGTCGCTGATAAGTCGAGCTAGTCGCACGACTTCCAATTTGTTCGAGTCATGGGCTTCTGGTCGTGTGGGCTGACCGATTTTATGACTAATCGCGTGACTTAACCATGTGCTTCACTCTAGTGCATCTCTCATTTAACTTCTCTTTTAATCAATGTGTATCTTGTGGCAAAATCCCAGTAAGTTGATTGTGTGATAATTTCATCTCTTCAGAACGCTTTGCTAACTGCCAGAATAGCTGCTTCCATGCAGCTGATTTTCATCCCTCCATGCATGTCATCGTCATATCCCAAGTTACACAATGGAACTTCTCTGTTTTTCTTTTCTTCATGTGTTTCTGTTGTTTTTTATGTAGGGCTGGGATGATCCTTATGTGACTCGTACCCATGAAGGTCTTTTGAAGTGGAAATATCCAGAGATGAATTCAGTAGACTTTCTGTTTGAGGTCTATATACCTTGCTTTCTTCCATGCAAAGTTTTCAGATGGATTTACTTAGTTATGTATTGAAGTTTGTTTCCATTGTTCAATCATTGTAGATTGGCAGTGAGAATCGTCAGTTCATTTTCCTCTATGAGAGAGGTAGAAAGAAACTTATGGACGGTGCCCGGGTGGTGTTCCCTGGTAAGCATACATTTAATTTAATTACTTGTGCATTTGTCTTTATTCTCTGGATAATTTACAACGCATAGATGGTGCCTGGGTGGTGGTCCAGTGAGCATTTTCTTTTTCAAATTGTGCATCTATTTGACTTTGTCAAACAACTTGTTTTTTCTGAATTATAATCATGCACTATGCTAATATTCTCATGGGCGCACACATTAATTGTTCTGAAATTTTGAATATAACCCAGCAACTTTTACTAAGCCCTTAACTGGATTTTGTCCTTTAAATAGAGCATACACTGATTCAATTCTGTCGTGTACTCGTGTTATGGGTTCATTATTAAAATTTTCATTGGGATGCCCTATGGCTCTTGATATGCTTGATTGTCTCTTTTTTGTTTCCTTTTCGCAACATGTCACTATGTCATGATTCTTGAATTAGGCTGATTGTTATACTGTGTTGTTTTATTTTTGCCTAATTATTACTGATGCACTGGACTTTACCGCAGATGAAGTTGACCCGCCTTCAATATCAGGGAAAATTGTTGAGTGCTCTTGGAATAAAGAAGAGGAATGTTGGTCCTGCATGCGCATTCGAACAGATAAATCAACTCCTAATGATATCAATACTTACAGAAAGGCATGTCCTTCTCTCCTCTCTCACACATGTACTATATCAAATTGCTGATTACTACTGTTAGTTGCACTGGTTACAAAGTTAAGAGTTTTGTTTGCTTCTGTAGAACTTTTCATTTCTGTTCTATTCTTCTTTCATCAAATTGTTCTGTGATCAAGACCAGATCCTGACTGTCCACTGTTGATGGGCTGTAACTGCTTGCTTTGAATGCCATATACCTTTTTTATCTCTTACAACTCTGCATGAAGTTTGCAGCTAGGGAGTTTATATGCTTACTTCTTCGCTGCAAATACTGATTCATCCCTATTAATTTGAGTTCGTGATGATGTTGATAGTTTAAATTCAGTTGTGGTGAGGTGCTCCAAGATACAGTTGTGACATTTATTGGTTGGATTTAGTTTGTCAAATGCCATGGACTAAGGGTGGCTTGATGAATTGACTTGGGATTTAGGACTTGGGGCGCATCTCATTTCACTTGCTTGCTGTCGTTGCCTTGCTGATCTGGTTTGAGGGTGCAAGCGGGCCGGCCCGCTTGCTATGACTGGTTGTGTCATGAATCAAGATGTGTAGAAATCAAAAATTTCTGTTGGGCATGAGAAAGCATAAACAGAATCCTAACATTCTCTGGTAAATGGACAGGTAATGAGGAGCATCACTGATAACATTACTGAAGACAAGCTCCTGGAGGAAATATATGAGATCATGAACCTTCCTATGTATGCTGATAGGAAAGCAAAGGCTCACGCGCGGAGTATGGCTCAACAACGAAGGAGATGATTAGGATTGGTTATATACATTCGTCTTACTTGTAGAATTATAGAGAGTTGTAACTCTACATGTAACCAACAGAAGGCAAAGGCTAGCTGGCCCAGGCTGTAGCCTGCATAGATAATGTTTTATATCTTCACAGCGAGCCTTATGCAGCCCGAGATTTTTTTTTTTAATATGATCTTACTGTTGGTCATTCACATGTCATTTCAGAATGCTGTAAATCTTCAATTAATCCTGTATTCTGTATACCCCAGTATCCCTCTATTTTTGTGCTATACCTTCGTTTGGTTCAAAATCGCTCCAACAACTACAACGGGGGGTTGTGCAAATAGGATGCGCCACTTATTGGTGATGGTGGGAGGATGTCAACCACCACAATGCAGACACGTTATGTGCATGTAAAGTGAACTTACAGATGGCATACTGGAGTGCTCCCTCTGCAATTCTAGAGATGAATCTCGAAACATGTGTGTGCAGATTTATTTTTAGAATTGGATTTTTTTTAACAGAGAAAGTATGTGATATATTTGTCTTTAAGATATCTTTTGTCTAGGTCATATCCTCTATTCTAAAATATAGCAATCTAAAAAAATATAACAATCTTATGATCGGATTGATATTTTATAGTACTACGAATCTGTATAGGCTCTTTGTTCAAATTCATAGTTATATGTTGTTATATTTTAAAATGAAGGTAATATTTTGATAAGTTAGGCATGTGGTTGGCAAAGTATTTTCATTGCATTTGATATTTTGATGTACTCGTGGCCGGCAGGTAAACATGAATATTTTTTGGATTCAAAAGGACATAAGAAAAAGAAAACTAGCAACTACAGCAACTCTTAGGGCATGTACTCTGACAATTAATAACAATGTTGTTAACAAGGTAAGTTTGCCAACGTGAAAAAAAATAGGGGAAAAAGAGAGAAAGATCATTATTACGCATGACAATGACTTAGCATCGACTTCTAGCATTTATAAAAGGAAACTTGGTGTATATGGATGGAGAAAAGGAAAGGGAGCTAATAAAAAAAAATGATGCTCCCAGCTGGACACTGTGGACATCATTATTAAAAAGAAAATATGTAGGGTATTTAGTTTATAGTCACCCGAAAATACCCACAAATTTTAGACACTTTTGGATGGCTCGGATTTTTAAGTATGCTAGATGAGGGTCTACGTTTTGCTACGAGATATACGGATAAATATATATTAAATATTATAGAAATGATAGATGGATTTTGGTTTAAATATTGTGAAAATGATATAATAAGAAATTGTAGTAATTTGTAAATAATGTAGTATAGTTGTATTTAAGTTTTAATATGTACTACTATATTACTATATTTGCATGTTAATCTTTTAGTGTTTAATGGATCGATGTGACATTTTTGCATGTTGCATGTTAACTGATAATTGTTAGACTTATATGTTAAGTTTTAGTGTTACGGGGTTTGTTCAGATTGATGCCAACATAAACATTTTCAAAATTTGGTAATGCCAAAATTTTGACAAATTGACAACATTACTAAGTTATAATAAGGTAAGCTCAATATAATGTTGCCAAAATTTCATAAGCATTACCAATATTTGATAACAAACTAAATATAGCTACATGATTGTCAATTTTACCAAATAATGATATGGTTTAAAATAACAGGCCCACAGTCTTCTCTAGTGTTTTGATTCAAAACAATTTAGGCTGCATTCGTTTATGTCGGATGGAAACTTTTTCTTTCGACACGGAAAATGGAGTTAGCTTATTAGCTTATGATTAATTAAGTATTGACTAAAACTAATTTAAAAAATAGACTAATATAATTTTTTAAAGCAACTTTACTATAAAATTTTTTTAAAAAATATACCGTTTAGCAGTTTAAAAAATATGTGCATGAAAAACGAGAGATGAGAGTTGGAAACACAGCCTTAACAGCGTTACTAGGGTGAGTTCTTCAGCCTACTTTCCTAACTCACATATCTCTTTTTCCGCGCGCACGTTTTTCAAACTACTAAACGGTGTGTTTTTTGCAAAAAGTTTCTATATGAAAGTTGCTTAAAAAATCATATTAATCGTTTTTTAAAAAAAATTATTAAATACTTAATTAATCATGTGCTAATGAGTCGTTTCATTTTTCGTGCGGAGGAAATTTCTTCACAACACATCCATCTAAACTCGGCCTTACGGAAAAGCCCATACTACCGCTAAAGGTGGCCAGATAGGCCGGGCCAAAACGGGCGGCCCGAGCACGGGGGGCCTGTAGCAGGCACGGCCCGGCACGGCCCGTGTGGCTAACGGGCCGTGCCGTGCTTGGGCTGCCGGCTGAGCCCGCGGGTCGTCACGGCACGGGACGGCTACTGTAGCAGCACGGCACGGCCCGCGGCGCCGGCGGTCCAATGGGCGAGCGACGCGTGGCGGGTACTGTGCAACGGCTAGCGGCCGGGCCAATGGGAAGGCGCCACGTGGCACTAACGGCTATTTGACCGTTCAAATTTGAAAATAACCGTTGGAGGGCTAAAAAATTCATAAAAATTTCGAAAAAAGTTCCAAAAAATCTCAAATTTCGCCCTATAAATAGGGCATGAACCCCAGCCATTTCTCCTCATCCCACACTTCTCATCTTGTGCTCTCAAGTGCTCTAAAGTGCTCTCTTTGTTCTCAAGTGTGCATTTTTTTGATTTTGACAAAATTTGCTTAAATTTTGTTAAAAATCAAAATTAGTTTCGTAGTTCAATAGTTTGATCGCAGAGGTTTGAAGAGCTCGCGGTTGGAAAGATGTAAGTAATATTCAAATTTGTGTATTATTTGTATTGTGTTTGTGAATTCAATAAATATTATAAAATTTGTTTATGTCAGTTTAAATTTTCAGAATGGATCCGAACTATCCATACCAGTCGCCATCGTTCACCTTGGGTGATTTCGACCCCAACTACATGTCGGGGTTTGATGATGCCTCCGGATCGGCTCCAACTCCACCATCTGTGGAGGAGGTACCGGTTCAGGCGGCGGCGACAGCTTCGGAAGGATTTTCCGGAACCGCGAGCGAAAGTGTTTCGACACACACCGGCTCGAAGAGATCAAGAACCTCCGGTGTGTGGCAACAGTTCGACGAGATAAAGGAAACATGCCCCGACGGAAGGGAGGTATCGAAAGCTCGTTGTAGAATATGTAGGCAAATTTTATCTGCTCGTTCTTCTGCTGGTACAGGTCACCTCAAGCGCCATGCGGAGTCGTGTGCCAAGAAGCAAGGAATACAACTCCGGCAGCAGCAACTTATGCTAAACCCGGACGGTGTGGTACGCAGTTGGGAGTACGATCCCATGGTTGCTCGGGAATCTCTTGTCCGGTTAATCACCAGGCAAGATTTACGCCTGAACTTTGGGGAGTCCCCTGCTTTTGAACAATACATTCAGCAATCTCATAACCCTAGGTTTAAAGCTGTGAGTAGGCAAACATCAACTAGAGATTTAGAGAATGTTTATCACAAGGAAGCAATTGCACTTAAGGAACTGTTTAGTACATGTACTTTCTCTGTTAGTGTTACTTCAGATATATGGAGTAGTAGAGCTAGGGAGGATTATCTTAGCGTAGTTGTTCATTTTGTTGATGATGATTGGCAATTACAAAAGAGAGTTTTAGGGCTTAGGTTAATAGATGTCTCACATACATGAGAAAACATAGCTAAAAGAATTAGGGAAGTAATTAATGAATTTAATCTTGCTGATAAAATATTTGCTGTCACCCTAGATAATGCATCTGCTAATTCTAGGGCTATGGAAATATTGCAACCTTTATTTTGTGTTTATGCTCAGTCTTTTCTACTCCATCAGCATTGTGCATGTCATATAATTAATTTGATTGTTAAGACTGGCATGAAGAGGGTAGGTGACCACATCGATGCTGTTCGTCAAGCAATCACGTGGTTAACTGCTTCTAACCCGCGGATTGCTGCATGGAAGAGGTTTTGCAATGCGGCCGGTGTGAGAGCTTGTAAGTTTGCCACCGATGCAGAGCATCGGTGGAATGCAACGTATTTAATGTTAAAAGTTATTTTACCTTATAGTGATTTACTTACTGATTTTGTTCAGTCACGTGGTGGCCCAAGAAACAGTGACGGGTCGTCAGTACTGAATGAGCATGTTTGGGCAATTGTCCAAAAATTTCACCAATTTCTAGAAACTTTTTATGATTGTACTCTAACTTTGTCACAAGTTTATTATCCAACTGCTAATATAATTTTGCACAACCTTCTTGAAATTGCTACTTTATTTAAAGAATACGAAAATGATGACGTTCTAACTGAACTTGTCTTTCATATGAAACAAAAATATTTGAAATATTGGAAAAATATACCTATGTTGTATGCTTTTGCTTTTGTTTTAGATCCTAGGTGTAAATTAAGGGGATTGTCTGCTATTTTATCACTTGTTGGAGATACTTTAGGTGTAGATTATAGTTCTTTTTATACTGAGGTTAGAGGTAAATTATATGAGGTTTTTGGAAGATATGAACTAAAGTTTCAGGAAGTTCGCCAGCGGAGACCCTCTCCTATCCCCACTACAGGTAAGAAGAAGATACAGTGGGGTAGGATTTGGGGTGGATCGTCTTCAAGCCAAGGTGGTGGCAGTTCGTCGGCTAAAAGTGGAGACGCCTCTTCACATGTTGTGGCCGAAGAGTTGTCCGGTTATTTGGATAGCGATGCCATCCACCACGAAGCACAAGACTTCAACGTCCTCGGGTGGTGGAATGACCACAAGATAGCATATCCCGTGCTTTCAAAACTAGCACGGGATGTGTTGACGGTGCCCGTGTCGACTGTGTCCTCCGAATCGGCCTTCAGTATATGCGGCCGAATCATCGAAGACCGAAGGACGAATCTGAGCAGCGACCACGTCGAAATGCTACTAAGCGTTAAAGACTGGGAGCTTGCTCGACAACATGCCCAATACACTACGGACAACCAAGAATTGGCCGCCTAGTTCGAGCAACTCTACCTGGATCTAGACCAACCCCAGTAGAATTTTGTTAGAAGTAGTTTTGACCTTTGAGCTGTACTCTTTTCTTTGTCATGGTTTTCTCAGTTTTCCCTATGAGTTTTTACATGACAAAGTTTTTAACGAGACATTATGTATCATTGTATCCTGTAATGATATAAACAGCAATAAAGGTCATTACTATTTTTAACAAATTCTTTTGCAATATTTTCGCAAGTGTGGATTTATCTTTAAATTATTTCAAAATAATGAATCACAATCTATATTTTTAAAATTTTCAAGACAACAAAAAAATACCATTTTTTCATTTTTTTAACATTAGTAAATCATTACTTTTTTTTAAAACTTATATTTCCATTTTTTTATTTTTTTCCTAATACATGTTGTCTGCTTTTTTTAAAAAAATAGGTACTGTGCAGCTCCACGGGTCGGCGTGCCCCCGAACGGCCCGTGGGCCACACGCGTGCCGTGCCGGCACGGGCACGGCCTGGCCATCAACGGGCCGTGCTTGGGCTGACGGCTCGGTACGTGGGCCGGCACGGCACGGCCCGTTTCATGAGCCGTGCCTAACGGGCCGTGCCAAAACGGGCCATGCCAGACCTGTGCCCGTGCCGTGCCGGGCCGGGCCGCCCGTTTGGCCATCTCCTGTCTACCGCTAACAACACGCAAGCATAATGGTTGGCCTTGTTACTCGATCTTCCCACGTCGACACAACAACGCCCATCCGATCCGCGTCCCTGGCCTGCGCCGTCGCGCCGATCTCCATCCATCACCCACCTCACCTGCGAGCAGCGGTGCCCGGCCGGCGTCGCGTCCTCTCCTCTGCTGCCTCCGCCGCGCGCATATCCCCTCCTCGGACTCTCTTCCCCCCTCCTCCTCGCCAGTTCGCCGCGAGGGGGAGCAGCGGGTGGGGGTGCCGTCGTCGTCCTGCCGTTTCCGCCTCCGGTGATCACCCGTGCCGACGCGCGCACCCTTTCTCATCCCTCCCGTTCTACCCGCACCTTTAATTTTTCTCGAATTTACCTTAGCCGATCTTCTCTTCTAATAGATCTATCTGGAAGCTAGGTTTTATCCGTCTTAATCCTTAATAGTACTAATAAACAGTTTTTGCCACCCTCCCTAAAAGAAATCTGTTAGGTCGTGTAATTTCCTAAGCATATGGTTTGCAGCTATGTGGATATCTTAATCACTCACAAATTATGCATAATTAGTAGTAGTAATTTGTTAGAGGGATTTTGAGGTCTTCACATGCCACAGATTGATTCACCCGGAGGAGGTGGTTACTTAAAGTGGTTCAGCAGCATCAGAAGATACTGATATGCACGCCTCTTTTGTGGTGTGAGAGCTACCTCTTTGATGGCATCTCGAGAAATTGGCCCTTGATCGCCGGCCTTTTGTCTGCGCTCGATGACCACATGATTGTTATGCTTAAAGTTCACCTTTTGCGTGTGCTTATTAACATATGGTAGGACAAAATTACACTTTGGTACAGCATATGGTAGCAATGAGTGCCGACGTTTGTGTTTAGTGTTTAGAATTTGATGTCATTTACAATTCAGCCTTTTCAAAATTTCGGGAAAATTTTATATTTTTTATGGTTATTATCCCATTCCATTTTACAGTAAAAGATTATGTAAAGTAAAACAAGTACATTGACCGAAACTAATACGCAAAATACAATTGAACATAAATTCCTCCACCGAAGGATATATTAGATTTCAGCCTTCAGCTACAACTTAGGAAACTATTTACCCACCCAAGAGCTAGATAGCCAAACATACCATACACTCAGACCAGCTACTTCTAGGATATCTAGATCCCCAAACAGGGCCTTAAGCCATATAAGGATTTGCAACAGTTTTCAGTTAAAACTAGTACTAAATGCTTTGGGGCATTTGCCAGGTGAGGAAGGAGGGTGGGAATGGAACTGGGAAGTGAATGGAACCACAAGGAACTATTTCCTCATATCGTCATTCTCCACCCTAAACTGTGCTGGCGGTGAGCACTGGGAATTGGAAATCATTAAACTCAACATTGATTGATTTATTTCTGAAACAGACCATTGCTTGTTCTGATGTCATTGAATTGATTTTGATTGTTATGTAATCATTGGTACTGCTATACCATTATATTTTCCACAACAACACACCCATGCTCCGCATAAGTCGGCCATGGATGTTAACCATCACTTTGTAAATACTGCCTTCACACTTCTAGCATCTAGTGTCACTTCTGCCAAAATTATGCAGTACCATGGTTCACAGGGACAATGTTTGACTAGATATTTTAAAAAAATTCTGGTCGGATTAAGAGAGTGATGTGATTGGAATGGGATTCCTCTAGTTTTCCCTATTGGTTACCAGTGGTGCGTTTTCTTTTGGGGTTAAAATGGAAGTACTGATTGCATGCTGATTCTTTGGATTGTTAATTATTTTCTGAATGAGCAAGTTGCGGACTGCTTTTATAGGAACTAATATAATGTTTTGGTAGGTAGGTCTTCCAGTGTTGAATTATATTTTTGTGGCATACCTTGTGCCAACCATGGTATTATTTTTCGGTTTGTCAGAAGGTATTGCCGACATTTCTTAGGCAAATCAGTCGGAGAATCTCCCACTGTGTTATAATGCCTTGTTAGCATTATTTGATTTTATTTCATATCCATCCTTGTGGTGCTGTTTAATTAATACATCTTGTTTTTACATACTGCTAGTGATGAGCCTAAGCATTTACTTTTGTTGCTTACAGGACTAGGGATCATGTCAGGAAGAGATCGTCTGCCACGTCGCTTTATAGAGGATGGCAGGGGCTATCCTGACATCCGTGTAGTTGATGAACGTAGGGGCTATCCTGACATCCGTGTAGTCGAGGATCGTAGGGGCTACCATGGCATTCGTATCATTGAGGATCATAGGGGCTATCCTGACATCCATGAAGGCCCTGTCATGAGGGTTGCACCTCGCTCTCACACAGCTATGCTGGAGGAAGAAGTTGAGATTCAGGAGGCCGAATTCAGGAGGCTTATGGCAGATCACCGTGCTCTTGCTGAAGAACATTTGGCCTTACACCGGGAATTACAAGCTGGGAAAGATGAGGTCTGTCACTTGAACACGATAATTGCAGACATCAGTGCCAAGAAGGAAACTTATATCAGTGAGCTTGTTGACAAAAGGAGGAAGCTTGAAGCTGAACTTAGAGCAAATGAGTCTTTAAGAGATGAGATTGTGCAGCTTCAGGGTGAAATTGATAAGCACCTTGTAGTCAGGAAAGAACTCTCTGTGAAGTCTGCATCTATCATGCATGAACTAACCAGGGAACAATCTAATAAACAGCAGATTCCAATGTTGAAAGCAGAGATTGATGCCCTTCGACAGGAACTTGTTCATGCAAGGTGTGCCTCTTTTGCTAGTTTGATTCTCAGATACCTTTGTAAGTTATTCAGAGGCTTTAAGTTTTAAGATTGATTTGCCTTTTTGCAGGTCTGCATGTGAATTAGAGCAGAAAGGAAATTTTCAGTTGGTTGAACAGAAGAAAGCAATGGAGAAGAATATGATTTCGATGGCACAAGAAATTGAACAAATGCGAGCAGAATTAGCTAATTTCGAAGGGAGACCATGGGCCCCAGGTATGCTTGGGTATTTTACAGCATTTGTTGACCTCTCATTTCTTTTTCATTCATGCTTCATTTCTTTGACAGTAATTGTAAATGCTGTCCCTCTGTTAAGATAAACCAATCAGAGTTTTAGATTAAAAATTGCAGTAGGCTGTGTGTATGGCTAAAATCATGATGCATTCACTTTACATTTTAACCTCGAAGGACTGCATGAACTTCTGCATATTGTTGCATTTCTATTGACTATGCATCTGCCACCTCCAGTAGGATATTAGAGATTGACTTGTTTTTGCTGTTTCATGGGGACAGTACTTGTGATTATATTGTCTGAATTTTGTCTGTATGGGAAATACTTGCATGGTCCCCAACTCCACATAGAACCTTAGGTGCCTTTACTTTTGACCTGTAGATTTCTTGCTTGAAGGTAATTATCAGGTGCACTCAAGTCATCCTGAAGTGGATTTTGGCATTTGGGTAGTTGCACAATTAGGGGTCATATATTTCCAATATAGTGTAGGAGCCAATACTATGTTTTGTTTTGTCCCATCTTTGCTGCAGCCTATGGAGTCTGATTCATTTTGTCTAAGTATAGCATATAGTCATGTCTACATCTTTTTTCCCCACTTCTTTTGTCCTATCTTTTTTAAAATCCTTTGATTATCAAAATCCTCCAACATTTACCAAGTTACATTGCTTCCCACCAAAAATCCTGCAAAGAAGATTGTGCATATCAGTGATGAAAATTTAGTGATCTTGATTGCTTGCTGGAGAAGTCATACCGACTCTTGCTTATTGATTATCAATAGGGCAGTGAACAGCTGCATTCGTTGTAAGCCACATCTACTGAGATATGGGCTATCTCTGTCTAGTGAAAGCCTCAAGCTGTTATAGTGTCATATATACCTTTTTTTTTTCTGTGTGTGGCAAGTAAGTGTGGTCCAGTAAATTGTTAACACTAACATTGGCAGTTTGGCCCATATTTATTCATCCACTGGGTTATGAAGGAGAGTTGACTTAGCTTTAGCCGTTCCATATATTTCTATTTATTGCAGGATGCCTGGACCTAGTGCTATGCTATTTAAAACATTTAGCAATGTACATATGGTACATCCAAAATATATTAAGCTTGCTTTTTTTAAAAAAAGAGTAAGCTTTTTTTTTTCTTGAAAAGTTATAAGTAAGCATATTGTTTTCTGAAAGAAGGAAACAGTCTGGTGTCAACTAGTGAGTTTGAGATTAATAGCTGACCATTTATTTTCCAGTATCCCAACATTTAATTTTTTGGCCTCCTATATGCCCGCACATTTAGCATAGTTTAACAGTCCAATGGGGCAAAATCTGGACTGTTCCTTATCAATGATGAGTTCTTCAATTACACAGACTTGTAGTAACAATGTTCTGAAAAGAACTAAGCAAATGGTACCTGCTCACTGACCAGTCAGACTGGGCATCCTCCTAGGCATGCTATACAGCAATAGGCAGGCCTGGAGGGTGGTTTTCTCCAAAGTAGATTCACTGGAACAGTTTATATTGCTTTAGCATTGGCACATTATATTTCTATGGAATAATGTAGAACTTTTTTCATGGTACTATGTTTACCTGATGTTTAAGGTGCGGCATATGGGATGAAGCTGGGCAGCCCTGAAGTGACCTTCCCTACTCCATATGGAGATAACTACAATATCCATGTGGTACGATAATAAGAAATATAGCAGATATGGTACTTCCTTTATTAGGCTAAAATGACTCCTCCTTACTTTTTCTAAATCTACTATTTTGTTACCAGGGAGGTTCCGAGAAAGGTCATTCACATCTTCCTGAATCAAGCTCATGGGGTACATATGACAACAATCACTTTCAGTACCGTTGAGATCGCAGCTGCTATAAAAAAAATCCATGAAGAGAGAACCCTCCTTCTGGGTCCCATGGTCTTATCACATGGTTTAGATTATCGTATCTACCTCCTTGTTTGCGGTACAATCAATAATTGTCTTTGTTAATTAAAATTTAAATGCCTCTAATCATTTTGTTTTCTGTGTGTCATATAAAATATGTTCCCATGGTATCTAACTACTGCTTACACTTTGGCTTGATACCTATATCCAAGTTTCCTTGGTTATATGGATCCATGACACAGTTATTTTAATATGACTTGGGTATATATATGATATAGATTAGTTAACGACTCAGTCATGCCACATATGGAGCATGAAGTCTGAATTCTATGTGGAAATATAATTAAGCATATCAGAGAAATGTTCTTTCCATCATGCATTAGTCTATGTCATTCTGAAAAACAAACCAGTGAGCTTTTCATGAGATGAATACACATTGTTGCTTGTATTTACTAGTATGGGCCTATACCCTAGATTTTACTCTTGACAATAACTAATTTATGGTTTCTCTCACTGTTAGTTTTGCAATGGTATCTATGTTAAGGGCGTTAGTCTCTTTATGCTAGATTATTTCAAGCGTTTATTATTTGTTACTAGATTTCATCAAACATGGTCACATGGGCAACACACAATTTTCTGTAGAGCTCTCTTGCCAAATTCCCAAACGGCATTTTCTTCACATACCATACTTTTCTTATCTAGGTTGACGTAGGTCAATGCTTTTACCAAAAGTGAATTGTGATAAGATGATCGCTAGATTTATGTCAACTGCTGCATATTTGAAATATAATGTATCAGTGAACCAAAGACTGTTATCAGCAGACGGGGATGCAAAATAGAAGTGATGTTTGTTGTGTTAGAAGTTATTTGCCTCATTCAATCTTTAAGGCCATCATACCTCGAAGAAGTCTATATCTAGGATCATGGTTGCCTTCCCGTTTTGGGGGTTTTGGCTCTACTTATATGATGTAGTTTACCTACCTAAGTTGGTCATCTGAATTGGTTTCACTTTAGGCACATGAATGATGAGTATTCTCACATTTCTTATCCTTGTGAACTGTTCATGCGGAAGCGGAACTTGATCTTACATACCTTTTGTGAGCTTGATTAGAAAGTGCTTCTCACTTAGAGGTTTAAATTTTAATTATTAAGTCTGATATTATTCTGACCGCTTCTAAAATATTTTGGGACTGCGGTGTCCTGAGACCATAGTTTCGATCTCATGTCGTATTATAAAGAGTTAGCTTAGTCACAGACTTGGCAGATACTAGGTTTTCACCATTGTACATCTCAATAGATCTAGTGGTCAGTCAGGAACATATTTGGCCATTTTAGAAGTCTACAGGTAATATTAACCTGTATAGCTTTACATGTGCATGAGCATATCACCTGCCTCTTGTGCTCCCTGAGGTCAGATTACCAGAGTGGCTGCAATTCTGATCCATGTGCCACTTTGCTACCTGAGGTCAGATTACCAGAGTGGCTGCAATTCTGATCCACGTGCCATTTTGCTACTTGTCAAGTTGGCCCTGTCCTGTATTGGATTGTCTACTGGGACATCCAACTTCAACATGAATTAGCAGTTCAGCTTTCTGGGAGTGGAGTTTTGATACCAACAGTTTGTGGACTACCAAAACCTGAGGTTAATATTTGAGTTGCTGCTACTAGCCTTTTTCGGGGTTCATGGTGGAATGTTCTAGATTATGTTAAGCTGTACATAGTGACGCATCACTGTTGCTAAATTTGCCCTTTACCTTGTACTCTTGGAATGATGATGGGCAAAATAAATTCTTGGAAAGTGTAGGTGGAACTATGCATGACTATCATCAACCAGGTGTTAGAGATGCATAAAGTGGTTCCTTCTGAGTTGCGTGCCTAAATTGCAACTAGATGAACCTGCCTCCTGTTCTAAATGTGATATCTTCAAGACAAGCACTATGGACGCTACTTGGCATTTTGGTCCATTTTCTGTATTTTGGAACCTGAGCATTGCTGATTGACTACCGGAATGGTCTCCATAACCATGTTTGGTTCAAATTTGCGGGTGTCATTTGCCTGAGCCTGGAAAGACCATATATCTACAAAATAGTGTATCGTGCCTGAACTGTATGAGCTCTAGCATACAAAAATTTGCTTATGTTGTAATAGATGTTTTATGTGAATGTCATACAAGTGGAAGTCTGACGCCTTTGTCAAAATGCTCAAAAGGAGTGCAAATTTTGAACAAAAGTTGGATCAGTCAGGAGTGCATTATCTGAACTGCATGAGCTCTTTAGCACTGGAACACTGCCTCAATAAGGGGAAATAATATCAGTGGTTCTGTATGGTTGCAGCCAATGGAAATTTGGTGTGCTCTGCCTGTCTGCAATAGACTTGCTTAAAGCATGCTGCAGATCTGAATACAAGGTGGCTGAAGAGGTTACCTTCCAATTGGACTACATGGGTGCACCCTTTCGCATACAAGGTCCATGTAAAGAGCCTATGGATATTAAGTTATGTTGGTGGTTCATGGGGTATAGCTTTTGTGGAGAACAGGAAATGATAATAAGATTGGTCGAATTGCAGAGACCGTTCTGATGTTTTCAAATGACACAGACAAGCTGGTGATGACTTGGCAACCATGAGGCAAGTAGTTTCTTCATCCACAGCAGAAGTTGCACTAAGTTTTTATCTGTTCTATTCTTATAATGCAGCTTCCTTAATCTCTAGTAAAATGTTAGCTTGCATGATCTTAGGATATTTGAGTCAGCTCTGCTGCTCTAGAGTAACCCATATCGTATGCTAGATATCATTTTCCTTTGAGAATTGGTGATTTTGGATCCTGTACCATCGGAAATTTAGAACCAAGCCTATAGTACTGAACTGTTCTTCTGGTTGATACCTTTTGGAACTTAGTGAAGCAGTTAATAATGCCATAGTCCAAGAAACCTTGTTGGTTCAGGCTTCTCCTTCAGATGGTTAGCCCCGTATATGGCGATTTATTGCCATGAATAGGCTTAGCTGAATGCGGCATTTGCGCCTTTAGGTGACATATGATTAACATTTTGGCAAGAAATATGTCCATACGACCACTAATCTGTCCAACACTTCCAACTATAAAACCACTCATCTGACTTTTTGTATTGCCCAAGTGGTGTGATAGGTTGATGGTTTTTCCATGTGTTAACAAGATGGCCACATTAGAATAATGATCTGGTGGGTTCTGAGCTAGCGGTAACATACCCAACATATGGGCCCTATGAGCTAGGGATGCTGGGAGGAAGGGAGAGAAGCAGTGAGATAATGGTGCTCTTGTCTAGCGAACATGTGGAAGCCCCCAAATAATGGAATGAGTGAGTGAAGGGGTGGTGTTATCAGTCGCCTTGGTGGTGATGGCATCATAGAAGGGGCAAAGTAAGGCACCATGTGAGTGCCACAGTGCTTAGATGTAAGTGATGGGTGATAGACCATGCACTTGCCTTGGATAGTGAGGAGGCATTTCGTCATATAATGTATGGGAGGCATTGTTGATTGTGTTCTCGAGGACTATGAATACCAACAAGTCTTGAGTAGTCATCCCGTACCTAGTGTACTGATTTAGTAGGGAAGCCTTTTGTTAAGGCGCCCTTAAGAAAGGGGTCGTCCCAAACTTGTGGAGTGCGATGGGGGACTTGGATATAGATTGTGTGTCAATTGAGGAGCTTTGCAGAACATACTCTGGTAGACATATTCCGCTGCGGGATATTAAGTGTTGTTCGTGCTAAAGACAGGTTAGATTAGGTTAGGTTAGTTAAGATGATGGGACATGCTGAGCACAGCACGGGAGATATCCCGAAAGTGAAATCTGGTTGTACTTCTACTATTATTGGAAAAGGCAGGTGTTTCAAAAATCAAATTCCAGGACAGCAAACCACTGAGAGATGACGACGCAAACTTCAATAGGTTCGTACTGTGATATCCAAACGAATAGAGCCATGCATTGACAGTGGGGAGGGAGGGATAAAGATGATTGGAGATTAGCTAGGGAGAAAGATGATGGCCAAACAGCGCTATCTGCTGGAGTTGAGGAAAAATATAGTGGCGTCGCATTCCTATGAAAGAGAACCAAAGTATGATTGAAGGAATGACAAAAATATAGCAGTGTGCCGGTATTCGAGAATGCAGTTTGATGCAAGTAATTGGACTCACTAAGTAGAAAGATGATGACAAGGCGAAGCCATCTGCTGGAATTGAGGAAGATGGTGGTGGCATGACATTCCTGTGGGCATGATCATATTTGATTAAGTGAAAGCTAGAGGGAGCTCGAGAATGCAGTTTGACATGAGAGATTTGGGAACATGCTCACTGTGGTGTGCGGTGTCCATAGTGTTGATGATGCTTGTAAAACCTCATGAGGTCATGCGGCTTTGAGTGATGAGTGTTATTCCGGAAATCGGTGCATGACACTCTCCTCTATCTTCTCAGGTCCTTAACCACCTCCCTGATAAAAGGAGACAGTAAAAGCCAAAATAGACTAAATATAGTCTGAACGTTCCTAAAAATCCCTCGAATAAGATAATATAATAAAGAACCCAATGTAGACAGTATGCAAGGGTGCTACTAAGAATCCAAAAGAGGTTGCTCAGAAGAGATAGATGTCTTCTAACATCTATTGCTCTTGTGTAAAGCCTTTTTTTTACGTAACAGGAAAAAGTGACTACGGATTCCCCTTTTTGTTTGCAAACAATTACGGGAATAGAATAGAAAGCAGCTAACTTTTCATGGTTAATGCTGTTGCTTGTTTTGTTTCATTAGTTTGAGAGAAACATTATGGTACTCTAATCTGTGTGAACTGTGTTGCTAAACAGAACTACTGAAGAAAACATGGCACTTCTTTGGAAAAAAATGCTGTTAAACTTGTCATGCAAAATGGTAGTAACATGTTTGTTGTAATTTCACACATGGTTGGACTTTCTAAAAATGTACTGTTAGAAAGCAGCATCCTTTATTGAAGCAGAGTTTTGTTGAATTCGTGAGAGGGTTTTTGAAATGTTAGTCCATGATCTCAAGAATATTATGATTTGGCTGTATATGTAGCTTAGATTTACTGCATTCAAATTCTAGATAATAGATACAACAATTGTATCAACTAAGGGTATAAAACCAAATTTCCTGCAATTTTTTGTTTGAAGATTACTAATCTGTATCTTGAGAATTATTCTTTTAATTTCAAATTTCTGCTGGCTTAAAAACTGGAGTGATATCCTTGCTGCATCTCCAAAACTTCTACTGGAACTACATTGGATAACATGAAATCTCAGTGTACCGATTTATCTTGTTATGTGATAAATCTGGGTACACGGTACAGTGCAGTTAGGTAATGGAGGCGAAACAGTTTTGATGAAATTGAGACTATAATCTAGCATGTAACCTTTGATCTAAATCCATGGAGAAGATAAACTTAATACCAACTCTTTTTTGCATGTATAAATTGCACATTGTATTCTTCCTGGACAATTTAGCTACATGAGTTCCAGTTTGTTTTTACCCTACTCATCTCCCCTTCTGTTTATTATTATTTTTAGATGAAAGGGCAGTCCTGTTTATTATCAGATTGATGCCTATTGACATGTTTATGTATAAGTGATTAAGTGGTTTCTGTTATATGCATGAGTCATCAAAGTATAATTTCTGTAGTGTGTGCTGCTTTTCTCCTATTACAATAGCTTCTTGTTAACTATTTACACAACTGCTTATGCCTTTCTGTTTTCCAATAAATGCCTAACGCTGTTGTTGACCATGCAGGTTAAAATCATTAGTTGGTCCTTCCCTCTTACTGAAGATATATTGCATTAATGAGAAGACAGGGACATCTGCTTGAAGAAAACAGTAATACGGTGATATCCTTTTTCGCTGCTGATGTCGAATCTTCTCTAGCAGATCAGTTATGCTTCTAGGTATGTGCTCTTTGGACAAGCAACAGATTGACATATCTAAACTTTCTGATAAGCACTCAAGACATGAAATGTTCCAACAACTGGAGACACGAGCAAAATGTTTAATCAACCAGGAGAATGCATAAGCATCTACAGTACTAATGCTTGATGGACATGAATGTGACACCTTCGGATGATTGATTCATAAGCAGGCATTGTTTTTTGGGGAGAAAGGATAGTAGATATTGATTCTGTACTACGGAGCAGTAGAAACTTGCATTTTGTTTTGTGCTCATCGCTCACTGTGGTGATTGTTTCCTTATATTGAAGATCAGCTGAGGATTTGTTGCAGATATAGCTTGTCAATTGCTGTTTTGAGTAGTGCCTGGCCTTCAGGATTCCAGTTATTGCATCTGCAAGATATTCGGATTGTCGTAATGTGGCTTTGCACTTGGGAGCATCTCCAGGTTGCACCATTTTTGTCTAGTAACAATTCATGTGTTTAGTACACCATGTAGCTTTCAGCTGCCAGCTTGTCAAGATTATAACAAGTTGCCCTCATCGTGTGCTGCATTCAGGAAAGATGTGATGCAAGAACTATTATAAGGTTGAACTGAAAGCCTTTCTTCACTCTGTTTGATCGAGGCCATGTTGTGTGGCGGTATTGATGATGATGGTTCTTATGGAAAACAAAGGGACTAGGACAAGTCCCGTTAACCTTCTTGATAACAAGCTGATACTGTACGCTGCTTCATTTTGGTTAAGACTGTTGCTTGAAATGAAGATCTCGCAGGTCCCCATGTGATATCACATCATCTCTGAAGCTTGTGTATATAACTGAAATGGAGTTGTGTCCTGAACTGAACAATTGTCAGCATCATGCCCAAGCAGAATCAACAGATTGGAGGAAAAACATGAGTTTGAGGTGGAAGGAGTAACACAGGCTGCATCCTTGCAGTGCCTCAATCTGACTGACAAGATGGGCCCACAACTACCTAGTGGCTCAAGTCCAACATCTCACTGATGTATAAGGTTCAAAAGCCATCCTAAACTACAGGTACATGGTTTCATCCAAAGGAAACCAAGAGTTCCCCAGTCCCAGGACTGCAGATACCACTTTCCATGAATTGTCTGCCCCTCCCTGCATCACATGCAATCTGACATGTTTTTGGGGTTGATTCCGGTATATGGACTCCATTCAATGACTGTTTGTTTCCTGAATCGACTGTACAATTGTGGTTGATGGATGATTGCTAGAAGAAGCCAGCTCCGAGTTGATGAGGATTCTGGTGGGCATACTGACTGACTGGTTTTTGCATTGCATATTGCACTGGTATTTGCATTGCATATTGCATATGGTTGTTCCTACTTGTCATAAGAGTTTAGATATAGGAGGTTTTGATCGGCGAGGCTGAGTGAACAGTAGAGGGTTTGTAATCCTACGGCGTCGCCTCGTTTTATGATGGGTTGAGGTATGGTCGAGTTTCCATTCGAGTGAGTGTTCTTTTTATGGGTGACGTTGTTTTAGATCAGCTTCACAAAGTCGTGCCAGGTAAATTAGCAAACGTTCACTTGCGATGCATCTTAAATGAAACAGACGCTTCGTCTTGCTTCTCAGAAATGAAAGAACTGCCGGTCGATGTTTTCCCCGATATGACCTTGAGAATTTCAATATCAAATTGCAGGAACGGTTTCCATCGTTTTCTTTTGGTACTCATTCTTTGTTTATTGGTACCTAGTGATTCAGAAACCTAGGTTAGGTGTTAACCGATATGTATCCTGCCGGCCGGCCGGCCAAGTCATTTGCTTATTTTTACTCCCAGCGTTTCACTGAGAATAATAAGAAATTAATGCATCGAGTTGCCATGTGTTTGTCCATATCATCGCCTCCAACATTCAATCGGCCCGTGCCTCATCTATAAAATCCGTTGCATTCTGCAATTCGCAAGTACACAAACAGCGTGCCAACAATGGAGAGAGGCGGAGCGGCGGCGGCTGCAGGCGGTGGCGTGGTGGCGACGGCGACGAAGGATTCGTGGCCGGAGTTGGTAGGCGTGTCGTCGGAGGCGGCGAAGACGAAGATTGGAGAGGAGAGGCCGGAGTTGGACGTGCAGGTGGTCGCCGCCGACGCCTTCGTCACCATGGACTACAACGCCGGCCGGGTCAGGGTCTTCGTTGACTCCGACGACAAGGTCGCCAGACCTCCCAAGATCGGCTAAGCTACCTTACCTAGCTGTGCCCAATTAATTAATTAAAATCTTTGTATTTTGCATGGATAATAGAAGCAGAAAAATAATTATGCCATGTGTACAGTATGATCACTGCTTCACTAGATGAAAATACAGACGATCAATATGTATTCCAGCTATAAATTTTACATGTTTTTTTTACGGGAAATCAGTTTAAGCCTTATTTGGGATGGAAGACTTCTACGGGAATTTTTAAAAGAAATGAATTAATTGTAGTGAATATATATATCCTATAAAATTCATGCCCTGTTTCCTGCAAAATTCCTCCAAGAAATCCAGCAGAGTTAAGCACGGAAATTGCGAAGCCATTGGCCTCTCATTTGGTCAATCGTACTAATCCATGCCGTTTCACATGCTATGGGGATTAGAACCAGCTAATATATCTTAATTTCACTTGTAATTTGTACAAAATTATCAGAAAATTGCTCTGGAAAATTAAGGCTTCAGAAAGAGTAGAGGTGGTGCAGCCTGGCCTTGTTCTCCTCCCACCACACTCGCGCCTTCACCTCCCCGAACATCTCGCGGCTGCGGCAAAGTCAACGGTTGCACACACGTCAGCACGACACAAGTCAACGACTGTACACGTCAGCATGACGCAGTCACCCGCCATGGGATGAACACGCCGGAGCTGCGAGGAAGTGCAGGTGCAGCGTACCTGAGCTCGACGCACCGGAGCTGGAGGCGGTGGCCGGGATAGGCTCCGACGGTGATGAACACGCCGGGCTCGTACTCCTCCACCCACTCCCTCCATGGCGCCGTCGTCGGCTGCTGGTCGCGGACGGCGTCGTGCTCGCCTCCAGCCGCCGCCGCCGCTCCGGTGTTGGTGACGAGGCCCAGTATCGGCGAGCCCAGCGTGCCGGTTGACCCGCCGCCGCTGCCGCTGGAAGGGCCGCCGGAGAAGGTGGACGTCGACGGCGACCGTGACGACGACTCTGCTCCGGCGGCTCCGTCATCCTCCTCCTCCTCCTCCGCCTCGGATTGGCATGGGGTAGCCGGCAACATGGCCGCCTCCGCCGCGGCTATCTCCTCGTCGTCGTCGGCGTCTGGCTGGACGAGGCAGTAGAGCTCGGCGATGCGGTCGTGGTTGCCCGCCCACCAGCACTGCGCCGCCCACGCGTCGAACACCTCCTCCCTGAACCGTATCCTCTGTAGCCGGTTGCTGACGCCGTCGGCGCGCGGCACCAGCGTCAGCAACACCCCCGGTTCCGGCTCCGCCACCCACTCCCGGTCACCCTCCGCCGCCTCCTCCGCGCCGCCGGCTCCCGACAAAGCCGAGCAGCACTTGTCGCAGAACTCTTCTTCCTTACCTCCTCCATCCCCCTCCCCATCCTCTTCCTCCTCCTGCAGCTGCGCCGGCGCGATCTTGGCGGACGCGGTTGCCGCCGCCGCCGCCGCATCCTTGCATCGCCGCATCTGCCGCCGCCGCCGCGCCCGCGCATGGTCTCCACCTCGACGACGAATCAAGATCTTGGTGAAGTCGCTGATGACGTTGAAGGACTTGGCGAACCTGCCGCCGCCTCCGCCGCAGACGGCGCCGCCATGGAAGCACACGTGCATCTGCCTCTGCTTGTAAGCTCGCTAGATTGGGGGAGGAGGAGGACGAGGTGGTTTGAAATTCAGTTCAAATGCGGGAGCAAGCAGTGAATGCGGGCTGCGTGTACGTGGGATAAATACGTGCGAAATTTATGGCGAAAATTTTGGATTCGAATTTAGTGCGTGATTGTACATTTTGGAGTACAGCTAACGGCTACCGTCGAACTCAGCGGAGGCGAGGCGAGAGACGCCGTAGGATCTGGACCGCACGCTCGTCATCTAACGGCTCTCAATTTGCCGCGTGCTGGAATTATGCAGATGCGTTTGGACGCTACCACTAGTTGCGGCCGTAGTAAATTTTGTGTATTAGTCCCTATTTAGATTGTAAATTCCGAGGTAATCACTTTTGGCTTTTCGTGTTTTAATCTGGACCGCAAGCTCATCATCTGATGGTACAAGTTGGCCGCAGGTTGAAATTATGCAGATGAGTCCCTCGTTCGGATGAATAAAGGTACAGTAGCATTCGCTGTTTGGGGGCAGAATTTTGGACATGGCCCGTTCGTCTTCTTCAAATGGAGGGTGGCCCACGTGGAACGAGAAATCTCATTAGTATATTTTAGTTAAGTATTAATTATTATAAATTTATACCATAGATATATTTAAAATTTCTCAATAACTTTTATGTAGATTTTTTTTCAAAAAACATATTCCCTTCATTCATTTTTGATAGACATATTTGGGCTATAAAAGTATTCAAGATTGATCAGCATATTTCTCTTAACTACCCCCATTAATATCTCGCTTTGCATAGGGATGTTGCTTCGTTTCTTGCATGGCTGCATGCAACAAGATTTTCTCACATTGGCCATTTAAAGCTGCGGGGCTGCATGTAGGATTGAAACGTGGAGCGGGTTGACCGAAGCAACATTGAGTGTGTTTGGTTGCTCGTACCATCTAGCCTAGTTAGTACGATGCAAAAGATCAGGATAAGTGGATACAAAAGATGTTATTTGGTTGAGTGTATCAGTTAGATCTAGATGACATGAGATATTGTTTGGTTGATTGTATGATCAAGATTTTGTTTGGTTGGATGTATAATGACTGAAATTGGTTACCCTCTATATCTTATGGTGGGTTTACCCCCTTGCAAGTTGTGGATGAAAAAAAATGCATGTCTAATAGCCAACCGAATAAATTTTACATATCCTATTGCATATCTAACCATATGTAGCCGGTGAATATGAAAAATATTTTTATGCTCATATTAGTCACATACCACTTTTCAATCTGTTAACGGTGAAATTTGGTAATCGACTTGGAAGCGGAAGAGGAACCGAAGCAGAGAAGGAGGATTGAGTTCGAGCCAGATTAGGAGTCGTATCGGACCCGGTAGTCGTATCGGACTGGGAAAGATAATGCCATAAAGAGCGTATCGGCCGATACGGATTCGGTTTGATTGAAGGTCGATATGGGTTGTAAGTTGACAGCTTCAACGTAGGCTTGGTTTGGGCTCAAGATAAGCTTTAAGGAGGTTGCCAAATAGAGATAAAGCTCAGTTTTAGGCAACTGTATCTTGTAAATTGGGTAGTTATGCTTGTTTGTTAGTTGTAGATAAGATCGTACCCGACAAGGGTTCTGTTGTTATCTCGGGTATAAATATCCCGATAGTTTGTACATGTAAAAGAATCAATCAATCAATCACACAATCAAATCAATCTACTTTCGGCGCATCGCCAACCCTCGCAAGAGGTCTTCTTCGACGAGTTCTTGCTTCTTCGGAGCAGAGGTAAGAACTCGTCCCCGACGATCTGCATCGTCGGGGCTAACGTGTCGCTTTAGACACGTTAAGCCTCGATGATGTGATCGTCGATTATCATGTCTTGAATAATTTTGACAGGTATCTTAATTAAGCCTTGCCAGCGGTTTACTCGCTTTAGGGTTTATTGCCGACGATGGTTTAATTCTTATGCTTGGCTAGATTGTTCAATGCAGCTACCATCCCCAAAAGCAATCGACGACCTGATTTTCTTCGCGTTAAGTCTCAATTCACACTTCGAGTTGCCATCGACCTTAGTCCTGTTTTGAGATCTAACACGAAGCCTGTTTTCGGTTGTAACTAAGGATAGTGCCGGGGTTTTAGCCGGTCTTATCTAACGCATGTGGTTGCTTTATGTTTCTTGCATGTGTTTGCCACTTATATGTGCAGATCGATAAGTATAGATACGTCGATCGTGAAGTAATCTTAAGATTTCTTTATGGTTGATGTGTTTATATTGGCCGATTGGCTCGTATAAGTTTGCACTAGAGTACTAGCTAGTGTAGTTACCTTCGTTATCCTTATCGGCCGATATTATTAGTTGAGATCTACATATCAATGAAGGCTGATAAGATTAGATTCATGTTTTACTTATTTTCTAAGTGAGCCGATATAGCTTTGCCCTATCGGCTGGGCTATGACAATGTGTCATCGGTCTATTGACCGATCGGCCGTTGTTCTCTGACTTGGTTTACTTGTTTCTTGTTGATTGCAGATCAAATCAACTGGCACGCTCTACTTACGACTAGGCAAGCCATTTGGACCTGCACTGGAGTTAAGCAGATCTCCCAGGCCGCCGTGGTAACGCGGAACCCGTTTGGTTGCTGGACGGGTCGAAATTCTGCGCCAACACGCTTTTGGCACGCCCGGTGGGACCACAAGAACACAAGCTTCTCACCAGCAACAAGAACACCTCGAGATGTCGAAGCAGGCCGAGATCGTCGAGGAGAACGTCATTCCCGTGACCGCCGACCAGCTCAGCGCAGAACAAAAAGCTGAGATGGATAGTCTGGTCGAGCAGTTCCAGAATATGTACCTGCAAACATATTCTAGGACTCGGCAGGGCACCTTGATTCAAAAGTCCAAGGTGGTCATGCCGAGTTCCGGAGATGGAGCTGGAACATCGGCGGCGGCGCACGATCACGCCGTCAAAACTGAAGACACTGCAGCGCCGACGTTGCAAGACAGGATTGACTCCGCAGTCCACTCTGCGCTAGTCAACCAATCGGGGATTTTGGTGAACACCTTGACTAATACGGTCAAATCTATCTTAGACGGGTCAATTCACCAGTTCAAGCCTCAGGGGCCGATTTTCTTGCCAGAAAATAAGTTCCCTGCATATCGGACCCTGAGGAATGATCTGAGCACGTCTCAGCCAACAGCGCCGATGCCACCCCCATCGGCGCAGCCGACAACAACATTGCCACTGGTCCTCACCAGGCAGACTGGGGGCAGCCCTCAGCTCATCACCGAGGAACAATACGCTCAATGGGCCAAGGGGAAGCAACCGGTGGTTGAGCCGATGCAGCAAGTTCCCGTCAACCAGCCATCGGCCGGACAACCGCAAGCCCCAGTGTTCAATAGTCCTCCACTTCAAGCTGCATACAACGTGCCACAAGGCTATCAGCAGCACCCCGCAGGACAGTATGGCGTACCGAACTTGGATCATCATTACCAGCCATACTCCCCTAGGCAGTATCAGGCAGAGGGTTTGCAACAATCGTTTCAGCAAGACCTCCCACATCGGCCCGCAGGATATTGGGCCGATATGATAGCCGAAGTGATGCGGGATCAATTCGGCTTGAAGCCCAAGGAGAACTCTACAGTGTATCGGCACCCGTATCCCGAGGAATTTGACAGGGTACCATTGCCAGGCCGATACAAGATCCCGGATTTCTCCAAGTTTTCGGGACAGGACAACGTCTCGACATATGAGCATGTCAGCCGATTCTTAGCACAGTGCGGGGAGGCATCGGCTATCGAGGCGTTGAGGGTGAGGTTTTTCCCTCTGTCCTTATCAGGGTCTGCATTCACATGGTTTTCTTCCTTGCCCTGCAATTCCATCAGAGGATGGATAGATCTGGAGAAACAGTTTCATAGATATTTCTACAATGGCGTACAAGAGATGAAACTGTCAGATCTGACTGCCATCAGGCAACGAGTGGATGAATCGGTCCCTGAGTACATACAAAGGTTCAGAGACATACGGAACAGATGTTATAGCCTCAGTCTGACCGATTCCCAGTTGGCCGATTTGGCATTTCAGGGATTGCTAGGGCCGATACGCGAGAGGTTCTCCTCGCAGGAATTTGACAGCCTCGCTCAGCTGGCACAACGAGTATCGGCCCACGAGCAGCGATTCCAGGAGGCAAAGAAGTTCGCGAAAAAGATTAACACTGTTTATCAGTACGCCTCCGACGATGACGACGATGAAGATGGTGATGTCGACCTAGCCGAGTGGGCCCGGATGAGGAAATCAACAACTTGCCAGTGGGCCAAGAAAGGAGATAAAGAAGATAAATATGATTTCGACATCAACAAGGCCGATAAGATATTTGACCTGCTGTTGCAAGAAAAGCAGATTCAACTGCCAGTAGGTCACGTATTGCCATCGGCCGAAGACATCAAGAAAAGGAGATATTGCAAGTGGCACAATTCCTATTCACACCATACAAATGAATGCAAGATCTTCCGGCAACAAATTCAATCGGCCATCGAGCAGGGCAGAATTAAAATCGATGATGCCAAGCGGCCGATGAAGATTGAAGGCCACCCGTTCCCAGTCAACATGGTGCGGGCGGACAGGGCCGATGGCGGTGGTCATCGGACTGGCAAGCGGCCTCATCAGACCTCTGAGGGTCTGATCAGAAAATATCAGCGGAGGCGGGAGGAACAAGCTCAAGACCAAGCCGATCAAGACAACTCCTACGACCCACACTGGGAGTGCGAGTTTTTTCGCTTCTGCTGGAATGAAGGGATGAGGTTGCCATCTATCCAGGAGTGCCCTGCATGCAGTGGTGCAGAAGATTCTTATCAGGGCAGCTCAAGCAGACAAACGCATCGGCCGGCCAAGCAACGGAAATCCGTGCATGAAAGGCTGGGGCCGATGCACCAAGATCAACACGATGAAGATGAGGAGCAAGTCCAGAACCCCCAATGGTGCCCAAGCGATGTATTCACCAAGACACAGAAGCGGCGGGTTCAGAGGTTGAGGAGGAAAGAGCAAATCCAAGAGCAACAAGCTGAAATACCCCATCGGCCAACCAAGACCAGAAAAGAGTGGAGAATAAAATCCACGGTGGCCAGGGCCGATGAGGGCACCTCCAATACAGCTCAGGGCTACTCAGCTTCAAAAGGTAAGAAAACGGCATCGGCGCCTGTTAACATGGTGTTTATATTGCCAGCAGAATACAGTGTGCAGGCGGCCGATGAAGCGATGGCTGATGAGGAACAAAGTTCAGCCAGGCTACGGTTGTCACCAGACCAAGCCACCTTCGACAAGCCAGTTGACGCCAGCTACAGACATCTACGGCCGTTGTACATCAAAGGATTCATCAACGGGCGGCCGATGACGAAGATGCTGGTCGATGGTGGCGCAGCAGTCAATTTAATGCCATACACAACCTTCAGGAAGCTTGGAAAAGTACCTGAGGATCTTATCAAGACAAATATGGTATTAAAGGACTTCGGTGGCAACGCATCCGAGGCGAAGGGGGTCCTGAACGTGGAACTCACCGTGGGCAGCAAAACAATTCCCACCACCTTCTTCGTCTTCGATGGAAAGGGTTCCTACAGCTTGTTGTTGGGACGAGATTGGATCCATGCAAATTGCTGTGTCCCTTCAACAATGCACCAATGCCTCATGCAATGGCAAGGGGACCAAGTCGAGATCGTGCAGGCCGATCGGTCAGTACATGTCGCCAATGCCGATCTCGCAGTTTGGGAGATGGAGGGAATCGACTGCTTGTCCGGGCGAGTCTGGGACGCCGATTTCCTCAAGGTAACCGACTGCGACATCGAGACAATTGAAGACCAAGACAAGCGGTTACTTTAGCGAAGATGCACCATCCGCCGTTGACAATGACCCCTACACGGATGACGCGGTGGATGAGTTAGACGGCAAGTTGGGACAAGGTTTTACGTCGGCCGATGAATTGGAAGAAATTGATATAGGAATAGGTGATAGGCCTAGGCCGACGTATGTAAGCGCTAATTTGCCAAAGGAATACAAGAATAATTTGATAGATCTTTTGAAAGAATTCAGAGATTGTTTTGCATGGGAATACCATGAGATGCCAGGATTAAGCCGATCGATTGTAGAACATCGGCTACCAATCAAACAAGGCTATCGGCCTTTTAAGCAAGCTCCTCGGAGGTTTAAGGCCGATATGCACGAAGCCATAAAAGCAGAGATCACAAGACTTTACGACGCCAACTTTATCAGGCCCTGCCGATACGCAGAGTGGGTCTCCAACATAGTTCCAGTATTGAAAAAGAACGGCAAGCTAAGGGTATGCGTCGATTTCAGAGATCTAAATAAGGCGACGCCCAAGGACGAGTACCCTATGCCGTTGGCCGATTTGCTAGTCGATGCTGCTTCTGGGCATAAGATCATTAGTTTCATGGACGGAAACGCGGGTTACAACCAGATCTTTATGGCTAAAGAGGACATTCATAAGACAGCCTTCAGATGCCCAGGGGCAATCGGCCTATATGAATGGGTCGTCATGACATTTGGTTTGAAGAATGCTGGAGCTACATATCAGAGGGCTATGAATTACATTTTTCATGATCTTATTGGCTCTCTGATTGAAGTTTATATAGATGATGTCGTCGTAAAGTCAAGAGAACATGATATGCACTTGGCCGACTTACGCAAGGTACTAGAAAGGGCAAGGAAATATGGTTTGAAGTTGAACCCTAACAAATGTGCCTTTGGCGTATCGGCCGGTCAGTTTTTGGGTTTCTTGGTCCATGAGAGGGGGATTGAAATCACACAGAAGAACATCGATGCCATCAAGAAAATCAAGCCTCCAGAAAACAAGACCAAGTTACAATCTCTGCTTGGCAAGATCAACTTCGTCCGGCGTTTTATATCAAATCTATCGGGCCGTATAGAGCCATTCACTCCACTGTTGAAAATAAAGGACGACGAAGAGTTCATATGGGGTGACAAGCAACAGAAAGCGCTAGACGATATCAAAGAGTATTTAACTTCTCCGCCGGTCTTAATTTCTCCACAAAAAGGAGTCCCATTCAAATTGTACTTATCGGCCGATGAGAAATCCATCGGCTCGGTCTTGGTTCAAGATGTTAACGGCAAGGAAAGAGCTATTTTTTATCTCAGCAGGAGAATGTTAGACGCTGAGACAAGGTACACGCCGGTGGAGAAATTATGCCTTTGTTTATATTTTTCATGTACTAAATTGAGGCATTACCTGCTTTCCAACGAGTGCATCGTGGTGAGCAAGGCCGATGTGATGAAATACATGTTATCGGCCCCTGTGTTGAAAGGACGAGTCGGGAAGTGGATCTTTGCTTTAACAGAGTTTGATCTTCGATATGAATCGGCCAAAGCAATCAAAGGACAAGCCCTGGCCGATTTCATCGTTCAACATAGAGATGACTCAGTTGCATATGCAGACATTGTGCCATGGACATTGTATTTCGATGGATCCGTCTGCAGACACGGTTGCGGTATCGGCCTAGTCATCATATCCCCTCGGGGGGCAAGTTTTGAGTTCGCTTTCACTATCAAGCCTTACTATACCAACAATCAAGCAGAATATGAAGCGGTGCTTAAAGGCTTGCAGTTATTACAAGAAGTCGAGGCCGATGCCGTGGAAATCATTGGTGATTCACAGCTAGTAATTAGTCAACTTTCTGGGGAGTATGAGTGCAGAGACGATATTCTCAAAGTCTACAATGAGGAGTGCAAAGAGTTATTACATGGTTTCCGGATCGTAACGATGAGGCATATACCCAGGAAGCAGAATTTTGAAGCCAATGATTTAGCTCAGGGGGCATCGGGATACAGGCCGATGGCTAAAGACGTTCCGATTCAGATTGCTCTCGTGCACGCCGATGACTGGAGGTTTGATATCATTGAGTATTTGAGAAATCCTTCCCAATCGGCGTCACGCAGAATGAAATATAAAGTTTTACACTATGTCTTATTGGACGATAACCTATATTATCGGACGGTTGATGGTGTCCTACTCAAATGCCTAGGTCCTGAGGAGGCTAAAACCGTTATGAGCGAAGTACATGAAGGGATTTGTGGCACCCATCAATCGGCCCATAAAATGAAATGGCTGATGAAGCGCGTCGGATATTTTTGGCCAACCATGCTAGAGGATTGCTTCAAGTATTATAAAGGATGTCAGGATTGTCAGAAATTTGGAGCAATTCAGAGAGCACCGGCATCGGCTATGCATCCAATCATAAAGCCGTGGCCGTTTCGTGGATGGGGAATAGATATGATCGGCCAGATTAACCCACCATCAAGTAAGGGACACAAGTATATATTAGTGGCTACAGATTACTTCACAAAGTGGGTTGAGGCCGTTCCCCTTAAGAAGGTTGATTCCAAAGACGCTATTCAGTTCGTCAAGGAGCACATCATATATCGGTTTGGGTTACCTCAGACAATAACTACCGATCAGGGATCAATCTTCGTGTCCGATGAGTTCGTCCGATTTGCTGACAGCATGGGCATCAGATTACTCAATTCTTCTCCTTACTACGCGCAAGCTAATGGGCAGGCAGAGGCTTCTAATAAGTCTTTAATCAAATTAATCAAGAGGAAAATTGACGAACAGCCGAGGCAATGGCATACAACGCTGGCCGATGCCCTTTGGGCGTATCGGATGGCTTGCCATGGTGCAATCCAAGTGCCTCCCTATCAGCTGGTCTACGGGCATGAAGCTGTACTGCCGTGGGAAACCGCCATCGGCTCAAGAAGGATTGCTTTGCAAGACGACTTGACAGCCGATGAGTACCATAATCTTATGGTTGATGAATTGGATGATTTGGCACATGTTCGATTACGGGCCTTAGAGAAAATCAAGCGTGATAAAGATAGAGTAGCCCGTCATTATAATAAAAAGGTCGTTGCCAAGTCGTTTGAGGAAGGAGACCTTGTATGGAAATTAATAATGCCGATTGGTTCCAGAGATAATAAATTCGGCAAGTGGTCACCTAATTGGGAAGGCCCCTTTCGAATTCATCGATGTGTTCCTCACAATGCCTATCTGCTCAAGGGATTAGATGGCGAGATTTATGGACGAGCTCTCAATGGCAAATACTTGAAACAATATTATCCCAGTATCTGGATTGACTCATGATCGGCCCTCTAGCCGATTTATGATTACAGCCGATGTAATTAAGCATCGTCTTTAGATGGCCGGTATATACTATCGCCCTTAGTTCAAAATTTCAGAATATGAGCCCTCATCTTCCAAAATTTGGGGGGCATATATATATACAGGAGTTCTCGCATTGGATTTTTCAGTTGGCAATTGACTTCGGCTTTCTGGCCGATGAGATTGTTTATAATGAGATTGTTCATATTAAAGATATATACATGCACAGGTGTTTTTTTTAAGATACAATTCATCAGAGTGAGATTGAACTCAGAGGATTTCAGAAGCAATGATTAGGCTGGAATTTTCAAGACAAATTCGGCTGCATGGCCGATAAGGTGTATGTTTATACATTATAAAAATAAAATATGCTACATCACCCTATGAAGTCCGCAATAGCAGCAATGGCTTTACGGCGAATCTGCTCAACGTCTTCAATAGCCTGGGCATCATCGGCCATCGTCCCTGGGATCGGTTTCAGTGATTTGCTTAGGGTCGCGAGGTACTTGGCCGATGCCTTGAGCTTTGCCGTCTGATCTTCTATGGCCTTGGGTGATGCAGCTATTCCGGCTTCGACTTCTTGGATTTCTCGGCGTGTAGTGGCCAGCTTCGATTCTAGCTCTGCCTCGAGGCAACGGAGTTCTTCAAGTCTATTTTTCAATACAATCGGCTCCACCGCTAGCTCGTCCAACTTGGTCTTATCGGCGTTAACTTGAGCTTTGCTAGCGGTCAGGGCCGATTCCAGTTGTTCGCGCTCTCGTCGCTCTGCGAGTCTTTCTTTTGCTTTGAAAAGCTTGAATCGGTATTGTTCCAGGAAGATGGCCGGTGTGAGGATCTCCATCAGGTCTTCGGGCAGTTCGTTTTGGATTTCTTGTACCCTGGCTCTGATGGAGGAGCAATCCTCTACCAAACACTCCAGCGAGGCTTCTAGCCGATTCCCAATATCGGACAGTCGGTTCTTTAATTCGTCAGAGATCGACGCCTTGGCGGTGCTGGGCAGTTCCTTGTCCTCGTCATCAAGAAACTGGCCGATGTCAAATGAAAACATATCGGCTAGGCTCTGTAAACAGCAACATAGGTCAAGGTCAGTCTTGTCAAATGGGAGCTGGCGAAAGGGGATCGGGCTAGGTCTCGTTACCTGAGTTGGAGTATCGGTGGTGTTTGCATCGGCCTCCCTTTGCTGTGTTGAGGCAGTAGGCGATGGGGTTGGCCGATGTGGCGAAGATGCTGGGGCCCTAGGCTGAAAAGCAAGGGATTGGTAAGTAGGGTTGTGAGATTAGCATGATAATATATAAATCAACTCTTACCGAGGCGACCGGAGAGGGTGCTGGAGAAGGAGACGGAGTCCTCAATCGCGCTTTAGCCCGCTCACGCCGTTGTAGGGTTGCTTTCTTAGTCCTTTGCAGAGGGGCTAATTGAGTTCTTTCCTTCAGTATAGATGATGCCACAGCCTGAAAAGGATATCAAATTAAAGCCAAGCAATAGGAAGGGGTTATATGAGCACGGAGAAGAAATTGTGTTTACCTTGCGGATTGCATGTTTGGTCTTTTTCGGTTGGGGGGCATCACTTTGGTCATCGGCCGGTGGGATCTCAGTGGTTTCGGTTGATGTTTCCTTGATAGCTTCAGCCGATGTGTTTCCTTCATATGTATCGGCAGCAGCTGCATCGACTTCTTCCTCCATTACTTGTTCTTTGAGAAACTCTTCTATGGAGGGATCCAGCTCTTCGAGATCTTCTTGGTCGTCAGTTTTGGCTTTTTTGCTGGATTTTTGGGCTTTGCCTTTAAATAACACTTTCCTCTTGGGGTTTTCCTTGATCATCGGCCCCTGGAGCAGTGATGGTATCTTTGGGGCAGTGAGGCCGATGATGGACTCCAGGATGGTTGACCCCGATGGAGCTATGGCTTGAGCATAGAAAATCTTCTGTCCACTGTTGCTCACAGAAGGAATCGGCTCATCTGGCACTTGGGGACTGATGCCTTGGATAAGCTCTGTTACATAGAACCTGGCCGATTGGTGGAAAATATGAGCGGCCCACTCTTGCCACCAGGTTTGGAAATTGATGTGGACAAAGGTATTCAGGTGCAGCCGATCACAGTCACCAAGATTTGGGAGTTCGATTTCCATCGCCTTGCTCATAACTAGAGCCGATGAGACTGTGCCTCTACTCTCTAGGAGTTTATGAAGGTGTAAACTGATGGGAAGTTGCCCGAGCCCGCATTGCCTAGCAGTTGTCATTGGGTTATAAAATTCATAGGACAGGCTGGTGCTCCTTCCCTGAAAAATGCCTACCAGGAGCAGGCATGGAGTGAGGCCGATCATAAACACCTCTCTGGACTCCATGTTATCGTTTACCAAGCTCAGTTGCAGATCATCTGGAAGCTCATAGTTTTGGTCCGATGTATAGATAAACATGTCCATCTTGGCTGATGGAGGGCCGGTGAAGAAACGGATGAACCATGTAGCTATGTCATCGGCCGATTGATCTGCGCCAGGGTAGATGGAGGCTGCTTCTCCATAAGACATGCATCGTCTGCTTCTGGGATCTTCGTGATCGGCATACTTCGATGGGAAGCGCGAGTCCGATAGAGGTGGCCGATCAACCATGGTGTTGGTGTGAATTGTTAGCCACAGTTGGATGAACCACCATGGTCCCCCGTGTGCCACGGTTTGTTTCAGCATCAAGTCTTGTGTGGCAATGTGGAGTAGCCGATATACAGCTCCTAAGAGATATCGGCCGAGAGGGATTTGTTTTTTGCTGACCAGGGCCTGAGCCAAGTGCTGACAGTTTGTTGTGGGGCCGCAGGTCGATCCGCAGAAGACGAATCTTTCCAACCACAATGTCAGGAAAGCTACGTGTTCTCGCTCTGAGATCGATCCTTGTTCCATGTGCTCAGAGATGTACCCAGACCAGCCTCCAATTTTCTTGGTCTTCAGTTTGTGGCTGCTGTTTATCAGGAGGCTGAAGGGATTAATTTCAGAGTCGATGTCTAGTCCTGTGAGTACCTTGATATCTATGAGGGCTGGGGTCATCGGACCTTGCTTGAACATGAAGGCGTTCAAGGTACTTGACCAGAAGTAGCTGGCAGCTGACATTAGTGGCTCATTTTTCTTGGTATCGGCCAGGGACAGAGTTATGCATTGGCCGATTCCAATCTCGTCCCAGTGGACTTGTTTGACAGCAGCAATCCTTTTGTGCCAGGTCCTGTATCCGTTTAGCTTCGATGGCCATGACCTGAAGGTGTGTTTCCACGCAGAAATAGTGGGCTTGGCTTGCCTGAAGGGGATTCTGTCTGTTTCGGCGTTGATTAGCCAGGTTGGGTCGCAGTCGCCCATGGGGCCCAGGAGAAAGCAATGGGATTTATCGTCGGTAGGGATCAAGATTTGGTTTTTGAAGACCTAAATCGTGAGAACGACGATGGAAATATAAGACCCGGGGGGAACAGAGAGTAAAACCCTAACTTGGAGAAATCGACGGGGGAAGCGATAATGCAGGATTGAACAAGTCGACTTACCGCGGGGATCTCAGAGGTGTAAAATGGGGCGGAAGCCATTGTTGTTGAAGAAGGGATCGCTGCGAAAGGGGTCGATGTCGATGGAGTACCGAGCGGTCGCCAGAGTTGGAGAACACGAAGAGCTTGTTGGATCGGCGGCGGAAGTTGTTGAATCTGGATCTGCGCGGTTTTCAGACAAGACCTAGCTAAGAAGTCGATGGGTTCCTCGGAGTTAATTCCGCCACATTATATAATGAAGCGGAATTGGGGGGCATGTGTTAACGGTGAAATTTGGTAATCGACTTGGAAGCGGAAGAGGAACCGAAGCAGAGAAGGAGGATTGAGTTCGAGCCAGATTAGGAGTCGTATCGGACCCGGTAGTCGTATCGGACTGGGAAAGATAATGCCATAAAGAGCGTATCGGCCGATATGGATTCGGTTTGATTGAAGGTCGATATGGGTTGTAAGTTGACAGCTTCAACGTAGGCTTGGTTTGGGCTCAAGATAAGCTTTAAGGAGGTTGCCAAATAGAGATAAAGCTCAGTTTTAGGCAACTGTATCTTGTAAATTGGGTAGTTATGCTTGTTTGTTAGTTGTAGATAAGATCATACCCGACAAGGGTTCTGTTGTTATCTCGGGTATAAATATCTCGATAGTTTGTACATGTAAAAGAATCAATCAATCAATCACACAATCAAATCAATCTACTTTCGGCGCATCGCCAACCCTCGCAAGAGGTCTTCTTCGACGAGTTCTTGCTTCTTCGGAGCAGAGGTAAGAACTCGTCCCCGACAATCTGCATCGTCGGGGCTAACGTGTCGCTTTAGACACGTTAAGCCTCGATGATGTGATCGTCGATTATCATGTCTTGAATAATTTTGACAGGTATCTTAATTAAGCCTTGCCAGCGGTTTACTCGCTCTAGGGTTTATTGCCGACGATGGTTTAATTCTTATGCTTGGCTAGATTGTTCAATACAGCTACCATCCCCAAAAGCAATCGACGACGTGATTTTCTTCGCGTTAAGTCTTAATTCACACTTTGAGTTGCCATCGACCTTAGTCCTGTTTTGAGATCTAACACGAAGCCTGTTTTCGGTTGTAGTTAAGGATAGTACCAGGGTTTTAGCCGGTCTTATCTAACGCATGTGGTTGCTTTATGTTTCTTGCATGTGTTTGCCACTTATATGTGCAGATCGATGAGTATAGATACGTCGATCGTGAAGTAATCTTAAGATTTCTTTATGGTTGATATGTTTACATTGGCCGATTGGCTCGTATAAGTTTGCACTAGAGTACTAGCTAGTGTAGTTACCTTCGTTATCCTTATCGGCCGATGTTGTTAGTTGAGATCTACATATCAATGAAGGCTGATAAGATTAAATTCATGTTTTACTTATTTTCTAAGTGAGCCGATATAGCTTTGCCCTATCGGCTGGGCTATGACAATGTGTCATCGGTCTATTGACCGATCGGCCATTGTTCTCTGACTTGGTTTACTTGTTTCTTGTTGATTGCAGATCAAATCAACTGGCACGCTCTACTTATAACTAGGCAAGCCATTTGGACCTGCACTGGAGTTAAGCAGATCTCCCAGGCCGCCGTGGTAACGCGGAACCCGTTTGGTTGCTGGACGGGTCGAAATTCTGTGCCAACACAATCAAAGCGTGATACTATTTATTAATTAATTACGATCATGTATATGTTGACCGCTCAAGCAAAAAAAAAAGAGAAAAAATGGATCTCGTCACTGTGACCTTCGCCGCCACCGCATAGACGTTGATCTCCTTCTCCACTGCATGGTCGCCGACCTCCTCCTCCGCCGCACCACCCCTTTCCCCTCTTCTTCCTACACCACACTCTCCATACCCCTTCACCCCTATATTGCTTGCCATCGACGATAGTCAGATCCGAAGATGGTGGTGATGGCTGCGGCCGTGAAGACCTTCGCTTCCTCCAATCGCTGGCAACCTCGTTCCCTCCGCTCGCCGCTTCACTACCCCCACCCTCAGCGCTCCTTTGCCTCCGCCGCTCGTGGTCCCATGGATCCGCTGGTGACGGGTCCGGGGCATATGGGACCGGCGACCATGACGATGAGAAGGGAGCGGAGCGGCGCGGTGGAGGAGCGGAGGCAGCAGTGCAATGGAGGAGTGGTGGCACTCTCTCGCCAGATCTAGCGACAGTGGCTGCCAGATCCGGTCAGGGGAGCGGCAGCGGCGACAAAGACGGCGGTCGTGCACGATGGAGATGACGACAGCGGCCGTGCAGCGACGAGAAGGCGTGTGCCATTCCCTCCTTCAAGCTCGTCGTCGCGGTGTTTGTCGTCTCACCACTCGTTGGGGAGAAATGAGGAGGGGACGAGGGCAGGGTGGTGACCCCATCGCCTGCGCTGGCACTAGCGGGTGCAGCTCGATGCATCGTGCAGGCCTGGTTGAGCAGCGAAGCTCAAATCGAGCATTCCTGTTCAGCCTGGCTCGGGAGGCTTTTTTTGCATCTGCTAGGCCTGGCTGGGAGCGACGTGCAGGCTACCAAACAACGACCCACTGCATCCACGTGTGCGAGCCAAGTACCATGCAGGCAACCAAACACACCCATTGCAACTGAACCGATGCAGATTTAATGAAGTTCGGCACATGCATGGTTTTTTTTGGTCTCGTTGCCCATAGCAAATATGACGATAAAAAATTAACGAAGGGAGTATCATTTAACGGTTTAAAAAACATGCTAACCGAAAATGAGTAAATTAAAGTTTGGAGTTAAATAAAAGAACATGGCTAAACATCTGAAATTTCTAAATCTTAACTACACTTAATTTGAGGATTCTTCTTTTGGGCGAGGACTTAATTTCAGGGTTTTTATTCAGGTGGGTGCAAATGCAACGGTACAGCAAATCATCTCTCTGCTGATTAATTCACTAGGAATAATTCAGTGGTGTGGATGATCCCAAGTGAAATATCAGATGCATCAGACCGCCAAAAACCAACACAAGCAAGAAGGAACACATGTATTTGGAGTTCCATCTTCAGAATTTCGGAGACTTGCACTAGAATTGCAAAACCAACCATCAAAAAGCACAAGATTCGTTTGAGTTCTATGCAATTTCCCCTGAATTCCTCATAATTCGAATTGATCAATCCTCTCTGTTTGCAAAAGAACATAATTCGTTTGAGTTGAAAAGCATGAGAACTCTCAAATTTCAATGCACGTTCCAAATCGAATAAAAACTCTTGAAGCCATGTTCACCTGTAAAATTTACAACTAAAGACGTTTTGGACTTGGAAATTCTACTATGTTCTCCGACTCGAAAAACACCAGGAGCTTTCAAATTTCAATCCATGGGTCCTTCAAAACCGAATCAAAATAACTCTGGAAACCGTGCTTACCTGCGAAATTTAAACTTTAAAAAAAGTTCTGACAAACGGACGGAAGGGAACGTGTAAGCAGCTTCCGTGGCGTCGTCGTCCCAGTGGCAGTGGGTGCCCAGCTGGCAGCTACACTTGGGCACTTGGGGTGTGTTCGTTTCGTTGTGTTGAGAACTCATTTCCTCTGTATGAAAAACGAAATGACTCATTAATACATGATTAATTAAGTATTAATTTATTTTTAAAAAAATGAATTAATATGATTTTTTAAAATAACTTTCGTATAGAAAATTTTTGTAAAACACACACTCTTCAGTAGTTTGAAAAGTGTGCGTGCGAAAAACGATAGAGGTGAGTTAAGAAAGATGAAAAAAAACAATAGCCTTGGTCAGTGTGCCAAATGCTGATTAAAACGGCAAAACGAAGCATGTTTTTCATGGCTGTATTAGGCATATTATATTTATGTTATGTGCTGAACAAAAGGGGTTTTTGGTTAGATTCTATTTGCGATGCTATGCGTTGGTTATTATAGTAAAATTGTCATGTCACTGACATGGGCTTTGAACTAGTAATATGCAGCCGCCAGCTAAGACCCAGAAGCCTCTGAAGCGGACCAGCACCAAGCTCGTTCGTGAAGCAATATGTGCACTATCTCCTGTTCACCAACGAAAGTTGGCTGAGCTACACTTTCACGGAATACTGTCGATGAAACTGGAGATAGTTGATCAAATTGAGGTGCTGAATTGGTTGGCGGGATACACAGACCCCGATTCCAGGGTCATATCTATCAACGAGTCAAAGAAGATTGCTATTACTCCACACGCCATACACAAGGTACTTGGCATTCCGACTGGTGGAGAAGAAACTAGTATCCCTGATGGCAAAACAGGTGCGATGGCGCTCAGTGATCCACTGGAGGAGCTCGACATTGGTGGCAATAACCCCGGTCACAGTCGAGAGGCTAACCACCGAGATACAAGACAGGCGCAACGACCCTGAGACTGTCCGATACTTCATCATGATTTTTCTCAACAAGCTCTTGATGCCAACCACCAGCTTCTATATTACTGGCACGAACGCATATCTAGCCAGTGACCTTGGCCGAATATCAAGGGTAGACTAGTCAAGGATGGTTTTTGAGGCACTGCGCAACAAGATCCGTGCATGGCATGAATTTGCTAAGGATGGGAAAATTCCTTCCTCCATTTCTTCATGCATTGTGTTCCTCCCTGTAACGCACTAACCGCCATGCATTTTCATTCAGTCTTTTCTGTTGTTCTGTAAATGTGCAATATCACCGTATATGTTAACTTACCATGATCTCGATGCATTTGTCGTCGCAGATTTTCTATGTTGACAACCTATCATCGTCAATGATAGATGCCAATGACTTTGACAATCCACGCATTCAGTTTTACACAAAGTAGGTTGTCGACAAAATACTGGATCTTGATCATGATCCTGACGGTGGCCACTTTGGATGCCTTTCGGTGTGTACCGGCCATCTACTCAAAATAATCCAATGTTCAATTCATAGATGTTGTTCTAGTATTTGTGTGCAGTGCTAACACTTAACTGTTTTTGTGCAGCTTAAGGCGATTAAGAAGATATGCTACCACTATTCGGGGTACGACAGGGTGGTCGAGCCTCGGGGAGATAACTATGGATGCCCATTTCCTGAAGAGCTTATCAGGCCTGCACGTATATCTTTCCCCAGCATATATGATATGTTGGCTGGACACCTGGATGCAGTTGGTGAAGAACAGAGGGAGCACATCAAGGAGGCACTGACAAGGTTTGACACCCAAACCAAGGAGCTTGCATGTGGTATTGAGCAGCAGATCATGCAAGTACAGGTTGCACAGGCAAAAATGTGCGATAATATTATAGCTGTAATATGTGGACCTGGTGCAGCCGAAGGGACACCTGTACCCCAGACTGATGCGCCTGCAGTGCCATTCCCCACAAGTAGCGGTGCGATCCAAACAGGTACAACAGCCACCACATCCACCGAGACACTCAGGACAACAAGGAAGCCGCCCTGTGTACCAGCCCTGTCATCACCTGCCCCATGTAGCCCTTCAAGGAGGTAAGTGTGATGTATGATGCTGGGTTTCCAATTTTTCAGTAATCAACATGTGTTAAATTTTCCAGCACTAGGTGCTCATGATTGCGATGTTGCGTTTTATAAAACACTCAAGGCACCCGGAAGTCAGTTGCCGCTGCCAAGGAGGTCTCCTAGGAGGGCTAAAGCATTACCATCTGACACAAAGTCACCTGTTTCCAATCCCGGGAGTACTGATAAACACCCTGTGAAGAATACATCTCCATCACAAACTCTGAGAAGGTCACCCAGGTCGTCAACGGCTACCAAGGCTCAACCTGATGCACAACATTCTCCAAAGAGCACTCGGGCAGAACGCACTGAGCACACACATTCACATCGACACACGGACACACAACATTTGGAGATACCACTGTACAAGGATACACTTGAAGAGCAAAGTCGACTCGTCGTCGATGCAAACCAAGTCATGCACATTTCTGGGGGAACACCACCACAGTAACAAGGAGGATGCTCGACTGATATTTCTTCAGGCATGTTTTATCCAATCAGTTCCCCTGAGCGGTCGCCTGCTATGCCATCAGTGCAGGCCAACATGGGCAAGTCAACAACCGCACAAGAAGACACTATTGATGGAATGCAACTATCGACAAGTATGGTCATGTTGTATGCATGTTCGAGCGGTCCTTATATTCACTGTCATGATTCCATTTGCTAATGCATGTAGATTGCCATGAAGGCACAGCAGCTGAATTTGATGATGTCCAAGAAGCCATTGACCCTGTTGGATTGCTGGAAGACACACCCCCAAAGCCTATCCAGGTAGATAAGCCCATCTTCTTTAACTGAGTTTGCAATTTACCTGCAGTGAACTGACACTAGGACCACCATACAAGATCTAAATAATTTGTTTAATACACAATATGTCAGCTGAAACCATAGCAATAATTCTATTACTGTAACATATTTTCAGTGATCACTACAATATGACTAAATGGCACAGTAATTGCATTACTCACACATATGTTACTTACTTTCTGACAGAGTGATTGTGATATCAGCAAACGTATCAGTCTTTAGTTATTTAATTACTTTACAAAAGTTGTTTCGTGACTAGTTCAAAACTGATGCAGTAAAAGATTTACTGCTGTTTAACACAGCACACAGTTCACAATACAATCCTACCCATAAATCTTTCTACCCACGTTTTATGCTTGAACAAACACATTGGTAGCACGAACATGACATGTATGATTTATTACCTCGAAACCATGCCTTGTTGCAGCAGATCTTGCCGTCACAAGAGTCGGACGACATTGCACAGCACACTCCTTCAATAGCATCTGTACGTTGTCCTCGTAGACCATCTAGGTTTGTTTCACTGCTCAAGATAGGACACACACATCCCCTCCCTAATAGGGCAGAGGCTGTTGCTCTTCGTCAACGCATTCTGAGTGACCTGGCCAGATTTGGGAGGTAATTTTTTTATTAAGCGTCTACCATGCCACAATTCCGAACGATTAACAGCATTATGTCCTGTGTTACATATTATTATTGTGTACAATGCAGCACCAACATCATTGAAATTGATACGTGCGCTGCAACCGCCGAAGATATTGCACAGTCATTCACCGATGGCACAATGGTAGATGGCCTCTTCATAGATGCTTTCATAAAGTTTATTCAGTTCGATGAGCAGGAGTTTAGCTCGATGTCAGTTGGGGACCGAATATTCTTGCCAACCACTGTTTCTTCTCATTTCTACATGACAAGCTTTTATATTAGTTTATTTGTTCATCTGGTTTGTACATATAGATCTATATATTTTGCACGCACTCATACAATGCATGCGTTAAATGCAGACACTGTTGAACTGTGATTTTCTGAGTGGACCACATTATGCAACGTTCGACCTGGATCGATTGGCACAACACTTGCATGAGTTCCTCTCACCTACCAAAGAGCTACAAGACTGGAAGATGGTATGCTATCACCAATCCCAATACTCCCAGTGATCTATTTTTCTCTGTAGTGAATTATTTGACATATTGGATTACCTGTAGGTTATAGTACCTGTTATACACCACAGCCACTGGAATCTGTACTGTGTCAACCAGAACCATGGACACATAGATGTGTTTGACTCCAACAACTACCCAGCCATGGAGTACAAGGATCACCATGGAGACCTTAGAAGGCGCATCGTCAAGCGGCTCAGCGATGGCCTTTACGTAGCAGCCAGGAATGCCTTCAAAAGGTTTGGGAACCAGAAGCTAGCGAGGAACAAATGTCCGATTATCCTGAAGTCCAATGATTATGCCTTCTTTGTCATGAGGTGCATGGAGCTATACGACGGTGATGAATTGGTAAAGCCATTATAACCATTACTTATGTTCGAAAACTCAGTATCCTGATTTCTTCTTCATGTTGACACACACCATGTTTATTCTCATATTGTGTAGGAGTATAATGATTTGCATTCGCATATGCTTGTTGATAAAAAATCCGCGTCCAACCGATAATGTCAAATCTGCGTTGACGCGAATCGTGTCGAAACACATGAAGGCCTGGGAGATCTGTTTAGCTCCAGTACAGGTCCTAAAATAATAAGATGCAGGCATGCCAATTAGTTTGATCCTGCAACTGACAAGATGTATAAACAGACGATCAAAGAGCCGATCGGCTAACAAGCCGATGGAGCAATTTTAGCCGATGTTGCGATACTAGCCGATGTCGATAGGGTTTTGATCAATCGGCTATATATCCAATGTAGATTCTGATACTCGAGTAAATAATGATACAAAGACAATCAGCTAATAATAATGTAATAAAATAATAATATAATCTAATAGAAACCAATCGGTCAATAATGATATGATAGAATAAATGTTGATCCGATGGTAAAAGCATACATCGGCTGGAGATCCGATGTCGATCCAAATGATTAACTAATCAGTGAAACATTTGCTGTCACCGACTAAAATCAACTTGTATGTAACCCTTATAAGTCGATGCAACTTCCAGATAACTAATCGGCTGAAACCCCGATGAAACCCTTATTAGCAATCAAAGAGCGAGCTAGTTCTTACAATTCCAAACACGACTTATTAGGTCAAACCCAATTGATTCAGCACTAAGTATGAAAGGAAGTATAAGGTCTAGACAATCGAGCCTTTGATTGATTTTCAGGGTGGTCATGTATTAAATTTAACCAAGACTATCGGTGACATGGGACCGGGGGTGTCATGACTAGAGGCTTGAGTGGCCGCAGTCACCCGTGTGGCCCGACCCCCCCGGGGGGGTCGGGCCCGAGGGTGATGTGGCCACCCCTCCCTCTGTCTCCCCGAGGGGTTGGGCCGCTCCCGTTTCGGTCCTGATGGCCGGGGCGCCCCGACCCCCTGTGATTTTGGCGCCACGTGTGTGGGTTAGGTGAGCACAGCAGGGCTCACCTAACCGCATTTATGGCGGATCAGACGAGCGCGCCACGTCGCATTTAATGCGGCGCAGCGCACGCTTATCCGGTCCGTGACCGGTCGCGGTGTGTGACCGGTCGCAGACCGGTCAGATCGCGGGTTAGGTGGCGACAGGCGGCCTGCGGCACGCCTCGCCCCGTCCTGTCAGAATGATGAGAGCCTCCTGGCTCTCGTCCCTAGCCGGAGCAGGCGTGCTAACTCCTGGAGTTGGTATGTCAGTCCCGGTCAGATCCATTCCAGACTTCAGCGCAAGCATGGCAAGGAAGTCGCTTGCCATTTAATGAAGGTTGAAACGGGCGTTCCCCGGATGAGCCGGCTGGCTGAGCAGAGGCGTGACGCGGCGTCTGTCAGAGGTCACTTCCGGCAGTAGGACAACCCTAATTGTAAAAGAATGTTTTCTTTCTTAGGCAGCTAGAGGCCCATGTGGTAACCCCTATAAAAGGAGGCCCAGGCCTAGGAAAGAGGGGGGAGGACTCCGGCCGATACGCTCGAGAGACCGAACTCTCTTTGTATTGTTGGAGACTCTCAGATCCACCAGAACACAGGAGTAGGGTGTTACGCTTCTCAGCGGCCCGAACCTGTCTACGTCGCCCGTGTTTTGTGCGTTTCCTCTCTCGCTGACGTTCCTCAGATCGAGGGCGAAGAACCTCACCTAGCGCCCCCGGCCGAACCGGCAAAGGGGGGCCCGCGCGGTCTCCCGGTGAGGAGCTCCACGCTCCGTCAAAGACAGTAAAACCTTCAAAGAAAAATTTAACACATCAGATAAGATCGGCTAACCCTCCGATGAAACATTAGCATGAACCTATCGGCTTAAGAAGACTTAGATTATCACCAACAATCTAATAGGTCGAATCCAATCGATGCAACACGAGATTGTATATGATAAACTCTTGATGAGCGATAAATATATCTAATGTGATAGATATAACAACTCTATCTAAAGCATCATTATGATTGTAGAGAAATATCGGCTAAGATAGAAGATCGGACCTAACCGAAGACAGTCTCAACTAAACTGATGCGTCTCTAAACACAATGCTATTAAAGATAGAATCTAAATATCAGGTAGGCAAATATATCAACCAAACCAGAGCAATCCAAACGGGCAGTGGCGCACAGCCTCTCTCCGAGCGCTAGCGGTGATGACGGGGAGCAGAACCCGCGCCGTCGGGCTCGCACCCCGCCGTCCCCCTCTCGCCGAAGTCTTGGGCGGGGGAAGGTGCTCGAGGAGGTCGAAGGATCCGCGACCTCGCCGCTCGCGGGCGACGGGGGAGGACGGCGAGGCGGGGCGCGTCGCCGCCTCGTCTACGGCGACGGCGGCACGCCCCAGGGCGCGCTCCAGGCTGCGGGCGCGCTCCTGCGTCACCCGCCCGTTGTCCCCGATCCAGAGACTCCAGCCCGGCGTTGGCTGGACGACATGGCCAACTTGGTCATGACGGCGCAGCAGCGCCTAGGCGCCGGCGGGCGGTCCTCCGCCGTCGGGACCTCTGGCGCTGTCGCCGCCGGCTCCATGTCGTCGAGGCGGAGGGCACGGCGAACGACGGCCGATACACGCCGTTCGTCCGCCGTTCCCTCGTCAACGCCTCCGACCCAAGAAGATGTGTGTGGGGGGCCGGATGCCCAGCTCGATATCGAGCGCCGACGCGACGCTCGTCGCGCCGCCCACGCAACGGAGGGCGCCTCCTCGTCCGGAGCGCCACTTCGGTCCGGTCACGGGGGCCGGCCCCCCGTGTCCCCGGTCGGCGGTGCCTGCTGTCGAGCCTTTGTGGCGAGCCTTCGGAATGTCCGTTGGCCCCCAAGGTTCCGGCCCACCATCACCGAAAAATATGATGGAAGCGTCAACCCCGCTGAGTTTCTCTAGATCTACACAACAGGGATAGAAGCCGCGGGGGGTGACGACAGGGTCATGGCGAATTTCTTCCCCATGGCCCTGAAGGGCCAGGCGCGGGGTTGGTTGATGAACCTGCCACCTACGTCGGTCTACTCCTGGGAGGATTTGTGCCAGCAGTTCACTACGAACTTCCAGGGCACATATCCACGCCCAGGCGAAGAAGCGGACTTGCACGCGGTACAGCGGAGGGACAATGAGTCCCTTCGCTCGTACATTCAGTGGTTCTGTCAAGTCCGCAACACCATACCATGCATCCCCGCACACGCGGTGATCTACGCGTTCAGGGGGGGCGTGTGGCACAACCGCATGCTCGAGAAGATCGCCTCCAAGGAGCCCCAGACCACCGCGCAGCTTTTTGAGCTCGCGGACCGTGTGGCTCGCAAGGAGGAGGCCTGGACCTGGAACTCCTCCGGCTCTGGCGTGGCAGCTCCGGCCGCCCCCGGGTCCGCCGCTCGATCTGGGCGACGGGATAGGAGGAAGAAGAGGTCGGCCCGTTCCGACGACGAGGGTCGTGTCCTCGCCGTCGAGGGCGCTTCGCGGGCCCCCCGAAAGGGGAGGCCTGCGAGCGACAAAAAGAAGGAGGCCGGCGCTCCTAGCAAGGAGCGCCCGGCCGGCAAGTGGTGCACCGTGCACAACACCTCCCTCCACGACCTCGCGGACTGCCGCGCGGTCAAAAGCTTGGCTGAGCGGACGAGGAAGTGGGAGGAGGAGAGGAGGTAGGAGCGCCGTGAGGGCAAGGCCCCGGCAGCTCCCACCGGCAACCGGCGAGGTGAGGCCAAGCAGAAGGCCCCCGCCGAGGACACCGGCAATGGCGACGATGATCTGGGCTTTCAGGAGCCCGAGGCCACCGTCGCCACCGTCGATGGGGGAGCGTGTGCTCACGCTTCTCGCCGGAGCCTCAAGGCCATGAAGCGAGAGCTTCTGGCCGCGGCCCCTACCCACGAGGCGACGCGGCGGGCGCGTTGGTCGGAGGTCGCCCTAACCTTCGACCAGACCGACCACCCGCCGTGCGTTGCCCGGGGAGGACAGATCGCGATGGTGGTTTCCCTCACCATCTGCAATGTGAAGTGGGGCGTGTCCTCGTAGACGGGGGTGCAGCCCTCAACATCCTTTCCCCCGCAGCCTTTGATGCCATCAAGGCCCCAGGGATGGTGCTCCGACCGTCCCAGCCGATCATCGGCGTGACGCCAGGGCACACCTGGCCGCTGGGTCATATCGACCTCCCGGTCACCTTTGGTGGTCCCGCCAACTTTCGCACGGAGCGGGTGGACTTCGATGTGGCGGACCTCAGTCTGCCCTACAACGCGGTCCTGGGGAGGCCCGCGTTGGTGAAGTTCATGGCGGCGGTCCACTACGCCTATCTCCAGATGAAGATGCCGGGCCCCGGTGGCCCCATCACCGTCCATGGCGACCTCAAAGTCGCGCTTGCTTGTATGGAGCAGCGCGCGGACCACCTCGCCGCGGCGTCCAAGCCCGTGGGAGGCGACGAGAGGCTCAGCACCTTCGTCTCGCCCGCCCCAAGGCAGCGGATGGTCACGTGCGACGAGGTCCCGGTCAAGGAGGTTGCCCTGGGCGACGGCCCGTCCAAGACCACACGAATCGGTGGTCTCCTGGATGACAAATAGGAAGACGCGCTCGTCTCCTTCCTGCGGGCAAACGCCGACGTCTTCGCCTGGAGACCGGCGGACATGCCCGGGGTCCCCAGGGAGGTGATTGAGCACCGTCTCGCCGTGCGGCCGGGCGCAAGGCCGGTCTGGCAGAAAGTGCGACGGCAGGCCCTGGAACGCCAAGCCTTCATCCGCGAGGAGGTGGCGCGGCTTCTGGAGGCCGGATTCATCCGTGAGGTCATCCATCCGGAGTGGCTTGCGAACCCCGGCGTCGTCCCCCAGGCGAACGGCAAGCTTCGGGTGTGCATCGACTACACCGACCTCAACAAGGCATGTCCTAAGGACCCTTATCCCCTGCCACGCATAGATCAGATTGTCGACTCCACCGCGGGGTGCGACCTTTTGTGTTTTCTAGATGCATACTCTGGTTATCATCAGATTCGCATGACTAGGGAGGATGAGGAGAAAACTGCATTCATTACCCCCATAGGAACTTATTGTTATACGACAATACCTTTCGGGTTAAAGAATGCAGGTCCTACTTTTCAACGTACTACTCGAATTTCTTTGGGTAGTCAGATAGGACGCAACGTTGAGGCCTATGTCGATGACTTGGTTGTGAAGACACGCAACCAAGAGACCTTGCTCTCGGATTTAGCGGAAACTTTCGAAAGTCTCCGCTCCGCCCGCATGAAGCTGAACCCCGATAAGTGCGTGTTCGGCGTACCTGCGGGCAAGCTTCTCGGGTTCTTGATCTCTGCCCGAGGCATCGAGGCCAACCCCGAGAAGATACGAGCTATAGAGCAGATGCGCCCCCCCAGCAAGCTTAGGGATGTGCAGTGCGTCACTGGTTGCATGGCCGCCTTAAGTCGATTCATATCGAGGCTGGGAGAGAAGGCACTACCCCTATTTAAGCTCCTCAAACGCTTCGGGCCGTTTACCTGGACGGAGGAGGCTGAGCGGGCCCTCACTCAATTGAAGGTGTACCTCAGTTCTCCCCCAGTCCTGGTCGCCCTGGAGCCGGATGAGCCGTTGCTACTCTACCTGGTGGCAACCCCGCAGGTAGTCAGCGCGGCGTTGGTCGTGGAGCGCGACGAGGACAACCCTCGCTCCGCGCGCCCCCACCCTGTGTCGACTCGACCCGGGAGAGAGCAGGGAGGAGAGGCCCCCAAGCCGAACGGCGGCCTAAGGCCCCCGACGACCGGAGCTGGCCCTCCGCCTGCTTGTCCGACGGTGCCAGGCGCCCCCGACCCCCAGGATGGCCCCGGGGCCACTGCGGGAAGGCCGCGCCTGTCGCCCTCCGACCCCGAGGTCGTCGGCACAGAAGCCGAGTGTGCCTCGCACGGCCTCTCGGACGAAGAGCGCCCTAGAGATGTGGCCCCTAGCGAAGAGGACAGGCCCCGCCGAAAGGTGCAGCGGCCCGTCTACTTCATTAGTGAGGCCCTCCGGGACGCCAAGACCCGATACCCTCAGGCCCAGAAGATGCTTTACGCAATTCTGATGGCTTCGAGGAAGTTGCGCCATTATTTCCAGGCGCATCGGGTCACGGTGGTTACGTCTTACCCCCTCGGCCAAATCTTGCATAACCGAGAGGGTACTGGACGGGTGGTGAGATGGGCAATCGAACTCTCTGAATTCGATTTGCGCTTTGAACCACACCACGCGATCAAGAGCCAGGCCCTCGCCGACTTTGTAGCGGAGTGGACCCCGGCTCCCGAGCCCGTCTCCGCCCCCGAGCCAGCCCGGGCCCCTCGCAGCTGCCTCACACCGCCTACTGGGTGATGCAGTTCGACGGCTCCCTGTCTCTTCAGGGCGCCGGTGCGGGGGTCACTTTGACCTCGCCGAGCGGAGACGTCCTCAGATATCTGGTCCGCCTCGACTTTCGGGCGACCAACAATATGGCGGAGTACGAGGGACTCCTTGCGGGACTCAGAGTGGCGGCTGGACTGCGGATCCGCCTCCTCCTGGTGTTAGGCGACTCCCAGTTGGTCGTTAACCAGGTCTGTAAGGAGTACCGGTGCTCTGACCCGCAGATGGACGCCTACGTCCGCGAGGTGCGGCGTATGGAGCGCCATTTCGACGGGATAGAGCTTCGGCACGTGCCCAGGCGGGATAACGCGGTCGCCGACGAACTCTCAAGGCTCGCTTCCTCGCGAGCCCAGACCCCACCGGGCGCCTTTGCAGAAAGGCTTGCCTAGCCGTCGGCGCGACCCGACCCCCTAGGGGAGACGGACGCGCCTGAACGGCCCCCGAGGCCCGTCGGAGTCCAGGCCTCGGGATCCGAGGGGAGCGCTCCCAGCTCCCCTAGATTGATTGCTTGGATCACTGAGATCCAGGCGTACCTCACAGATAAGACTCTACCCGAGGACCGCGAAGGGAGTGAACGCGTCCGTCGCATCTCCAAGCGCTACGTGCTGGTGGAAGGGACCCTCTATCGGCGCGGGGCTAACGGAGTCCTCCTGAAGTGCATTCCTCGGGAACAAGGCGTCGAGCTTCTCGCCGATGTCCATGAAGGCGAGTGCGGAGCCCACTCCGCCTCGCGCACCTTGGTTGGCAAGGCCTTTCGCCAGGGTTTCTATTGGCCGACGGCTCTCAACGATGCGGTCGACCTGGTCCGGCGGTGCAGGGCGTGCCAGTTCCACGCCAAGCAAACGCATCAGCCGGCCCAGGCCCTGCAGACCATACCTCTTTCGTGGCCGTTTGCTGTCTGGGGGCTCGTTATCCTGGGTCCGTTCAGGCGGGCCCCGGGCGGGTTCGAGTATCTGTATGTCGCTGTCAACAAGTTCACTAAGTGGCCCGAGGCTTATCCGGTCATCAAGATCGATAAGCACTCAGCGCTAAAATTCATCAAGGGCATCACTGCTCGGTTCGGGGTGCCTAACCGTATCATTACGGATAACGGCACCCAGTTCACTAGTTAGCTCTTCGGCGACTACTGCGAAGACATGGGCATCAAGCTCTGCTTCGCCTCACCCGCCCACCCCAGAAGCAACGGCCAGGTGGAGCGCGCCAATGCGGAAATCCTCAAGGGCCTCAAAACTAAGACCTTCAACATCCTCAAGAAGCACGGCGACTCGTGGATCGAGGAGCTGCCAGCGGTGCTCTGGGCGAACCGAACCACGCCAAGCCGAGCAACCGGGGAAACGCCTTTCTTCCTCGTCTACGGCGCGGAGGCAGTCCTCCCGTCTGAGCTCACCCTGTGGTCCCCTCGGGCCACCATGTATTGCGTGGCTGATCAGGATCAGCTTCGCCGAGACGACCTCGACTATCTAGAAGAGCGAAGGCGGCGCGCGGCGCTACCAGCGAGCCTGCGGCGCTACCATCAGCGCCACGTCCGGGCCCGATCACTCTGCGTCGACGACCTCGTCCTACGCCGCGTCCAAACGCGCGCTGGACTGAGCAAGCTCTCACCAATGTGGGAGGGTCCGTATCGAGTGATCGGTGTCCCCCGGCCGGGCTCGGTTCGGTTGGCCACGAGCGACGGCACAGAGCTGCCTAACCCGTGGAACATCGAACATCTTCGTCGCTTCTACCCCTGATGGGGGTCGGGTGTCATGTCTCGGGCTCGGGCCAACCCCGCACCCCCCTCGGGCGTGCAGGGTTGGCCGGGGGCTACCACATGCATATACTTGTCTATTTTCTCTTCTGCATTTCAATAAAGAAGCTTTTTCGATTTCCTGAGGACTGTGTCTGTGTTTTCGTTTCCTTTTGAAAGGTCTTGGCTTGAATCGGTCCGTTCGTGCTTGACCCTGCCCTCGGTGGCCCGGGCCGTCTAAAACCGCCAAATGGGGCCCAGAACCGAGCCGTGCCCTGGGGCGCGGTGAACTCCGGGGGGGAATCGGCAAAGGCCCACAATCGGGTCCCCCTAACCCTCGGTCACCGCGCTCCCGGCCTGGCCAGTCTCGACACGCGGATCTCCCTAAGCACTAGCTCCGACCCGCGCCGTTTGAGGCTGGAACCTGGGCACGAGCCCTTGTTCAAGCCAAGACACAGAAGGACCGCGGCACAGACCATCCTCATCTCATACACACAACAAACATAACTGACATAGAAATTTCGATTTTGTTTGATTGCAGATTAAACCAGCCTATACAAGAAGGGGGCTCGAAGGCCTCAGAAGAAGAAGGAAAAATTATTAAGATTGGCGGGGGCCTGGGGGCTCACTCCGACGTGCCCAGGTCGCCGGCCTCGTCGTTGCTGTCGTCCGCACCGTCATCGCCGTCCTCCTCCTTGTAGGAGTCGAGGGCGAACACGAGCCGAGGGGCCGTCCCCTCGAAGCTGTGGACGATGTGGTCGGCGGCGTCCCGGACCCGTGCGCGCGCGCCGTCCTCGGTTCCGGGAGGGAACTCTTCCAGCGCTGCCCACGGGGAGAAGTCGGGGTCCCTGGCCTGGTAGCTCGCCAGTACAAGCTCCACCGCCCCCCGGGCGAGGTCCCTCAAGGATGACTTGATCGTCTCCTCGAGCTCCTCGGGGAGCCTTTCGAGGGCCCCGGCCATCTCCGAGAGGCGCTGGGCGAGGCCCCCCTGGTTGGCGGCGTACTTCGCGTACCGCCCGCCCCAGATGCCCGCCTGCCGCCCGGCCCGGTCTAGGCGGGAGACAGCGTCCCGAAGCATGCCGGGCCCTACCTCGCTCGCCAAGCGGAGGGCCTCGACCTCCCCGGCGGACGAGTCCAAGGCGCCCTGCAGCTCGGCGACGGTGTGCTCGGCGGCTGCGAGGCGGGCAGCTAGGTCGCCGTGGCCCGCGGCCGCCCCGCTGCTGTGTGCTCTCGCGTCCAGCTCCTTCGCCCGCGCCTCGAGCTCAGCGGCCCGCTGGTCCAGCACGGCCCTCTCGGTGCGGGCGCTCTCCAGATTATGGCGCCCCTGCTCCTCCCGCGCCGCCTCGCGGAGGAACAGGCTGTCCGCTAGCCGTTGAGCAGCGGCCTCTGCCTCCTCGAGAGCTCGCCCCCGCTCGGCGAGTGTGTCTTCACGGAGGCGGAGTGCGGACTCCTCTTCGGCGGAGGCGGCCTCGTGCGCCGCCAGCGTTGCCTCCCGGGAGGCGACGGCGGCCTCGCGGTCCGCCAGGGCGGCCTCCTTCGCGTCCAGGGCGCGGGCGCACTCCTCCAGCGCCGTGACGCAGGCCTCAAGGGCCTCCTCGCGCTGGCGGGACGCCGCCTCATTCTCCGCCGCCCGTCGTTCCCTGGCGGCGGCGGCGTCGAGAACTCCCCGGGCGGCATCGAGTTTCTCCTCTAGCTCCGCCGCCCGGCTCCCGTATTAGAGGCGGAGGTCGTCCCGCGCCTCGTCGAGCACGGCGGTGGCGATGAGGGCGGTCTCCCGCTCCTCCTCCACCTCCCTGGCGATCTCCGCCAGGTTCCTGCGACGGGCCTCGAGCTGTGAGGCATGCCGGCGGTGTGCCTTGCGGCCCGCCTCCACCATGGCCTCCACCGAGCGCCGCCCCTCCTCGACGCGCGCCCACGCCGCGTCGAGTTCCGCCCGCTCCGCCTGCAGGGCCTCCATCTGGGCACTTAACCCGTCCAGCACCGTGCTGTTCGCGGCGGCCAGGGCCTGCAGGAGGGGTTCCGCGCTCAGCGGGACAGTGGAAGGCAGAGGGGAGGGCCGCCTCGGTGTGGGTGCCGCGCGGCTCGGCCCGCTGATCGGCGTGCCGGACTCAGGGGCGACCCCCAAAGCCGGCTCGTTCCGAGCGTCGCTCGGGGCGTCGGGCCCAAGGGGCGCACCTGCGGCCTCGTCGTGGGTGGCCTCGGAAGTCGTCGTCGCCGCGGGCGAAGTCGGGTCGGGGGCTTGGCAGGCTGCCTGGTGTGCGCGCGCCGCCTCTGCCTCCCGGGCGGTCTCCCCAGCCCGGCGGAGTCTGGCCTCCTCCCGAGTGGCCTCCTCGGCCTGGCGAACCCGGGCGGCCTCCTGGGCAGCCTCCTCGGCTTCCCGGAGGCGGTCCGCGGCTTCCCGCCGGTTAGCCTCCCGCCTCCGGGCCTCCGCGGTCGCCGTCTCCTCGGCCTCGGACCGGCCGGACTTGGAATGGCGTGGGGGGCGCGACGGGATCTCGCTGAGGCAGAAGAAAAACCAGAGACAAAAAAAAACGGGTGAGTAAAAACTCGCCTTGGGAGATGGGAGTATGAATACGGCCGCAGTGGGTGCGGGGACGAACCTGCGGGGTGGTCGGCTGAACGACCACCTCGGGGGCGAGATGAGGCTCCCCCGGCACGGCTCGGTCTCCCCCATTTTGTGGAGCCGTTTCTTCTTTCGTTCCCCCTCGGGCTGCGGCGTCGGCACGGCACCCTCCGGGCGCCTGCTGCTGGCACGCACCACCCCGCCCCCTCGGGAAGGAGATGGGGGAGGAGTACCCTCCTGCTTCCTTTTCCCCTTGGCGTCGGCAGGGCGGCTGCCCCTCGGGCCCCCGTCGCGGGACCCAGAAGCACGGCCCCCTCCCGGGGTAGATTGTTCCTCCCTGTGGCTCCCGCCCGCGCCATCGTGGCCTCGGGGGGCCCGCTCCCCCGACGCCCCGACCACCTGTATGATGGCCAGGATGTTGGCGCGCTCTGGGTCGCAGCAGAGGGGGAGGACCCCTTGGGGGATGAGGGATGCCTCCACGGAGCTGAGATTCAGCACCCGTTGGACCACCATCCTGAAGTCCTCAGGGTCCCAGTCCCATTTGCGCCCCTGGTGGGTCCTCAGGTGGTCCTCGGGCCCGGTGTACTCCCAGGCGCCCCGGGCGCGCCGCTGGAGCGACGCGATCCGGCGACAGAGGTAGTCGCCGAACACCATGGCCCCCGTGAGCCCCTGGGATCGTAGACCCGCCAGGCGGTCAAGAACGGCGTCGTAGCCGTCCCCCAGATCTACCGCCGCCCGCCAGCTGGAGGCCTGCGCCGGGGGCTGGCTCAGAAGTCGGAGGCGCGCTTCGCCGGCGAGGGGGGTGTAGAACTAATCGCTCTTCCAGTCGTCCCACTTCTTGCAGAGGACGCAGGGAATGTAGCGGTTCAGCACCTGCCCCCGCGGCTGGAAGTAGCAGCCACCGACTACCGTCGGCGGCGACACCGGCTGCACGGTGAAGAACCACCGGAATAGCCGGAGAGATGGGCGCACCCCGATAAACATCTCGCACAGGTGCGCGAAGATGGCCAACGTCATTATCGTGTTGGGGGTGAGGTGCGCCATCTGGAGATCGTAGAACTCCAGAATATCCATGAAGAAAGTAGAGAATGGCGGGACCAGCCCCGCCATTGCGAAAGAAAGGAAGAAGACGGACCGCCCCGGGTAGTGTGGCGTCGGGCGTCCCTCGCCCAGCGCGACCACCTCCCGGCCTGTGGCAGATTCCGGCATGAACCGGCGCGGCAGCCCGGCTTGCCTCTCGCTCGTGATGCGGGAAGGCGACAGCACGCTACCGTCGAGCGGTGCGGAGCCCCGTGCCATGGCGCCGGCGGAGGAGGAGCTTGAGAGCGAGCGTGTGCGGCAAGGGTAGGGCACAGGAAACGAAGAGTTGGGGCACAGGTGGCGGAGGCAAAGGAAAGAGTGGCGAGAGGAAGGAAACGAATCCCTTCCTCGGCATCTTTATACCCTTGCCAATGCCATGCCCGGCTCATCGCTTCCCGCGCCCACTACCTTGCCCCCTCGTTTCTCGCGCCCACGCCTCCACTAACCCCACTCGCCCGTTTGCGGCGCACGCGGCAGACGTGCGGCCGTGGCGGTTGAGATAGGGCAGATCGTGCACGCATTAATTACGCTCGCCAACCGTGAAAAGCGCCATCATCATATCCCCAGGCGAAACGAACCGGCTCGTCCCGATTCGCGCGCCGCTCGAGTAATGTAGCGGTCACGAAGAGACCGCTCATTATTATCGGTCGGTTTTCCCTTGCCGATACGCGCGATTCGCGATCGTTGGGCTTCTGCCCGCCTGTAGGGACCGGTCCCACCTGTCGCCGGGCCTAAGGAGTGGCGTCACGCCCGAGCGCTTCCCTTGAGGGGGGCGGTCGCCCTGGCGTAACGCCGGGGGCTACTATCGGTGACATGGGACCGAGGGTGTCATGACTAGAGGCTTGAGTGGCCGCAGTCACCCGTGTGGCCCGACCCCCCCGGGGGGGGGTCGGGCCCGAGGGTGATGTGGCCACCCCTCCCTCTGTCTCCCCGAGGGGTTGGGCCGCTCCCGTTTCGGTCCTGATGGCCGGGGCGCCCCGACCCCTGTGATTTTGGCGCCACGTGTGTGGGTTAGGTGAGCACAGCAGGGCTCACCTAACCACATTTATGGCGGATCAGACGAGCGCGCCACGCCGCATTTAATGCGGCGCAGCGCACGCTTATCCGGTCCGTGACCGGTCGCGGTGTGTGACCGGTCGCAGACCGGTCAGATCGCGGGTTAGGTGGCGACAGGCGGCCTGCGGCACGCCTCGCCCCGTCCTGTCAGAATGATGAGAGCCTCCTGGCTCTCGTCCCTAGCCGGAGCCGGCGTGCTAACTCCTGGAGTTGGTATGTCAGTCCCGGTCAGATCCATTCCAGACTTCAGCGCAAGCATGGCAAGGAAGTCGCTTGCCATTTAATGAAGGTTGAAACGGGCGTTCCCCGGATGAGCCGGCTGGCTGAGCAGAGGCGTGACGCGGCGTCTGTCAGAGGTCACTTCCGGCAGTAGGACAACCCTAATTGTAAAAGAATGTTTTCTTTCTTAGGCAGCTAGAGGCCCATGTGGTAACCCCTTAAAAGGAGGCCCAGGCCTAGGAAAGAGGGGGGAGGGGACTCCGGCCGATACGCTCGAGAGACCGAACTCTCTTTGTATTGTTGGAGACTCTCAGATCCACCAGAACACAGGAGTAGGGTGTTACGCTTCTCAGCGGCCCGAACCTGTCTACGTCGCCCGTGTTTTGTGCGTTTCCTCTCTCGCTGACGTTCCTCAGATCGAGGGCGAAGAACCTCACCTAGCGCCCCCGGCCGAACCGGCAAAGGGGGGCCCGCGCGGTCTCCCGGTGAGGAGCTCCACGCTCCGTCAAAGACAGTAAAACCTTCAAAGAAAAATTTAACACATCAAATAAGATCGGCTAACCCTCCGATGAAACATTAGCATGAACCTATCGGCTTAAGAAGACTTAGATTATCACCAACAATCTAATAGGTCGAATCCAATCGATGCAACACGAGATTGTATATGATAAACTCTTGATGAGCCGATAAATATATCTAATGTGATAGATATAACAACTCTATCTAAAGCATCATTATGATTGTAGAGAAATATCGGCTAAGATAGAAGATCGGACCTAACCGAAGACAGTCTCAACTAAACTGATGCGTCTCTAAACACAATGCTATTAAAGATAGAATCTAAATATCAGGTAGGCAAATATATCAACCAAACCAGAGCAATCCAAGAGGTCGAAGCGATGTAGCCTTAAACAACACCAATGTAGTCGATACATTCACCGGGGTCGGCTAAGCGTTGGACTTACCCCTTTGCCAGAGATCGAAGCCGATGCAGCCCCACGTCAGGTGCCAAGTTTCGTCGGTGATAAATAAAAAACCTCTAAAAAGAGGGTGGCGATGTGCCGAGAGTAATTGTATTGATCGAGAGATAAATTACATATACCCCGGGTGTACATATTTATACCCATGAGTAGATACTAGTTCTTATTGGACAAGATACAAACTTTCCTAAAGATAAAGATAAAATAAAAGATACAAGTCCTGATCGGACTCTAAATAATCTTTCCTAAAAATAAAAGGAAATTAACTGACTTTGCCTAATTAATAGATACATTGTCATGTCGCATCCTCCTTGAACTTGGTCTCTTCTAGATAAGCTTCTTTTAATTGATTAATTTCCTTAACCAAATCTATCAAGAATTCAACTGTTGGCAACTTGATCTGTCCATCGGCTAATTTCAGGACTTTGAAGCCGATACGCTTACTAAGCTGATGATGACTTCGGGGCTTACCAAATTTTGGCGTTAACAATGCTGCACTACCTGGTCTTCCACCCCCATAATGTTGCTATGCCGCTGCCACAAGAACTAAAAGAGCTTTGCCCCAGCCTTGTCGGTGCAGAGTGCACCGAATGATTGATGCGTGTTTCTGTTGGGTTGTTCGGTGTTATTTTGGAATTTTAACAGCCTGCAAAACTGATGTTGACAAACTTGTAGGAAACATGATTATGTCACCGTACTATCTGCATTTTGCTATTTATGTGTAATGCATGTTTGGTACTCTTAATACTTTGAACTATTTGAACTTGGTATATTTCATGTCACCAGTTTATCAGCATGCAAATGAGAATCAAACATGTCCCATGTCAGTTTCTTTCATGCCAATTCAAATGGGTGGTGCCCAGTAATACATTTACTATCTGAATTAAACTGTGATCTCAGTAAACGCAGTAGTGTATAGTTATTTAATTACTATTCAACACTTGCTATGTGTCAAGTTGCATTTGATGCAGTAAATGATTTACTGCTAATTAAACCATCACACAGTTAACAACCTATTTATATCAATAAATCTATTACTCACATTTTATGCTTCAACAAATACAATGGTAGTAAACTAATTACTACACAATTACCGACATTGTTTTACTTGTTGCATGTGTCTGCAATGGTGTAAGCACCCAATAAATGTTTAAATTCACAACTAGAAGACTTTTATATTCCAACATTGTATTATGGTAATCTGAAATCTTTGCACCACGTGACCTTGTTATATTTTTTTCCATCGTGGTGTCACATGCAATTGCGGAACATACGAGACCTTCCTGATAATAAATCGTTTACTCATATTGTTCTGCAACAACCAAAAATGTTGTAGTAATTAAATTACCCTGTCATATGCTACAATCATTTACTTAGTTTTTCTGGGTGCGCACTGATGTAAAAGAGCCAGATACTATTTAACTTCATAATTTCAAGACCATTTATCACATCAGGAGTAATAATACATCTGAGATTACATGGACGGTATGTCGTTCCACAAATTGAATGCAACAAAGTACACCCCACAAGTGACATGTAGAAATAATATAAAGGCTTGAATCGAAAATATCACTGCATGCAAAAATGACCGACAAATGATTTAATTCAAAATTAATTGCAACTAACCATTGTGAACATATTGTTCATCATTTTTCAAGTTATCACCCAAACTCTGAGTTTCCTTTTTCTCTCCCTCCTCGGACACCATATGTGCAGTGAGTAGTTCTTTAGTCGTCCAACCATGGAACACAACGAAACTCGACGGAGACAAAATGGGAGAGATGTAATCGTCGTACTCTTCTCCTTCGCACGCAAGGTTTTCTTTCATCGAAGGAGATGCTAGGATCATATTTTACTCGTACTCCCACTTCTCCACCACGTATTGGGCTTCGTGCGGCTTCGAGTTAACAGATGGAGGCGAATCTACTGTTTTTGGCAAAACATGAGTTTTTGGTGCTGGCTTGGGCTTTGGCGATCCAGTCACACAAGACATATTTTCTACCTCCTTTGATTTCCTAAGTTTCACTCAACAGATTTTGCATTGCTTTTAGTTATGCATCTGGATGTGACCAGCTCTATTTGTAGTGTCACTATTTGTGAAATGAAAGGCATGCAGTACATATCTCCGGAATCGTTCCTCTTGATAATAATAATAGTTGTTGTTTTACTACCCCGCATATTATGTGTCACGCTGATTTTACTGATCTTTCACACCTAACACCACCATGCACGCGATCTGCATGTTCCTTCATTTACTAATTACGCTATGTTCACCCTGCTACTACGTGCCACATCCGCACATTTTACATGGTACTAACAACATGCATGTGAAGTGTACGTTATAAATAACACATCAACAAACTTATGCCGCCACAGTCACCACTAACCACACGGCACATATTTATGTTGAACAATTTCCTATTCAAGGCACACAAATTCACACCAACAGTAAGCACATTACTACTAAATTTTCCAAACATTAAAAGGTAATTAAATTACCATGTACATCAGGTGAAAGAATAATAATATGAACTAAATATTTACAGCCAATTTGGTTGCTTAACATTGCAATCTACTGAATGGAAAAGAAACATGCCTCATATGTCAACATGCACAGTATGCAGCATACACATCATAGCTCGGTTCCACTGTCAGGACCATCATCGGCATCAATCATTTCTTCGTCATCATCAATTCCCTCATCTAATTCTTCTTGAAGCCTTCTCCTAACATAGTTTGAACCCCTTGCCTGACCCTTCCCTCTACCTCTTGGTCGAGCCCTCTTTCCTTTACCCATGTTTAACACTTTCTGTAGCTTATCGAAGTTGTTGGGGTTATTGGGGCAGGTAGTGCTATAGTGACCATTCCTTTGGACCACACCAACCACACCCCATGTTACACACCTTCTTCCCTTTCACGCCGAGGACCATTTTTTGTCCTGGTTCGGCAGCCATACCCTTTGTTCGTGATTTAGGAAGTGGAGTTCGGCTCATCTAGCTAGCGAGGGTATTTCCTTCTCCCTCATTCGACGCTGTCGTTTGATTGACAGCAACGGATGTTCCGCAACTGGATGGAACGCTCTCTACCTGTATTCTCAAACTCTTCAGGCCTCATCGTACGCGACCTGTGACTTGCTCCCGGCTTTTGCAACAGCCATAGCCTCTATCATCAATACTTTTGTCCTATAACTCTCCTGCACACCGTCTGGACCTATGGTCTTACAGTCCTTCCTATCAAATGGCATGTTGCTCTTTGCTTTCATAGTGTACCTCCGGAGAACATATCTCGATGGTATGTTCTCCACCTGCACATGGACAAAATGCCCTAAGCAAGTGAGGGCAGAAAAGGCCTGTACCAAATACATGCACAGGCCAAAATTAGTATTGTTAAATCAATAGTACACTTCTTTACGATAATCAAACATAGCTCGACTCTACAACTGCACCAACCTGTATGCTCCCAAAGCATGCACTCGCACTTGTAGTGTCCGTTGTCCATATTCACGATTACTTTGAATTCACGCTGGCACCATTTATGTTTTTGAGACCTGTTTGTGTGCGACACGATCCATGCGTCACTAGCTCCTCCACTTGACCTTATTCTGAATGACTTGCTATCACCCAATACCTCCTCAAACTTTTTGAATACTGCTATACACCCTTGACAATTGTACCTCAAATGGCCAACGATTTGCACAACTGATTTCAGCCTGCATGTTTCACAAGTCACAATTTTAATCATTGCCATTTTTAAATTTAATAACACACTGCCATTATTTAAGTGCGTAAATATTTTTGTACCGTGCAACCTCTTTCCTTTGTTGCCTTCTTCTCTTTCCTTGATAGAATGACATCGAGCATCCTACGAGCGAACCTGTGAAGCGCTGTCTGGTGGTCAACGAATTGACGCTTAACTAGTCTATTCATGCTCTCACTTCGCTACATTGATGTCATCCAACCACAGGTTGAAAGTAAGCTGGGACCCATTTCTCCCTCAATTCATACAGCCGCTCCATTGTCCGCACACTATGGAGTTCATATTTATGAATAAATTCCGCCCAAGCAACTTCGAATTCCACTGGGGTGTACGTTTGGTCAATACAAATCATCATATCATCCTCCAGATCTTTCTGTCAGGTGAATATAATCGCAAGCGCGTATGCATGCTTGTGCAGTATGTGCCACCTTCACAGCCTATATATGATGTTCTCGAAAACAAGAGGTATGGCCGGCAGCCATTGAGGCATCTTGGTCTGCAAAAAAAATATATTATACATATTCACCAACACAATACCGTGGCCATGGAGTTTGTTATTATTAACAAGACAACATCGCACTTTGTTTAATACAAGTTTTAAGTACCTGTTAGTATGCAACGCGGCTCTAGCCAATCCCCTATGCAAGTCTTGAATGTATTGAACAGCCATTCGAAAGATTCCTTCTTCTCATCCTTGAGCAATGCACACCCAAACAGTGTGTTCTGGAGATGGTGGTTTGATCCTACAAACATTGCCAATGGCATCTCATAAATGTTAGTTTTGTAAGTTGTATCAAAGGTTACCACATCCCCAAAATCTGCATAGTCTGCTTGGCAACTCACATGAGTCCAGAATAAATTCTTAAGAACATCATCATCATCAAGTTGGGCATCCCAAATTCCCAATAAAATTGTGGATTATCCCTCTTGCACTCCTTAAAGAATTCCAGTAGCTTGTTTATGTCATCCGCATTTTCAGCTATCACATTAGCGGCTTTCCTATTGAAGAACCAAGAAACAAAGACATGTTATTTCAATGAGCCGGTACATTGTAAAGACATTTAATTCAATGCATTTTGCCAACTCAAATTTGTAGTTCACACACCTTTTCTCAAGATCGCATGAAGTGAATGAGATGTTCTCTTGACCACCATGCATGTCAATTAGAACCCCGATGATGTTGTTCTGGGCCACCTGGTTTTCTTGCATGGTGTTTACAAACTCCATTATTGTATCATCCCTGTGCTTATGGGATCTCATTTGCTTTACTGCAGCTGGGAAGGGTGTAAGCGGGTGGTTGTGTTCAAGCACAACAACATCGAACACAACAGAGGTCACCTCACCGTCCACCATTACATTTTTCACCTTCACGTATGCCTTGCAACCCATCTTCTTTGTCCTCCAGTTGCGCTCATGTTCAGATTCATCTCCTTTATAATATTTGTGATGTCCTTCCCTTGAACAACAAATTTCTCTCAGAGTCTTCTTTGTTCTACTCTTTCGTATGTCAAAACCAGCATGGTAAGCATATTTCTCGTAGAAATCATATGCACTGTCGTAGTCACCGAACACCATACCTTGCTTTGGTACCATATCATCATCCAACCCACTAAACTGCATTTAGTAAATCTATTACTACCTAGTAATTCTACGCACGCAATGCAGCATAGATCAGATCATCCAAAAAAATTATTGCTTCCAAACACACAAACCAACTACTACTTACATGTGTGTACACCATTGGCTGAGTTGGTGTAGACATCACATGACCCTCCAGAGATGGCGGCCTGCTGTTTCCCCCCATGCCGCACCTTGGTGGACTACCTTCGTGCTCACCATCTGATGTGACCATGGCTACCATTGATTCAAACATTGCTCACATTAAGATCAAGTTGTCCAAGTGCTGGATTTCAATTTGGCCACCTGCTACAGTGCTGACTTCAAACGGCCGCCAAATAAGCATACGAGCTCCGTTTTGGGCCCATGAGTACTTGATGGAAATCTCGCAGAGTCCTCTTTCCAACGGATCCAGCCTCATCTCCAAATTCCTTCTCAGTCATCCGCAATCATAAAAATAAAGTGTTGCGTCACCTGTAATGGGCCTATGAGCTTGTAACTTCATCTGGGACCCTGGCTTAAGTGGGACCCATGTGGGGTGCGCCCCAACCTGGTGGAGCACGACCTAGGAACCTCCTTGGTCGTCCTCCCACCCCTTTAAATAGATAGGTACCCCTTTAGGATTTTTCAAATTTTGTTAGATTAAAGTTTTAGTCATTGCTACTTTATCTTGTAGTTACATGTGTCGGCTAGACCACCTAATTATTTTTTTTCGGAACCCCACCTTATACCTTATCGTGAGCTGTAATTCCTATTTGCAATTCAGATTACTTTTATCTTGTTCTTACTTGTTTCTTCGATTTGCTTGCAGGAATAAGGTTGATTTACACCGGCAAGATCAACAACCCACGGAAAGGTGCATCGATCGTTTAGGCGCAACACAACAATGTCTTGTACGGTTGTAGTCGAATCGTCAACGTTTCTCTCAAATCGTAGTTATCATCAACTCACTGAAAGATCGGGACAACCATATCCCTGAGCGTATCGAGTGGAGCTTAGGGTTGTCAAGTGATATCAGATCAGCTTAGGTTTATCACCATCACCAACCGGTACAGACGGCTGCCCCTCCTCACACTGACTCATCGGCCGATTATCACACATATTTGGTAACGATGTTGGTGTTGGCGGCAAGGCACCAGAATAAGCGCCGTCGAAGTTCATCGCCACAGGGGTGTCTATGGCGCTACTATCGGTCGTCGTACCGCTGGAAACCGCAACCCTCTAAAAGCTTCTAGTTATCGCATAAAAACCAACTACAAACACGTAGTGGCACCCCATGACCCATATCGTTGACACGAAACAAAGGTGTCGTAACCTCTGCAGTAATTAGTTTACTTGAACTCCAAACCCGTGTATTCAGTTAGTGTAAAGCGACACCACTTACAACTCGAGTAATCCCAAATACTTCGAATCAATTACATTGATGATAATTGTATTACTAAAATACTTTCAAGCGGTATTGGCAGTAATCCGATTACATTACGTGCATACACCATCAATGAATGTTGCATTATATGCAAAGTAATTATGTTACTCACAAATTTAATGCCCTTTAAACAATATATTTGTGGACTGAGCATAATTGATTTACTCCGATTCCGTATCCCTCTTATATCATAACCACATTATCATAACTCAGATGAAAACCAACAATAATCTATTTATATCAATTTAGGATAACCGAACACCATTTTTACGGAAGCGGGGCGCGACGTTCGGCGCTCAGACTACCATTCCACACACAGCATGCGTATTAGCGCTACCGTCAAATTTAATACAAATTCTCGTTCAAAATGATCTCAGCAATTTCAGTACCACCGGTGTAAATATGGAAAACGAAATTGCAAGCAAGCGCATTGATGGAAATCATACGTGAGCGCTATCAAGCACACTATCCTTGTCACTTGGCTGTAGCCGCCTGTGCACGATTACTGGCTAGTAAAGGGAGAAACTAATAAGAAGTTATTCGTGGGAAACGCATGATGAAGCGAATTTGTTTCATATTAATTGCCATTAGTTAGATTTGCTATGTAATTTTTTCCCCTGATTTTCCCATATTGAATTCCGATATTCTCAAGTTGCAAAAGAACATTTATATTACTTACATCATACAAATCGTTGCAAACAAAGTTGACAACTTGAGATTACATGACTAGTAATACATGCGGCTAAAAGCCAGCGAGCTAATTAATTTGCAGACGAGCTTTCATCTCGCTTTCTCCCATCTCGCCGGCGACCGACGCCGGCGGCGGGCCTCCATCGTCGTCTTCGCCGCACGCGTGCATCTCACTGTCTTGCCGTTGCCGGCCGTCGGCCGATCTCATCGCCTACTGTCCGCGGCGCCGCACGGTCGCATTCTCAGCGTGCCGGCCGGCCTACGTGAGGCGGTAACGTCCGAGGAGTTTCCGGCGCCTCTCGAGGTAGCCCTCGCCGCCGCGGGCGGGGACGTCGTCGTCGTCCTCCTCCTCCTCCTCCGTCACGACGACGTCCGGGTGATCAACCTTGGAGCTGTCCCCTGCCGCGGCACGGCGAGCCTCGGCTTGTTGCAGCCGGAGCTCCTCGTAGAACCGCTTCCTCTCGAACTCCTCGCCGAGCGCCTTGTCAAGATCGAGGACGGCAGCAGTGGCGGCGTCGCCGGAGTTGCTCCGCCGCCGCTGCCGCTGCCGCTTGGACTCCTTGGCGATGAGGCGCTTCCGCTCGGCGACCCACCGCTGCTTCTCGGCCTCGCGCGCCACCTGCTCCGGCGTCCAGTGCCGCCGCTTCTGCAGCTCGTACGCCGCCGCGGGAGCGACGTCCCACAGCCGCATCTCCAGCTCGAGCATCTGCTCCCGAGTCGCCGGGACGACGATGCCGGCGGCGGTGGCATCAGAGCGCCGGCGGCGGAAGAAGCTGGGCAGAATCCGCGACGCCATCTCGTGCTCTCGATGATGCGCTTCGATCAACTTGATCGTGCTAATGACCTAATGCGTCGGGTGATTGGGGCTATATATAGCCACCCGTTGATATCCAATACGGAGTCCGAATCAAAAGCGAACTCGAATTGGAAAAGGAAGCGAACGCGTGACAGTTTCCAATCCGAATACTTGTCGCTGTCGGATTATGTTAATCTTGACGCTAATCAAAATCTTGGCTACAAATCTTTCGTGCTTTGAGGAATTCTTTCGCCTCTCCATATATCTTGGCTACAAAATCTTGGCGCTCATCCAAACAGCCAAGATTTTTTTACTCATATCCTTGCATCCATCCTTGGAAAGTTCACATAAGCATACAGTGTTTTTTACCAGTAAAACTATTATATTTAGAACTTGAATAAAGCAATCGTACCTTTCTAGATGCTAATACCTAATAAGTATGAAACAAAAATTTTATAATCTAAATAAGCATAAGGCACATGATACGTAGAGAGCCGTAAAACAAAATAAACTATAAAAGTTGGAACAATTGCTCATTTAACCTGGTCAGCCTTCATCTTCGATTTTAAAAAACGGAGTCAAATAAACAAACTAAAACTTCGATTTTAAAAAACGAAGTCAAATAAACAAACTAAAAAAGTAATGTTAGATTGATAGTTTGACTTCGAAACAAGATTAAATAAGCAATTGCCCATAAAAGTTAGCCAAAGTAAAGTAGCAATTTCATGTGTTGTAAAATGTTCAGTGATTGACAAAAAAATAAAAATAAGAAAATAAGCAACTGGCGAATAGCTAGCTGACAGTATCAGCATTCATTTTGAAAGCTTAAAGAAGTTGAAAGTCAGCCTTTCACCTGTTGCTTTCATTTTGTACTACCAACTTTCAACATTTTGTTGGATAATTTGCTCAAAAGGTGTAAAATAAATCTAAACATTGTATCTTACATCCCAATGATGCAAGATTGTGATTCCCCATTCCCCTGCATCACAGATGCTTTTGATCAAGCATTATTACAAGAAATGCCATCTGATTATTAAAGTTAGAAACATCTCTTCATTTTGACAAACCTATCCCCTTCAAACATAAAGAATATTGTAGTAGCTCTAGGTTCTAGAGCAGGTGTTGATCAAGATAGATTTCATGTTTCTTGTTTCGGCTGTGACACTCTGACGGTCAAACAGAGCAGAGACTACTGCGACGCCTTTGAGGTTTGGGAGACCAAGCTCCATCACTGAACCTGCATTTGAAGCGTTGATGCCGCCAATAGCCACCACAGGCAGCTTAGATGCCAGGCAAACTGTCTTCAAGCCATCAAACCCCAATGTAGGATTGTTCGCCTTCGTGGAGGTAGGGAAAACACCGCCACAGCCAATGTAATCTGCTCCATCATTCCAGGCCTGCTGGGCTTGAGCAGGGGTTTTGCAGGAGACGCCTATGATTTTACCAGGTCCTAGGAGTTCTCGCACTTCGTGCGCTGACATGTCCGATTGACCCACATGGACGCCATCTGCATTGCATGCCAGGGCAATGTCTACCCGGTCGTTGATCAGCAGGGGTACTCCACTGGACTTGCAAATCTCCATGCATGCTTTGGCCGCTTCCATAAACTCTCTTGTTTCAGAATCTTTTTCTCTGAAAATAAAAAACACCCAAAATGCATCAGAAAAATAAAATAGAGGGATTGCATTACAAGCAAGATCATGATTGTTTCAGTAGGAACACCTCAGTTGTACAATGGTAGCGCCACCTTCAATGGCAGCTTGCACGGCTTCTTTGATTGAACGACCCCACTTTTTGTTCATCCCAGAGTCTGTCACTGCATACAGGAAGAGTTGGTCTGGCTTAAAGCTTGGCTGTGACCCAACATTGTATGGCGGACACTTGAGCTTGAAAAGGTGATCGAAAGGGCCTTGAGGTCCATTTCCAATGACAAGATCTTTACTGTGATGAAGAGCAGATTCTACAAAATTCTTAGCCACCTGGATAGTTCACATATGCAACAAACAACAAAATGAGTCTACTGCTGTGAATAGAGCATATGAAAAGATACATATAACACTAACTGTTCAGGAAACCGGTACCCACCAGAACTGATTAGCAAACTTGGATTGGTATATGGTAAAAACATGGAAGACTCAAGGTCTCAGGATGACTTATGCAGGCTTTGTTCTGATAATATGACGAGATTTGCATGTATACACATTATTTCGCACAAACCACTGTTCTTGCAAGAGAACAAATTCTGCCAGAAAATAAGCCAAAACAGGCCTTTCCAATATATCACTGGCTGGTTTATAACCAAGATGTTGAATACAGTAAACTTGAACTCCAACATCTCAATAAATACAATGCTAGTTACTACCAGTCAAATGCTACTTTTAAATAACACAGATTTCCCATAAATGATCAAAACCTTACTACTAAAGAATCGCTCAACCCTTTCTCAGTTAGCAGCTTTGTAACAAAATAATGTTAGGTAAGGTACCATAATAAAATTATCAGGAGAACTGTTTCAACCTATGTCATATGTTACCATTGTGGCAAAGACATTCCTAGTGATGCCACAAAAGGGAGGTGGAACTAAATAATTTGCTTCATAAGATCACACGATCAGACATGACATACCATTTGCCACAGTTTCTTCACTATATGAAGGTACAGTCAGGGAAAAGGACTGGAAGACTAACCTGAACAGCATGCAGCATCGTTGCACCTTTTGCTAATTCGGAAGCTATACATGAAGCTAAAGTGCAACCAGTTCCATGTGTGTTATGGGTCTTTATGCGATGCGCATGGAGCTCAATGAACTCCTTACCTGATGAAAACAGTTCAGAATTAGAGGCTGCTAAAAGGGCAGGATGTAGATGTGACAATGGACAGTATTGTATTGAATTATGGAATTTGTACCATCAAAAAATACATCAATTGCATCTGAAGATTCTGGCATATCCCCACCTTTCACAAGCACATGTCTGCAAATGGTAAATTATTTGCATCAGAAAATAATACATTAGTAGACATAATTTAATAGGAATGTAAAGATCGCATTTTTGCATATGCCATTAATACTGCAAATAGCAACGCCAAGGCACATGGTTTTGCCACTTATCGAAGAAAGGCCTAAGAATATAAAATGCAGCATTCACTCTCATGCAAAACAGTAAGACTGAGGCCCAAAAGGTAGGTACAAACTAATTCTCCTTATGCTGGAACTAACAGATTTATATATCCATACATGAAAAAATAAAAAGAATTAATCACAAGTATACTAACAACATTGTTTCGACAGATATCTGGATGTAATAGCACAGGAAAGTGCATGTGTAATAACTGGAAGAACTTAAGAACAGCAACATAATATTCATGAAAATACAGCAGACATACTTTGGACCAAATTTGTAAATGGACTCTGCTGCATTGCGCATGTCAGAAACAGTGCACAAAGATACACCCCCAAGTAATCTCGACGCTTCTTTCACATTTGGGGTGACTATATCAGCCATAGCAAATAATTCATCCCTGCGCAAAACAAATGTAGCACTGTCACACTAAATTTTATGAATTAAGGATGACAGTCAAAAGCATTCCAACCCGATATTATAAATACAAATAAAACAAACCAAATATGAGTCCTGTACCTATATACAGAGAGAGTAGATGATTCTGAAAGAGTATCTCCAGTTGTGGACACCATAACTGGATCCACCACTAAAGCTGCCTTCAGAAGCACAAGTAATACTAAATAAATACATGGGCTGGCAGTCTAGCATAGCTATGCGTTAATTCAAGACATGCAGATAGTTTCCCCAGACCTTTGACTGGAAACTTCTTCAGACTTTCACATAAAACTCTGACTACTCCAATTGAAGGGAGCATTCCTGTCTTCACCTAATCAACTCAAAAGGTAACAATGTACACTGTATAAGTTATAATAGCACAAAAAACATATCCCAAAATCCTAATTCAATATTCATGTCTTGAATTCTAGAAACAATTGCAAAATAAGCAATATTTCTTAGTAAGAAAATAAAAACACATTAATCGAAACTTTGAGTAGTTCAAAGAAAGGTTCACATCTTGCTGCAACCTTGGAATCTGTACATTCCGAAATTTAAAAACACAATCTGCCATTTGTAAATATACAATCTGCTAGTTGTTTGCAGTTGACAGTGTTCCGAAGTCCAAACACCACCAAAATCATTAAGACACAAATTATCTCCCAGCTATTCTGAAGAATTCTCCAGACAGATTACTAACGCTGCAACCAGGGTTCTTCTGAAGTGATCTTGCTAGTCTAAAATGCATGCCACCCAAGGTTCCAAAAACCAGCATGTACTGCCGATAACCGCTCTACCACCGGGAGGCTGTGAAGTCCAACTCAAAATTCAAATTTCAAATGTAGAACTTTTACGGCCATTAACCAAGCAATAACTGGTTGCTTGCCGGCTATCAACCATTTTTTTAGTTTTTAGATTCAAATTTTTTTGTGGTACACAAGATTTCAACAGGGGCTGATAATTCTGCACAAAAATGGTCTGGAACAGCGTCACCGATATCACAATATGAACCCATCACACACACAAGGAAATCACAGAGCATTTTGTGCACTAAGTTATGTAGCAAGAACCAAAACCAGCTAAGATATATAATTGAAAAGATTCGTGGAGCTTAGAAAGGCAGATAGGAAGGGGAAAACAAAACAAGAAGGCAAAAGGGGCTCACCACATCCACCGACATGTCCGAAAGAACCGAGTAGAGCTGCTCCCGGATGAACTCCTCCGGCACGACATGGATCCCCTGCACCACCATCCCCAATCATTCCTTCCCCCTTAAGCGGCAGAGCGCCCAGGCAGGAGCGCACAGGAGAGCAAATCAAAGAGAGAAAGGGAGAAATCAGGTGACCTACCTGGACGCCGGCGGTGTTCTGGGCGGTGACGGCGGTGACGACGGAGGAGCAGTAGGCTCCCAGCGCGGCGCAGGCCTTGATGTCGGCCTGGATGCCTGCCCCGCCGCCGGAGTCGGAGCCGGCAACCGTCAGCACGTGCGGCCACGGCATCTCCCGCGTCGCCGCCACCGCCGCCAACGCCGCGAGCCTGTACCGGCGGGCTCTTGGTGGCGGCGGAGGAGGGCGCGGCCGCCGTCGGGGGGAGGAGGAGAGGAGGAGGCGCAGGGTTGAGGAGGGCAAGCTTGGGTTCGCGGATTGCAGTGGTGCGGACGCCATGGCGTAGTGGACCAGGTTCACGCTCGAGAGTTTCACGGGTGGTGGACTGAGGAGTGAGGAGTCAAAACTTTACTCTTTTTGTTTTGGGGGATTTCAGATAATGTGGCTGTGGCTCATTTTTAGCGCATTTGCAAATTGCGACCTCCGCCGTGTCAAATTAAATTTGAAAATATTTTTGAAGGAATATACCGGCCTTGAAATTATTTGAGAAAAATATACAAACATATTTACAACAGTCATCGGACACAAGACGACAGACACAAGGAAACCAGATCGGAGAGTTTAGTCGGATTGCTTAGGGTGTGTTTGGTTGCTCGTATCTTCTTAGAATGGCCCATCTTCCTCATCTAGGCTAAGTTTAGCTTGGCTGAGGAGATACGTATGTAGCTGTTTGGTTGTTTATATGAGTTTAGCCTGGTTGGTGCGAGATTTTGTTTGGTTGCTTGTATGAGAAGTACGACTCGCAGAGAGATTTTGTTTGGTTCGTTGTATGAATCTATGTATGAATATCTCCTTTCTTTGAGGGTGAGATTACCACCTATAGCTAATGGATGAAAATTTCTACCATCTCAAAGCTGATCTTTTTACAGTATACGATATCGATTTTAACACATGAAAAATATGCATAGAGCAAACAATTCAAAACATCCATCACTCTGGTCCAACTAATTATTGCTTGAACAAACAAAAAAGTTCTAACACCAAAATTCTCAACGCAAAGTACTGGAGTACCAACTACAGATTACAGAATAACTAACATTTCAAACATCAATCACTCCAGTCCAACTAATTATTGCTTGAGCAAACAAAAAAGTTCAACACCCAATACTAAACGCCAAGTACTGGAGTACCAATTACATATTATATAATGCAGGACGACGGACTGAAATATACAAACTTAAACTTGTCGCCTCGGTTCCACCTCACAGCTACGTGTGCTTCCTTCCTACTTCCTCCGTCCCAAAAAAAACAAACTTAGGATTGAAAGCGACATATTCTAGTACAACGAATTTGGACAGGAGTCTGTCCAGATTCGTTATACTAGAATATGTCGTCTCCAATCTAGGTTTGTTTTTTGTGGGACAGAGGGAATAGTTAGTACTAAATAGCATATGTAGCTGGATAAAAACGGTGGCATTTTTGTGTGAAAAATCTCAAAAGTGTATCAGTCCTCTTCTAGAGCGTATGTACATTTGGCCAAATTCACAATCACAAGGCATGGTACAATTTGATGTATTTTCCATGTAACACAGGTATACATAAAGCATGGCAATCCTAGATCTGTGAGGAAATATCTGATGTATGATCACTGATGATAATGTTATACTAATCTCATATTTTCCTGTAACACAGATATACATAGAAGTACTGGTAGTTATACTGATGATAGCAATGAACAAGTAGATTCATAGTACTAGGATATGTCACACATTATCCTAGGTGCACTTATATTAGGACGGAGGGATAACAATGGATAAGTAGATTCATAGTACTATGATATGTCACACACTATACTAGGTGCACTTATATTAGGATGGAGGAAGTAACTTTAGATGGATATTTCATAAAACTTCAACAATAGTAAACGATTTTATTACAAAACTATACCTTTAGCTCCCTTTGCGTGTATGACATGTGGGCCCGACTTACACCAGCATAAGTATTGTATTTGTGTATGACAAGTGTGCCCAAAATATACCAGACAAATAAAGTTGCAACTTTACTACTACTGTTCTCTGAAATTTTAGATAAAGTTACAGTAAAGTAAATTAATAGTTTAGTCAAAATATTTACATTATCTAAAATTTACTCAAGAAATAAAGAATGAAAACATATCCTGTGCACACAAGTCCTCACGTGTACACACTGTACACACTAACGAACAAATGTCATCAAAAAATCTAAAAAAGTGTCATCCATGTACTTTCAATAGTATTATATATAGGAGTAAAATCTTAACCTCAAATTCATTATATTTTAGCCGTAAAAAAATATAACAATTTTAAGGTTATAATTCTATTAGAATTTTATCTTTTTTTTACTCTCTATGTAAAATGAATTTGAAGATGCGACTTTACACGTAGGTGTAATATTGAAAGTACATGTATGAATTTTTCTAGAATTTTTGGTGACATTTTTTAATTGATGTACACACGAGGGCTTATGTGCATAGGATACACTCCCATGAAGAATACCATTAATCTATTGACATTTCAGCTAATATGATGCTGATGATACCACAACTAATATGATGCTGAAAACATGTACATTTGGCTACCTATATTCACAACACACAAGGTATCATCAGTAAGTACAACAACAGTGTACTGAAACTGAAGTGTTGCTACTCCAGGTCCATAGAGGATCAGGCCATGCATCTTGATCCAAGTTGAGCAAGTCAAATGAGTCTGCAGAAGGCAACAGCACCGCAGGAGCCATCAACTCCACCGGTGCAGCCCATCATCCAATACATTAACTTATTATACATAATAAACGATACATGATCAAAATGCACCACTGGTTCCACCAACCGTTTAGCGGGCTATTGCTAGCTCTAGGGAATTCTAAGCACAAAAGTGCCAAGGATTATAAAGAAAAACAAAAAACTTGGTGCCAACAGTAAGTTAGGCTACTGATCATACGTACATCTCGAACTAACTTAAGTCAAGTGGCACCAATTAATAATAATACATGTGTTTAATCAAATTTAGTGACCTTAGGTGGGCCAAAACTGTCCCTACGACCATCAACCCAGTGTCCGAATTCCTCTGTAGTGAGATCTGCGAATTGGGTAGTACCTAGTATGCATTTGCAATACCCATGCTCTTTCACTTGTTCAGCATTGAACTTCTCAGCAAATCGGACAGTAGACTTGAATATCTCAAAGCGATAAGCCTTCTCTGCTTCGTCTTTGTATTCGCGGTTGAACTTGTTCATCCACTCTTGGTGTCTCACCTTCAGGGCGTCCTCCTCCTCCTCCTCAGTCAGATTGGAGCTCTTCATCATCCTCTCATCATCGTCGTTTGTCTTCATGAGCTTATGATCACCAGTCAGCTTGCAAGCTGTAATTAATTATGAGGTACTAGACAGTTATTATGGTTAATAATTATGATAAAAAGGGATCAATGAACATATCAGGAAACCAAAGAAAGATGTCAGGCAAATTAAGCTGTACGTACGTGGTTCTCCTGCAATGTTTGTGGCATAGCGCTGATATCCAACCAATGCAGGTGCCATGGTGTTACCAGGCCTAAACAATTTGAGTTCAAGTCCCCCTGACAGCACCCTGCAAGAGGTAGCAAACATGTGCACATATAGTAAATATGTAGACTAAGGAGTGATAAATGCAAGATTTTATTGCTTTAACTTTTCTGTTTGTAAAGTGAATTGCAAACTCTTTGCTAGCACCAATTAGAAACTAATAAGCAGAGTTACTGTTTCTTCTCTTCCCATTTTATTACCTCGTACATTGCGTCACTTAGTGAAGCCTTATTCGCCTCTTTCATTGCCTAGCTCTCTTTTCATGACTGATATAAAGACGACTAAAAAGTCTACCCAAAGTTACTCTTAAAAGACACATTTCAAAAGTTTAGCTTTTTAGGGGGAAAAAACTATGCTTTAAGAGTTTTCTCTCTCCATAATAAAACACATAATAAGTGAATTGCAGTTTGGGCCACCTTTATTGGCTGAGTTTTACTTTGGACTACCTTTGCCCAGTCATTTTACTTTGGAGTAGGTAATTTTGTCTTTGTTACAACTTGACCACCCCAAACCACCTCCGCACATCAACAACCACAAGACAATCTGCAATCTGCGCCAGCATGGGTAAACCTCCACCCATAACCTATGATGCATAGGCTATATCTTTGCTTGAGAAGAGGCTAGATATTGGTAGAGAAGAGAATTGGGATGGTCTTTGCAACAAATGTAAAGCTAACTAGTCTAAGATGAAATTATTAGGCAAAGGGTGATCCAAAGTGAAACTTTGACAATAAAAAGATTGCCCAAACTGCAACTCACTCTAACATCTATTTCCTAATAATTAGTTATTTGGTATCTTAGTAGTTACGAAGGTATTGGTTCAGTTAGGAATTAGAGTTAGGTACTATAGCAGGAGAATTCTCCCCACACAAAGGACCCATGTACTTCATTATAATTAAGCAATAAATAAAGAATCATAAAATAAGGTCTAGTTTGATCAGAATCTCCTAGCGATCAAAACAAGCCCAGCAACGACGACTGTGATCTAGCCCTTATCATGGTCTTTTAAACTCTACCCTACCCATGAGTCAATGTCCATAACATGGCCAACAACCTGTATTAATGTCAGAATCTACAGCTTTAGTTTTCTTGGTTCATTGAAGATCTAACCATCATGGCAATAACCCCTTCTATTTCGGGTTGAAGGTGGGGGTGTGTGTGTCACAACATGGTACTTAATTGATAACCATTACCAGATAATAATAGGAATGTAGACAAATGTTTTAGCTAATGTTATAAATTACAGGGTCTTCAAAAACAAAAAACAAAGAAGGGTATAATGAATGGCAGAAGCATGCCTGAAGCAATATGCCATCCAACTCCGCAGTATAACTTAAACTTTCAACTATATTGTTTCACTATTGCTTAGAAACAGCATGAGTCTAAAAACATATTAGTAAATAAAATAGGTATTATGCTATGAGAGTTTCAACTCTATTGCTAGATGTACTTTGGATAACATCACTCAAAAATATTTTGCTAAGTCACGCACACAATGTCTTTTTATCAGTGAACATTGTATATTTGTTTATACTCCAGCAAGATGCAAAACTTTTAGTTAGCAGGACAAGAACATAAAACTGTATTAGTGCTATGGAATGGAGCTCTGTGCTTTTCTGTACAGGCAGTGTATAACAAGTTGATATAAAATTCTGTCATGAAATTAGCACAATCTCGTAACTACAATAAAAAGCAGACCAATCAAAAATTGCAAATCAGGACTCGTTAATACATATGCCATGACAATCGGTGGACTAGTCAAGTGGTATTGTCCATGGATGGCCTCATAAGCATCACTGTTTTGATATCTAACGGAAAAAAAAGTTCACAGAACAGTTGATATAATTTATTGAACTCTGGGACCCAACTGATGGAATTGGTGAAGAGAAACAGTCATCCTAGAACCCCGGAGAAGAATCACTAGTCTTGTTTGTTGTTTCAATCAGATCAATGGTCACTAGGATAGGATTCGGCAAAACCATAGGTTTCACATCAATAATTTCTGTTGAAAGCAAACATTTGTAAATTATAGTTTAGAAATTTGTAGTGTTGACAGATTCACCTGAGAGAAGAGCCCTGTAGCCTCGTGGTATTGGATCTTCCGACATGGTGAGCAAAGCCCTGAAAATTATGTCCCCACGAAAAATCAGTCGCTTTACAATGTATGCATGTGGGTGAGAGAGAGAGAGAGAGAGAGAGAGAAAAGAAGGCATATATACATGAAGAAGACTTGCTGCTCCTCTCCGCAGGCTCCTCATGGCGAACAATGCCCTCGCCTAGATGAATCGACCAAACAAGAAAAGGCGAGGAATTCCGAGATTCAAACATCAATTCATCACTTCATAGGAAAGGAAAAGGGAAAGGGAAAGGAAATCCAATCCGAGTTTGTTTCTTCAAAGGAGGATGTTGAGATACCTGTCTGCCGCTGCAGCCTGCTGGGAGGTAGACGATGTCTGGTTATCGGCGGGGAGTCGGCGACGGCCAGCGGCGGCTAGGGCACACGCGGAGAGGAACGAGGGATAGAGGCTCAGACTACTACTGAATTAAAAAAGAATAAGAATATATATCTCTTGATATTAAGCCAGCCACAGAGGGGCACAGATCTGATTTCAAGTGCTTGAATTAATCCTAAATGAAATAACATGCAAGTGAACAAATGAAATTAGACAGAAATGGACAGATCTGATTTCAATCATCATTGCAAATTTTCATAGGTCTCAAATTAAGCACTATTAGTTCAACATATTCATGCATGAATAGAAAACAGGGCAACACCATCATAAGTTCATACATAGGGTTGTCTGGATGGGGATCTTAGCCAGGCCCAGGTAATGCAAAACAGGCCATGGAGCCAGGCTGAGGGGAAACGGCCGATTTCACCTTCGCGCCTCCTTCCGCCGCCCCTCAGTTTTATAGTACAGTTTTCCCCACAGAAAGAAAAGCCATATGTAGTACATTGTAAATACAGTTTTATATGATGGTGTTGACACTGTCCTACAGAGAGGGAGGGAGACAAGCGAAATCAATTTGTCCTACAATCTGCATTCATACAGATATGGCATCAGAAATTACCAGGAAACATAAACCATAGTTTCCTTGGATGGTACATAAAATGGTACCTTAACAGTCATGGTGATCAAGTTCAATTCCAACGGCTGTTAGCAATAATATTTTACTTAACATCATTGAAAAACAAAAATTAGGCCAAAGTATAATTGGTTCAAAAGCAGCAAAATAATTTTTTATCTTGGTTCAATTTAGCTCAATTGGGATAATATGTATCACTGATTCTGTCTTCAAGGATGAGTACATTGTAAATACAGTTTTATATGATGGTGTTGACACTATAAACTCATGCAAATAAAATTTTTATGAACCCATGCCACGGCTGCCACATCCAAGGGATGCTACCTCCATTGGCAAACACATCATCGACCACGAAAATTTGCTCAGACTTATAGAAACCGACACAATAATATGCACAACTAACAGGGTCACAGATCCAACCTGAATGAGCACATCACGAACAACTAGTGCAGATCTGAGCTACGAGACAATTAAGGGGACATGCTTTCATCCACAAAAAAACAGAGGAAATCAAAGAAAGAGTACACAGGAAATAGAAGGAGGTGAGAAAGGGAAGAGGATGCCCAACTTATCAATGGGCGGCGAAATACCATCATTGCACTTACCGCAGATCTGGACGGGGAGAACCAAAGAGGAGAGAGCGTGAGGAAGAAACCCGGCGAAAATGAGGGGTCGACGGAGTGCGTGACGAAGACGGTTGGAAGAGAAGGAGGACGGCCGACGGAGGGGGCCCACGCTCACTCCCTGCCCGGTGACGGATCTGAGGGGGGCGACGGTGGGAGCCGGGGCACACGCCCTGCCCGACGACGGATCTGAGGGGGGGCGACGGTGGGAGGCGGCGCTCGCGCCCCTACCCGGCGGCGGAAAGAGGGGGGCGACGGTGGGAGCCGGCGCTCGCGCCCTGACCCGGCGGCGGAAGGAGGGGAGCGACGGCGGGGGTCGGGGCGGAAGGAGGGGGGCGACGGCGGGAGCGGAAGGAGGCGCGACGAAAACCCTAGCTTTTTCTTTCTGTGGGGAAAAATGGTGAGAGGAGCGGTAACTCCATCCCTCCCTCTGCACGCGCGGGTGCAACACGCGTATAGGTGGCCAAACGGGCGGCACGGCCCGGCCCGGCACGGGCACGGGTCCGGCACGGCCCGTTTCGGCACGGCCCGTTAGGCACGGCTGATGAAACGGGCCGTGCCGTGCCGGCCCACGTGCCGAGCCGCCGGCCCAAGCACGGCCCGTGGATGGCCGGGCCGTGCCCGTGCCGGCACGGCACGCCTGCGGCCCACGGGCCGTTCGGGGCACGGCGGCCCGTGAAGCTGGCAGCTACACTGCGCCAGCCGCCACTGCCCACTGCTGCACAGTGTTTTTTTTTTTAAAAAAAAAAGCAAAGGAAATGTATAAGGAAAAAAATTAAAAATGGAAATAAAAGGTTTAAAAAAAAGTAATGATTTACTAATGTTAAAAAATGAAAAAATGGTATTTAAAAAATGGAAATAAAAGTTTTTTAAAAAAGTAATGATTTGCTAATGTTAAAAAAAGAAAAAATGGTATTTTTTTGTTGTGTTGAAAAATTTAAAAATATAGATTGTGATTCATTATTTTGAAATAATTTAAAGATAAATCCACACTTGCGAAAATATTGCAAAAGAATTTGTTAAAAATAGTAATGACCTTTATTGATGTTTATATCATTATAGGATACAATGATACATGCTACCTCGTTAAAAACTGTCATGTAAAAACTTATAGGGAAAAATGAGAAAACCATGACAAAGAAAAGAGTACAGCTCAAAGGTCAGAACTACTTCTAACAAAATTCTACTGGGGTTGGTCTGGATCCAGGTAGAGTTGCTCGAACTGGGCGGCCAATTCTTGGTTGTCCGTAGTGTATTGGGCATGTTGTCGAGCAAGCTCCCAGTCTTTAACGCTTAGTAGCATTTCGACGTGATCGCTGCGCAGAGTCGTCCTCCGGTCTTCGATGATTCGGCCGCATAGACTGAAGGCCGATTCGGAGGACACCGTCGACACGGGCACCATCAACACATCCCGTGCTAGTTTTGAAAGCACGGGATATGCTATCTTGTGGACATTCCACCACCCGAAAACATTGAAATCTTGTGCTTCGTGGTGGATGGCGTCGCTGTCCAAATAACCGGACAACTCTTCGGCCACAACATGCGAAGAGGCGTCTCCACTTGTAGCCGACGAACTGCCACCACCTTGGCTTGAAGACGATCCACCCCAAATCCTACCCCACTGTATCTTCTTCTTACCTGTAGTGGGGATAGGAGAGGGTCTCCGCTGGCGAACTTCCTGAAACTTTACTTCATATCTTCCAAAAACCTCATATAATTTACGTCTAACCTAAGTATAAAAAGAACTATAATCTACACCTATAGTATCTCCAACAAGTGATAAAATAGCAGACAATCCCCTTAATTTACACCTAGGATCTAAAACAAAAGCAAAAGCATACAACATAGGTATATTTTTCCAATATTTCAAATATTTTTGTTTCATGTGAAAGACAGGTTCAGTTAGAACGTCATCATTTTCGTATTCTTTAAATAAAGTAGCAATTTCAAGAAGGTTGTGCAAAATTATATTAGCAGTTGGATAATAAACTTGTGACAAAGTTAGAGTACAATCATAAAAAGTTTCTAGAAATTGGTGAAATTTTTGGACAATTGCCCAAACATGCTCGTTCAATACTGAAGACCCGTCACTGTTTCTTGGGCCACCACGTGACTGAACAAAATCAGAGAGTAAACTACTATAAGGTAAAACAACTTTTAACATTAAATACGTTGCATTCCACCGATGCTCTGCATCGGTGGCAAACTTACGAGCTCTCACACCGGCCGCATTGCAAAACCTCTTCCATGCAGCAATCCGCGGGTTAGAAGCAGTTAACCACGCGATTGCTTGACGAACAACATCGATGTGGTCACCTACCCTCTTCATGCCAGTCTTAACAATCAAATTAATTATATGACATGCACAACGCTGATGGAGTAGAAAGGATTGAGCATAAACACAAAATAAAGGTTGCAATATTTCAATAGCCCTAGAATTAGCAGATGCATTATCTAGGGTGACAGCAAATATTTTATCAGCAAGATTAAATTCATTAATTACTTCCCTAATTCTTTTAGCTATGTTTTCTCCTGTATGTGAGACATCTATTAACCTAAGCCCTAAAACTCTCTTTTGTAATTGCCAATCATCATCAACAAAATGAACAACTACGCTAAGATAATCCTCCCTAACTCTACTACTCCATATATCTGAAGTAACACTAACAGAGAAAGTAGATGTACTAAACAGTTCCTTAAGTGCAGTTGCTTTCTTGTGATAAACATTCTCTAAATCTCTAGTTGATGTTTGCCTACTCACAGCTTTAAACTTAGGGTTATGAGATTGCTGAATGTAATGTTCAAAAGCAGGGGGCTCCCCAAAGTTTAGGGGTAAATCTTGCCTGGCGATTAACCGGACAAGAGATTCCCGAGCAACCATGGGATCGTACTCCCAACTGCGTACCGTACCGTCTGGGTTTACCATAAGTTGCTGCTGCCGGAGTTGTATTCCTTGCTTCTTGGCATACAACTCCGCATGGCGCTTGAGGTGACCTGTACCACCAGAAGAACGAGCAGATAAAATTTGCCTACATATTCTACAACGGGCTTTCGATACCTCCCTTCCGTCGGGGCATGTTTCCTTTATCTCGTCGAAGTTTTGCTACACACAGGAGGTTCTCGATCTCTTCGAGCCGGTGTGTGTCGAAACACTTCCACTCGCGGTTCCGGAAAATCCTTCCGAAGCTGTCGCCGCCTGAACCGGTACCTCCTCCACGACAGCCGCATGAACCGGTACCTCCTCCACAGATGGTGGAGTTGGAGCCGATCCGGAGGCATCGTCAAACCTCGACATGTAGTTGGGGTCGAAATCACCCAAGGTGAACGATGGCGACTGGTATGGATAGTTCAGATCCATTCTGAAAATTTAAACCGACATAAACAAATTTTGGAATATTTATTGAATTCACAAACACAATACAAATAATACACAAATTTGAATATTACTTACATCTTTCCAACCGCGAGCTTTTCAAACCTCTGCGATCAAACTGTTGAACTACGAAACTAATTTTGATTTTTGACAAAATTTGAGCAAATTTTGTCAAAATCAAAAAAATGCACACTTGAGAACAAAGAGAGCACTTTAGAGCACTTGAGAGCACAAGATGAGAAGTGTGGGATGAGGAGAAATGGCTGGGGTTCATGCCCTATTTATAGGGCGAAATTTGAGATTTTTTGGAATTTTTTCGAAATTTTTATGAATTTTTTAGCCCCCCAACGGTTATTTTCAAATTTGAACGGTCAAATAGCCGTTAGTGCCACGTGGCGCCTTCCCATTCGACCGCCGCACAGTGTCCTCTCGCGCATCGCGCCCTGCCGGCTGTCGCCCTGCCGCCTGGCCCGCCTGCGGCCTGCGCTAGTGCGTTGCGCGCGCCTGCGGCCTGCGCCCATTGGACCGCCGGCGCCGCGGGCCGTGCCGTGCCATGCTGCTACAGTAGCCGTGCCGTGCCGTGCCAGCCCGCGGGCTCGACCGGCGGCCCAAGCACGGCACGGCTACTCATGCCGTGCCGGCACGGCCCGTTACTGTAGCGGGCCGTGCCGGGCGCGTGCCTGCTACAGGTCACGCGTGCTCGGGCCGCCCGTTTTGGCACGGCCCATTTGGCCACCACTAAACACGCGCACGCGTGGGTGCAGCGCGGCTGCGCGTCACGGGCCAGGCCGCGGAGCGAAGGTGGAATCGGCCGTTTCCCCTCAGCCTGGCTCCGTGGCCTGTTTTGCATTAGCTGGGTCTGGCTGAGATCCCCATGCAGGCAACCAAACAGGCCCTGAATGCATGGTCTGATGCGAGCCAGTCCCGATGCAGGCAACCAAACAGGCCCTTAGCAAATCCAAATCCGATACCCGGGTTATATATATTAGCGTATCATAATTAGTATATGGTATATATGTAACACATAGGTCACTTATCTATATACATTTAGAAAACAAATGAAGCATGATACATGAATAAAACCTCATCACATTCGATCATGTTGGCTCGTTTATTCTCAACGAGCACAATCACCCGAGTCAGCTCAACGCCATGAGCCTCTTGCTGCCAGTAATAGATGGGGCTCAATTGTATGAGGCGTCTCTTTTTTGTTAGGACTCCACGTCGTCCTCGATGTCGTCATGTTGATATGCATGACTTGGCTACGTCATCAAGGAAAATATTCCTCCCACACCATAGTATCTGTGTCAATATCCCCTCCCTCATAATAGGGCTTCCATATCCTCACCCTCAAGCCCCTCTAGAGCCATCGATTGCCCTAGCTCTAGCACCAAGTTTCGTCTCTCTTCGTCATGCATTATCAACTTTGGTCATCATATGGAGTTGCCCTAGCCGTAGCATCAACTCTGCCTGTTGACGTGCCCTATCTTCAGCAACCATATGGAGTAATGTTTGATCGCCCGATTTGATAGGTGGGCTTGATCCGTTAGTTGCCCTTTGATCTCGGTTGTTAGCTCTGTCTTAGATCTCGGTTGTTAGCTCCGTCTTAGATTTAAGCCATCCGATCTAAAGGTTGATCCTACCCGTCCCATCTATTCCTGATCCAATCTAGCTTTTGAACTTCAGTGGACTCTCTTGGTGCACCAGAATTATGGTAGACCATCCTCTCTCCTCTATCCGACATGCATGGCATACATGTTACCTACACCTTCTCTACAAGGGTCGACATCCTAAACTCAAAATTCACCTTTTTTTATCTTACTTAAAAAATATAGATCTTATTTTGTCACCCTCGGTCGCATGGTGTGATCAATTTGAACGAGTTGACACGAAAGAATCCTGCCATGGCCCGCATATTCCAAATCCGATCTGATCCTATGCAAAATACAGGCACCTTATCAGTATTCCTATAAAATAAAATCTAGTGTAGTTTTAAATTTAGTTCACAATGTGACCGGCTCTCATAGATCACGAATCATGCACCACCAAATACGTAGATTGCACACTTGCACATGCCACCTCTAGCAAGGACCAGTAGCAAATGATTAGCACCACAGTTACCTCTAGCATTTCAAATTTATACCAATTTATACCCCAAAATATAAAGTACTCCTATCATTTAAAAAATTATCAAATATAAATTGCCCTTATTTAATAAGACACATCACAATCTTTTTTATTCAACCTTAATCTTTACCAAAGCTCTAGAAATAACGTAGGGAGTACAAAGTAAAATGATAACAAAATCTGCATCTGAGAGAATTTGAACCTAGGTCAACGACAAACTCTTCGTAGGTCTCTGCCAGCTAAGCTACAAATTGATATATTAAGTTCATGTCCGTTATTAGTCAGACCCTCTGAAAACATTGGAAGAATTTTATAGGATTTAAATCATATGAAAATTTTTCTACATCCATTTATAAAAAAGGAATAGCCATTCCAAATTTCCAATATCCTATTAAATTCCTTAGGATTGTTTGTCATAAGTATTTTAGAGGATTTTTAACATGAGGTCTGACCTTTAAGGAAAAAAAAAATCCTTTGTGCCTTATCTCTACTTTTCTTTCTTATGTTTTTTTACGCTCCACAGACGGTATTTTTATAGAATTTCAAATGCTAATTCTACATTTTTCGTGTTTCAAAAAAATCATGTTCTAAAGGAGAACCAATTTTATATCCAAAAATCACACCATGATATGCACATGATGAGTGCACATGAGGCTATGTGTATGTTACAGTCTCATCGTTTCGTTTATGCTTATGTTTATTAGCAGCCGAAAAATAATTTGTGAGTAAAAATTTTTTGTACATGCCATATGTAAAATAAATTACAATAAAAAACACAAAATCAACATCAAAATTATATTTTAAAAATTAAATTTTAGCATGTGCATAAGCGACACGATTACGTTGTTAATCATCTGTCTTCTCAAATAACGTATTATATGTAAAAATCAAACCTCAAAATTCTATGGAAATTCAAACTTGAAGGGAGATTATCTTAGAATTTAGAAGTTTTCAGTTTTGGACGTGCCAACCAACTCGACCTCGCCGTCGCCGTCGCCTTTAATCGAAAAGAAATGGAAAAGAAAGTCAGCGTTTGTGTTGCCCCAGATTTGCGAGATCGATCTCAGCATCTCCCCCAACTCCGGCCAAGATGAACGATCTCATGACCGACTCCTTCGTGGGCGCGGCCGCGGCGGCGCCGCAGGGCCGGCAAGACGGCGGCGGAGGTCCCGGCGACCAGAAGCTCGAGGCGTTCTTGCGGGAGGCGGAGGCCGCCAAGGACGAGATGGCGGCGCTGCGCGACGAGCTGTCCCGCCTCCAGGCCGCGCACGAGGCGTCCAAGACGCTGCTCCGCCCCGGCGCGCCGCGCGCCGCCACGCAGGCCGCGCTCGTCCGCCTCCTCGGCTCCGCCCGCCGCCTCCGCGCGCGGCTGGCGTCCATGGACCGCCGCGCCCCCGCCCCGGCGGCCGCCGCCACCACCGCAGGCCTGCGCGGCCGCCTGCAGGACCTCACCGCGGGCGTCCAGGTCCTCCGGCGCCAGGTCTCCGCGGAGCGCCGTGGCGACGCGGCGCGCTGCTACCTCGCCGTCGCCGGGGAGGCCCCGACCGAGGAGCAGCTGGACCGGCTCGTCGCCGCCGGCGGGGCGACCACCGACGCCGAGGCGGCTGTGCGGGCGGCCATGATGTCCTCGTCGGAGGCGGAGGAGGTGGAAGGCGGCCTCCTCGAGCTGCAACAGCTGTTCCTCGACATGGCGGCGCTGGTGGAGTCCCAGGGCGCGCGCGTGGACGACATCGAGCGGCACGTGGCCGCCACCGCGGGCGACGTGGGCGCCGCCGAGGGGGAGCTGAGGGAGGCCCAGCGGCTGCGCGTCGCCGCGCGGAGGCGGCGCCTGTGGCTGTCCGCTGGCCTCACCGCGCTGCTTCTCGTTGTCCTCGCCGCGGCGGCCGCCGCGTTGGCGCTCGCTCTGGCGCGGCGCAAGGGCGGCGCGACACAGCTCGCCGCCGACGCGGCTGATCTCACCGCGTTCTTGTGAGCTCCACGCCCAGTGATCACTAAATCTCTGTGCTTTTCGCGCGTTGGCTGAGAAGACTCCTTGACTCCCTTGTCTGTGACTCTGTGTTTGTTGTATATCTGATTATTGTTTTTGAATTCAAAATCTGCAACCTTTTTGAGGGGTATATGATTTTGTACTGTCAAGGAAATTAAACAGTGGATCAGTTGAAATGTTCAACGGAAAAGGACAGAGGCAAGGCAAGACTCCAAATCCAAATTATACGCCTCGCACTCAAGTTTTTGTTGCTCGGTTCAGTTTCAAATCACATTACATAAAAACTCCAAATCCAAATCACATACCTCGCACTCAAATTTTGGTTGCTCACTTCAGTTTCAAATCAAACTACATAAAAACTACAGATCCGTTAAGTGTAAATAGTGAGTTCTTAGTTCCGTAGTGAAATGGAGATTCTCGTATAGAGTAGATAGAGTAGTTGCGTTTCCAGATGATATTGTTTATAGAACATTCAGAAAAGATTATCTAGTTTCGTAGTTGTATTTGTTGGAGTAGTGTATTTCTATTTTATGGTTCATTCATAACACGCTTAGCACTCAAAAAGTGGCTGCTCAGCTCAGTTTCAGAGTACAGACAGTTGGAAAAAAACTAACATCTCAGGTCAGTTTTCAATTACAGAATTGAATAGACACAAACATCTGAACTCAGCTTTTAGATGATTACAAAGAAGTTGAAAAAAACATACAGCTCAGTTCAGTTCCAAATTACAAAAAAATTAGGATAATATTGGAGATGCGGGGGATCGAACCCCGTGCCTCTCGCATGCAAAGCGAGCGCTCTACCATTTGAGCTACATCCCCTTTCATGTCCAATTAATTCAAATAATTGCAACTTAACGTGAGATTACGGCCCAATGTGGCGATGCCATTTCACTTGGCAGTAGAGAGAGAGAGAGCAGGTTTAGTCCCACCTCGGCGGGAGAGAGCGAGGGGGCATCGGAGGCAGGCTATAAAATGAGGTTGATCTCCCCCTGCATAGGCATGATCCTTCAGGCAGTTAAAGGGAGATGAGGAGTGGTAACACCTCGCAATTTTTTTACTGCGAGAGGGGTGCCCGCCCCAACCAAGCCTGTTACGACAACAGGGCATTCCCGTCTTTTTACCATCTGATCCCGAAATTTTGTGCAAATTTTAACAGGATTTGTTTGGATTTTGTTTTTTTGTTGTTGCTTGACTCAACTTCTTGCTTGTTTGTTTGGATTCTCTAGTTTTTTTTTACTTCTTTGGCCAAATGTTTTCTATTAATTGCCGGTTTTATTTACTTTCTTCCTCTTTAGTTGCCGGTCTTTATTTGCCAATTTCAAGCTATACTATTGTCCATTTCTTCGTTGTTAGAGACCACATAGCAAGCATGAATTGGGAGTAACACCTTTTGAACAAATTAAGCCTAAATTGGGAGTAACACCCTTTGAACAAATTTAGCCTGAATTGATATACTCTGATTCAACATTCCTTTGATGGATCCATGGGAAACAGTCATGAAAAAATAGGGAAAATTCTACAAAATGGAATGAATTATGAGCGCCGACCGTGGGGATCGAACCCACGACCACGTGGTTAAAAGCCACGCGCTCTACCACTGAGCTAGGTCGGCTTCTGAAGGTTTTTGTAAATATGATTTATAAATACGTGAGATATTTTCAAACAGAGCACCATATAGCCTTGAAACGTAAGAAACATGGTTTTCTTCTATGTCCTTTGATGGTTACCGTTCAGCTATTCAACTATAAAAATCCATTTTTAAAATATTCATGTGTAATTTCGGTAAAGGCTAGGAAAATAGATAAATAGGAGGGACAGAGGGACTTCCCTCATGGTACCCTCACTGGCTCATTTCCCTTAGGACATGGATGACCAAGTAATCTATATATTTATATAGGTCTCACAACAGGTGATATCGGTTATGACAAATCTCATAATGTTTTGAGAATAGTAGACAATAAGGTTGGTCCCATAGAAAAAATCTCTACTGCTCAACTTTCTTATGTCTACTCCACATTTGGTCCGTAGTTCGTGCGAAATAGCGAAACCCTATCCTCATCAGGCTCAAATCCAGATGAGCGGACGGCCAGCCACATGGAGCGGTGCGACGGTTAGACAGCCAGCCAGCTGATCACGGGAGCAGCGAGTGCGCGACAGGCGGATCATCTGATATCAAAATAGTACTTTCGAATGAACTGCCAAAGTTTTCTTTCATGTCGTTTGATGGTTATCGTTTAATCATGTGATAATGACTTACTTCATTTTGCGTGTCATCAAAAAGTGCAACTAACAACCTATTCGAACTAAGCCTTACTTGTTAACAATTCAAATCATTCGAAAGAGATACACATTTTTTTTATTTAATTCAATACATCAATAACAATACTTTCTTTTAAATAAACTAACCCTAACAAATTACATTTGCTTAACATTTTAATCTTTTCTTGACATGCACTTCAATTCCCAAATCTGATCTTATTCCATGAGTGTGGATTGTGGAAGTATGTGCATACATTCGAATAACCACCTACCCTTATCATAGACATAACCACGTTAAATAATTTTTGATATAATAATCACAATGCCAAACTAGAAAAAGGAGAAAAAGGGGAGTACATCAATCCCCGAGACATATCACCTACTCGATGGCGATGACTTAAAGTACATAACCAGAGGACACAAATGATGTTATCTTACATCTCAATAATTCACATGTCTAAATTAACATGTAAAATGTGACTACAATTTAACATCACCGTGGTCTAGTTCTCTCTCCTTGCAATGCAATGATACTGTGGTGAAATAGTTTTAATTGTTTATTTATTGTGTGTTTCATCCCTCACACTGTATAAGTACAGTTAACTTGTATGAGATCTTGTACTAATCATAACATAAATAATGATTAAGAGGGTGATCTAACTCATGAGTTAATCAACACATGTGGATTAAACCTGAACATGGGTATTCATGTGCCATATGGTTGTTTTTGGTTTGGTTTTCTCTAATATCTCAAATAAAGTGAAGTAAATTCATTCAGATAATAATTCATCTATCTTCTTCCTGTGAGAAATATCGTATGGTATCAAACACGAGGACTTCTATGCACTATATATACATACAAGGGATAAGGGTAGACCAGCCATCATCACAACTTTATGTTGAAATCAATGCTTATTCGATGAATGGGTTGGTATATAGTAGTATGATCGTGTGATCTTCCGCATGAAGAGAGGATAAAAACATGAAACTTATATATGAAACAAATTTTGAAGAACAGTTTTTTCTGGGGTGCTTTTCTGGTACCTTTTAAGGAATCAGTCTTTACTCACGATCTTCCTCATTTGTTTTTCTGACACTCACACAACTAATGAGCTACGCTATTACACACTCTTTACTGTACTAACCTTAATCACACCAAAAGAAGACATCAAATCCTTGCTTTCTTTGATCACAGACGCGAGGTAAGATGGATCATTCAATTCCCCTCTTGATGGAGTACTGCTGCAACACAATTCATGCATGAGTACTGCTGCAACACGATTAAATTAGTTTAAGCCATTAGAAATAAGCAATTCTAATGCCAATTACTCGCTTAAACTAATTTATTTGTTTTAATAGCCTTACTTATTTTTGGAACAGTCCGAGTTCATTGAGCACGTTCACGTCGAGTCCGACACATTGCTGTGAAGACTAGAGGCGAGATCTGCAGTCGTCAAGCCTGATGATGTGGTGACCGTCCTTCGTTGTTTTCATTCCCGTGCAGTGGCGCTGCTTCGTCGTGTCTTCTGTCGGAGCACGATTGATGTTGTGTAGTCTTCCAGAGGGAGGAGATCACCACCAGTACCATGTTGTTCCAGTGTGGATCACGAGGGATCCTGATGCCGCCGGTCCATCACACGTTCGGCCTTTGCTTCAGGAGACCCCACCACCTATCCACCATGGGGGCCATCTGACTTTAGGATACCGGCATCGAGCATATCGCTACCACGTTCACAGGTGCAGCAGGTATACTATACTCAACCTCCAGTGTACCAAGATTTTTTGCTGCCTATTCATACGCCGAGACCACCTGCAGTGGCAAACTACCCTTACCTGCCGATAATGGAAAACCTTGCACACACACCAAGATGAGGCCCTTATGTCACTCCATGCATGCCGAAGTCATGGTATGACCAAGGATCATGCCATGAGACAAGGCACACACAACACTTACGTAAGTAATGTTGATAATTTATTAAAGATCATCACTCTCTCTATTTTAATATATCGTACGTAACTACCTTAGTTTTGGTTTCACTCTTTTTTTACAGATGATGACTACAGTTTTGCCCAGGCGCAGTCTGCAGTACTTGATGTCTCTCCTCGAACACAATTTATGGAAGATTTCATTGTCGCAGAACCACCGGACACACAAGCTAGGCTAAAGTACTGGCATGATGCTCTTTCGGTCACACAGTCAACACAGAAGAGGGAGTCCGTGCAGCCAGACGATGTCACTCCACAGCAGCCGGCACGAGATAGGCACCCATCAAAAAATTTGACTTATCCTACTGAATAGATCAGACATCGAAAGAAAGGGGGACCGAGCAAGCATGCGAAGGGAAATCGTCCTTGACATATTATATGCATGGTGTATTCAGTACACTTATCTTTTGTACCTATTATATGTGACATAGTATTATAAACTGAGTCTACTGCTACTAAGTATTCAATCGTTGTGTTTGTATCAATTGAGCTTGTAAAATACACCATGTTCAATTAAATAATGTGATGTATTTTTCACTGAACCAAATTAATCAAGTATAAAATGGATTAATATAAATTTAAAAAATCTACTAGATTGGGGCCCGTCCAATAGTGAAAGTTCGACAGGACGGCATGACAGGAGCCTATCAAACTACCGTTGTTTGACTGGCACTAGTCGAAGTGTAGCCGTTCAACAGATCCCAGTCATTCCTCGGCCTTTCGATTGGTTGTATCAATCGCTCTTCCGTTGTTCGATACGGCCTTGTTGAACTACGGTAGTTCGGTAGGCTACTATTCTGACAAATTTATCCGAACTTTAACTATTTTTGTGATTTTTTATTAAATAATATTATTTCTAAAAAATTCATCTTTCTCCATGATAGCGTGGAACTGGACTCATTGACAAACTAGGTTAAGGACCTCGCGGCAGGTTGTCATCTCTGCCTAAAAAAGCAGATGAGCAATTCACAAGACATCTCCAAGAAAACTATGGAGTTACACACAACATATTATTCAATTAGTATCACCATCTAATTAATTTTGAAGGGTCGGATATATCTCAAGTGTGGAGGTTGGACTAAATTTCATGATCGAAAAGAAAACTGCTTACTATGTATTGAAGCTGTGGACCATTTTTTTTTTTACAAAGAAAGTATAACTCGAGCCTCTGCACCAACTAAACCATATTTGTGGATACCAGGTTATGTCATGCCAATATTAGGATCACGATCCTTTCTCCCTCACTGACATTAATTTGCATGCTTGATTACGCTGGATTTTCCCTTTTATGATTTTATTTCTACACAATTTTACAAGGTGCTGGAACTCTTTTCGTTATAATATCCTGCGAGCTATATAGATATCACCATTCAATTACTCATATTTTCTTTCTCAAGTCAGCTTAATATCACTGAAAAAACGGTACTCCTACTTTAGTACAGAACAGGTGATGGCTAGTAAATCCAAATAACGGTACTCATTGCTTTTCAAATTGCATCCAAGTTCTGGCTACAGGGTACATGAGTAAAAAGACACATTTGTTTTTTCCTGTGAATTTCTATTTTGCACTCCAGAGAAAATTCCATGTTTTTTCCTTCAATACGGAATATAATTAATCCTGAACACAGGGATGGGAAAAAGGATGGATAATTTGGCGTGGCATGCTGAAATGCAAAATTAAAAAAAAAAGGAAAGGGAGGAAAGATGAAGTTCCAAAATTGAAATTCCTTTCTGAAAAATATGCCTTCAAGCTTGTTAACAGCACAGCATAGAGTTTTCCTTTTAATAAGTAGAAGTTCTCATTGATAGGGTTTTTAAGTTCTTCCTCTTTTTTTGGTTGTAACTAGCTATGTGCTTTATTACAAACAACCTAAATGGACAAATTATGAAATGGATGCAAAGCTATTGAAAAGTGCATTCAGCATTGTTTTTGGAGGGACAAAAGAGGATCAACAATGGAAAAATGCACAATTTCTCAAATGACATGTATAAGCCTTTATGTGCCAGAAATTAATGTTGGAGAAGCTTTATGTATAGGTCTTTATGTGCCATTTCTCAAATTCCATGTATAAGTCTCGTACTAACATGGGAGAAACTTGGTTACCAAGGTACTAACAGCTCCCTTGGTCACAGGTCAACATTTTTGACTCTATCCTAGAAATTTCCACAGATCTTGTCATACAATATACTTGTGTCAATGCCCTGTATATAAATAACACCATAACACTGGAACAGACACAACTACAAATCAATAGAGAGCAGAGCAAAACAATAGAAAGAATACAAAGATTCAGAAGCAAATAAAGATGGTTCTTGGCCTGGACTGCTTTGGTGTTCCTCAAAGGAAGATGCCAAAGACATCACCGAAGAAGCAGGAAGCTGCAGATGCAAAGATGCAGAAGGGAGTGGTAGAACTAGAAGGAGGATCATCAAAGGCTGGGGAGAAGATGGAAGAGAAGGAGAAGAGCAAGAAGGGGAAGGAGTACAGAGGGGCTCCTCTTCTGGTGCCTCACTTTCCTTGCCGTTCTAGCCATGGCCTGCTCTAGTTTCAGTATCGTTTTGTTCTTTCTTTCTTCGCTTGGCTTTTTTCTTGGAGGAGAATGCTTGGCTGATAAAACTGCGTTAGAGGCTTTGTTATAAAAATTAGTCGGCATAGCGAAACGACGACTATGAAAGATTGTTCTTTTGTAAATTAATTGGGCATTTTCCAGGACAAAAGAAATTGGCATACTGAATCTGTATATTTTGGTAATATCATGTTGTTTTTCCATCACAGTTTAGTTTCTGTTTCTATGAAATGATGAACTGCTGAGTTAATGAATTATGTGACGATGAATTAACAATCTAGGGTGGATATTTTGTGATGTTGAAAACAGTAAGCAAATTTCTTCTTCTTTTATATGTACTATATCTCAGTTCTGTCTGAAATATGAATTTTTACTGTTCCGTTTTGAAGAGAACAGAGTTCTTTCTGAAATCTGAATTTATATATGTGCTATATATCTCTGTTCTTTCTGAAATCTGAGTTTCTACAGTTCCGTTCTGTAACTGAAAGTATTATGATACACACCGATATTAACGTACATGATCGAAGACCGTTTCTTCAGCAGAAGTAGTACTGGAAGTTTCACATTATCTAGCAATCAGAAAAATTAGGACCTAAATGTACTACTAATATATACCTGTCTGATCATGAAAGTACACCTTGAAGACGAGAAACAAACATTTGATTATACAAATAGCCCCTGTACGAAGAGATTATATCTAGTATTTGGAACAACAACAAATCAGTATTTTAACTAAACAAACATTCGGTTGCAATGAAATAAAGCTGATATTATTTATTTTTACCTGAATCATCATTCAGGATTCGTCAGTAACATGTCTATAACAAACAATCTCTTTTGGATTTTTTTGAAAGACTCTGTTTTGTTTCTTTTGGCTTTCTCCAAAAAGCCGGGTACTTACCTGTTTTGTTAAAAAAACAAACGATCTCTTCCTAGCAATCAGGATTTCAGTGCCATCCTTCAATAAATTGGCATTAAACAGCTCAATATCAGAAGACAGAAGTACAACGGCATCACCTTTTTCAAAATGTACTTGATTTCCTCAACATGAATAAACATTTTAGAACAGTGACTTCTAGACAGTGGACAAAACACTGTGAAACATCTAATTGAGCAGGTAAACAGCTCTATCAACCTTACCAGTAAAGACCATGCAACTTTTCTGAAGCGGCAAAATGACGGCCCCTTAACTTGCTCCCATAACTCTGTACTCCTCTTTGCATTTACAAGCCTCCAAATCAACCCAGCTGTTCCAACACACACATGAAAAGAGAAAAGTAGTACACAAATGGATGGTACTTGCATCCAGGCTTGTAAAAGACTGTAATTTTGGTCAAGGCAAGCATCAAGAACCACATGGATTAATTTCACAAACTATGAGCAAATTTCACAAAATTTTAAATACAGTGTATCACAAAACTAAGAGTATTGCAAAGATACATATTTAGGACGATGTATCATAAAACTACATATTTAGCATCAGATTTATCGAAGAACCATATGTTATAGAGTATCACATAGCTAGAGATTTAATAATATAGTTTTGTGAAAATATCGGTAGTTTTTGTTTGCTCTAAACTATAACTGGGACCATGTATTGAATAAAGAAGTCCATGATTACCAGCGGAATCAAACTGTTTTTATTAGAAAATCCTACAGAACTCATGTGAAATTCCAAGATCCGCCTCTGCCATATAACCATACTATATCCTTAGATAGTCTGGTCGGATACATCTTTAATGTAGAGGCTGGATTAAATTCCATTATCCGAAAAAAAAATCTTAGAAGTTGTACACCCATGCTGGCCGCCACTCAGAAAACTATTGGCTATAAATACAACTTTGCCTTCATTGATGCTAACTTGCTAAGGCCCCATCACCTGCAAGGCTGCAAGCTCACACTTGTGCTTTGCTAGCTTGTGCCTCCCCAGAAATGGCCATCGTGGCGCCCATGGCGGCAATGGCGTTGTTGCTGCTGATGGAGGCAATGAGCGTGTCCCATGGCCAGCTCCAGGTCGGGTTCTACTCCGACTCCTGCCCCGACGCCGAGGACATCGTCACCGCCGCCGTCCAGGACGCCGCCGGCTCCGACCCCACCATCCTCCCCGCGCTCCTCCGCCTCCAGTTCCACGACTGCTTCGTCCGGGTACGTGACGTCATTCTGTTCGAGCTCGGTGGCGCGCTGGCGAGGCGGCTACTGACGGTGTTTTGCTCTGGCCGGTGCGCGTCGCGGCGCGGGGTGGCGTGGCGTGCAGGGGTGCGACGCGTCGGTGCTGATACGGAGCGCGCGGAACGACGCGGAGGTGAACAACAACAAGCACCAGGGGCTGCGTGGGCAGGCCGTCGTGGACGCGGCCAAGGCGGGGCTCGAGGACCAATGCCCCGGCGTCGTCTCCTGCGCCGACATCATCGCGCTCGCCGCGCGCGACGCCATCGCCATGGTAAGCATCATTGTGTGTTGACGCGTGACACGCGCCACGACGTAGGTGTTTGATGCGTGTCTCGCCGTGTCGTGTTCGTCAGACGGGCGGGCCGTCGTTCGACGTGCCGACGGGGCGGCGCGACGGGCTGGTCTCCAACCTCCGCGACGCCGACGTGCTTCCGGACGTCGTCGACTCCATCCAGGTGCTCCGCTCCAGGTTCTTCGCCAGCGGCCTCGACGACCGCGACCTCGTCCTCCTCACAGGTACGCGACGCGCCAACACTGACACCAAACACCACACGAGCAAGCAATGCCTCCCATGGCTTCGCCACCTTCACTGACGCGACCAATGGCGTCGCCACCGCAATGCAGCGGCGCACACGATCGGCACGACGGCGTGCTTCTTCGTGAAGGACAGGCTGTACAACTACCGTCTCCGCGGCGGCGGCGTCGGGTCAGACCCGTCCATCCCGGCGGCGTTCCTGACGGAGCTGAAGGCGCGGTGCGCGCCGGGCGACTTCAACACGCGCGTCGCGCTCGACCGCGGCAGCGAGCGCGACTTCGACGACTCCATCCTCCGCAACATCCGCTCGGGCCTCGCGGTCATCGCCTCCGACGCCGCGCTCGACGCCAGCAACGCCACACGCGGGCTCGTCACGGCCTACCTCGGCGCCGCGTCGCCCAGGTTCGAGCAGGACTTCGTCGCCGCCATGGTGAAGATGGGCACCATCGGCGCGCTCACCGGCGACGACGGCGAGGTCAGGGACGTGTGCTCCCAGTTCAACACCGACTGATCGATCGATCCATCGGTCGAACACTGTACATTTCTTCAGAAAGATCAAATCGATTCAAGAATTCAACAAATGAAATGATAAATACTCCATGAAGGAAAAGATCAGGATCTCTCTCTCCCTGTTCGTGTGTTTACTCCAAATGTGATACAAATTTCACATTGAAATTCGGCAGAATTAAGCTTGAAATTTTGCTGGAGAAATCAGTTTGCTCGATTGTTCTAGTGGCAAGAACATGCAGCAATGCAACGCGAGTACCTCTGAATTTGGTCTGTCTCTGCTTGATCAGTGAAACACTGTACAATTCTTCAGAAAGATCAAATCAATTCAAGTATTCAACAAATGAAATGATGCAATGCAAGTACTATGAATTACTTTGGGGTTACTTTTCTGCTCGGTGCGGATTGGTGCCTTGAAGGGTAATAATCTCGCGTGTTAGTGCATGAGTTAAATCTGGTTGTTGAGCTAGCTCTGATGATATGTACCATGCACACCACCACCATCAATTGCTGTCAAGAACAGCTGAAAGAAGCGTTAATATTCTCTGGTCACCGTCATATCATCCGTGTTAATACATTATTATCATCAGTCGTTGTCAATTCCATGTAGATCATTAGATACGTACCCTGTAGCCATGTTAAGGAGGCATGTATGAACATGATATATATAGTACATTTAGCTGCTGCCTCTCGAGAGTGTTCAACGATCGATATAAGGACAAGTCTTCCAATTGAACTCGTGGCAAGTAGTAGCGATTAATTCGGAGCCCATACATAGTACTGGCAGTTATTTGATTTGCCAAAAAAAACAAATTACTCCCTTCATTTCATAATATAGCAAATTAGGATCAGATAGAATATTTAAGTATAACGAATCTGGACAATCTCATGTTCAGATTTTAAATTTATTAAAATATTTCATTCAGCTTTAGTTTATTATATTATGGGAAGGAAGGAATATGTATCAACTTCGCAAAAAAAATCGATAATCTTGGAACAGCGCTGGGTGTCAAGGCCTTCCTGAGTTTAGCTAGTCGCATTGATGCCAACCTCCACTAAACCTACCAACGACTCCCAAGGATGCATGGCAGTGCGTGCAACCAGCAAAATTGAGGCAATTAAGCTAAGCTCCATGAAATGAATATGAAGCCGCCCATCTATACCCATGATGCCGTGGCCCCTAGCTATCAACTCCTCCAGAGCTTAGCTAGCTTAATTAATACAAGAATATTAATTAATATTATTTCCTCAATACTCCATCGTAAACACATTAATTGTCTCGACATTCGTAGTAGAACGGAAGTGTTCAATTAACTGTCTATCTCTCCGTGTATGTCTGTCTCGTAGTTGTACTTGAGCACGTTTTTATTCAGATAGTGTAAGCCGTGTGCGGACTCGCGTGGTTGTCTCATGTTCTGTTTGAAAATTCAGCTTCTACCTTTTAGCATATTTTTTTAGATTCTACACTACAAATTTTTACAATGAATCTGAAAAAAATTTAAATTGGTTGAAGGAGTTTTTGACAGCGTAAGAGAGCTCCTCTACAACATTCTCATCACCGGTGCGAGCACGCGTGCGGACGGAGGTGGCGGCGGCTCCCCTGTCGTCCCCTCCGGCCGGCCGGATCAGTAGGCAGGCGCCGACCGCTAGTCGTTAGCGCCAAGTTTGAGGTGGTCATCACCGATGGCCGGAGAGCCCGACAACGGCGGCGGCGGCGGCGGCGTCACGGGAATGCCTTGGGGTCTCCGGCCGTACGTGCATGCGAGGTCACGGGGGGTCGTGATCCGTTGCAACTTGGCAATTTGCACGTTGGGAACAACGATGATTTTGGACGGGCCTGCTTGTTTTTTCCTTTTTTGGGTGTAGCCGGCGATCGATCGAGCAGCTGCTGCTTGATGCATATGCATGTTGGTCTGGCTGGCTGGCTGGCTGGCTCCGGGTGATCGATCAGATATTCATATGGGACTATGGCAGGGCGTGTCTTGGTAGTCTAGCTAAGCTAATTAAGAAGCTGGATCGAGGTGATGAATCCATTAACGCATGATAAATTAAATTTTAATTATATAAATTTAAAAAATAAATTTATCTTATATTTTAAAAAAAATTATATAAAAATGTTTTCGTACGAAATACATTGAGCAGTTAGAAAAACATGCTCATAAAAATCCAGATAAAATCTATAAGTTAAGTGAACAGGGCCACGGTCACGCACACTCACCACAGTCCATTGGCAGTTAGGCTAGCAGAAGAGAGGCAGACATTTCATCCGCATTGGCCATTTCTGCTACACTTTCTCTTTGAGACATTCGGCCTAAATCGCTCGGTTTTCTGAATACCGCTGATTCTTGGTTTGTGAAAAACCGATCAATTTTAATTGTTTTTTACCGCATTGGTCCAAAGTCATTGGCTTTTATCGGTTTCCGGTCTTGAAAGTCGATGAAGTTTTCACTTAAAAAACAAAAAAGATTTTGTTTATTGTTTCAAAACACGCAACATTATATTGCAACCACTTTCGCACGCACTAAGAATATGAAATCTTTTCATCATTTGTGCATGAAAAAACCCAACCTACCAAACTACTAGGCTACTTATCCCAGTAAAAATTGTTTGTAGCACAACATCAGCAGTTGCTGTCGCTGACATGTGAAACCGATCCATCCCTGTAAGCTACTGCTATTTCAGGTATAGTACTGCAGGGATGCGCTTGCCTCGCTCCCCTGCATGCATTATTGGCTTTTTCTTGCGGCTGTCTCTGTGTGTCTCTATTTACTGTACTCCATCACGTGACAGTACAAAATATCCTGCCAAAAAAAAAACAGGGGAAGCTGTTCGGGCAAATTACAAGGGCCCAAGAATATTTGATCCTGATCTGGGCCACACTGCTACAGGCTGCGCCGGTCCAAAGATCAGATATCGCCCGAATTGAACTCTCCAAATGCCACAAAGATATATTTGATCATTAGGTCATGAACAATGTGTATCCTCGGCGTCATGTCCCTAGTTTCACCTGGGCTCGGATGCCACGATGAAGGCCACAAGCAAGGTTTATAAACCCGTAGTGTTATCATACGTTTATCACGTGTGATAACCTTTTTAGTTTTGAACCATGGTATACCTCACGGTAACCGTATGAATTTCACAATAACCATGCGGTTATCACAATAACTGTCAAACCGTGAGGTGACGGTAACATCACCCAAAACGGTTTGATGAACTCTGGCCAGGAGAAGCCTCGTGAGGTGTCATCATACCCTGCAGAAGATCCTATGGCCACAAGAAGCCTTGTGAGGTGTTATCATACCCTATAGAAGATCCTGTGGCAGTTGAGAGGAAGAGGTTCAACAGAGACCACCATGCATTGGAGAAATTGGACATTGTGCCACTGTCAAAGAGGGTTTCGTTCAAATGCCACTTCGTGAATTGGATTCGTTAAAAAGACACAACCAACTGATGCCGAACCGCTGCTTTGCCATATTCGCCATTTCACAGAACTTTCACCATTTTTCGCACTTAGCCTGACCAAAATATACCCCTTCACAAGCGGCGGAGATGGCGGGGCATCGGGCGCGGGGAAGCGTCGCCGTCGTTGGAGCAGCCTCCATGGCGGCCGTCGCTGGAGTAGCCGGCCATGGCCCACCCGCGTGTGGTGGTGGACCCGAAGGTATCCTTCCTCCTCCTCGCTAACTGGTACGACCACACCACCACCGCCACCATCGTCGCTGGTGGCCGGAGCAACTATGTTCGGTGACACAGAGAGAGGAGGAAGGGAGAGAAGAGGGGAAAGAGCCGGAGAAGGAGGAGTTCCCGACGGTTTCCCCCCACGCTGAGGTGGAGGAAGCGACGAGCCCTTCCGCCGAGTCATCCGAGGAGCCATCTGCCGCCGTTGCCCTGAAAGAATCCAATGGTGAAGAAGCCAAGCCGGCCACAGGGAAGGCCCTAACCGCCGATGCCGCAGCAAACATCTCCCCGCCCGTGGCCACTGTCAGCGAGGACCCCGCGGGAGCTCCTGGCCCCACGACCACCGGTGAGAAGGAGGAGAGTGGCACCGCAGGAGTTCCTGGCCATGCAGCATGGCAGCCTTGCCGCCGCCGTGCTCCTTGTCATCGCCGCCGTGCCCCTGTCCACGCTGCTCGTGGCTAGCCGCCTTTCTCTCCGCCGTTCAACTCGTCTTGGTTTAACCAACCGAAGGGGTATTTTAGTCAGGCTAAGTATGAAAAATGGTGGAAATTCTGTGAAATGGTGAATATGACAAAGCAACGATTTGGCATCGATTGAAAGTGGCTTTTTAACGAATCCAATCCGTAGAATGGTATTTGAGCGAAACCCTCTACAATAGCACAATGTCTAATTTCTCCATGCATTGAAACCATCCAAACCTAGGTAGATTTGGATTCCTACTCTTTTTTTTTTTTGCTGTGGCTGCTGCATGAGGACACAAGCATTGTTCATGCCCTTAAGTGTCATCGTCACTGCTCAAATTTTAGCCTATGTATGCCTGAAACACAAGACACTTGTATATGTGTAGTCATCAACTGATCATTGATCAATTCAAGGGGCAACTGTGATTGGTTGGAGGATAAATAAATTTTAAATAAAGCGAGGATACTGTAGTAAATTGACAGAGTTGTATGAATTAAATAAAGAAGTTGTGATCTTTCGGTGATACTATAAAAGTCTATTACTTTATCTGTCCAAAAATATAATAATAACTTCTAATGTTCAAAATTTGTTTTAAAATATAATAACTTTTTAATTAATATTTTCTTAGCTAGTCGCAATCCCCATCATTTAATTTCCATATCTAACTATAATTCTCAACCAATGATCATAACCTTCCCCGTATTTTATTTTATCTACTTTCTTAATACCTGTGTTTAATCTAAAAAATTCTTATATTTTGAGACGGAGGTAGTAGGAAACTATATATATAAAGCCAAAGTTGAAATCTTTGGACGTCATAGACCCAATTAATTTGTTAGAAAAAAATGATAATGTCTTTTTCTTGTCATCACAAATTGGCTGAAACAGAGAGACTGAAAGCAACATATGTGGCTTGAATTTTCTGCAAACACCATTTCGATCGAAAACAATTGCAACTTTACACTCTGATGCCAATATGCCATCAATACAATTTGGGGCAATTACCATCTACAAATAAAAAGCACACGGCACATCATTATACAATACATACTTCGCTAATCGATCATAGCATTATATTATACCCAAAATATCAACTATACATGAAAAATAATAATATCAGGGTCTACTCCTTCGGGAATACTAACAATTTGTTGATTGATATTCGGCAAGGAGATTGCAATTCTCTTGGCATTCTCCAGATATGTTGCAAATTTTGTATGATTTGGATCGGCCTTATTATTGTCTATTTTATCTTCAGCCTTGAACTGGACATCTTCACCTAAAAGCACATCAGTGGCATCAGATAATTCCTTGGCTGCCTGTTTACTGAACGTCCAGTTACTGCTCCTCCAATCGAACTTGTACAACGAGAGGAAGCGATGACCATATGCTGCTAAAAACTCAATGGCATCGAGGATGAATTTGAATTCCTCTTTTGAGATGTAGTAAGCAAAGCTCAACCTGGTCCACCCGGGCTTGAGTCCAAGGAATCCCTGGAAAATCATGACCATGAACAGTAGATTAGTACCATGATACCGTGGTTGAGATTTAAACATTGATCGTGGTACAATTTGATCGTTAATTACCTCAACAAGTGCGGAGCGGATGCGAAGAGAAAGCTCATTATTGATATCGAGCAAGATGTTGCCATAAGGGCCTGCACAAGCACAGCCTCCTCTTGCTTGGATGCCAAAAAGATCGTTAAGAAGCTTAGTGACGAATCGCCCATGGAGAGGAAGCCTTTTGCGCCTCACGATCGCTAATCTATCATCCCCATGGATAATTGAATCTTCCATAGGAGGGTAGATGAGGAACGAAAATATTGGTAGGCGGTTGGCGCTTGTGTTTCCTAGCACTTTAATTTTTGGATTGTCGACAAGCCTTTTCATCGCCATTTCAGTGTATGCTTGTTCATGTAGGTTCATCGTGTCATATCCAATGTACTCTTTGACCCAAAATGCAAGGGATGCACGAACCTTTTGTACTATGGCTGGTGTACCAGCGTCCTCTCGCTCCTCAATGTCATCATAGTACAATGTATCCTACAAGCCATGCATCTTGTAATGGTCAATATATTGAACATCAACGTGAGAATTATGCCATATTTAACTTGAGTTTCTTTTTTTTTTATTTCAGTTCTCACCTCCTCATTGAAGCCATTGACATAGTTCACAGTGCCGCCCCCGCATGTTGAGGGAGGCTGAGAATTGAGCCGATACAGTAATTTGTTCATAAGAAGGATGCCTGATGTACCTGGGCCGCCGATAAATCTGTGAGGGCTCAAGAAGACCGCATCATAGCCATCGATTTCGCCGGATTTCATGTCAATTTTCACATGAGGACCACTATAGAAAATGAGTTAAGAGTTTAGCACACATATATGGTACAAATTCACTTGAATTTTGACCAAGTTTAATTTGTAGGTCAAACCCCATGCACGGACATCATAGTGCAATGCAACACATTGTTAGAGTGCCTGTCTCACCTGGCGGCGAAGTCGAAGCAAGCGAACGCGCCATGCTGGTGCAGGACGCGCGCGATCTCTCTCGTGTCGACGACGATGCCGGTGACGTTGCTGCACGCCGAGAAGGAGCCGAGCAGTGGCCGGTCGGCGTACTCCGGGTCGGCGAGCGCGCGGCGGAGCGCGGCGACGTCGACGAGCCCGTCGTCGTCGAGGCCGATCTCGACGACGTCGGCGAGGCTGCGGCGCCACGACAGCAGGTTGGAGTGGTGCTCGTAGGGCCCGACGAACACCACCCACCGCTCGTCCTGCCGGAGCTGCGCCGCGAGCCGCGCGCGCAGCGACGCCGACGGCGCGGACACGCCCATCACCTCCTGCAGCCGCTTGATCGCCGCCGTCGTGCCGGCGCCGCAGAACAGCAGCGCGTCGCCGGCGCCGCCGCCCATGCAGCGCTTCAAGTAGCGCGCCGCCCTGTGCATCAGCCGCGTCGTCTTCCTCCCGACGTGGCTGTCCTCCGTGTGCGTGTTCCCTACCAACAAGCACGCACGCGTCACACACGTGCCATCTCAAGCTAATTCGATCGCCATGGCTAACTTAGTAAGCTAAAGCTTGCTCACCGTAGAAGGGGAGGACCTCGTTGACGAGGTAGTCCTCGACGTAGCGGAGGCTCCGGCCGGACGCCGTCTGGTCGGCGTAGGTCAGGGCGCGGCGGCCGAAAGGCGTGTCGAATTCGATGTCCTTGCCGACGAGCTGCGACCGGAGCCACTGCATCTTCTCCTCCGCCACCGCGGCGCGCTTCTCCGACGTATCTCTGAGGAGAGTCAACAGGGTGGTGGTGGGGCAGGTTCTGAAATTTTGAACTCTCGGCATGAAACTATTTCGTCCGAAAATTTCAATAGTCACCAATTTAGCAAAATTTATTTAAATTCGGATTAAAATTTGTTTTACTTCTACTCTCTTCATTTCATATTATAAGCCATTTGATTTTTGTTGTCAGTCAAAGTTTTTTAAGTTTGATCAAGTTTGTAAAAAAATATACTAATATTTTCAATACAAAACAAACATATTATTAAAATATACTTAATGTTAAATTTAAAACAACTAATTTTGTATTATAGATATTGTTATTTTTTCTATAAACTTGATCAAAATTAAAAAACTTTAACTTAGAAAAGAGTCAAACGACTTATAATATAAAATGGAGGGAATTTTTTTTTCCGTTAAAACACTACCCGAAATTTTCTCGATAGATTTGAACATACCGAAATAGTAAATCCTGGGTTGGGGTTGCCGTGGCGCTGCCCTTGCCGGCGACCACGGCCGCCTCCACCTCCGCCAATTGTAATGAAGGCATCCTACTTGCAAAAAGCAAATTGCTGGTGCGCGTAGGACTGAACTTGAGCTTGAAATTGAGAGCCATGGCACATAAGCTTATATATGGACTTCTTCAAGTGGCAAGAGGCAGTTGACTAACGTTTTTTTGGATAATGAGTTTATTACTCGAGGACAGTTCTTAGCAGCCTTTGACGAATTCATAACATTAATTCATATGTATCAATTGTGGGAGTTGCTTCCTGATTTGTAGCACTACTTCCTGTTGATCTTAATTTGTATAGAATTTATTTTATATTTTAAAGAAAAAACCTTGAAGATTAGACATTGACTATTGATTACTAATTAACATATTATAAGAGCTAATATTTTGTAAAAATACGTTAAAAATATAAATCTATTGACATAATTTTATACACAAGTACGTAGTTGTATTCGTGATTTGACTATTTGTTGGTCAAAAGCATAATGTTTGACTTTCCGGTAATAATACAAACTAATTAAGTGAGTTGCGTACTTTATTTTTTGTTTTTGCGATTAAAGCTATACTTAGTTAACTAGGTATATTAATTGTAAGATCTTCCTTCGTACAATATCACTGTTTGATCATCAGCTAGCTCCAATTTTTTTGTATTTTATCCCATTTTTTACAGCTTCGATTCCGTGCATACTGCATGCGCGTGCTCTTTTCATTGTTTGATTTGGCCAAATCAAAATGACGATGGGCTGCTCGTGGCTCGATTTGACCGAATTAAAATTTTTTTGACCGTGTTGATCAATCCAATCATAAAGAATTCCCTTCGATAATCCTGATAGACTATAATCAGATGGAATAAGTCCACATAACCCCCAAACTATTTATAGGTTGACTATTTTACCTTCTCAACTTTCAAACCAAGTATTCTACCTCTCAACCTTTTCAATACCATTTACTTAACCTTGTAAAATGGTTTCGCAGGGTGATTTTGTCATGGTGGCGTGCTGAGTTGATCATTCTGTTGTGTTGGGGCTAATATGTGGAACTGGCTTGTAAGTGAGAGGAGTGAACCCGTTAAATGGCACACGAACCGTCTAGCCCCTTGCGCCAAGCTAGCCCTCTCTCCATGTTTCTACTGTCTCATTTTGGTGAACCAGGCAGCAATGTAATACCCCACAAATTAAATTAAGTGGTCTTATAGAATATAATTAAAAGAGAGGCGCGAAAAAATCGATTTTTGAATAATTGTTTGGATGGATGATTCGAGACCATAGATACGTAGAGCCCGTTGAGTCGTACGATATATATATATATAAACACACACTAGCAAAAATACCTATACGTTGCTACGGGTAAAAAAAATCTCGTGTTATATAGTCGACAAATAGTTTATACCTTCTAAACAAAAAAGAAGTCCATACAAATTGGATATTTTTTTTATTCTTTTTAAATTTTTCTACAGATGCCTTTTTGTTTTTTGGATTTTTTTAAATGGTGTTTTTTTTCTCGCGGCGAGTCGGACGGTTTTTTCGAAACGGATTTCTTATAAACGGTGGTTTTTCCTCTCGTTGAGTCGGACAGTTTGCTTGGAGCGTTTTTTTATAAACGGTGGTTTTTTTCTCGCATTGAGTCTGATGGTTTTTTCGATCTTTTTCTATAAACGGCGTTTTTTTCTAACTTTTTTTTGGAGCGGTTTTTTTATAAATGATGTTTTTTTCTCGCACGGTTAATATAAACTTTTGTATCTTTAGGTGGATTTTGATATATAAGAATTTGATGAATTTTGAATACGGGAAGACGGATAAAAAAAATGTAATTCGAAAAGGAAAAATTGAATTTGTTTTTAAATTTCCGAATTGAGTTTGAGAAATTTTTTGGAAAAGCAGAAAATGCCGAACCTATTTTTTAAATCGGACCATTTTTTAACGTTGCGCGGAACTTTTTTTTCCCGCAGACCTTTTTTTGAGGAATTTTAGGAATTTTGAAAGAATTTTTCTTACCAACTTTTTTTCAGACAGCCGACGAAAACTTTTTTGTCTTTTTAAATAGCAAAGAAGAGATAGAGATTGAAAAAGTAATGTAATTCTCTTTTCTAGATCTGGGCCGAATTCAGCCCAACCTTTCTTCTCTTTGGAAAAAGTCCAGATTACATCCCTCCGCAAACCGGTCTTTTTCCCTTTGTCTCTCTCCGGCCCGCATCCTTTCTGCAGTCCAGCGTACGTCTTTACTTCAATCGGACCAAGGAAAAAAGTCGCAGCAGAAGTCTACATTTCTTTCTCAAGCTACGTATGGACGAAGGACGAACGGAAAGCTACGAATATATTTATATAAGGTATATATATATATATATATCGACTTTCGGACAGATTTTCGTCCGTCGTCCGCAGCACGCGTCGCTCCCGAAGCATAACGCCTCGTCCGACTGGATTTGGACTGGGGTTTACGCGTGGAATATATGGACTGGACATGGTGTAACAATATGGTATTTATAGATGCAGTATGATATGGATAAAAATGGAACAAACAACACGGTTCCTAGATTTTAGCAGGAAACGATCAATTGACCGTGTCAGCGCGTTACTTTCGTTTGGGAGGGGCCAGACCGGTTGCCGGCAGCGATCTTTTGACCGTCCAGGTTAGGGTTGGTGGGGAGGAGGACTGCCGGTGAGGATTTGATGGCTGATGGGCTTAAGGGAGAGCGGACATTAGCCCGGTGGAGGAGGTGGATGCCGAGGCGGTGGTAAGGAAGCCGCCCGGCTGGCGTGGGGCTGTGGCTTGTGGACGGCCTCCTGTTTGTGCTGGTGCCGGCGCGCGGCAAGAAAGCTTCAAAATAAGAGTTCGATCAGCACGGCAGGTGAGGAGGTGGAGAACCCGGCGTGCGGCGGGGTTTTCCACGCCAGTCGAGGACAGGAGACACGCGCTTCAGATGGAGGAGCTCGGCCTGGTAGTAGAACAAAGAGAGAGAGAGAGAGTGAAGAGAGTCACGAGGAAGAAGAAAACGTGGAAGTGGTCCGATCAATATCTGACGACGGAGATCGTCGACCGATAAAATTAGAAACTTCCATCGTCATCCTAGTTTTTTCGTCGGTAGTTCCTATGCATGGCCCACGGACAAGATCGAGTTGCCATCAGGGTTTCACTTATCGCCGGGGGCCCGGTTACCGCCACCCAGCGGTAGGGCGGTTACCACGGTAACCGTCAAAAACTGCGATAAATTTAACTTTTAAATTTTGAATTCAAAATTTGGGGAAACCGCGGTAACCGCGCGGTATGGAGCGGTAACCGCGCGGTTACCGCGGTAACCGTCAAAAACTGCGATAAATTTAACTTTCAAATTTTGAATTCAAAATTTGGGGAAACCGCGGTAACCGCGCGGTATGGAGCGGTAACCGCGCGGTTTGACGCGGTTACCGCTCGATGTTTGGCCGAAAAAAGAACGAAATAAAAAAAATAATTAAAAATTGAAGAAATTTGAATAAATATTACTTTTTTTGGAGAAATTTCTTCACCATAATACACTACAAATCAAGCACTATCTTCACCATTTTTTTTGAATTTTTTTAAATTTTTGAATTCGGTCAAAATTCGTTAAACCGTACCACGCGGTACGGGTTACCGTACCCCCGCGGTAAACCGCGCGGTTTACCGCGGTAAGTGAAACCCTGGTTGCCATGCATACCAACGTGCAAAAAACCTAAAACTACAAGTGTTTTGATGCACGCCATTATGTTTGAACACACACATACTCCCTGCTCTATGCCTCTTTAACAAAGAAACTTTGAATCCATGAAAAATCATTTATAGAAATTATATTTGCATTGTAAAAGTTGAAACTCTGAAAAACCAAAATTTATAAATCCATGAAAAATCATTTATAGGAATTATATTTGCGCATGAGAAGGTTTAAAGTTGGAACTTTGAAAAATCATGTAAAATTCAATCAAGGTGGATCATTTTTTTCTAGGATGCTTCTAATATTGTCATTAATTATGTCAAATCAATATTTGGGTCACTACATGCAAATGTACAACTAAGAAATAAATTTTTGTAGATCTCTTTGTCTATAGTAAAACTTTGAAAACTTATAGTGTAGGCATTCAACATTCAAATTGGGTAATTATATTTTTTTCTAATAAAATTATGCTCTACACGACTTGATATATCAGATTGTGCTTTCCATGCGAGGTGGAGTTCAATTATTACAATACAAGTTTGTAGTTATCGTGATGCAGAGTCCAATTAAGATAGCACGATGTTATTATACAAGTTTGAATACATGAAAAAAATAATAATACCATGAGAATTTGTTGTAGTGTACAATGATCCCAGTGGTTTACTAAAATTCTTCCTAATATTTATTATTCTGTTACAATCCACGATTTGACATGGTATGTGTTCATGGATGTTGCTCTATTAATAACTAGATGTTTAGAGCTATAAAGGTAAGGTTGAACTGGAATCTTAGAGTAAACTTTTATTTTGTTTAGAGGATATAATTATCATATGACTATGTAACACTAAGTCCTATTATCTTTCATAGCAATGTATGGGTATTTTTCTATAAAGTATAAACTTGGCACAATCGAAATCTGATGAGATCGTAATGGTTGGTCTAATTTGGACCATTAGATTTTAATTAGTTTATCTCTTATCCTTTTGCTAAAAAAAAATAGAGAGAGAAGGGATTAGTAAAGAGCACTGCTACACACGTCCTAAATTTTTTTTACGCAACTCTTATAAATAATAAACACAATCGTTTGATTTAAGTAGATAGAAGTTATAGAAAATTTAGATTTACTCAAAACGTGACACGTCTGTCTCGTAGTTGTACTTGAGCACGTTTTTATTCAGATAGTGTAAGCTGTGTGCGGACTCGCGTGGTTGTCTCATGTTCTGTTCGAAAGAAGATTCCGACAAACAATTGATGAATATCTGAAAAAAAAAAGAACTTTTCAGCTTTTATCTTTTAGTTTATATTTTTTAGATTCTACACTACATATTTTCATAATTAATTCGGATAAAAATATAAATTGTTTGAAGAAATTTCAGATAGCTAGAGGTTTAAAAAAAGCTACGGCTGTCAAAAAGAACTCGTCTACAACATCCTCATCACCGGTGTGAGCACGCGCTCGGACGGAGGTGGCGGCGGCTCCCCTGTCGTCCCCTCCGGCCGGCCGGATCAGTAGGCAGGCGCCGACCGCTAGTAATTAGCGCCAAGTTTGAGTTTGAGGTGGTCATCACCGATGGCCGGAGAGCCCGACAACGGCGGCGGCGGCGGCGGCGGCGGAGGCGTCACGGGAATGCCTTGGGATCTCCGGCCGGACGTGCAAGCGAGGTCACGGGGGGTCGTGATCCGTTGCAACTTAGCAATTTGCATGTTGGGAGCAACGATGATTTTGGACGGGCCTGCTTGTTTCTTCCTTTTTTGGGTGTAGCCGGCGATCGATCGAGCAGCTGCTGCTTGATGCATATGCATGTTGGTCTGGTTGGCTGGCTCCGGGTGATCGATCAGATTAGATATTCAGAGGGACTATATATGGCAGGGCGAGTCTACTTACTCTAGCTGAGCAAATTAAGCTGGATCGAGATGATCAAATGTTAATGATTAATTAAGTTTTAGTTACTACAAACTTAAAAAGTAAATTTATTTAATATTTTAAAATAATTTTTATATAAAAAGTTTTTATACGTAATATACCATTTAACAGTTAAAACACGTGTTAACGAAAATCAAAATAATAATTTTTTTACATTTTCATTTAATAGACTCTTCGTTTCATGTTCATATATATATACTGCTTTTTTTACCTTATGTTTTGTTCTTTGTTAAAATAATATGCCGATATTTTTCAAGTAAATATATATTTGGCTTATTTTCATGTCCATATTTTGTGTCTTTCCAAATTGATTATTTTCTGCTTCCTATCAATATGAAAACATATCAAGAATAATTATCATATGATATTATGGGAGTAGCTACTTCCAGGAGTAGCATATAGGTCTCCTATATATATATATATTAATCATAAACAAACGGGGCCACAATCGCGCGGACACACCACAATCAGTGGGCACTCAGGCTGATAGAGGAGAAGCAGGGGTCTCATCCGCATTGGCCGTTTCCGCTTCACTTTCTCTTTTAGGCAATCCAGCGGTCCAGCCGAAACTGCTATGATTACTGTAAACCGTTGGTCATTGGTTCGTGAAAATTCGATCGGATTTAGCCAGTTTTCTATACCACAATGATTTGTAAGTCATTGGGTTTTACCGGTTTTCAGTCTCGAAGGCCAATAAGAAGTGATTTTTACTTAAAAACGAGAAGGTAAAGTCTAGCACTTGTCGGTTTTTCTTGCGAGGACAGAATTATTGTCTATTGTTCCAAAACACATGACATTATACTGTAACCACTTTCGGATGCACGGAGAATCTGAGATCTTTCCATTATTTGAGCATGTAAATAAAAATAAAAACAAGTAACCTACTAGTACTAGGCTACTGATCCATGCATGTCCACCACCTTCCTCTTCCCCGGACGGCATCTCTCGCTCATTACAGAAAATCCATAAGCACTAATTTTAAAATATCACATAAATTTATATGTAGAGATGGATGAGAGAAAAAATAAAAAAAAGAGCCACCGCTTATACAAGGTGTAACCTTCACACAAACTCTAAAAAAGAAGAAAAAAGATAAGTGGATTGGAAAAAAAAATAAAAGTATTGAGTTTAGTGTGTTAGAGTAATGTAAACATGATGTAATGTATTGTACACACCACTTCTTAGGCTGTGTATTTTCCCCAACTTTCTCAACTCATCTTTCTCGTTTTACGTGCGCACGCTTCTGAAACTGTTAAACGATGTATTTTTTATAAAAATGTTCTATACAAATGTTGTTTTAAAAAATCATATTAATCTAATTTTTTTTAAAAATTAGCTAATACTTAATTAATCATGTAATAATATTTGCTTCGTTTTATGTGCTGAAGAGAAGGGGTTTTCAATCTCTTCTTCCGAACAAAACCTTAGTTTAGTGATAGCAATTGTCAATTGCCACTTTTGTAGAAGGTGCTCTTATGCAGTCAGACACGCATGGCTCGCTCACCGGCATGCATTGGCCTTTTCTTGGGGCTGTGTCTTGTGTGTTTCTATTTATTACTCCATCGCGTGACAGTACAAAATATCCTGTAAAAAAAAGAGGAAGCCGTTCGCGCTCCGCTAGTGCCAGCAAATTACAAGGGGAAAATATGCCGCTGGTGCTCTTGTAGAGAACAGTTGCAGCTTCCTCCTCTTATATGACATCCACTAGAACTTGGTTCGTCATTGGTTGGCCTGCAAATTCCTCCCACACAAAAAGGTACCAATTGTGTTCCTCGATTGTTGCTGTCCATTGAGGCTGTGATGAGCCCTGGCTCTCTTCTATGAATCCATCTCTTGGACCCCTTCCTCTCATAAGATGGTGGTGTTGTTCGTGTATTTTGTTGGCTGATTGATATTACTGGTTTGTATTGTTGTGCTTGCTGCCTGGAGTCCCCCATGAGCTGTCAGCCTGTGACTTTCTTGATTGGGGAAAATGCACCATGTTTCTTCCATTAAGCAAACCTCATATGTTCTGCCATCGTCAGGCTCTCTTTTTTTTTCCCAATAAAAACTGTGTATATCCGTGTGTTGTTATAAATTGCTTAGTAGTGAACTTAGCTGAACTAATCCATCCTCAACAGCTAAGCTTGTATAACAATCTTTTTCATTTGGTTGTATGGTCATTGGGTAATATTTAACCATTGTGTTCTGGGGACATTTCGGGCACATAATTGGGTCCGTAGTGTGACCAGAACATTCTTTTTTGTGTATTTCATGCTATCAAGTTCTTTTGCTTTTCATCGAAACATGTATTTGTCTGATTGTTAAACAAAAAAATATATATGTTGTTTTTCTTACTATGCAGCTTGTTGGGTGTAGGACTTTTTGCCGAAAGAAGTTGGTGGAAAATTTCTGGTTGAGGCGAGGTGTTTTTTGAAAATCTGCACATCTAGAACAGGCGACCAGATCTGAGCCGTGCATTTTACATCTGACGGCAGTTTGTAATTTTTCATCGGAAGTACAGTTTCCACGAATTTTTTTATTTTCATATTTATTTTTTAAAAGTTTACAAAAATAAATCACCGTTTCAAAGTTTTACAGAAACATACTTTTCCCGCCCTACCATAGGGCGAGACATATAAATCGTTCTACGGTAAGGCAATCTATGTGACGTGACAGACAATCTATGTGACGTGACATCCAGTGGGAGATTCGTCGTGGTGATTTTGCAGGTGGCCCCCTCCTGAAAAATGATTTATCGCCGGGAAGAAGCCACCTGCAAAATTGTCATTGCGTATTCTTTGCATCACCAAACTTTGCGACGTGACAATTTTGCAGGCGGCCCCTACTTGAGGATAAATCGCCCGGCCGCCTATAAAATTGCCACGACACACCCCTCTCGTGGGGTGCCACGTCATATAGATTGCCCAATTGTAAGACAATTTATATGTCTTGCTCTACGTAGGGCGGGAGGAGTATATTTTTGCAAAACTTTGAAATAGTAATTTATTCTTTAAATCTTTTAAAAATATATATAAATAAAAAAATTCCAGTTTCCACTACATATCTTCCCAATTACAAGGGCCCAAGAAATATTGATCCTGATCTAGGCCACACTGCTACAGGCTACGCCTGCACCCAAAGATTAGATATCACTCAAATTGAATTCTCAGAAGACCACAAAGATAAGAATAAGTCCACTTTGAGTAGGGTTTAACTCTTTGATTTCGAAGTAAGAACCGCTTCTCACTGCTTTATTGAAATCCAATAAAAAACTGATGACTTTCGGTCAACGCCGTATGAAAATCGCCTAATACCGACAGTTTCACAAACCAAGACCTAGCGGTTTCATGAAAGCCGACCGGTTTTCATGAAATTCCATTGGTTTTGTAGACCCTCTTTGACTTCGTCAAATATAGCTCCAATCTGATTCGTATCCCTCAACCGTAATACCAGATATCTTCACTCCCAAATAATAAAACCGGTGCAATTTGACTCCCTCGGCGGTATTGACGGTGGTTTTCGTCGATATAGCACATTGACTTGGTCCATCCATTGAGTCGCATGTGGGGTCCACATGTCATTCTCTTCCCTCATTCCTCCTTCCCCTCTCTCTCCTTCCTCTTCCCTATTTGGACTTCAACCCTTCCTTCCCGGACGACTTCACCACAGCGGTGGCAGCGACAGGACGACGGCGAGGAGCAGCAACGGTGACGACGAGACGATGACGGGGAGCTGCGGGGTTATGCTCTCTTTCTCACCCCGCCTCCCCTCCGCACCGGCTATCCTCGTAGCTGCACCACTCAGTTCCTCTCCCTTACACCTCCCCTCTCTCCCCCTTTCGTATCGGCTATCATGCAGCAGCGAGGATGCAACAGGGCGACGGCGAGCGCCTTCCCGCTACCGATGGCATCGGCTCCTTCCCTGACAAGCAGGGACACCACGGCCACGTGCGTGATGGTCCCTCTTTGGTGCCACAGCGAGCGCCTCAGCGTTGTCTGTCTCCTTGGCACCGGGAGCAGCAGCAAGGGGACACGTCTCGTCGATGGCACAGTGGAGGAGAAGCAGCAAGGGGACACGTCTCGTCGATGGCGCAGTGGAGGAGAAGCAATAGTGGACGCCTCGACCTCGACCTCTTGGATCTATAATAATATGTGATACATTACTCCATAAATATACGAGTTTAAATTTCACTTCAAAAAGTTTTTTTTAAAAAAACAATTTTCATTGTGAGTAGACGTATACTAGTTTCAGTTAAATTTGTTATTTCTATTACAACTTGTGAAGATAAAATTTGAATTTTTGTGGACTGATATTCAAATATTAATCTATTTTGTCAACTTTTTTTTTAAAAAAAATCATAACTATTTGAATGACTGCAATAACGAGAAGACATCTCCTAGATAGATTAAATAAAATGATAGATCAGTTGGAAGGTTGGACCATCATGCTCAAGTGTGCATGTTGATGATGGCTTAACAAAAGCAATCGAAAGAACACACGAGGGTAGTTTTGTTATTTTGTTGACAAACTGACAAGGTCAAAGTAGTTTGATCTCAATAGTGGCATATAAAGGATGAACATTTTCGTTAGATGGTATATAAAGAAACTCGCAAACTCATTAAATAAAGAAGTTGTGATCTTTCAACGGCATAAAAGTCTATTACTCTATCCATCCTAAAATATAATAACTTCCAGTGACATTCAAAATTTATCCTAAAATATAACAACTTCTTCATCAACATTCTTTTTCTAGTCAGTCACAACCTCCACCATTCAGTTTCTTCACTTAACTACGCTTCTCAACCAACCACAACATTCTTCCATTTAATTCTATCAACTTTCTTCATACTTGTATTTAATCCTAAAAATTCTTATATTTTAGGATGAGGGTAGCAGGAAGCTATATATAAAGCTAAAGTTGGAATCTTTGGACGTCATATACCCAATTTGTTAAAAGAAATGATAATGTCGTTTTCTTGTCATCACAAAAAAGGTCAAAATTAGAATCTGTGGCTGAAACAGAGAGACCAAAAGCAACATATATGGCTTGAATTTTCTGCAAACATTATTCGATCGAAAACAATTGCAACTTTACACTGATGCCAATATGCCATCAATACAATTTGGGGCAATAACCATCTACAAATTAACAAGCACACGACCCATCATTATACAATACTTTGCTAATCATAGCATTATATTATACCCAAAATATCAATTATACATGAAAAATAATAATATCAGGGTCTACTCCTTCGGGAATACTAACAATTTGTTGATTGATATTCGGCAAAGGAGATTGCAATTCTATGAATTTATTTTGAAGTTTCTGTGGTTCCCTGAAATTTCTATGAGTTTATACGGTTTGTTTTCAAATTCTATTTTTTATGCGCATGACAGATTTTGTTTGGCTCTTTTCTCTTGTTTTTACGAGCTCAGGATTTTTTTGCAGCAATCCCAAATGATGCACGGGAATATCCTGGAACATGGAGGGGACTCCTGTCACGTGCCATAGGTGAAATCGCCGATTTTCTGTGGTGGAATAGTTTTCCTGGTTTGTTTTGTTTTTTTAAACGTTTCCCCTTAATCCTATATACCTATAGGACTACTATAGTTTGGGATACTGTCCGAACGGTACACTTTAATGAACCATTTTTTTCCTATGCTTATCCGAGCATCCACGTGCAAAACACAACGAAGAAGCAATGGTCCCCCTTTCCCCCTCACTTAGCCACAACAACTGCAAGGGAGGAGGGACGCGTCGAGGAGAGAAAGGGAATAGAGGAGCCAATGGCATGTTGATCGCCGGGAGGCCAAGAGGCAACAACATGGGTCTCCTCTCTCCTCAACTTGATACCAAGTACCTAAGGTATAGGATTTGATACCTACAAATACCAGATCCGATATCTGATACCTAGGTATCGGGTATCGGGTACATAGGTACCAAACCTTAGTATCGGATGTCTGATACCTAGGTACTAGACCGTGGTACCTAGGTACCAAGCCTGATACTTGTAGGTATCAGGCTTGATACCTGAGTATCATGATATCATCGACGTAATACACTAGAGTATCGTGATACTACTAGATTATCACTGGGATATTCACAAAGACATCTGTGTATCAAGAGACAACTCGAGAAAAAACAACAAAAATATTCAATTCTTGAGAAAATCTAATAAAGAACAACACCAAATCAACACCAAACTATCTTATGGCTAGAAACGTTATTGCTTGTTTTCATTGCGCCTGAAAACAAGCAACCGATCATAGAAAAAGGTACCCAAAACCCTTCAATATGGCAAAACTAACTTGAGAAATCACCTCTCAAAATGTCTCAAAACCACAGAAAGAAAAAACAAAAAAGCTCGCCGATTCGATTCACCACCTCCAATAGAAGAAGCTCGTCGTGGATCACATATCAAGTTGGCAACCAGAGCTATTGTGAATCGAAAAAGCATCAAGAATCACCCCCGTGATCCCTTCACCTCGAGTGGAGTCGGCCTTCCACGACAACACCGAGCTAGTCGTCGTTGACCACATGGACCGATGGCTGCATGGTGCTCACCACTGATGAGCCATGAGGGTGAGAGAGAGGGAGAGATAAGCGAGAGGGGAGAGGGGAAAGGGAGAGTGAGAGAGGGGGGAGAGAGGGAGGGAGATGGAGAGAGATTAGGAGGGAAAGAGAACCACAGAGATAGGATAAGACCAAATACATGGTGTACTGATGTGGATAAGATGTCCAGGTGAATGGTTATTAAGTCATCCCGTTCGGACGAGAGACTGTTCTATAGTATTTCTGATATACCTATATAAGTTATTCCCACTTAGTGTAGTTAATGGTATTTTGCAGTCTTCTCATGCTTTTACGTCACCCTCATTTGTTTTAGGCTGTTGGATCTTAATCGTTTGACAAAGAAGCAATAGCTAGCCAATGAAGCAGCCTCCTAGTCCCAGTTCGTTTATTGGACCGAAAGAAACCATGTTGTGGAGCAACTCAATTAGGAGTAATCCCTAATAGAGTCGACCACCTACGCCACACGCCGCAGCGTCGTCCTGCGGCCGCCTCGCTCTCTCCTGCTTCTGCCCGAGCTCGCACCCCCAACGCCGCGCTCAGTTGCCTCCTCCACTTCGGTCCTTCGGCTAGCTCTTCCACTTCCCTGGCCAGCGCCCACCTTTCCCTCTGTCCGTGGTGGATGCTCCCTGTCCCTTTGGTTCGCAAGAGCGTTTTTATTACCGAGCTATTAAAAGAGGGATGTCGAGCAGTCATGGAGCGATACGTAACCGATGTGCAGCACCAGGACGATAAATACTCCAAAAGGCAAAATCATCTGCGGATTTCGGCTTCCCTGGTCATGGCCAGACTTTCTTTTCCTCAAGCACTCATGGGATTCTGGCATGAATTCAATCATCTGCACTCACGGGATTCAATTTGCAGAAGTTCCGGGCCTATTTGTCATCCAGTGGCTGCAGCTCTCCTAAAGGTATGATGAAAAGTGAGGTCAGTTGTTCACCAAAATGTCGTATATGCTTCTTCTGTTGCTGCGCAACTCTGATCCTATGCATCAAGGTCTGTAGCTCCTAATACTATACACTATGTGGTGTGACCACTCTATGTATCTCATGCTGATCTATATTGCTTTTATTTTCTCTGCAGGGAAATCACTTCTATAGCCTCTATACCAAAGCTGTAAGCAAGAAGAAATCATTCTTCTTGAGACTGAATTGTATCAGCAAATAAAGAAAGTTATTTTAATCAGTTGAGGATTCGACATAATTTATTTCTCTCCTTATTCCATCAATGGCAATTTGGAGAACTATTTCGTTGCCGCAACAATTTCATTCTATATATGTAGCTACACAAATCAGTTATGGCAATTTGTACAACTATTTTGTTACTGCAACAACTAAGGTATGATTCATGCGCCTCAAAACCCTCTTCTTTAAATATAAAAATTCAATTGTTCTAAGAAAATATAAAATCAAGAGAATATTTGGTTTTTATCTCTCTTTAGGCCATGTTTAGATAGTCATGATCCTTATTTAGTCCTTTGGTACAATCAAATTACTACTAAAAAAGACACATACAGGTCGACACTATAGGTGCCGAAAGTGCTAAAACCGACACCTATAAACCTTTTCTCATCTTCATGGGTTGAAAACACCAAAACCCGACACCTTTAAATAACTATAGGTGTCGGTCTTAAAGGAAAATCGTCATCAATACTATAGGTACCGGTTTTTGAAAAAAAGGCACCTATGTCGGTTTTTGAAAAAAAAGCACCTATAATAAATTACAGCCTTATCCATCCAGCCCGCACCTTCTCCACCCATCTCTCTCTCTCGCAACCTCCTTGTCTCTTTCTCTCCCAACCGAGCAGGCAGAGGCGAGCGGCAAGGTGATGCCACTCCTCTCGAAGGTGGAGGCGAGCGGCAAGACAGCGTCGCTCCCCTCGGAGGCGGAGGTGGGTTCCACATCTCGCTCTAGGAGAGATGTGCCTCAACCAACTCCCCTCTCGGCGCTAGGGTTTGGGGTGGTGATGAGAAGGAGGAAGAGGGGAGGAAGGTGGAGATTAGGTTGCTTCGGTGGTGGAGAGCTCCATGGTTGCTGCTTCGGCTGCCACAGCGTCGTCGTCGCCGTTGTCGTCATCGGAGCCCACCCTCCCCAGTCCAAGCTTGAGGGGCCACCTCTTCCCCTCCCCGACACGATGGTGGCCTCTTCCTCTCTACGTGGCAATGGCGGCGGCGACTGTCTCTTTCGTTCCCAGGCCTGGTGTGGCAGCTAGCACGAGCTCGGGGCGGCCGACCAAATGCACGCGTGGGAGACATGCAGACGGATTCTCCACGACGGTGAGACTAATTAGAGTGACTTCAATTTCTATGATTTGTGTGAGGGATGTTGTTGGTTGATGAATCGATGATGAGATGTTGATGAATCATGATGTTGATGTTGATGCCGAATAATAAATTTCTGTGATGTTGATGAATCATGATGCCGAATAATCAATTTCTATGATGATGAATCATGGTGTTCTTGGATGTGGGATGGGGAGCAGCTCGATGCATCGGCTCGATTCGAGCCGATGTATCGAGCCGCTTTTTTTTATTCCTGGAACCTCAAAGGTGCCGGTTGGAAAATCTGGCACTGATGAGCGTTTTCTAACCGCCATCTATAGCTGTTTCAGTAGTAGTGTTAAAAGAAAGGAAATTAGTTTCGTATGATAGTGAAGTGAAATATCATATCTTTACGGTCTTCTAAATTATCAATTACCTTAATGCGCTACATGTTTTGTCATAGCAATCAAATTCCTTTGTTAATAAATTTCAATATTTTTCTAATACTTTTAGCACAATTACTTTACAAATTTTAATACTATTCTTAACAAAATTTCCCGTTGCAACACGTGAGGTTTCATCTGTCAAGAGAAAATGTATACTATGCTAGACACCTTCTTATATACACTCTGTTCACATTAACTTGAAAAATATTATTAAAAATTATAGAAATTTGTACAGTAGTATTACATCTATGTCTAAAGTTTTATCTTCAAATTCATAATATATAAGGAGTAAACAATGATAAAATTCTAATAGATTTATACTCTTAAATCTGTCAAAATTTTTATTTTTTAAGTAAATTTCATAAAACCTCACCTACTGTAGTCCAAGTTGCATAAAACCACATATATTTTGGCACGTGGCATATTAACGCGAGTTTTAAAGTTTCACAAAACCACGCCGTTAACCAATTTAACATACTCCTATATTAATTTTTTTAAAAAAATTACTTACATTGATGTAACATTATGTGATAGATAAAGAAATCATAAATTTGATATATTATGATTGTACAATTGAAAAGTGTGATAAATTAAAGATAAAATAATTAATAGTATGATTTTATGAAACTTTATGGTAATAATACCTAGGGTTGTGTGACACATATCAAAACCCATATGGTTTTGTGCAACTTAGGCCATAATTCCTGAGGTTACATGAAATTTACATATTTTTTACAGCTAAAATGTTATGAATATATGGTAAGTCTTTACACATAAGTATTATACTATTAAAAATATGTGTAATACTATTAAAAAAATATATTTTAAAAAATTTTAGGTAAAACTTATTAGTTGGTATGCATGCTCTACAAGCACCGGATATACTCCCTGCTTTCAAGTACTGTCTTCGTCCAATAAAAATTAAAAATACTATATATGACACATTATATTACGATGTTTTTTTGTTTTTTATGACGACAGGAGTAAGAAGGTTTTTGTGCTACCTTTAAAAATATCATAGTATTAGATGATGAGACGAAAGAAGCAAGTGAGAAGAAAAAGGATGTGTCACTTTTTACGTAAAAAGCAATCTCTACATAAACTCAAAAAATAAAATGAGATGGTGTGAGAGTAAATCAATAAAAATGATTTTTTGGATTTACGTGTTAGCGATAACTTATTGAATATGTTTTTTAATTAATGAGTAGACGATAATTATAAAATTAAAAGTAATGGTCGATGTTACTTCCCCTGCATCAACAGCAGAAGACGGCGCCGCCCACCAACCTAGCTGCTGGGTCTCCTCTATCCGCCACGAGCCCACGACAGCGCGGGGCCGCGGACACATGGCGCGCTGGAGCTCGATGACGCCATGACGGCATCGCGCCAGCCACGCCACACGCCTCGTACGTTCACGGAGCACGCCGTACGCGCGCTCCAGGCTACGTGCATTATTCCAGCGGCATGACACCCCCCACCTGGCAGTGCTCCACGAAGCGCTCGTGCACGTTCACGAATCACGAATCGACCGCGCAGCTAGCTGCACGCGCTGCGGTTACTTTCCAAAGTGTCGGTGGCGAGCAGACCGACACGGGCAGTGGCGGAGGACGGAAAAAAATTTAGACGTGGCACATGGACTCTTCAACCATAAGTTTACAATTCATCATCCATTTACAAAATGTGTAAATAAAAAAAAATAGGTACTCAAAAATACCTCAACCCCTCAAGATTCAGGCTTTCAGCGATACTTCATATATAGAAACTAGTGAGAATTGGTAGACATATGATAGACATATGTTGAATCTGTAAAACAAATAGCAAAAAATGATTAGTATATCATATTTGAGGTTGACAAGATAAAGAGCAATGAGTGAAATAAATTGTGAGAACATACCAAAAAATAAAATATTTAATTACGTCTAGGTCTAGGAGATTTAGGTAATTGCATGTGCCTATCTTTCTTTTTCTAAAATGCTTTTTTGATTTTTTTTAAATCGAGTCCTTTGAATATCTCTCTCTCAATGTAGCACGCTCAACCATCCGACATCTTGTTGCGTAGCTCCGTTTTGATAATCTTCATTGCCGAGAAGACCCTCTCAACTGATGCTATCATCATCGGTAAAAGCAATGTCAACTCAATGAGACCATATACCAACGAAAATACTATGTGCCTCTCAAGTTCAACCATCTTTTTTGCAAGGCTTGCAAAATCATGACAAACTTTGAACTCCTTAAGCCTTCACACATGAAGGATGAATGTTTATAGTTGATCTATTATAGCCTTGCGATCATCAAAAGAAAAATCCTCATTATAAATTGTCAACAATATATACCACTTTTGCGATGCCAATGCCATCCCTTTCCTCTTTCTATCCATTTTGTGCTGATGGCTGCTTGCCTGCTTGGTGCTTCTGTGCTTCCTGCTTGGCTTGGTGCTGGCGTGCTGCTCGCTTGCTCCCGCTCTGCTGCGCTGCGCAGCGGGCTTCTCTGCCGGCCTGGCTACGTGCCTGCATCGCTGTCGCCGCGAGCCCATGACGCTGCTCTGCGTCTGCGCCCGCCGCCAGCCCGCCTGGGAACCTCGCGTCTTGGCCTCCGCTTGCCTCTCGCGCCGCAGCAGCCATCGAGTCGCCGACCGCGTTGCCGCCACGCTACAGCTCTGCGCCCGGGAACTTGGCCTCCGCCACTCCACGGCTCCGCCTACCTCCCGCATGCGGCCCGCCACCTCCGCCCTTGTTGACAGCAGATTTTCGTAATCTACTCAGAGAGGAAAGAGAAAACCAATGCAGAGAAGAAGGGCCAAGTTGAAGTCGGACCAAGTTTCATATCGGACTCTGTAAGCGTATCGGACTGGAAAGAGCACTGGCAGAGAAGGTGTATCGGCCGATATGGATTCGACGTGGCCATCGGCCGATAGAGCCAGGAAGTTGATAGAGTTAGTATGAGTTTGGTCTGGGTTCAAGATAAGCTTCAAAAAAGTTGTCAAATAGAGATAAGGCTCGGTTTTAGGCAATTGTATCTGGTAAATTAAATAGGTTTAGATCTAATCTTTGGCAAAAGTCTGCCGTGAAGACTTGTTTGTTAGTTAGAGATAAGATCGTGTCCTATATGGACTATGTTGTAATCTCGGGTATAAATATCCCGATAGTCTATACATAGAAACTCTCTCTCACAATCAATTAACAGAATTCAATCTACTTTCGGCTCATCGCCAACCCTCGCAAGAGGTTAGCTTCCGGCGAGTTCTTGTTTCCCCAGAGCAGAGGTAAGAGCTTGTACCCGACGATCTACATCGTCGGGGCTAGCGTGTCGCTTTAGGCACGTTAAGCCCTGGCGATGTGATCGTCGTTTATCATGTTTTAGCTAATCTCGGTGTGGCTTTCTAATTCTATCTCGCCAGCGATTAACTCGTTTTAGGGTTTATTGCCGACAATGATCAAATTAGTTTGCTCGTCTAGATTATCTAAAACATCTACCATCCCCAAAAGCGATCGACGACTTGATTTTCTTTGTGTTAACTCTCGATCTACACTCTGAGTTGCTATCGACCTTAGTCGTGTTTCAAGGTTTAACTCAAAGCCTGTTTTCGATCATAATTAAGGATAGCACCGGGGTTTCAGCCGGTCTTATATATCTAATGCATGTGATCATTTATGTTTTTGCATGTATTTGCCACTTGTACAAGCAGATCGACAAATATGGATATATTTATTACAGGGTATTCTCAGGATTTCTCTGTGATTGGTATATCTATATCGACCGATTGGCTCGTATAAGTTTGCACTAAAGTATTAGCTAGTGTATTTATCTTCATGCATCCCTCATCGGCCAATTTCATTAAATTGTCATGAACATATTAATATGGGCCGATGTAATTAGATCTAATTACCAATTTTATTATGTTATAACCTCAAGTAGGCCGATATAACTATGCCCTATCGTCTATGCTCCCACGATGCAACATCGGCCTATCGGCCGATGGGCCATCGTTTCTAATGTGGATTACTTGTTTAATCTTGTTGATTGTAGATCAAATCAACTGGCACGCCCTACACGCACTTAGGCAAGCCATTGGACATGCACTAGAGTAAAGCAAACTTCCCAGGCCGCCGTGGAAACATGGAACCCGTTTTGTTGCGAGGCGAGTCGAAATTCTACGCCAACACGCTTTTGGCACGCCCAGTGGGACCTCAAGAACGCAAGCTTCGCAACAACAAGAAGATCACTGTAGGATGTCGAAGCAGAACGAGATCTCCGAGGAGAACGTCGTCTCTGTGACCGCCGACCAGCTCAATGAGGAACAAAACGCTGAGATGAACAAGCTGGTCGAGCAGTTTCAAAACATGTACCTGCAAACGTACTCTAGGACTCGGCAAGGCACCCTTATCCAAAAGTCTAAGGTGATAATGCCGAGTCCTGGAGACGGAGCTAGCACGTCGGCGGCGACACAAGACCACGCTGTGAAGATCGAGGACAGCACCGCGCCGACGCTGCAGGACCGCATCGACTCCGCGGTTTACTCCGCATTGGTCAACCAATTGGGGATCCTGGTGAACACATTGACCAATACGGTCAAATCGATCCTAGACGGCTCCATTCACCAGTACAAACATCAAGGGCCGATTTTCTTACCAGACAACAAGTTCCCTGCTTATCGGACCTTGAGGACCGATCTGAGTACGGCTCCGCAGCCGACAGCGCCGATTCCACCTCCATCGGCCCAGCCAGCGTCAACCATGCCGTTGGTCTTAACCAGGCAAGCGGGAGGAAGCCCTCAGCACATCACGGAGGAGCAGTACGCCCAATGGACGAGGGGGAAACAGCCGATGATTGAGCCGATACAACAAGCTCCAGTCAACCAACCATCGGCTGGACAACCTCAGACGAGCAATCCTCCGCAAGCAGCTTTCTACAATGCGCCGCAAGGCTACTAGCAGTACGCTACAGGGCAATTTGATGCACAAAACTTGAACCACCACTTCCAGCCGTTCTCCCCTAGGCAGTATCGGCCGGAAGGCTTTCAGCAGCCCTACCATCAAGAGCTTTCTCATCAGCCTGCAGGATTTACCCAAGGGTACTGGGCCGATATGATAGCCGAAGTGATGCGTGATCAATTCGGTTTGAAGCCCAAGGAGAGTTCCACAGTGTGTCGGCACCCCTACCCCAAGGAGTTCAATAGTGTGCCGTTGCCAAATCGGTACAAGATCCCGGATTTTTCCCAGTTCTCAGGGCAGGATAATGTCTCCACTTACGAGCATGTCAGCCGATTCTTAGCTTAGTGTGGTGAAGCATCGGCTGTGGAGGCGTTGAGGGTGAGATTTTTCCCTCTCTCCTTGTCTGGGTCAGCGTTTACATGGTTTTCCTCTCTACCCTGCAACTCCATCAGAGGTTGGGTCGACTTGGAGAAACAGTTTCATAGATACTTCTACAACGGCGTACAAGAGATGAAGCTGTCCGATCTCACCGCCATCAGGCAAAGGGTTGACGAATTGGTCCCGGAATACATCCAACGATTCAGGGACATAAGGAACAGGTGCTATAGCCTCAGTTTGACCGATTCCCAACTGGCCGATTTGGCGTTCCAAGGGCTACTGGGGCCGATACAAGAAAGGTTCTCGTCACAAGAATTTGATAGCCTAGCTCAGCTAGCGCAGAGGGTATCGGCCCATGAACAAAGATTCCAGGAGGCAAAGAAGTTCGCAAAGATAATCAATAACATCTATCAGTACGCCTCCGACGAAGACGACGAAGATGATGCCGACGTCGACCTGGCCGAGTGGGCCCGGATGAAGAAGCCGACAACGTGCCAATGGGCCAAGAAGGGCGATAAAGAGGATAAGTACGACTTCGACATCAACAAGGCCGATAAAATATTTGATCTACTCTTGCAAGAAAAGCAGATTCAGCTGCCAGTAGGTCATGTGCTGCCATCGGCCGAGGAAATCAAAAAAAGAAGATATTGCAAGTGGCACAACACATATTCGCATCATACCAATGAATGCAAGATCTTCCGATAGCAAATCCAATCGGCCATCGAGCAAGGCAGGATCAAGATTGATGAAGCCAAGCGGCCGATGAAGATAGAAGGACACCCGTTCCCAGTCAACATGGTGCAGGCAGACAGGGCCGATAGTGATGCCTATCGGACCAACAAGCGGCCTCATCAGACTTTAGAGAGCCTGATCATAAAGTACCAGCGAAGACGGGAGGAGCAAGCACAAGACCACTCTGACCAAGACAGATCCTATGACCCTCATTGGGAGTGCGAATTCTTCCGGTTTTGTTGGAACGAAGGGATGAGGTTGCCAACGATTCAAGAGTGTCCTGCGTGCAATGACATAGAAGATCCTCGCCAGGGCAGCTCAAGTAGGCAAGTGCATCGGCCAACCAAGCAAAGAAAATCTGTGCACGAAAGGCTAGGGCCGATGCACCAAGATCGTCAGGACGAAGATGACGATCCACCCCAGAACCCTCAGTGGTGCCCAAGCGACGTGTTTACCAAGACCCAGAAACGACAGGTACAGAGGCTGAGGAAGAAAGAGCAGGTCTAGGAGCAACAGGCGGCAACCGCCCATCGGCCCACCAGGACTAAAAAAGAATGGAGGATAAAATCTACGGTAGTCAAGGCCGATGAGGGTACCTCGAAATCAGCATGAGCTTCTGCGTCTGCAAAAGGTAAAGGCATAGCATCGGCTTCTGTTAACATGGTTTTCGTGTTACCAGCGGAATACAGCGTACAGATGGCCGATGAGGCAGTAGCCGATGATGAGATAGAATAATCTTCGGCTAGGCTACAGTTGTCACCCGACCAAGCCGTGTTCGACAAGCCGGCCGATACCAGCCACAGGCATCTCCGGTCGTTATACATCAAGGGGTTCGTCAATGGATGGCCGATGACGAAAATGCTGGTCGATGGCGGCGCGGCAGTAAATTTAATGTCATATACAACTTTCAGGAAGCTTGGAAAGGTACCTGAAGATCTCATCAAGACCAACATGGTGTTAAAAGACTTTGGTGGCAACGCATCGGAGGCAAAAGGGGTGTTGAACATGGAGCTCACGGTGGGCAACAAGACAATACCTACTACCTTTTTTGTCTTCGATGGAAAGGGTTCCTACAGCCTGTTGTTGGGACGCGATTGGATCCACACAAATTGTTGCGTTCCCTCAACAATGCATCAGTGCCTCATTCAGTGGCAAGGGGACCAAGTCGAGATCGTGCAGGCCGATAGGTCAGTGCGTGTGACCAATGCCGATCTTGCCGTATGGGAGATGGAGGGAATCGACTGCCTGTCTGGACGAGTATGGGAGGCTAATTTTCTCAAAGTAACTGATTGCGACATCGAGATGATTGAAGATCAAGACAAGCAGTTGCTTTAACAAAGGTATGCCATCCACCAGCCAAGACGAACAAGATAGTCCCTATACAGACGACGCGGTGGATGAGTTAGATGAAAAATTGGGACAAGGCTTTACGTCGGCCGATGAACTCGAAGAGGTTGATATAGGAATAGGTGATAGGCTTAGGCCGACGTATGTAAGTGCTGACTTGCCAAGGGATTATAAGAATAATTTGATAAATCTTTTGAAAGAGTTCATGGATTGTTTTGCATGGGAATATCATGAGATGCCAGGATTAAGCCGATCGATTGTAGAACATCGGTTACCTATCAAACCAGGCTATAGGCCATTTAAACAAGCTCCTAGGAGATTTAAGGCCGATATGCATGAAGCTATCAAAGCAGAGATCACAAGACTTTGTGATGCCAACTTTATCAGACCCTGCCGATACGCGGAATGGGTTTCCAACATAGTTCCAGTGTTGAAGAAAAACGGCAAGCTCAGGGTGTGTATTGATTTCAGAGATCTAAACAAAGCAACACCAAAAGATGAGTACCCTATGCCGTTGGCCGATTTGCTAGTTGATGCTGCATCTGGACACAAGATCATCAGTTTTATGGACGGAAACGCAGGTTACAATCATATTTTTATGGCTGAGGAAGATATTCACAAGACAGCTTTTAGGTGTCCGGGGGCAATCGGCTTATACAAGTGGGTCGTTATGACGTTCGGTTTAAAAAACGCTGGAGCTACTTATCAGAGGGCTTTGAATTATATTTTTCATGATCTTATTGGCTCTTTGATTGAGGTTTACATCGACGACGTCGTCGTAAAGTCAAAAGAGTACGATATGCACTTGGCCGATTTACGCAGGGTATTAGAAAGAGCATGAAAATACGGTTTGAATATGAACCCTAACAAGTGTGCCTTTGGCGTATCGGTCGGTCAGTTTTTGGGTTTCTTGGTCCATGAGAGAGGAATTGAGATTATACAGAAGAATATTGACGCTATAAAAAAGATCAAGCCTCCAACGAACAAGACCAAGTTACAATCTCTGCTCGGCAAGATCAACTTTGTCCGGCGCTTTATATCGAACCTGTCAGGCAGGATAGAGCCGTTCACTCCATTGTTGAAGATAAAGGATGACCAAGATTTTACATGGGGCGACAAGCAGCAAAAGGCGCTGGACGATATCAAACAGTATTTGAGCTCCCTATCAGTTCTAATTCCTCCACAAAAGGGAGTTCCGTTCGGGCTGTACCTATCGGCCGATGAGAAGTCTATCGGCTCAGTTTTGGTTCAGGACATAGATGGCAAAGAAGGGGTTATTTTCTATCCCAGCAGGAGGTTGTTGGATGCCGAAACAAGGTACACGCCAGTGGAGAAGTTATGTTTGTGCTTATATTTTTCATGTACTAAGTTGAGGCATTATTTACTTTCCAATGAGTGCATTGTGGTAAGTAAGGCCGATGTGATGAAATACATGTTATCGGCCCCCATGTTGAAAGGAAGAATTGGGAAGTGGATTTTTGCCTTAACAGAGTTTGATCTACGGTATGAATCGGCCAAAGCAATCAAGGGACAGGCCCTGGCCGATTTTATCGTTTAACACAGAGATGATTCAATTGCATATTCAGACATTGTGCCATGGACGTTGTATTTTGATGGGTCTGTTTGCAGACATGGATGCGGTATCGGCCTAGTCATCATATCCCCTCGGGGGGCAAGCTTCGAGTTTGCATTTACCATTAAACCTTATTATACTAACAATCAAGCAGAATATGAAGCTGTTCTTAAAGGTTTGCAGTTATTACAAGAGGTCGAGGCCGATTCCGTAGAGATTATTGGTGATTCACAGCTGGTCATCAATCAACTTTCTGGGGAGTATGAATGCAAGAATGATATTCTCAGAGTTTACAATGAGGAGTGCAAGGAGTTGCTACAAGCGTTCAAGATTGTGACGATGAGGCATATACCCAGGAAGCAAAACTTCGAGGCCAATGATTTAGCTCAGGGGCCATCAGGCTACAGGCCGATGGCCAAAGATGTTCAGATTCAAATTGCAACCGTGGATGCCGATGCCATCGAGTATTTGAGAAATCCTTCTCAATCGGCGTCACGAAAGATGAAGTACAAAGTTTTACATTATGTCCTACTGGACGATGATCTATACTATCGGACGATTAATGGTGTCTTGCTCAAGTGCTTGAGTTTAGAGGAAGCCAAAGTTGTTATGAGCGAGGTCCATGAAGGGATTTGTGGTACACATCAATCGGCCCATAAAATGAGATGGCTCTTAAAGCGCGTTGGATATTTTTGGCCGATAATGCTAGAGGATTGTTTCAAGTATTATAAAGGATGTCAAGATTGTCAGAAATTCGGAGCAATTCAGAGAGCACCGGCATCGGCTATGCATCCAATCATAAAGCCGTTGGCCGTTTCGTGGATGGGGTATAGATATGATCGGCCAGATTAACCCACCATCAAGCAAAGGACACAAATATATTTTAGTGGCTACAGACTACTTTACAAAGTGGGTTGAGGCCATCCCTCTTAAGAAAGTTGATTCCAAGGATGCCATCCAATTTGTTAAAGAGCATATCATATACAGGTTTGGACTTCCACAAACATTAACAACTGATCAGGGATCAATTTTCGTGTCCGATGAGTTTGTTGAATTTGCCGACAGCATGGGCATCAAGCTATTGAATTCTTCTCCGTATTATGCACAAGCTAATGGGCAGGCAGAAGCTTCTAACAAGACTTTAATCAAGTTGATCAAGAGAAAAATCGATGAATAGCCGAGACGGTGGCATGCCACGCTGGCCGATTCTCTTTGGGCGTATCGGATGGCTTGTCATGGTGCAACTCAAGTGCCGCCGTATCAGTTGGTTTATGGACATGAAGCTGTGCTACCGTGGGTGACCAGCATCGGCTCAAGAAGGATTGCTTTGCAAGACGACTTGACAGCCGATGAGTACCACAATCTTATGGTTGATGAGTTAGATGATTTGGCACACGTCCGATTGAGGGCCTTGGAAAAAATAAAGCGCGATAAAGATCGAGTTGCCCATCATTATAACAGGAAGGTTGTTGCCAAGTCATTTGAGGAAGGAGATCTTGTTTGGAAATTAATACTGCCGATTGGTTCTAGAGATAATAAATTCAGCAAATGGTCACCTAATTGGGAAGGTCCTTTTCAGATTCATCGCTGTGTTTCTCGCAATGCTTATCTGCTCAAAGGATTAGATGGAGAAGTTTATGGCAGAGCTCTCAACGGCAAATACTTAAAGAAATATTATCCGAGCGTATGGATCGACTCATGATCGGCTTTCCAGCCGATTTATGATAACAGCCGATGTACAATGCATCGCCTTCAGATGGCCGATATACACTATCGCCCTTAGTTCAAATTTTACAACATGAGCCCTCATCTTCCAAAATTTGGGGGACATCTGTGGGCACCGGGAAATCATACCGTCCAATGTAATTTGTGACCACCACATAATGTCGAATGAGTGGGATCCGTACACGCAAAAATAGCCACTCGTATCTCAATGTGCCCATGATCACAAATTGATATCATTCGATATAAAATCCATAATGCCGAATAATGAGCAAATGAAATATTGTTGGGACTCCGCATGCCAGTCAACTTCAGCCTGAGACATGCCCGTCAAACCACACGAAGGCGGCGACCAGATGTGTTACACATCTCAGGAGACTTGACTCAAATTGCAAGAGCTCTACAACATCTCAAATGCTCTAAATTCATACTCGTGCTTAGCTAGTCCCCAGGAAAAGCGACTAGCCCTGCACTTTCATCACAAGCAATTGATAAACATCACAAATGCATAAAGGTAGATAAAAGGACAGCCAGATACATATATCATAATGGGATTCTAAGGCCCATCTTACAACACAAACTATAGCAGCGGAAGTATTATAAGTTCACATAGACAAAAGTAAAATCCGTGGTTTGCCAACTATCTCACAAGACAACCAACCGGGGCAAGAGTAAAGCTGAAAAGACTACTCACCACCCTCACCGCCCTTGGTAGGGTAGTAAGAACAATCAAGTTCTCCAACATCCTCTTCTGAAATTGCAGACATCGGGTTAAGTACAAGAATGTACTCGCAAGACTTACTCTTTAATATATATACATAGAACAAAGGAGTATGCAAGCTTCTACCTTAGAAGATGGCATAATGGTTTAAGTTTTGCATAAAAGCCGATTTAGTTGAGCAAAACTATTAAGGTGAAAACATAGATTTTCTCAAGTAGCATAATCTGAAATTTAATCATCAAAAAGCACATCCCGTGCCCATATCACCATCCATAGACTTCCATCGTCCAACTATGGCTTCTCAACAGATCCATTCCATATCCAAAACTAACCAACCCATTTAACCCGGTTTGATGCTAACATAGATGAGCTAACACATCAAGCGGTCGTCCTGTAACTGTGGACACGGCTATTCGAATAGTTTTACTCTGATCAGAGGGGTACATCTTTACCCACACGAAATGAACAAGAATCAAATGCTTTCACCACCACACAGGTGTGACTCACAAATGACACAAGCTCATAACATGCCCTTTCCTAGTCCCACCCCAATCACCTAAACTCCGCCTAGGTCCCCGACGACTTAGCCACGTGCGTGTGTGATGTGGCTAAGGCGGGCTCACCATTGCGGGAGACACCCCCTGCCAAAACACGACACACCTGGGTTCTCCAAAGGAACAGCATCCTCACGATTGACCAGCGTAGCGTAGATGATTACAGTGCAACGTAGTACTAAGTCAAGCCGTCCCATACCGACGTGTGGTAGTACGTAAGGTGCTTGAATAGAGGTCAATATGTTCGGTCCTTAACAACCCAGACGAGGCTACTTGCATCAGGGAAAACCACAATCCCTTCATCGCCCTATCACTCGTCCAAGTTAAAACATATTATTCATATGAATCATTTAGTGAAAGTAGTCAAAATTTTATGCCCATAAATCGTAAATAGTGAATAAGTTTAATCGATAGCTCCATCCATCAATTTTTAACACTACTGGATCTAAGCATGGCTAAGCATCGGTAAAATAATAAAACATTCCCAAGTATTTCTATCCCGAGGTTACAAGGATAAATGGCAACAACGAAACAAGGAAGGATATGCAGCAATTAGGTATAACCAATTCTAACCATTACCGATAAGTTTGTAATAAAACAACACATGCATATATATCATTTTTCAACCAAACTATTTTAGCAAAATAGGGATTCTATATGCTTAGATGCTTGCCTGTCTGCTGCGAGAAATCACACTCCAATTCAGATCCTTGTTCCGCGTACTCCGGAACGTCTGAATCTACCGAGAAGAAACAATAATGCAAATAAGATTCAAATAAACATGCATATGCAACATGCTCTATCAATCATGGCCTAAATACAGTAGGTAGAGAGTTTAATAAAATTATTTTAGAAGTAAGAATCATATCATTTACATTTATCGTTTGAAAGCTATGAAAATAGCAAGTCATATACTTTGAAAATGGCATTTCTATAATTAAATATGAACTACCCTAGGTCATAACTTATTCTATCATTTTCTAGTTATATTTCTTAAGTGCTATCATTTTTAATTAATAGGGGATAACTCACTGGTTAAAACAAAACTTGGTTCACTGCATTTGGAGTTAAAATGATTTAGTTATGAATTTTACAAATTCAACAAAAAGAGAAAAGGATATTTGTTTAAATTGGTGTTAGGAGGTAGTTTTGTCAAATTCTTTTTGTCCAAATCAAAAGGTATATAATTCAAAGATGAACATCAGTGAATTTATAATTTTGGGAATAACTAGTAATTTTCTAGAAATTAAATAAGTCCTATTTTGCAAAATAAGTGTTTTAGTGTTACTTGCAATTTTAGTCTTAATTCCTGTACAGAAAGTGCCATATTTTATTTCACCAAATTAAAGTTCATACTTTACTGGTTCTACAAAAATTTAGTTCATTTCATTTGGAGTAAAAATAAATTTTCTACATATTTAACAATTTCTAAGTTACCTATTTCAGATTTGAAATTTAGAAATAAAAATCCTTCTATGAGCATAGGTTTTTATTATACAATATTAAAGTTTACAATTTTATGGACCTACTGGAGTTGGTTTCATGTCAAAAGGAGTTATATTTGATTTGATATGAATTTTACAAGTTTGGAACAATTTTCAGTTGAAAAGATATAGATTTATCCATTTTCTTTAATATTTCCAAAATAAAAACCCCTGGGTCCACAGGTCAGTCACTGGTTGTTTTGTAGGAAAGCCCCTAGGGTTTGCAGAATCAACCCACAGTCCTTTAAATACGTGCTAACACAATCTTCATTAAAAATCCCCAAGGTTTTATCTATTTATAATCAGGTCCTGGGCCCAGTTGTCATACTATGTACAAATTAAACCCTAACATTTTTAAACTTTTGCTAATCTTAGTCCTAAGACTCTAATCACATTGGGCCCACTCGTCAGGGACTCGGCGGCTAGGGGAGCAGAGGCAGTAGCGCTCGGCGAGCTTCTCGCCGGCGGCGACGGCGAATGGCGGCCGATCTCCCGTAGCGGCTATAAGAGAAAATGGAGAGGGACTCTCGGCGAAGCTATCGGTGGTCTTCTCGCTAGCTGTGGTGGTCGGGATCCATGGCAACGACGGCGCAGGCGGCGGTATCCTTCGGTGTGCATGTGCAAGTAGGGCTACGGCTCGACTCCGTATAAATCAATGCATGCCTGCGACTCTGCAAGGCCCCTGGAGACTTACCAAAGAGATGGATTGAGTTGGTGAAGCTCGGACAGCTACGGCGATGGAGGAATCGGCTCGGCGGTGGCGTAGACCTTCTGCTTCACGGTGACAGCGGTCCTCGGCCGATGATCTGCTAAGAGGAGTTGAGGGATGGCTCAAGGATCACACAAGGATGCAACCCGAGTAAGGAATCGAAGTGGGGCTCACCGGAGAGGACGGAATCGGCGATGACGTTCGGCGGCCGGAGTTGGGGGAGAAATGGCCGATCTCCTTCACTACGGCTTCGGGGTTCAATTCCTTGCGTCGGCAGCCTCCTGGGATCATAAGGAAGATGATGGCGCGGTGGCTTGGCTCGGCTTGGACTGGATCGGCCGAATGCCAATAATATCAAGACGGCGGCGCTCTGGAGCTCTCGGGAACACGGCAGCGTTCCGGCGTCAACACTGCGTGACAAGAAATGATATCAACGGGGATGGACTCGGCATCAATAAATAGCCACAGAACACAAGGAAGGAAGAGGTGACCGTGGCTCAACGACTGTGGCGATGGTCGTCGTTCCCGCGGTCGGCGGCAAAGTTGGAGGTGACAGGGGCGAAGTGCACTCTCTCCCTCGACTTGGTCGGCACAGAAATGAAATGAGGGAGACGGCGATGCACTGAAGAGGTTAAGGGCGAGCTCGGCGGTCGCCACGGCGGTGGACACGCGTCGAACACCCGGCGTCGGTCTCCTTTCCCTCTCTGTCCTTCTCTCTGTGTTAGGGCGGTGGAGAAGTATTGGCACCGAGTTGGAGCTAGCTCATCTCACTGTCTCGTGGGTCCAGGGCGTGCTAGGCTAGGTTAAAAGGAGAGGGATGGATAGGAAAACTGGTGAACACAGTGCTAGATAAGTTTTAGGGTTTTTCCCTTTTTAATTTTCCTTCTCCTTCTTTAAAAAAATTCCAAAACTTAAATTCTGTGAAAAATAAAATAATGTGGATTTTTCTAGTGGTAGATAAAAATACCTATGTTCCATTTTCTTTGGTTTCACACAAAAATAATTTATATTTTAATCTCAAAAAAAAAAGAAATTCATTTCAGCCAAAATTTGTTCGAATTTTTAAAATGTCAAAACCTACAAAATAAATTCTGGAAAAATTATATTAATTCCTTATAAATAGTGTAGTATTTGAATAAATTATATCCCATATACACTTCTATGTGAGAAAATACACATATGGGATGTCTATCCATTTTGCCGATTAGGGTTTTGATTTTTCGTTTTTCCTGCAATGGCCTTACGGCGGATTTGATCAATGTCTTCTATTGCTTGAACATCATCGGCCGTTGACCCTGGAATTGGCTTCAAGGATTTGCTCAGGGTTGCAAGGTATTTGGCCGATGCCTTCAGCTTCGCTGTTTGGTCTTCTATGGCCTTGGGTGATGCAGCTATCCCGGCTTCGACTTCTTGAATCTCCTTGCGGGTGGCTTCTAGCTTCAGCACTAAGTCTGCTTCGAGACGGCGAAGTTCTTCAAGCCTGTTGTTTAAGATAATCGGCTCAACAGCCAGCTCATCCAACCTAGTCTTGTCAGAATTAACTTGAGCTTTGCTGGCGGTTAAGGCCGATTCCAAGTTTTCACGTTCCCGCCTCTCCGCGATTCTTTCTTTAGCCTTGTGAAGCTTGAAGTGGTATTGTTCCAAGAAGATGGCCGGTGTCAGGATCTCCATCAGGTCTTCAGGCAGTTGATCTTGAATTTCTTGTACTCTACTCCTGATGGGATTGCAGTCCTCTACCAAGAATTTCAATGATGACTCCAGCCGATTGACGATATCAGACAGCCGTTTTGTCAATTCTTCAGAGATTGACGCCTTGGCTGTGCTGGGTTGTTCTTTGTCCTCGTCATTGAGAAATTGGCCGATATCAAAAGAAAACATATCGGCTAAGTTCTGCAAACACCAAGATAGGGCAAGGTTAGCCTAGTCAAACAGAAATCGGCAAAGGAATCAAAGTGATCTGGTTTACCTGTGATGGGGCATCGGCTGTGCTTGCATCGGCCTCCTTTTGTTGTCTTGACACAGTGGGCGAGGGGGTTGGCCGATGTGGTGCAGGTGACGGAGCCCGCGGCTGAAGAAAAGGCAAGGAAATGGTGAACAGATCTATTTTGCCAGAGGAATAGTATAAAGATTAACTCTTACCGAAGCTGTCGGAGAGGGTGGTGGAGAAGGAGATGGTGTTCTCAATCAGGCCTTGGTTTGTTCGCGCCTTTGCAAAGTTGCCTTCTTAGTCCTTGCTAAAGGGGCCGATTGAGTCCTTTCTTTCAGCAAAGACAATGCAACGACCTGAAAAGGATATCAAGTTAGAGCATACCAACAGAAGGAGACTGCATAGATTCAAGAAAGGGGCTATATTAACCTTGCGGACTGCATGTCTGATTCTCCTTGGTTGGGCAGTGTCGGCTTGGTCATCGGCCGATGGGATCGTAGTGGTCTTGGCCGATGGTTCTTTAGCAGTGTTGGCCGATGGATCTTCTTCTTCAGGCAGATCGACAGCTGCTGCATCGACCTCCTCCTCCATTACTTGTTCATCGAGGAATTCTTCCATGGAGGGGTCTAGTTCATCAACATCGGCTTGATCATTAGTCCTAGGTTTCTTGCTGGGTTTCTGGATCTTTTCTTTTACTGGCGCCTTCCTTTTAGGAGTTTCCTTGGTTATCGGTCCCTGGAGCAGTGATGATACCTTCTGGGCGGTGAGGCCGATAACTGACTCCAAAACAGTTCTTCCTGATGGAGCCAGGACTAGAGCATAAGAAATTTTCTGCCCACTGTTGCTGAGTGATGGAATTGGGGCGTCAGGGACCTGGGGACTGATATTATCGACGAGTTCTGTCAGATAGAACCTGGCCAATTGATGGAAGAGGTGAGAAGCCCATTCCTGCCACCAAGATTGGAAACTGATATGGATAAAAGGGCTCAACCATAATCGGTCGCAGTCGCCCAAATTTGGTACTCTAATTTCCAGGGCTTTGCTCATGATTAGGGCCGATGAGACTGTACCCCTGCTCTCTAGGAGCCGATGAAAATGTAGGCTGATTGAAAGTTGTCCCAACCCACATTGCCTGGCAGCCACCATGGGGTTGTAAAACTCGTATGATAGACTGGTGCTTCTGCCTTGGAATACGCCTACTGGGAGCAGGCAAGGAGTAATGCCGATCATGAAGATCTTCCTTGAAACCATGTCGTCGTTCAGCTGGCTCAGGGTCAGATCAGTAGGGAGCTCAAATTCGAAGTTCGAAGGATATACAAACATGTCCATCTTGGCTGATGGAGGGCTAGTGTAGAATTGGATAAACCAGGTGGACGTGTCTTCGGCCGATTGCTCTGCTCCAGGGTAAATTGAGGCTGCTTCTCCAAAGGACATACATCTTCTTGATGTGGGATCCTCGTTATCAGTGTAGTCCGATGGGAAGACTGAGTCTGATAGGGGAGGCCGATCGACCATGGTGTTGGTGTGAATTGTTAACCAGAGTTGGATAAACCACCATGGGCCTCCGTGTGCCACTGTCCGTTTTAACATTAGATCTTGAGTGGTAGAATAAAGAAGCCGATAGACAGCTTCAAGGAGATATCGGTCAAGAGGAATTTGCGTCTTTTCAACCAGGGCCTGGGCTAGATGTTGACAATTTAAAGTGGGGCTACAGGTTGATCCGCAGAAGACGAACCTCTCCAACCATAGAGTCAGAAAAGCCACGTGCTCTCTCTCTGAGACGGATCCTTGTTCCATGTGTTCAGATATATATCCAGACCAACCTTCAATTTTCTTGGTCTTCAGCTTATGACTGCTATTGATGAGAAGGTTGAAGGGATTTATCTCGGAGTGTATATCTAATCCTATCAGCATCTTGACATCGATCAGTGTTAGGGTCATCGGACCTTGCCGAAACAGAAAAGCATTCAGGGTGCTAGACCAGAAGTAGGTGGCTGCTGACATGAGAGGCTCGTTCTTCTTGGTATCGGCTAAAGACAGAGTAATGCACTGGCCGATTCCTATCTCGTCCCAATGGACTTGCTTGGCCGTGGCAATCTTCTTATACCAAGTCCTGTAGCTATTGAGCTTGGACGGCCAGGGTCTAAAGGTATGCTTCCATGAAGCAACATTGGGCTTTACTTCCTTAAAGGGGATTCTGTTTGTTACCGCGTTTATCAACCAGGTTGAGTCAGAATTGCCCATAGGGCCTAGCAGGAACCGATGTGACTTGTCATTGGTGAGGATCAGGATTTGGTTCTTGAAGACCTACGGCATGAGAACAGTGATTAAAGATAAGACCTGGGGGGCAAGAGCAGAAACCATAGTTTTGAAGAACTCGGCGGGAAAACAAAAATGTGAACTCAGAAAGGATTGACTCACCAGGAGGATCTCAGACGCGTAGAACGGCAAGGAAGCCATTGATGAACTTGGAGAGGTCGCCGATAAGGGGGTCAATGTTGAAAGGACGTCGAGGAGTCGCCGGAGTCGAGAAGCGCAGGTGGCTAACAAAGAAATGCGCGAGGAAATCAGCGGCGGAGGGTTGCGAATCTGGATCTGTGCGGTTTTCAGATGAACCCTAGCGAAGAAGTCGATGGGTTCCTCGGAGCTAATTCCGCCACATTATATAATGAAGTGGAATTGGGGCATGTGTTGACAGCAGATTTTTGTAATCTACTCAGAAAGGAAAGAGAAAACCGACGCAGAGAAGAAGGGCCAAGTTGGAGTCGGACCAGGTTTTGTATCGGACTCGGTAAACATATCGGACTGGAAGGAACACTGGCAGAAAAGGTGTATCGGCCGATACGGATTTGATGTGGCCATCGGCCGATAGAGCCAGGAAGTTGATAGAGTTAGCATGAGCTTGGTCTGGGCTCAAGATAAGCTTCAAGGAAGTTGCCAAATAGAGATAAGGCTCGGTTTTAGGCAATTGTATCTGGTAAATTAAGTAGGTTTAGATCTAATCTTTGGCAAGAGTCTGCCGTGAAGACTTGTTTGTTAGTTAGAGATAAGATCGTGTCCTATATGGACTATGTTGTAATCTTGGGTATAAATATCCCAATAGTCTGTACATAGAAACTCTCTCTTACAATCAATCAACAGAATTCAATCTACTTTCGGCGCATCGCCAACCCTCGTAAGAGGTTAGCTTCCGGCGAGTTCTTGCTTCCCCAGAGCAGAGGTAAGAACTCATACCCGATGATCTACATCGTCGGGGCTAGCGTGTCGCTTTAGGCACGTTAAGCCCCGGTGATGTGATCGTCGTCTATCATGTTTTAGCTAATCTCGATGTGGCTTTCTAATTCTATCTCGCCAGCGGTCAACTCATTTTAGGGTTTATTGCCGACGATGGTCGAATTAGTTTGCTCGTCTAGATTATCTAAAGCATCTACCATCCCCAAAAGCGGTCGATGACTTGATTTTCTTTGTGTTAACTCTCGATCTACACTCTGAGTTGCTATCGACCTTAGTCGTGTTTCGAGGTTTAACTCAAAGCCTATTTTCGATCGTAATTAAGGATAGCACCGGGGTTTCAGCCGGTCTTACCTAATGCGTGTGATCATATATGTTTTTGCATGTATTTGCCACTTGTACAAGCAGATCGACAAATATAGATATATTTATTACAGGGTATTCTCAGGATTTCTCTGTGATTGGTATATCTATATCGGCCGATTGGCTCGTATAAGTTTACACTAGAGTATTAGTTAGTGTATTTATCTTCATGCATCCCTCATCGGCCAATTTCATTAAATTGTCATGAACATATTAATATGGGCCGATGTAATTAGATCTAATTACCAATTTTATTATGTTATAATCTCAAGTAGGCCGATATAGCTTTGCCCTATCGGCTATGCTCCCACGATGCAACACCGGCCTATCGGCCGATGGGCCATCGTTTCTAATGTGGATTACTTGTTTAATATTGTTGATTGTAGATCAAATCAACTGGCACGCCCTACACGCACTTAGGCAAGCCATTGGACCTGCACTGGAGTAAAGCAAACCTCCCAGGCCGCCGTGGAAACGTGGAACCCGTTTTGTTGCGAGGCGGGTCGAAATTCTACGCCAAAAGGTACGTGGTGGACCAAGACGAAGGAGAGCGGTGCCGGCGAACGAACATGTGATATTCGTGGTGTGCCAGTGTGCTACTGCTTGCTAGCTCGTCCGTCGAGAGTGGGTGAGAGTCCTCTGCAGTATTACACATACAATATTGCTCATTAACATGTGGACCCCATGAAACTCACTTTGTGTTGTATGGCAATAGTATGTACTCCATGAAATCTTGCTGCATCAGGAATATGTAAATGGTATTCTCGGTTTCCACTGGCTAGCGTTCTAAGGTCTTCTCGTTGATTATGTACGTGTCCATGAAACCACACTTGAAGTATCCTTTTTTACGACATCTTACCCTTAGCTGATTGATCCATGTACCATTCATGGAATCGGTACATCTGTGTAGAGAGCTTGGAGAACAGCTCTGGCTTGACAAGTGGTTCGCTGAGTACGTACTGGTGTTTTAGCTCTGCGTTCTCTATAGGGGCCTTTCCCTGTGGAGCATTGCTCCTTACTCAGATTTGTATCAGTCATAAATTGTTGTAAAGTGATGTCGTGGTCCAATGGCATCGGGTCAACCGTTTGTTTCTTTTGCGTTCCGAGCTGGGGGACAACCTTTGCCTTTGTCTTTCTCTTCCCAAAGGACTTTTGAACTGAGTTGTCGTAGTCTGATAGTAAGTTCTTTTTCGTGGGTTTGCTCATCTTCTGAAAGAAGGCCTTAGTCATCGGGTCTATTGGAATCTTCTTCTCTGGAATCCGTGGCTTGAAGTGCTCCTTCACTTTTTTTCTCACGATCTCGCCAATCTCCTCATCTGTCCTATTATACGCTCTTTTCTTGAGAGCGGCTTGTTTTAGCTCATCAAGTCTTCGCTTCTTTGTTTGTTGTGTGGACTTTGATGGCGCTGGACAAGGTGGGCTAGACCGCTTGGTACTTGCAGCTGGTTGCAGAATTGAAGACGAAAGAGGCCGTGGTTGCGGCGGAGACGGTGCAGGTGGAGGAGACCGCGGTTGCAGAGGAGACTGTGCAGGCGGAGGAGACCACGGTTGTGGAAGAGACCGAGGCTGCGGTGTTGGAGATGTAGAAACGGATGACGCTGCTCGCCCGGGAAGCACGATGTAGCGCTTGCACCATAGTATAACGGCGTGGGCTGTCTCTCCTAGTTTCGTCTCCCCGTATCCTTCGAGGATGTCTAGCTCGAGATCCTCAAAGCCTGGGACCATCAGCTCAACTTCGATCTTTGAGTACTGAGGTGAAATCGGCCTACAATAGTATGCCTGTCTTGCTGCACTTGTATGGCCATACCCTCTACCACCTTCACAAAAATCGAGGTTAATTAGTAATTAACATATGCACAAACTTTCGCAATATACAAACCATATATCAAAAAACTATGAGCATACCTTGATTGATATGTTCCTGTAGGGAATATGCAGCTCACACGGTGTCCACCCCGTGATTTCGTCCATGGCGCAAGGTGGTTAGTCGACAGCTGGCCCTGCTGCAGTGTCGATGCTCTATTCCCCTACTTGCCCTGTAGAAGCACAGCTGCTTCTATTGCCTGAGGGGCTCACCATGACAGGAGGAACGGACGGCTGGGTCTGTAAGCTCCATTGTTCACTTAAGCGTTGGTCCACCTGTCTTGGCACCTTCTCTTGCATCTATGTGTTGTAGGTCACGACCTTCAATTCAAGATCTACCAATTTCGCATCCGTATCTCTCTTGCTCCTCATGCGACTCCGGTAAGTGTGGATATCCTCTTTAAACCCATACTTTCATGGAACCACGCCTTTTCTGCGCGTTTGTCCTAGGTGCTCCGAATTTTCTAGTGCGAGTGTAAGCTCGTCCTTCTCTCTGTCCGGATGAAATCTTCCCCTCAGAAGACGCCTCTAGAGCATCCATGAGACGGTGAGCCGCTTGGCGTATGTCATCGTCGAAGATTAGGGAGCCATCACCTGGATTCAGTGTCCCCCCATGAGCATAGTACCAATGTTTTGATCGTTCAGGCCAATCAACTGTGGCCGGAATGATTCCTCTTCTGGTTAGAGCATCCTCCATTTTCTGCCACTTGGCACTGCCTTCTTGTAGCTGACTGACCCTAGTCGGTGAAAGTACTTCTTCGTGGAGGCATTGGCTTTGTTCTTCGCTATTCTAGCTTACCCTTGCTCTCCTGTCTTGTAGGCCTCAAATGCATCCCAATAACCCTTCAGTTGGGGGAATGTGTTGAAGTCCGGTGTCAGATCCTTTAGGATATAATTATTGTACAAATCTTTCTTGTAGCCCTGGAATTGTTGGGCCATCTTTTTCAGCGTCCAATCCTTCACTTTGGCCTGATCTGCCTCAGGGATCATGAAGGTCTCGAGCATGGTGGTCCACAACATGTCCTTCTCTGTATTTGGGACATATGTTTGTTCCACATCCCCTCGTGACCTTGTTTGGCGCCAGTTTTGTATGCTGATGGGCACGTGATCCCTCACGACCCAACCGCTGTGACACGAACTTCCTAGCTGCATCGGCGGGGGCAACAGGTTCACCGTCTGGGTTCACTTCAGTTATGATGTGTTGCCCCTCCACTTTTCTTGCGACACCTCGTTGTCAGCATGCCCTCTTCGTACCAACGCTCGGTTGGCTGGCCTGTTGCTTATCTTCGTTCTCCTCCTTATTCCCTTCCTTATTCCTCTCCTCATTTCCATCCTCATTTAAATACTGGTTGGGGTCCTCGTTCCCCTCCTCGTTCGTTCCCCTCCTCGTTCGCCAGTACTGGCTGCTGCCCTCATTGATCTCGTCCAAGAGAAACTGTTCGTCATCGCGACCTATCATTTATTCGTAATATTAAATAGTACAGAAAATGTTATTATTATCCACATTGTCGACAAATACAAAGAACTTCTAAATGTCACCTATTTAAGAAAAAATATGCAACCTACATTTATATCGTTATATATATCGACATTGTTGACAACTACGAAGAACAACTAATTTTCACCTACTTAAGAAATATGCAACCTACATTTATATCGTTATATATATCGACATTGTCGGCAACTACGAAGAACATCTAAATTTCACCTACTTAAGAAATATGCAACCTACATGTATATTGTTATATATATCCACATTGTTGACACCTACGAAGAACTTCTAAAATTCACTTACTTAAAAAATATGCAACCTACATGTATATTGTTATGTATATCCAAATTGTGGACAACTACGAAGAACTTCCAAAATTCACTTAAGAAATATGCAACCTACATGTATATTGTTATATATATCCACATTGTCGACAACTACGAAAAACTTCTAAAATTCACTTACTTAAGAAATATGCAACCTACATGTATATTATTATATATATCCACATTGTCGACAACTACGAAGAACTTCTAAAATTCACTTACTTAAGAAATATGCAACCTATATATATATTGTTATATATATCCACATAGTTAATTGAACTAGGTATGCATATCATTAGAATTAACACGTCATATCGAATTGTTCACATTACTTGCGTTAGCGTGTTGCTTGGCAACCTTCGAATCACGTAATTCAACTTGAGAGTCGCCTGCATCCAACCCTGGCAACAAAACAATCGTTAGGTTTGTAAATACACAATGAATGAACGTTGTCTAATATCCCTCTAGAATAGACAATTTTATAGGAATTTAAAAGAAATTAATTGAAATTATTCCTTTGTTCCAATAGGTTATATAGGAAATTTTCCTATAGGATTTATATTATTTTTCTATAGGTTATATAGGAAATTTTCCTATACGAACCACAGGGCAGGGTGGTTCGTTCGTTCGCTCGCTCGCTCGTTCGGTCGTTCGTTCGTTCGCTCGCTCGTTCGGTCGTTCGTTCATTCGTTCGCTCGTTCGGTCGGTCAGTCGTTCGCTCGTTCGGTTGTTCGGTCGGTCGTTCGTTCCCTCGTTCATTCGGTCGTTCGCTCATTCTTTCGTTCGTTCGGTCGGTCGCTCGTTCGTTTGGTCGGTCGTTCGATCGTTCGCTCATTCGTTCGGTCGTTCGGTCGGTCGTTCGCTCGTTTAGTCGGTCGGCCGCAGGGGCAGTGGTGGTGGCGGCGGCGGCGACGGCGGGGGGAGGGGCGAGGGNGGTGGAGGAGCGAGGTGGATGGAGAACGACGTGGCTCCGGAGGAGAGAGGTGGAGGGGGAGAGATGGCCAACGGGGAGGGATGCGGCCGAACCATGAAGGAGACGAAGTGACGGTGGCACTGGGGGCGGTGAGGGCGGCGTCGACGACGGCGGCGGCAGCCGGAGATCGACGACGGGGACAACGATGACGACGACAGTGGCGGCGGTGAGGGCGGCGACGACCTCAGCGGCGGACAATGAGGTGAACCCAACGGACACATCATAACTGGGGTGAACCGAGACGGCGAACCAGTTGCCCCCGCTGATGCAGCAAGAAAATTTGTGTCACACAATGGTTGGGTCGGGAGGGATCATGTGCCAATCAGCATACAAAACTGGCGTCAAACATGGTCACAAGGGGATGTTATACAAACATATCTCCTAACTACAAAGAAGAACATGCTGTGGACCACCATGCTCGAGACCTTTACTATTCCTAAGGCAGATCATGCCAAAGTGAAGGATTGGACGCTAAAAGAGATGGCTCAACAATTCCAAGTTTACAAGAAAGATTTGTACAACAAATATGTCCTAAAGGATCTAATACCAGATTTCAACGCATTCCCCAAACTAAAGGATCATTGAGATGCATTTCTGGCCTACAAGACAGGAGAGCAAGGGCAAGCCAGAATAGCAAAGAACAAAGCCAATGTCTCCAAGAAGAAGTACTTTCATCGGCTAGGGTCGGACAGCTACAAGAAGGTAGTGCCTAAGTGGCAGAAAATGGAGGATGCTCTAGCCAATAGAGGAATCGTTCCGGCCACAGTTGATTGGCCGGAACGATCAAAACATTGGTACTACGCTCATGAGGGGACACTGAATCCTGGTGATGGTTCCCTGATCTTTGGTGATGACATATGCCAAGCAGCTGACCGTCTCGTGGATACCCTAGAGGCGTCTTCTGAGGGAAGATCCAGCTGGACAGAAAGAAGGACGAGGTTACGCTCGTACTAAAAAATCCGGAGCACCCAGGATGAACGCGCGGAAAAGGCGTGGTTCCATGGAAGTATGGGTTTAAAGAAGACATCCACACGTACTGGAGTCACATAAGTAGCAAGAGAGATACAGAGGCGAAATTGGCAGATATTTAATTGAGGATAGTGACTCAGGACGCATGGTTGCAAGAGGAGGTGGCAAGACAGGTGGACCAATGCTTAAGTGAACAGCGGAGCCAGCAGACCCAGCCATCTATTCCTCACGTCATGATGAGCCCCTCAGGCAATTGAAGTAGCTGCGCTTCTACAGGACAAGTAGGGGAACATAGCATCAATGCTGCAGCAGTGCCAGCTGTCGATGAACCACCCTACCCCGTGGATGAAATCACGAAGCGGACACCATGTGAGCTGCATATTCTGTTCAGGAACATATCAATCAAGGTATGCTTATAGTTTTATGATGTTTGGCTTTTAAATTACGAATGTTTGTGCATATGTTAATTACTAATTAACCTCGATTGTTGTGAAGGTGGCGGATGGCATGGCCATACAAGTACAGCTAGACGGGACGTACCATTGTAGACCGATTCCACCTCGGTACTCAAAGGTCGAAGTTGAGCTGGTGGTCCCAGGCTTTGAGAATCTCGAGCTGGATATCCCCGGAGGAGACGGGAAAACAAAACTAGGAGAGACAGCCCACGCCATTATACTGTGGTGCAAGCGCTACATCGTGCTTCCCGGGCGAGTAGCGGCATCCATTCCTAAATCTCCACCACCACAGTCTAGGTCTCCTCCGCCGGCACCGTCTCCTCCGCAACCGCGATCTCCGCCACTTGCACAGTCTCCTCCGTCTTCAATGCTGCAACCAGCTGCAAGTACCAAGAGGTCTTGCCTATCTCGTTCAGCGCCGTCAAAGTCCACACAACAAAAGAAGTAAAGACTTGATGAGTCAAAACTACCCGCTCTAAAGAAAAGAACGTATGATAGGACAGACGAGGAGATTGACAAGATCGTCAGAAAGCAAGTGGAGGATCACTTCAGGCCACGGGTTCCAGAGAAGAAGATTCTGATAGACCTGATGACTAAGGCCTTATTTTAGAAAATAAGCGAACCTATGAAAAAGAACTTGCTATCAGACTACGACCGCTCGGTTCAAAAGTCCTTTGGAAAAAGAAAGACAAAGGTAAAGTCTGACCCTCAACTCGGAACGCAAAAGAAACAAAGTGTTGAGCAGATGCCATCGGACTATGACTTTAGTGTACAACAATTTATGGCTAATACAAATCTAAGCAAGGAGCAACTGTTGGGGAAGGCCCCTATAGAGAGCGCAGAACTTAAACACAAGTACGTACTCGACAAACCACTTGTCAAGCCAAAGTTGGTCTCCAAGCTCTCTACATAGATGTACCGATTCCATGAATGGTATATGGATCAATCCGCTAAGGGTAGGATGATGTTTGCGGCAAGGGTTAGAAATGAACATTTCTTCCGTGGAACATACGATAGGTGGATACGCTGGGAAGATTGCCACGACGTATACCATCAAGACGCCCTTGATGTCTCTCTTATGAGTTGCTGGGTTCTGTAAGTGTCATTTAATTTAATATCGTTCTTTTGTCCCTCGTATGTGACATAAAAAATTTAATGTCTTTTTTCACCGTAGAATGAAGATTCAAAGATGCCGGAAAGAAGGATACTTCAAGTGCGGTTTCATGGACCCGTACGTGATCAACGAGAAGACCTTAGGACACTGGCCAGTGAAAATCGAGTAACATTTACAAATTCTTGGTGCAGAAATATTTCAAGGAATACATACTATTGCCATATAACACAAAGTGAGTTTTTACCGGTTGTTGTAGCAATTTCCTTCTCGTTTTTATAAATTGATATGTAGATCATATTCCACGAATTCTGCAGATTTTACTGGGTCCTCTTTGTTATAGAGATTACCACAGGCCAGATTATTGTCATGGACTCTATGCGCAAAGATAGAGATGTTTTCGACGATATCATTGACATGATTAACAGGTAATGTGATCCGCTAGTACTCTCGTTATGATTGCTGGTATCGTTACTATATGGATGAGAGCGTCATTAATTCGTTTGCAACTGTAGGGTGTGGGCAAGATTCCATGCAAATGTCCGCGGAGAATTCAAGGAAGAATTGTCAGTGCAAATGAAGTTCCCGGTACGTACATGGTCCAAAATTATAAATCTCATTTATTCGATTTTAGAAATATTTCATAAGTTCGTTTGTTCTTCAGTGTTTACGACAGGAAAAGAGGACCAACTTGTGCGGCTACTATGTTTGTGAATTTATTCACCGCATGGCACATGCCATTAACAATGATAAGGATATCGATGTACGTAAACACCTGCACGTACATTATTGACACTCTTCTCATTGATTTAATATATTCATATCTCATTTTTTAAAATGATAGATTATATGAGGATTACATCAAGGCTATTCAAGAACAACTCATGGGATTTGTTTGGATGAAATTGTTAATCTGGTGGAAAAATTCCACGATGACGGAAGACCCATTCCTTGAGATGAATTGTCCTAGTTTGTAATATATAATGAAACATTAAAAATTAATAGCGATTGCACATGTTTATAAGTAAATTCCCATTGTACATATGTAATATATACCAGCAATTATATATACGTGATGCTATACGAATATATATTACTCTAATGTGTATGTATTTACTTATATATATGTATATGTCTTTATATATATATATATTTATATATATACACACACATGAATATATATAAATATGCATATATATAAACATGCAGCAAGCATTATAGAGCATTTTTTTTTAAAAAAAATCATCTTTAGCACCGGTTGGTAATTGTAGCACTAGCCATGGCACTACCATCTTTAGTCCCAGTTATTTCAACCGGGACTAAAGATGGATATTTTTAGTTCCGGATTGTTAGTCCCGGTTGTATATCTGAGACTAAAAGGGGTTACAAACCGGGATTAAAGATGAGTTTGTCAGCGGTGTTCGTTGCATTATATTACAAATCACTTATATTATTTCCATGGAATTAAGATATTGTTGCAATCGGCTAATGCCATGAAATAGTTATTGTTGCAATATGATATTACCACGAAATTAACTTGAGGCAATATGTACACATACGCAACGTCACGGACTGAGGCAATAACCAGAGCAATCATTGCAATAGCCCAAGTTAATGGGACAATTTAAAATTCGCTCCAATATGCTATTAACACAGCGTTTATCGCAACAGTGGGCAACGAATTTGTTTTTGTTGCGATTAATGTCTATCATAACGATTTTTAGCTTAACGCAACAATTATTTTCGTTGCAATATATTTTTTTTGAATGGTCAGACTGTTGCCGATATTTTTTTTACATAAAAGAAGACGGTGCCCCACTTTAAAAAGAAAACGAATGTGCATAGGTAATTAAAAAAACTAGGTTAAAACCACAACTATAACAAACATTCCAAGAACAAAAGAGGTCAGCCAAACACAATACTCAACAATGTTGCTCAACACAAGGACAGCAAGGCCAAGTAGCAAGCTAAAAGAAAATAAGTCTCCTCACAATGACAGACACGACATTATCGTCATCAGACCATCATCCACATGATCGGACAACTCCGACTTTGCCAAAAAACACCAGGTCAAGACACCGACCCGACCCAAGCCAAAGCACAACACAAAAGAGCTAATGTCATCTTTGCCACACGTCACGCCCCACTGATGCTGCAGCTTCGACTTCATGACCACCGGTCTCAATTGTGCACGGCCAAGCCAGACTGACAAAAGCCTTGCAAACCGAAAAGCTCGCTACCCCACACCAGAACCAAATGCGATTGACGTGGTCCATTTGGGTAATTGTTGCCGAGCTCGTAATCCCGCGGCAGCTTTGACTTTCCCAGAGGACAGCAGCTAAACCCTGACTGAAACCAAGCATAGCTTCGATTTATAGTTGCGAAGCTCGTTGAATGCCTCGACCCTGCAGCTCTGTATTTCCAATGCCATTCTTAGGTATCGATGTGAGGTAAAACTAAGAGTATCTCTAAGATATGCCTAAACAGGTTCTCAAAAATTAAATTTTGGGATTTTAGTTCGAAGGAAAGCTCCAACAGCTACCCAAAACGAGCCAGATTTGGGGCAGCTCTGGGCGTTCCCAATCGCTGCGGTCGCGCGTAGATTTCTCCGATCGTGCCGATTTCTTCCTGCTCCCTCTCCTCGTCGCGCCCTGCTGCTGTCGCCCAGTCCCCTCGCATCGGACGCGGCCGCCTTGCCGGTGTTGGGCTTTCTCTGTTCCATCTGTCTCCGTCCACGCCGGTGTGGCCGTTGTCGTCCATGCCGCCAGGGCCATCTTTGTCCACGACGCCGGGTCGTCTCCGCAGCACCACCAAGGCCGTCTGCATATACTATCGGCGGACCATCCTCGTCCACCTGCCGATCTGTAATTAAGCTGCTCAAGGCCTAGTACTGAATGAACCTAAAGAGAGTTTTGACGATGTGTATCTTTGTACTTTTTCTGCAGCAAATTGAATCTAAATATTGTCTGGTGGATGTCTATCTGCTTGCATACAATGAGAAACATGTTGTTAAGTGTTGATTGAGAAATCATTATTTTGAGGTTAACATATGCATCCAGACTTTTCTTTGTGTCAAGTTCCTTAGGATTCAGAATTTTGGACTTGCACGCAACATAGAATGAAAACCTTACTTGACTAAGTACTGAGTATAATACTGTAATTCTGGAAGTATAGTACTGCCCGTAGGAAGTAGATTATTGCAGTACATCAAAATAGCCCTCAAAATTCTGGATGCATAATTCTGGTATATAATTCTGGAAGCACAATTGTGGATGCATAATTCTGAACTTTGAGAAATTCTGGATGCAATATATCAGCAGTGATTCAAATTCCAGGTTACATGCGTACATTTAGTTGTAGTACTTGCAGCTTGAAATTTTGTGTTGCATTCGCACAATTGATTTTGTTCTCTATTGTATTAACTATGGAAGGAGATGGATATTTTACTAACTTAATGGATGAGGGCAACAATGCACTTGGTTTTTAGTTTTCTCAATGTTTTTCAATTTGCAACACTACACTGCACTGCCTGTCATGAAGCAATTGCATACTGGAGCTGCAAGAGATTCTGCAAGCTATCTTTAGTCTTTGATGCTGAATAATTTGGCCTTGGTAGTACTGACGTCGCTGAATTGAATAAGCTGGTTTAGAATGTAGTCTGAAAATCTAAACCATATTATGCAAGTGGTACTGTGCAAAACTCAAGTGCCAGTACAAAATTTCAGTCAATAATAATATGTTTCTGCTTTTTTACAGAATTCAGGGAAGGAGAGGGCAAGACCTAGCCTTGTTCTTGTGATGATTTGTGACACCAGATCAGGGAAGGAGAGGGCAGGAAATGGTAATGTTTGTTAGCAATCATAGTTGGACTTCAGAATTCAATGTATTTGTTAGGAATTCACCTAGATATATTCAGCCAATGTATTGCAAACTAGTTATATTCAGTTTGTGTTATGCAAACTAATTATATTATAAATTCAAGGGATTCGTTTTGTTGCGATTTCAGTAACTAGCAGGTTGATCCCATGATCCCTGTTTATGGTCATACTATGTACTCATTTTCAATTTCAAGTAAAGTAAAGCATATAAGCATTTGCCAATTGTAGTCACCCCAAGATTTATGATTGTTTGAGAGCTCAGTTTTAGCACATCTGGTTCGTCAGACCAGAACCTTGTCGTAGTGCAATCTTTACTTGACCTAGATCCACAGACCACAATATAGTGTCATAATGCAAGCTTTACTAGCTGCTGGCACTCTCGCCGTGCCACGGACTGGCCGCGCACTGCACGGGCTGCCGGCTGCCTGCTGCAATGCCACAATCGCCTAACCGCCATGCCTCTGCCGCGATTGCCTACTAGCGACAATGTAGCCGCGATCGGCCTGCCCCTGCCCTGCCCTTGCCAACGATCGGCCCAGCAGCGACAGACGGGAGAAACCATGCAAGATTGCTAGAAACAGCTGAAGTGGACCACCAACGACGATGTGGCATAATTCAAAGCTTTTGGAAACTAAAAATAGAGACACTCTTGGAGAAGGGGGTGCTATTTGAGCCAAAATTATTTTGGGATGGGCCCAATCTATGATTTTTGGGAGTTAAATTTTAGGCATCTCTTGGAGATGCTCTTAGGACTACCATGGATTTCCTCGATGAAGCCAAACTGCGTCGCTATCACCGGCCCAGTTGATTTTCTTGTAGTACACATGGAAAAAAGCACTAGAACTTTATTACTTCAATTAATCAGGCAGCAAGGAACAAAGAAAAGATGCAACTACGAAAGCTACAGTAGTAATCTTCTGCCTAGCTTCGTCGTAGCACGTTCTCGGTTATTGGCAGCCACCTCGTTATCATCATCATCATCATCATCACTGGGGTCATCATCGTTGGTCTCGTCAACCTCCTCGTTGTCTCCATCATCATGACAGTCCTCATCGTCGTCGTCATCATCGTCGCTGGAATCCGAAGAAGTGAGGTGTTCCTCGATCTCGTCATCCTTCTCGTTGTCACCATCATCATGAGAGTTCCTCTCGAAGGTGTCGACGACCTCGACATAGCCATGGCTGCCGGATCCAGGCCTGGTACTCCTCAAGGTAGTCATAGTATTTCTTGATGTCCTCAGCCTTCTTGCGCGCCCTCTGCTTGATCTTCTCCTCCAGCTCCACCGGCATCAGCGAGTTGTGCTCCCTATTGAGTATGCTCTCGAGGTCACTACCATGGGATCGGCTATCTCTAACGGGCATTAACCCTCATCACTATCGGGTAGGGCCCCCGTCACTGACCAAAGGTCAGTGATGTGAGAAACTATCTCAATCGGGCACAAGGCCGTCACGGATGAACGTTATCTCAATCGGGCCTAACAATACAGCCCGTCACAGATAAGATTGACCAAGAAATACAAGTCAAATCAGGTTGGGTAGAGCCCGTCACGGATGACTAATCTCAATCGGGCAAAATACTCAGCCCGTCACCGATGACTAGCATCGCTAACGGGCTTTACCAAAGAGGCCGTCACCGATAGGTTTGACCCCACCTGTTGAGTCAAAATATTTCTGGTTGGGATGACTTATCTTTATTGGGCTTATATTAGGAGCCGTTAGGGATGACTATATCCCTATCGGGCTTTCTTAGGAGCCCGTCATGGATGATTATCTCTTTCGGGCATTACTAAAATGCCCGTCAGGGATGACGATGTCAGCAAAAAAAATAAAATTCGTTTTTTTGGCTAGCCTCAGGCCTTTGCTAGCCATGCCCGCTGCAAAAAATGACAATCCCAACAACCCCATTCCCAGCATTCCTGATTCACAGCCAATTCACAAAATTCTCAGCCAATTCACAGCCAATTCACAGAATTCTCAGCCAATTCACAGCCAATTCACAAAACCGCCAACATGCATCAAAACCTGTAAAACTGATTTATAAATTGGAACAAGTATATATGTAATTAAGAAATGCAAATATATACAGAAGAACGTGCATAATTGTATTACAAAGAATATTTACAAAAATCAAATGTTTGTCGCAAAATCATTTGTTTCTGCTAGGACTTGACTCTAAACATTCCTTTCGGCGACAAGAGGTCATCTAGTATGAATTGTGCTATCTCCTCTCTAATGATATTGAAGTTGTTTTCCGGAATCGCCGAAATTTTTTCCTGCATGCGAGGCGTCAAGTTAGTCTACATAATTGGAAAGTTAGTATGAATCGTGCTATCTCCTTTCTAATGTATATAAACAACTGAAGCACACACCTCAAGGTCGAGCAATGTCACCTTGTCTGCGAGGCTCCTCATGTTATGGCAGACGTGGAACCCACACTGGTCGTCAACTTGTTGACGTACTGGAAAGTCCTTTTTGTGACCGAGTGTGGGATGCCCTTCCTTATGCCTCCCGCCTTTTGCCACGTATTGGTCCCAGGCATCGTTCAAGGCAGCCTCGATCGCCGACCAATCGTATATTTCTTTTTTGATATTGGAGTTAAGGTAGTATACCAAACTCCACTTCGGCACTATGACCAGGAGAATCCAATGACGACTGCGACATTAATAAATTGCAAGTTAAATACTAAAGCTATACGTGTCGCAGGTTTGACTGTAAGTAGGGAACACGCTTACTGTTCAGAGTAGGCACACATAATGAAGTCCTTGTCTTGGCGGGACCATAAGCAGTCCTTGATATATTCTACCATGCTGGCTCGATCGTAATTCATAGTTGTCTCGTTGACGACACTTGGATCGAGCAAAGCAACATGGGGAGCATTACGATGGATATGTTTCCAAGTTAACCTAGAAGCAAGACAAGAATTAGGGTAAGCGTAATATAAGGATAGTTATTACCATATCTCGTATGCAAGAATACTCACAAGGAGTAGCACTTAAGGAGGTTGGTGTCGACCGCTCGCACCCTGTAGAGGTCCCATAGATCTTGAAAGTCTACGGCGATAAAGGCTTCAGGGCCGAGGAACGGCTGTCTATCGTGCTGGCCCGTCATGGAGGTCTCTCTATGCTTCCTCCTTGCGTTGGACCTCTCCATATAGTACCCATGCAACTCCTTGCATGCAGGGCCCATCTTTGATAAGGCGTCGTCTCCGACCAATGGCATGCCTAATGTGAATTCTTTAGGAGCTGATGGCGCCTTGCCAAGATCTAACTTCTTTGGAGCCAGAAGCGGCCCTTCCACATTTCCTCTTCCTCTCCCCCTTCCAGCAGATCTTTTGCGTGATCCAAGCTTGGGTGGAGAAGATGCCGCCCTCTTTCTTTCTGTGGAGACTGGAGGGAGGAACGCTCTGCTGCAGACCTCTTGTCCGTCATCCCCAAAATCTGTATCATACTGCAATTGGAGATCTTGATCTCCTTTTTCAACGGCAGGAGGGGCAGATACAAGAGCTGGAGGGGGACGTGGCGGCGGCGGCGCCGGACGAGCACTTGGTGCTGGCCTAGGAGTTAAATTTATCTGAATGTTCTACTTGGGCCATTGGATAAAGGTTCCGCGTGCAGCTCCAAGGGTCATAACCTCGTCATTTGGTGGGAGCGGGAGAGTGAAGCCAACCCAATCGGGCTTCACCATGTCCACTTGAACTTTTGCATGGTCGGCTAGCAGCTACCCCCCATGCACTCGGGTCTCCGGCGTGGGCTTGAACGCTAGACCCTCTGCGGCAGGAATTGCAAAGTCCTTTGTCACCCTAATGACTAGGGTGCACGATGTGGGTCCCTGCATTAGATTCATACGTATCTTTATAATATGTAATAATGTACTGTGGTTAGGGGAGAACATATACGTTTTGTGTTGGTTTTACCGTTATGTGGTCCACCGCATTGGGGGCTGGTGTTTCTTGTGCCGCCGCCCCAGTAGATGCGCAACTGCTACGCCTCTGCATGGGGCTCGTTTCTACTATGGGAGCAGCAGCAGGCTCGCTTTCCCTGAGGCGTGCCTCCACCCGAGCCTCCACTTGTAACAACTTGTTATCGAACTCTTCTCGGAGCTCGTTTCTAATCTCGTCCCGAAGTTGTGCCTTCAGGCGTGCATCTTTCTGCGCCTTTGAAAGCCTGTGCTTCCTGTACTGCCACGCATATTGGGGAAACCCAAGCTTCCATGGAACATTGGAGCCAATGCCCCTTGTCCGTCCACGGTGTTCTTCGCTTCCCAACGCTTTCGTGAGGACGTCATCCTCGCGTCTTTGTGAGCAGACCTCTTGGGAGGACTGTCTCTCAGCAGTCAGGTTGACCTGCGATGCAGTTAGGACGAATTTATTCAAGAGTACGATACAACCTACCGAAACATAATCTACGTGTGGTACTTACGATTTTCTGGTACACCGCTTGATCTTCGGGATTTGGGAACGTTAGTGTTCCATCACTATTCTTCTTCACCCTCGCCCTTGCCCAGTTCCTTGCTCGGGTGGTCGGGATATCACCAAGTACTGGCGGCGTGTTAGATTCAGCAGCAGCTTTGTCCTCCTTGACCCATTCGTGCTGCTTCCCGGCGTAGCCTCCGGTGCCAAGCCGGTGCGGGTGAACGTTTTTTGCCTGCAACCTCCTATAGGCCTCGCTTTTTTCCCGAGACTCAGGGGTTGATTTTGCGGCATGGAACTCTTCCCACACGACCCGTGAGATGAACGGGTACATCCCGAATGGTTCTGGTTGGGCGGCGTTGAGGACGTACTCGGTGACCAACGTGGTCTTGAAATTTTTCCACAAGTTGCCCATCTTGCGGATAGCCTGCCGCTTGAGTCTTGCCTCGGCCTCTAGGGGGTATTCGAAGCTTTCCTTGAACTGCTCCAGGCCTCATCTTTTTCTTCTTGTGGGACCAGATCGATGTGGTCCTTCAATATGGTGAAGTTCCACCTCCCAAGGATTCCACATATTGTGGCGAACTTTTTGACAGCTTTCGCAGGAGCCGTCGGAAATCCCAGATCGTCCACCTCTGTTATGGTGTACACTTCCTTATGGATCTTACTTTGGGTCCTAGTAGCCCGGCTCGATGTTGTCCCACTAGCAATCGCTGACATGGGTTCGCCTTGCTGCGACATTTTCTATACAACTGTTGTACGGCAAGAAAGTTAAAAAAATTTATAGAAAAACTTATTTTGGTTGTGTATATAACTTATGCTAAGGTTAAGATATGGCCTCAGTTTTGTTTAGAAATTGTGCATCAATTACAATCATTTGCAAGTGTAGTTTCCCAAAAAAAAGAACAAGTTTAGATGGTCTGTTCTTATGCAAAAAAGAGCAAGTGTAGTGCCCCCCAAAAAAAGAACAAGTGTAGATGGTCTGTTCTTATGCAAAAGAAACAAGTGAAGTCCCCCCAGAAAAAGAACAAGTGTAGATGGTCTGTTCTTATGCAAAAAGAACAAGTGAAGTCCCCCCCCCAAAAAAAATAGAACAAGTGTAGATGGTCTGTTATTATGCAAAAAAGAACAAGTGTAGCTTCCTAAAAAAAAGAACAAGTGTCGATGGGTTGTTTGTATGAAAAAAGAACAAGTGTAGCTTCCTAAAAAAAAAGAACAAGTGTCGATGGGCTGTTTGTATGAAAAAAGAACAAGTGTAGTTCCTAAAAAAAAGAATAAATGTAGATGGTCTGTTCTTATGGTCTGTTTTTGAGCATTCATCACTGGCCATTTATCAAGAAATCACAGGGTAATAGTGGCAGGAAGAGGACAGAGCAGAACAAGGTAATAGTGGCAGGAAGAGGACAGAGAAGTACAGTTTGAAATTTAGAACAAGTACTAAAGTTTTAAATTTCTGAACTAGTAAAGTCTCAGATTTCAGAACTTATATGCATAGGCAGTCTAATTCAGAATGACCCCCATTCATAGTAAATTCAAACAAATTTGACACTAAATTCAAACAAATTTGACACTAAATTCATTGTAATTTAATACTTATTCATACTAATTCAAACAAATTTGACACTAAATTCAAACTAATTCATACTAAATTCATTCCGTAAATTCCAAATACTAAATTCTACAGTACAGTACAGTCCAATCTTTTCTTTTCTTGCTTAGCTTAGGCTAGATATCATGGGCTATTACAGGGTGAACATTAAACAATGAAACATAACCCATCAATATAAACATAACCCATCAATATAAACCTAAAACATTATAACGGAGATGGAATAAGAACACAATAGCATCGATCAGGAACAAATAAGCGGGACATCACAATGACATTGATATATTCACTAACCAAACCATCCTGTTGTCCCCGATGCGGGTGATGCTGGCGAAGTCCTCGTCGGTGAAGACAACGTCGTTGTAGGTAAGCAACGGCGGCGACGTCCAAGAGGCGGCGGCGTCGAGGAGGAGGAGGCGGCGTCCAGGAGGCGGCGGCGTCGAGGAGCAGGAGGCGGCGTCCAGGAGGTGGCGGCGTCGAGGAGGAGGAGGCGGCGTCCAGGAGGCGGCGGCGTCGAGGCGGCATCGAGGAGGAGGAGGCGGCAGTCGGGAGAGAGATCGAGAGTGAGAGGAAGGAGGCGGCGGCGGTGGTTGTGACAGAGAGTGCGAGTGAGGGTGAGAGGGAGAGTGAAAAACTTAGGTTTTCTACCGATCCAGAGTCAGATCTGGATCGGTAGAAAACCTAGTCATTGGTCATCACCATCGGGCACAAGCACTAAGCCCGATACGGATGACAATCATCCGTGACGGGCACAAGCACTAAGCCCGATACGGATGACAATAATCCGTGACGGGCACAAGAAAGAAGCCCGATACGGATGACAATCATCCGTGACGGGCAGAGCTAATACGCCTGATAGAGATAAGATCATCTCTGATGGGCGTTATTTATATGCCTGATAGAGATAAGCTCATCCCACTATGGAATTAAAATATTCGTAATCAGTTGTATTTAATAATGATATTTAAGTTATAAAATCATTTATAATTAACTTGTACCCGATTTAAAATTGCTATTACATTTTTAGATGGTGTAAAATTTTTGTTAAATTAAAATATGCCTTATTAAATTAGTTTAAAATTGCCATTAAATTTTAAAAAAATATTATAATTAACCTATGCCTTATTTAAACAGTGTAAATTTGCTATTAAATTTTAGAACACACATGAATTTAAAATATGCAGATCATAAGACACCGGTACAAAATACTTCATTAGTTATATCTATTTGCAATTTACAGTACTACGAAGACTCTGTTTACAAGGATATGCCTTCCGAATGGTCAGAACGAGCGTATGCCACTTCGTCTTCGGGATCATCATCAAGGTCGATCTGAGGTCTCACATGAAGATTCTGGTTATATTCTTCCTCATCGATGACGTTGTCAACCCCAACAATTCTTCGTTTGCCATCCCTAACGACGTGCAACTTCTTGTTAGCGGGGTCTTGTATATAGAAAATCTGCTCGGCCTGCTTCGCTAGGACGAACGGTTCGTCCGCGTAGCCAACCTTGGCCAGGTCCACTAAAGTGAATCCTTCCCTGTCGACTTTTACTCCAGTGCGGATATTCACCCAGCTGCAACGAAACAAAGGGACTTTGAAGCTCCTGTAGTTCATCTCCCAGATCTGCTCTATGCGGCCATAGTATGTGTTCGATCCAGCTTGATCCTGATATGCATCTATACGGACTCCACTGTTTTGCACTTTACTTTTGTCATCTTGTTTGATGGTGTAGAATGTGTATCCATTGATATCATACCCTTGCCATGTGTCGACATCCTAGCTTGGGCCCCTTGCCAACCTTCGTATTATCTCACTTGGGCCATCGGTACTCCGTGCGATACGATTCTTGAACCATTCGTTGAAGAGAGTACTATGTTTTCTGTTGATCCATGTATCTGATCGACCCATGTTCTCCTGTCGGACCTTCGCTAGATGCTCCTCAAAGTATGGAGTTACTTCGGCCATATGTTGTAGCACAGCGAAATGAGCCTGTGCATAGGATGCCTGATCGGGTACAATTCTTTTTCTGCCTGTTGTGCCAAGGCCTGCCAACCTTCCTTTGTGGCGAGACGTAGGAACTCCGATAGGATCAGTCTCGGCCATGTAATCGATGCAGAACTCAATAACCTCCTCCGTCGTGTACCCTTCAATGATGCTTCCCTCCGGTTTTGCTCTATTTCGAACGTACGACTTAAGAACTCCCATATACCTCTCAAACGGGTACATCTCCCTTAGAAAAGCTGGATCACATAGTTTTGTTTGTTTCACTAGATGAACAGGGAGATGAACCATGATATCGAAGAAAGACAGTGGAAAATACATCTCCAAGTGACACAAGGTATTGACAATATCAGCCTGCATCTTATCTAGATCTTCGGGATCTATAATCTTCTGACCGATTGCATTGAAGAAAGCACAGAGCCGTTGGATCGTGTGACGGACTTTAGGTGGTAGAATGCCTCTGATAGCAACTGGCAAGATCTGTGTGATTAGTACGTGGCAATCGTGAGACTTCATTCCAACTAGTTTTAGTTCCTCCAATTTAACGTACTTACTGATCCTTGCTGAATAGCCCGAAGGAACCTTAATATCAGCCAGGCATGATAGCATTGAGATCTTCTCATCCTTCGACAGTGTGTGGCAAGCTGGTGGGAGGTACACTCTACCTGTCTCTTCGTCCGTAACAGGCTGAAACTCACTGCGAATGTTCAATTCCTACAGATCTAGGCGAGCATTCAACCCGTCCTTTGTCTTTCCAGGCATATTAAGCAGTAGCCCGAGCAAACTATCGTAGCAGTTCTTCTTTACGTGCATTAGATCAATGCAATGCCGGACCTCAAGGTCTTTCTAGTATGGTAGCCGCCAAAATATGAATTTTTTCTTCCACATACCCTTATCATTTCCCTTGCCACGTTTTCTTTTCTTCCCAAACTCGTTAGTTATGTCTTTGACCATGTCGTGGACTTCGTCTCCAGACAAATCCTTGGGAGCAGTTCCAAGTTCTCTCCGACCGTTGAAAATTTTCTTCTTTCTTCTAAAGGCGTGGCGTAGCAGGAGCCATCTCCTATGACCCATGTAAACCATCTTTCTTGATTTCTTCAGCCACCTACTGTGTGTATGTTCCATACAGTCAGAGCAAGCCTTCTTTCCTTTCACGGTTTGTCCGAAAAGATTACCTAGTGCAAGATAGTCGTTAATGGTGCAGAACAATAGAACTCGTAGCTTGAAGTTATCCTGACCGTATGCATCCCAGGTTTCCACACCTTCTTTCCAAAGTATCTCAAGATCATTGATAACAGGCTCCAAGAACACATCGATATCATTGCCCGGTTGTTTTGGACCTTGGATTAACAAGCACAACATAATATATTTTCTTTTGAAGCACAACCATGGTGGGAGGTTAAAGTTCGCAATACGAACTGGCCAAGTGCTGTGAGAACTGCTCATATCTCCGAAAGGATTCATGCCATCCGTACACAGACATATCCTCATGTTTCTGGGATCAGTAGCAAAGTCTTTGTGCATTCGATCGATATTCCTCCATTGAATCGAATCCGCAGGGTGCCTTAGCAAACCGTCGTTCCTTCTATCTTCGGCATGCCAACGCACTAACTTTGCTTCCTTGGGGTTGGCAAATATTCTCTTGAAGCGATCAATGATAGGTAGATACCACACAACCTTCGCCGGACCACCCTGCTTTGACTTCTTTCCCTCCCCCGCACTTTTCTTTCGCTTGTATCGAAAAGCCTTGCACACAGGACAAGCATCTAGGTCCGCATATTGCTTGTGGTACAATATGCAGTTGTTTGGACAAGCGTGAATTCTACGGACCTCTAACCCCAGGGGACACAGAACCTGCTTTGCTTCATATGTCGTCTCGGGCAATGTGTTCTCTTCAGGAAGCATGACCTTCAATATTCCCAAAAGTTCCGTAAAACTCTTGTCTGTCCATCCACTACTTGCCTTCAGCTTCATTAGGTCCAAGGTAGCTGACAATTTGCTATGCTTTGCCTTGCATCCGGCGTATAGAGGTGTCTCGGAGTCACGGACCAACCTGTTGAACTTCATGGAATCTCTCTCGTTGTGAGCTTGCTCCTCAACGTCACGTAACATCTCTTGCAGCATATCAGGATCCACATCAACCATTTCACCGCCCAATGGAGATGGTATAAACATGTCATGCTCATCTTCATCTTCATGATTGTCTGCACCACTTCTGTCTGCAGCTGCACCACTACCGGATTCTTGCTCTCCATGCTTCACCCAATATGTGTAGCCCTTCATGAATCCCCGTTGTATCAAGTGAGAGTGTACCTCTTCTCCGCTAAACATAATATCATTCTTGCAATCTCTACATGGACAACACATGTATTTGCTATTTCTTCTTCTCCTATCCTCCTCTGCAACGTTCATAAAACTTAAAACGCCATCTCTATACTCCTTGCAATGACATTTCAAAGATGTCGCATTCATCCAACTTCGATGCATCGCTGCAAAATTTAATAAAATATTAGTTAACATACTACTAAATTAAAAAAAATATTACTACCTTTTTACTTACTTCTAAGATTTTTCTGTTTTGCTTTGGAAAAAAATAACAAAAATTCGCCCCCTTCAACCTCCCACCAAAATAGTGAATAGTGGGATAACTTCAGACAACAGTCGGGTGGTCTATTTATAGTGCGCAAAATATATCTCAATCGGGCCAATGAACCGACATCTCTAACGGGCGCACAGTTATCTCTAACGAGCATCAACAAATAGCCCGACACAGATATGAGTCATCGGTGATGGGCTTTAAAGCACATCTCAATCGGGCCATATTTGGAGCCCGTCACCGATGACTCATATCTCTGACGGGCTTTCTACAAGGGCCCGATTGAGATACGAGTCATCGGTGACGGGCTTTAAAGCCATCTCAATCGGGCCGTATTTGGAGCCCGTCACCGATGATCCTCATCTCTGACGGGCTCTGTAGTTGAGCCCGATTGAGATTTGATAGGTCATCTCAATCGGGCCTAAGGCTGAGCCTGTCACAGATGAGTGTCATCGGTGATGGGCTATGTGTACTTGGGCCTAGAGTATGACTGCACGAGTACATCTACAACGGTGCAAATTTAGGCCCGATTGAGATGACTTGGTTCTGACGGCCCAATAGTCCAGGGATGTGAGGGCCCGTCAGAGATAAGAGGATCTGTACTAGTGGGTTAGGGTAGGTCATCCTCTCAATCGAGAGGAGGTCGTCTATCATGGCCGGCGCTAGCCGGACCATTTGTTCTGGTACAGGAGGAAACTGCTGCTGCTCCTTCGTCGTCATGGTCACAGCCGCTACATCGACCGGCGTTGCCGTGGTCTCGTCAGGGGCGGCGGCTGCGACGGCGGAGCCGCCGGTGGCCAACGGCGTGGCCTCCGTTAAAAGCTCCTGACCCTTCTCCTCCGCCGTACTTGGGGCATTTTGCTTGAGTGAATCTTCCGTGCTGGCCATCGTTTGATCTTATCCGCTTCAGAGAATTTTCTTTTGAGAAATCGTAGCCTATTTTGAGCTGTAATTTAGGATCTGGAACCTTAGCTAGCTTTGATATCTTATACATTTGCAGTATATTTATACGGTTCTAAGTTGAGGAGAGACCGCATAGTTCTATGGTTCAAGTTGTATCCCGAGTCGTGTGAAAATTATGGGTACCATATAACTACATGGCTGGTCTATCTGATTGGTTACAGGGGATAGATTTTATATGATGATTATGTAACGGTTTAGAACTTAAGTATACCATTTTCTTTTGTATTAAGGAATGACTTATGGTCCTAGGTCGGAAATATTATAGATGAAGATTACGAGACCAATACCGTATGTGGTTAAATCTCTGTCTTGTAAATCTGTCCTCTAAAGCTATATAAGGAGGGCAGGGCGTCCCCTGAGGGGCGTAACTTTTTCGGCATATACAACTCAATCATCAGGTCAATACAAACTCAGCGGATACAATTCCCAAAATAGAAGTAGGGTATTACTTCTCTATAGAAGGTCTAAACCTGTATAAACCATAGTGTTTGGCACTTGTGCGCTACCCCCTTTCATTATTGCCAAAATTAGGTTTCAACAGTTGGCACGCCAGGTAGGGATGCGTCAAGTTTCTCGTCGACAAGCGTGATGGGATCTACATCAGGCATCGACGACTTCACTTTCCTCCTAGGGCAGACGTACCGCTTCGGCAGCCTCGACTTCATCACCGACAATTTCGATAAGATTTTTCTCCTCGACTTGGATTCGAACTAGTCGGGAAGGAAAAACCACTTGGCACCATTTGGGTTACCAAACGCTGCTGAGACCTATCTCAATCTTCTTTCTTCTGAGTCGGCTTTGAACCACTCGAGGGAACCCTCTACGTCATCTTCGGAACTCGGCTTCTCCAACAAGACACCGGATTCAAACTCCAGGGAGATTGGTGTCATGCTTCAACCTCTCGGATCTTGCTCATCTATCGAGATCGCTGACTACATCAGCTCTTCAGACTTCGACGATTTCGACAACATCTCCACCGAGTATATCGACAGCTCCGACTTCGATGATGATTACACCCCACTCTTCTTTGGCGTTTTTATGGCTGATGCCGGAGAAACTGACTCAGCCGTCGCCTGGAGAGTTGCGGAGGAGGAACGAGCCAAGTTCAAAGTGGAACGCAAGCGCAAGGAAGAGGAACACAAGCGCAAGGAGGACGACGATAGGAGAAAATGAGATCTGGAATTGGCCGGGCGTTCTGCCCGCGATGCCATACTTCAGACCCGAGTCGACAACACTATTGTTTTCCTCACACCTCAACAAAACGTGGTCGCGGCACTCACCCTCATTGATACCATCATGGATACGGCTTCACCCAATGTAACTCCGATCTTGAACAAAGTAAAGATCATGGTTGCAACCACTGCTCCGTTGGGTGCTGTAACCAGTCGGAAAATTGCTGAATCAACTGCGGAGACACTTGACGGCAGTCACCTACCACCGCTACGATCCAGAGACTATCAGAAGCTCGAGCACAGCAAAACCCATGGCAAATCCAACGAACACCGTCATCACGAAGATAGGAAGTATCAAGACCAGTCGGCTGACTCTCACAAGAGATGTCACAACCGACCGCTAGCCCATGATTGGATCCGCTACAACAACTCCAGTCATTAGAGTGGTTCTTAGAGGCCCGCGCTGAGTGATTTGAGGGACGTGCTGGACCGGTGTTATCGCGGGCACAACAATGCTCACCGGGAAGACCGAAGACATTCACCCAACAATAGCGATGAAGGAGTACCAGCTTTTACTCGGGTCCTACGTCGAGTGAATTGGCCGAATGGTTTCAAGCCCACTGGGATTGAAAAATATGACAGCAAGACCGACCCCGAGTCATGGTTAATCGTCTACACCCTCGCAATTCACGTAGCAGGAGGAGATAACAGGACCATGGCTAGTTATTTACCCGTGGCAATCGTCGACTCAGCTAGAAATTGGCTCGCCAGCTTACCAAGGGGTTCAATCGATTCTTGGAGCAAACTTCGTGAACACTTCATCGCTAATTTCCAAGGCACTTTCGAAAGGCTTAGAACATACTTCGATCTCAACAACGTAATCCAGAAGCCCGATGAGTCCTTAAAAGATCACATCCTGCATTTTTCTAAAAAGCTAAACAAGATTCCAGATATCACCGACGACGTCATCATAGCAGCTTTCTTGAAGGGTGTTAGTAACGAGCCACTGATTGACAAGGTTGGGCGTAAACCTCCAAGAACGGTCAAGAAGATGTTCAAGACAGCCAATTCTCATGCCAAGTCGGACAACATTGTCAAAGCATCACGTCAAGACAAGCAGTCGGGAAGCAGTTGGCGACCCAAGGAGGACAACAGCAACAACAACGGTGGCCAAAAGGATCGCAAGCGTAAGCCCGAGGATCTAGTGGCCGCTACTTCCAACTACCAGCAGCAAAATCCACGCGTCAGCACCTATGATAAGAGCATGAACGCCCAATGGACACATTATCCGAATCAGAAGCATGCGCCCAAAGACTGCTTCATCTACAAGCAATTCGCCGAGCAGTACGTGGCCCAACTTCAGAAGTCGTCTGACGGTGCGGGGACTTCATGGCACAAGAAGGATGACGGAGATGCCGACTCAAAACCTTTCCAAGACCCTAGGACCGAGTTGAACCATATCTTTAGAGGACCACTCGCCTACGAGTCAAAGCGGAAGTAGAAGCTGATGGACAAAGAAATCAATGTAGTCCAGCCTGAAGTTCCACAATATCTACGATGGTCAGAGGTGGCTATCATGTTCAACCACTCAGATCACCTTGACCGAGTGGTTCACCCGGGGCGGTATCCCCTGGTATTAGACCCGGTTGTTTGCAATGTTAAGCTCAAGCGCGTTCTCATCGATGGTGGGAGCGCCCTCAATATCCTCTTCGCCAAGACATTGGACGAGATGCAGATCCCAAGGTCCGAGTTAAAACCAAGCTTAGCTCCTTTTCATGGAGTTATTCCAGGGTTGTCATCTACACCACTCGGGTAGATCACTCTTCCAGTCACTTTTGCTACTCAAGAGAAATTTTGCACCGAAAATGATTGTTTTGAAGTTGCCGACTTTGAAGCAGCCTACCACGCCATCCTCGGAAGACCAGCCCTTGCCAAGTTCATGGCACTACCACACTACATCTATTTGATGATGAAGATGAAAGGACCACGCGATGTTATTTCCCTATGTAGAGACGTCAAGCAAGCCTTCACTTGTGATAAGGAAAGCTGCGACATGGCCCAATCTCATGAGAGGTTGCTTGGCCAATAGGAAGTCCGACTGGGTGCATCGACATCTGAAGAAGGTGAAATTTGAGCAAAAAAGTTGACCAAGTCGGAAGAAGGCGACACCAAGACCAAGAAGATTCCACTCATCCCTCTGATCCCTCCAAAACCGCTATAATAAGCGCCAAGTTAGATTGTAAATAGGAAAGTGCGCTCATCACCTTTCTTCAAGCCAATAAAGATATATTTGCATGGAAACCATCCGACATGCTTGGTATTCCAAGAGAGGTGATTGAGCACTCATTAAATGTTAAGGAGGACGCGAAACCTATCAAGCAACGACTTTGTCGCTTTGCACAAGATCGAAGAGATGCTATGTAACGCCTCAATTTTCGCGTGGCGTTAAAAAGCTAATTTAAGAAAATCATTAAGCGAAAATGTTATTCTTTGAGTGTCATATCTAAGTTGTGCCATAGATCTCAATTTAAATCCCTCCTTTGTCTCCATTCCCTAATGTCAAAATAGCATCCTTAAATTTTCCGTTCCAAAATAATCTCAGAAATTGAATCTTCTTATTCAAATCTCCTTTCTAAACCTCCACCGAGAAATCCCCCTTCAAATAAATCTAGTTCAGTTGTTCTTCAAAGATTTGAGTTCGCGCTCAGATCATCTCTGATTTCTTCTTGCGAAGATCCCATGATTTCAAATCTCAGATTCAACAAATCCGAATCTCTAACCCAACCTCTCAAAGTTTTCATTCGAAACTAGTCTCAAAGTTCGAACACAACCTCTCAAAGTTTTCATTCGAAACTTGTCTCAAAGTTCGAACCTTTATGTATCCGAATTTCGCTCCTGAAATCCTAACCACATGTTCTGTTGAATATTCTTGAATTCAATCTAGTCCAAACATCAACCTCATAAATCCTAACCTCTTCCCTTGATTCACTGAAAACGATTATCGAATTTGAATCTCCGCAATCAAATCTCTCTCTTAAAATCTATTCGACCAATTTTTCCCGAAATCATTCAAGTTCAATAATCCCTCCGAATAATTGAACCGATGCTCAAGTCATCTTCAAATTATCGCTACAAAATAAACATCTCTAAAATCAATTCTCAAATTCGAATTCAAACTCTTAAGTTTCATCTTTCCCTCTCCTTCGCTCTCTCTATCTATCTATATCTACTTATCTATCTCTCTCTATATATTCTATCTACCTATCTATATATGTACCTATCTAGCGATCTATCTATCTATGTATCTTCCCTTTGAATCTTCTCCGCATATTTAATCCAATTCAAATTCAACTCCGCCATTGAACCCATTCTTCCAAGATCCCGTTCCGATCTGAAATCCCATCTAAATAATCTTATAAGTCCCCAAGTATACAAACCTATTCCAAAATATTGAGTTCCTGATTTGATGCCCTCTAATTGACCCCTTGTATTTCTCTCAAATCCTCCCCAAGTTCCCCATGAAAAGATTCCATGATTTCGGACCTTAAATTTTGAAATCGATATTTGTATTCAATTCCTCTCTTTATAATCTCTCCCAACCTATTGCTCTATCGTCCTTTGAAATCCTTTCCTGAGTATTTGTTCCAAATCCCAAAATACAAATCCAAATTCAACTCCTTTATTTGAACCCAATCTCCGAGATTCGTTTTACTTCCTTCTTGAATCTTTGCCAAAACAATCTTAAAAGTCACCAAGCAGAGACTCATCGTAAAAATAATAAAATATCAGGTTGGTAGTCTCTCCTTGATCCCCTGTTTTTGCTTGGCTAAATTGTCAAATTTCGAGTTTCGGTTCCAAATCAAACCCTATTTTCCCTCTAGCTTGTCGTCACTATAAATTCCTTGAATTCAAATACTAAATTTGAAATTCAAATTTCGAATTTAATTTCTTGTCTCCTTAAATTCCCTCTCAAACATCTCAAAAATCCCCAAATATAAAATTCATTCCAAAAATATCAAAATATCCAATTTTATGCCCCTCAGGACACCTCCACATTTCTTTGAGTCCAAATATAAAGTTTGAATTCAAATCCCAAATCGAAATCCAATTCCAAACCCTAAATCCTCTCCAAACTGAAATTCAAGGAAAAAGTCTATCTTGCGTCCCTCTACTTTCTCGGGCCGCCTCTCGACCAGCCCAAACCCTCCCTCTCCAATTCAAAATATCTCAGTAGAAGTCTAACTCACCTACCTTGTTCCCTTGGGCTGCCTTCCTCTCGATCGGCCCATCTCCCTCGCGCACCCCCTTCCTCCTAGGCCGTACCGTCCTGTTAACAGCAGATTTTGTAATCGGCCCGGAGAGGGAGGAGGAAACCGACGCGGAGAGAAGGGCTGAATTGGAGTCAGACCAAGTCTCGTATCGGACTGGGAGAGGTGCTACCAGGAAGAGCGTATCGGCCGATACGGATTCAATATGGTCATCGGCCGATAGTGGCTGGAAGTTGACAGAGTCAGCGTGGGCTTGGTCTGGGCTCGAGATAAACTTCAAGGTGGTTGCCAAATAGAGATAAGGCTCCGTTTTAGGCAATTGTATCTTGTAAATCAAGTAGGTTTAGATCTGATTTTTGGCAAAAGTCTGCCGCAAAGACTTATTTGTTAGTTAGAGATAAGATCGTGTCCTACACGGACCATGATGTAATCTCGGGTATAAATATCCTGGTAGTTTGTACATAGAATTCTCTCTCAATCAATCACAACAAAACAGACACAAGTCTAATCTACTTTCGGCACATCGCCAACTCTCGCAAGAGGTTAACTCTCGGCGAGTTCTTGCTTCCCTAGAGCAGAGGTAAGAACTCGTACCCGACGATCTACATCGTCGGGGCTAGCGTGTCGTTTTAGGCACGTTAAGCCCTGGCGATGTGATCATCGTTTATCGTGTGTTAGCTAATCTTGATGTGGTTTTCTAATTCTGTCTCGCCAGCGGCTAACTCGTTTTAGGGTTTATTGCCGATGATGATCGAATTAGTTTGCTCGTCTAGATTATCTAAAGCATCTACCATCCCCAAAAGCGATCGACGACTTGATTTTCTTTGTGTTAATTCTCGATCTACACTCCGAGTTGCTATCGACCTTAGTCATGTTTCGAGGTTTAACTCAAAGCCTGTTTTTTGATCGTAATTAAGGATAGCACCGGGGTTTCAGCCGGTCTTACCCAATGCATGTGATCATCTATGTTCTTGCATGTATTTGCCACTTATGCAGGCGGATTGGTGAATATAAATATATTGGTTACAGGGTATTCTCAAGATCTCTCTGCGATTGGTGTATTTATATTGGCCGATTGACTTGTATAAGTTCGCCCTAGAGTATTAGCTAGTGTATTTATCTTTATGCAACCCTCATCGGCCGATTCCATTAAATTGTTATAAGTGTACTAACACAGGCCGATGGGATTAGATCTATTTTATCAGTTCCATCATATTATTACTTCAAGTAAGCCGATATAACTTTGCCCTATCGGCCAGGCTCCCACGATGCAACATCGGTCTATCGGCCGATCGGCCATCGTTTCTAACATGGTTTGCTTGTTTATTCTTGTTGATTGCAGATCAAATCAACTGGCACGCCCTACATGCACCTAGGCAAGCCATTGGACCTGCACTGGAGTTAAGCAGACCTCCCAGGCCGCCGTGGAAACGTGGAACCCGCTTTCTTGTTTGGCGGGTCGAAATTCTACGCCAACAAGCTTTTGGCACGCCCGGTGGGACCACAAGAACGCAAGCTACGCGACAACAAGAAGACCTCTGCAAGATGTCAAAGCAGGCTGAGATCTGTGAGGAGAACGTCGTCTCCGTGACCGTCGACTAGCTCAATGAAAAGCAGAAAGCCGAGATGGACAAGCTGGTCGAGCAGTTCCAAAACATGTACCTGCAGACATACTCTAGGACTCGGCAAGGCACTCTTATCCAAAAATCTAAGGTGGTAATGCCGAGCCTTGGAGATGGAGCCAGCACGTCGGTGGCGGCACACGACCACGTCGTCAAGACCGAAGAAAACACTGCGCCGACGTTGCAAGACCGAATCGACTCCGCAGTTCATTCTGCGCTAGTCAACCAGTCTGGGATCCTGGTGAACACATTGACCAATACGGTCAAATCGATCTTAGATGGTTCCATTCATCAGTACAAGCCTCAAGGGCCGATTTTCTTGCCAGAAAACAAATTCCCTGTTTATCGGACCTTGAGGACCGACCTGAGTGCGGCTCCGTAGCCGACGGCGCCGATCCCACCTCCATCGGCTCAACCAATATCAACTTTGCCGCTGGTCCTCACCAGGCAAACGGGAGGAAGCCCTCAGCACATCACGGAGGAACAGTATGCACAATGGACGAAGGGGAAACAACCGGTGATTGAGCCGATGCAGCAAGTTCCAATCAACCCGCCATCGGCCAGACAACCTCAAATCCCCATGTCTGGCAACCCTCCGCAACCAACTGCGTACAACGCGTCGCAAGGCTACCAGCAGTACACCGCAGGGCAGTACGACGCACAAAATCAAAACCATCACTTCCAACCGTGCTCCCCCAGGCAGTATCGGGCAGAAGGCCTGCAGCAGTCTTACCACCAGGACCTCCCACATCAGCCTGCAGGATACTGGGCCGACATGATAGCCGAGGTGATGCGAGATCAGTTCGGCTTGAAGCCCAAGGAGAGCTCTACAGTGTATCGGCATCCGTACCCCGAGGAGTTCGACAGGGTGCCACTGCCAAGCCGATACAAAATCCCGGACTTCTCCAAGTTTTCAAGGCAGGACAACGTCTCTACATACGAGCACGTGAGCCGATTCCTAGCACAGTGTGGGGAGGCATCAGCCATAGAGGCGTTGAGCGTGAGATTTTTTCCTCTGTCTTTATCAGGGTCAGCATTTACATGGTTTTCCTCGTTATCCTGCAATTCCATCAGAGGATGGATAGATCTAGAAAAGCAGTTTCATAGATACTTTTATAACGGCGTGCAAGAGATGAAACTGTCTGATCTTACCGCCATCAGGCAACGGGTTGATGAATCGGTCTCAGAGTACATTCAAAGATTTAGGGACATAAGAAATAGGTGTTACAGCCTCAGCTTGACCGATTCACAGCTGGCCGATTTGGCATTTCAAGGATTACTGGGGCCGATACGAGAGAGGTTCTCCTCTCAGGAATTCGACAGCCTAGCTCAGTTAGCCCAACGAGTATCGGCCCACGAGCAGTGATTCCAGGAGGCAAAGAAGTTCGCGAAGAAAATCAATACAGCTTATCAGTACGCCTCCGACGAAGATGGTGAAGAAGACGCCGATGTCGACCTGGCTGAGTGGGCCCGGATGAAGAAGCCGACAACATGCCAGTGGGCCAAGAAGGGCGACAAAGAGGACAAGTACGACTTCGACATCAACAAGGCCGACAAAATATTTGATCTACTCTTGCAAGAAAAGCAGATCCAGCTGCCAGTAGGTCATGTACTGCCGTCGGCCGAAGAAATCAAGAAGAGAAGGTATTGCAAATGGCATAACACATATTCCCATCATACCAATGAGTGCAAAATCTTTCGACAACAGATCCAATCGGCCATCGAGCAAGGCAGGATTAAGATCGATGATGCCAAGCGGCCGATGAAGATAGAAGGACACCCGTTCCCAGTCAACATGGTGCGGGCGGACAGGGCCGACGGCGATGGCCATCGGACAGGCAAGCGACCTCATCAGACCTCCGAGGGCCTGATTAGAAAATATCAGCGAAGACGGGAGGAACAAGGGCAGGATTACACCGATCAAGACAACTCCTATGACCCTCATTGGGAGTGCGAATTTTTCCGTTTTTGCTGGAATGAAGGAATGAGGTTGCCATCCATCCAAGAGTGCCCTGCATGCAATGATGTAGAAGACTCCTATCAGGTCAGCTCGAGCAAGCAAGTGCATCGACCAAGCAAGCAGAGAAAGTCTGTACACGAGAGGCTAGGGCCGATGCACCATGATCATCGGACTGAGGACGACGAGCAAGTCCAGAACCCCCAGTGGTGCCCAAGCGACGTGTTTAGCAAGACACAAAAACGACAGGTTCAGAGGCTAAGGAGGAAGGAGCAAATCCAAAAGCAACAGGCGACAATAGCCCATCGGCCGGCCAAGACCAGGAAGGAGTGGAGAATAAAATCTGTGGTGGTCGAGGCCGATGAGGGCACCTCGAAACCAGCTCAAGCTCCTGCGTTCGCAAAAGGTAAAGGCGTAGCATCGACTTCTGTTAATATGGTTTTCATATTGCCAGCGGAGTACAGCGTGCAGACGGCCGATGAAGCGGTAGCCGACGATGAGCAGTCCTCGGCTAAACTACAGTTGTCACCTGATCAAGCCGTGTTCGACAAGCCGGCCAACGCCAGCTACAGGCACCTCCGGCCGTTGTACATCAAAGGATTCGTTAATGGGCGGCCGATGACGAAGATGCTGGTCGATGGCGGCGCGGCGGTAAACTTAATGCCGTACACAACCTTCAGGAAGCTTGGAAAAGTACCTGAAGACCTCATCAAGACCAACATGGTGCTGAAAGACTTTGGTGGCAACACGTCTGAGGCGAAGGGGGTACTAAACGTGAAACTCACCGTAGGCAACAAGACGATACCCACCACCTTCTTCGTCTTCGATGGAAAGGGTTCCTACAGCTTGTTGTTGGGACGGGATTGGATCCATGCAAACTGTTGCGTCCCTTCAACAATGCACCAATGCCTTATACATGGCAAGAGGACCAGGTCGAGATCATGCAGGCCGATCGGTCAGTACACGTGGCCAATGCCGATCTCGCAGTTTGGGAGATGGAGGGAATCGACTGCTTATCCGAGCGAGTTTGGGATGCCGATTTCCTCAAAGTAACTGATTACGATATCGAGACGATTGAAGATCAAGACAAGCAATTGCTTTAACAAAGACGTGCCATCCACTGCCCAAGATGAACAAGATAGCCCCTACACAGATGATGCGGTGGATGAGTTAGATGGCAAATTGGGACAAGGCTTTACGTCGGCCGACGAACTCGAAGAGGTTGATATAGGAATAGGTGATAGGCCTAAGCCGACGTATGTAAGTGCTAACCTGCCAAGCGATTATAAGAATAATTTGATAAATCTTTTGAAAGAATTCATGGACTGTTTTGCATGGGAATACCATGAGATGCTAGGATTAAGCCGATTGATCGTAGAACATCGGTTACCTATCAAACCGGGCTATCGGCCATTTAAACAAGCTCCTAGGAGATTTAAGGCCGATATGCATGAAGCTATCAAAGCAGAGATCACAAGACTTTACGATGCCAACTTTATCAGACCCTACCAATACGCGGAGTGGGTCTCCAACATAGTTCCAGTGATGAAGAAAAACGGCAAGCTCAGGGTGTGTATCGATTTCAGAGATCTAAACAAAGCAACACCAAAGGACGAGTACCCTATGCCGTTGGCCGATTTGCTAGTTGATGCTGCGTCTGGACAGAAGATTATCAGCTTCATGGATGAGAACGCAGGCTACAACCAGATTTTCATGGCCGAAGAAGATATCCACAAGACAGCCTTCCGGTGTCCGGGAGCAATCGGCCTGTACGAGTGGGTTGTTATGACCTTCGGCTTGAAAAACGCTGGAGCTACTTATCAGAGGGCCATGAATTATATTTTTCATGATCTTATCAGTTCTTTGATTGAAGTTTACATCGATGATGTCGTCGTGAAGTCAAGAGAGTATGATATGCACTTGGCCGATTTGCGCAAGGTACTGGAAAGAGTAAGGAAGTATGGTCTCAAAATGAACCCTAACAAGTGTGCCTTTGGCATATCGGCCGGTCAGTTTTTGGGTTTCTTGGTCCACGAAAGAGGAATTGAGATTACACAGAAGAATATCGACGCTATAAAGAAGATCAAGCCTCCGACGAATAAGACCAAGTTACAGTCTCTGCTTGGCAAGATCAACTTTGTCCGGCACTTTATATCGAACCTCTCAGGAAGAATAGAGCCGTTCACTCTGTTGTTGAAGATAAAAGACGATCAAGAGTTTACATGGGGTGACAAGCAACAAATGGCGTTGAACGACATCAAAGAATATTTGAGCTCCCCACCAGTTCTAATTCCTCCACAGAAGGGAGTTCCGTTCAGGCTGTACCTATCGGCCGATGAGAAGTCTATCGGCTCAGTTTTGGTTCAGGATATTGACGGCAAAGAACGGGTTATTTTCTATCTCAGCAGGAGGTTGCTAGATGCTGAAACAAGGTACACGCCAGTGGAGAAACTATGTTTGTGTTTATATTTTTCATGTACTAAATTGAGGCATTATTTACTTTCCAATGAGTACATTGTGGTAAGTAAGGCCGATGTGATGAAATACATATTATCGGCCCCCGTGTTGAAAGGAAGAATTGGGAAGTGGATTTTCGCCTTAACAGAGTTTGACTTACGGTATGAATCGGCCAAAGCGATCAAGAGACAAGCCCTGGCCGATTTTATTGTTCAGCATAGAGATGATTCAATTGCATATTCAGATATTGTGCCATGGACATTGTATTTTGGTGGGTCTGTTTGCAGACATGGGTGCGGTATCGGCCTAGTCATCATATCCCCTCGGGGGGGGGCAAGCTTCGAGTTTGCCTTTACTATCAAGCCTTATTATACTAATAATCAAGCAGAGTATGAAGCTGTTCTCAAAGGTTTGCCGTTATTACAAGAGGTCGAGGCCGATTCCGTAGAGATCATTGGTGATTCACAGTTGGTCATTAATCAACTTTCTGGGGAGTATGAATGCAAGAATGATATTCTCAGAGTTTACAATGAGGAGTGCAACGAGTTGCTACAAGCTTTCAAGATTGTGACGATGAGGCATATACCTAGGAAGCAGAACTTCGAGGCCAATGATTTAGCTCAGGGGGCATCAGGATACAGGCCGATGGCCAAAGATGTTCAGTTTCAAATTGCCACCATGGATGCCGATGACTGGAGGTTTGATATCATTGAGTATTTGAGAAATCCTTCTCAATCGGCGTCACGAAGACTGAAGTATAAAGTTTTACATTATGTCTTACTAGACGATGATCTATATTATCGGACGATTGATGGTGTCTTGCTCAAATGCTTGAGTCTTGAAGAAGCCAAAGTTGTTATGAGCGAGGTCCATGAAGGAATTTGCGGAACACATCAATCGGCCCATAAAATGAGATGGCTTTTAAAGCGCATTGGATATTTTTGGCCGACAATGCTAGAGGATTGTTTCAAGTATTATAAAGGATGTCAAGATTGTTAGATATTTGGAGCAATTCAAATAACACCGGCATCGGCTATGCATCCAATCATAAAGCCGTGGCCGTTTCGTGGATGGGGAATAGATATGATCGGCCAGATAAACCCGCCATCAAGCAAGGGACACAAATATATACTAATGGCTACAGATTACTTCACCAAGTGGGTTGAGGCCGTTCCCCTTAAGAAGGTTGATTCCAAGGATGCAATTCAATTTGTCAAGGGGCATATCATATATCGGTTTGGACTACCATAGACATTGACTACAGATCAGGGATCAATCTTCGTGTCCGATGAGTTTGTTGAATTTGCTGACAGCATGGGCATCAAGCTATTGAATTCTTCTCCATATTATGCGCAAGCTAATGGGCAGGCAGAAGCTTCTAACAAGACTTTAATCAAGTTGATCAAGAGGAAAATTGATGAACAGCCGAGACGGTGGCATACCACGCTGGCCGATTCCCTTTGGGCGTATCGGATGGCTTGTCATGGTGCAACTCAAGTGCCACCTTATCAGCTGGTTTATGGACATGAAGCTGTGTTGCCGTGGGAGACCAACATCGGCTCAAGGAGGATTGCCTTGCAAGACGACTTGACAGCCGATGAGTACCATAATCTTATGGTCGATGAGCTAGATGACTTGGCACATGTCCGATTGCGGGCATTGGAGAAAATAAAGCGAGATAAAGATCGAGTTGCTCGTCATTATAATAAAAAAGTTGTTGCCAAGTCGTTTGAGGAAGGGGATCTTGTTTGGAAATTAATAATGCCGATTGGTTCCAGAGATAATAAATTCGGCAAGTGGTCACCTAATTGGGAAGGTCCTTTTCAGATTCATCGATGTGTTCCCCGTATCCCCGTAATGCTTATCTGCTCAGAGGATTAGATGGAGAAGTTTATGGCAGAGCTCTTAACGGCAAATACTTAAAGAGATATTATCCAAGCATATGGATCGACTCATGATCGGCCTTCCAGCCGATTTATGATCACAGCCGATGTACTATGCATCGTCTTTAGATGGCCGATATACACTATCGTCCTTAGTTCAAATTTTACAACATGAGCCCTCATCTTCTAATATTTGGGGGGCATATATATAAGTGCGATGCGCAATTTTTCAAGATTGCTAAATTGATTCAAGGATTCAAGTTTATGGGTTTCAAAATTTTTCAAGCTTGGACTTCTTCAGGGTTGTTCAGATCAAATTCGGCTGCTTGGCCGATGAGATTTGTGTTTACAAAATATGTTACATCATAACTATGTTACATCACCCTATAAAGTTTTCAATAGCTGCAATGGCTCTACGACGGATTTGATCAATATCTTCTATGGCTTGGGCGTCATCGGCCATTGACCCTGGAATCGGCTTTAAGGATTTGCTCAGGGTCGCAAGGTACTTGGCCGATGCCTTCAGCTTCGCTGTTTGATCTTCGATGGCCTTGGGTGATGCAGCTATTCCGGCTTCAACTTCTTGGATTTCTTTGCGTGTGGATTCTAGCTTCGATACTAGGTCTGCTTCAAGGCGGCGGAGTTCTTCGAGTCTGTTGTTCAAGACAATCGGCTCAACAGCCAGCTCATCCAATCTGGTTTTGTCAGAATTGACTTGAGCCTTGCTAGCGGATAGGGCCGATTCCAGTCTCTCACGTTCCCGTCGCTCCGCGAGTCTTTCTTTTGCCTTGTGAAGCTTGAATCGATATTGTTCCAAGAAGATGGCCAGTGTCAGGGTCTCCATCAGGTCTTCAGGTAGTTGATCTTGAATTTCTTGTACTCTGACTCTGATGGGAGTGCAATCCTCCATCAAGAATTCCAGTGATGACTCCAGCCGATTGGCAATATCGGACAGCCGGTCCTTCAGTTTGTCAGAAATCGACGCCTTGGCTATGATGGGTGGCTCCTTGTCCTCGTCATCAAGAAATTGGCTGATATCGAAAGAGAACATATCGGCTAAGTTCTGCAAACATTAATATAGGACATGGTTAGCCTAGTCAGACAAGGAATTCACAAAGGAATCAAAGTGATCTAGTTTACCTGTGATGGGGCATCGGCTGTGCTTGCATCGGCCTCTTTTTGTTGTCTTGAAACAGTAGGCGAGGGGGTTGGCCGATGTGGTGCAGGTGATGGAGCTCGTGGCTGAAGAAAGGCAAGAAGATGATGATCAAATCTATGCTACTAGAGGAATAATATAAAGATTAACTTTTACCGAAGCAATCGAAGAAAGTGATGGAGAAGGAGACGGTGTTCTCAATCGGGCCTTGGCTCGTTCGCGCCTTTGCAAGGTTGCCTTCTTAGTTCTTGCTAAAGGGGCCGATTGAGTTCGTTCCTTCAACAAAGACGATGCAAGAACCTGCAAGGGATTGAGGTGTAACATACCAACAGAAGGAGATTACATAAATTCAAAAAAGGAAATGTGTTACCTTGCGGATTGCATGCCTGGTTTTCCTTGTCTGGGTGGTGTCGCCCTGGTCATCGACCGATGGGATTGCGGTGGTCTTGGCCGATGGTTCCTTAGTAGTCTCGGCCGATGGATTTTCTTCTTCAGGTGCATCGGCGGCAGCTGCATCAACTTCTTCCTCCATTACTTGGTCGTCCAGAAATTCTTCTATGGAGGGGTCTAATTGGACAGGATCGGCCTGGTCGGCAACCTTGGACTTTTTCACAGGTTTTTGGGGTTTGTCCCTTGCCGGCGCCTTCCTTTTGATGGTTTCTTTAGCTATCGGCCCTTGGAGCAGCGATGAGACCTTTGGGGTAGTAAGGCCGATGATTGACACCAGAATAGTTGATCCTGATGAAGCCACGACTTGAGCATAAGAAATTTTCTGTCCACTATTGCTCACGGATGGAATCGGGCCGTCAGGGACTTGAGGGCTGATATCCTGGATAAGCTCTGTTAGGTGAAATCTGGCCGATTGGTGAAAGATATGAGCAGCCCATTCTTGCCACCATGCTTGGAAACTGATGTGGATGAAGGCGCTCAGATGCAATCGGTCACAGTCACCCAGGTTTGGGATTTCAATCTCCAGTGCTTTACTCATGATCAGCGCTGATGAGACCGTGCCTCTGCTCTCTAGGAGTTTATGGAAGTATAAGTTGATGGGGAGTTGTCCAAGCCCGCACTGTCTAGCAGCCACCATGGGATTGTAGAATTCATAGGACAGGCTGGTGCTTCTTCCTTGGAATATGCCTACTGGGAGCAGCATGGGGTGATGCCGATCATAAACGATTCCCGTGACTCCATGTCATCATTCACCAGGTCCAAGTGGAGATCGTCAGGGAGTTCAAAATCCTGGTCTGAAGTGTAGATGAACATGTCCATCTTAATTGATGGGGGGCCGGTGTAGAATCAGATGAACCATGTGGACATGTCTTCGGCCGATTGATCTGCTCCAGGATAGACAGAGGCCACTTCTCCAAAAGACATGCACCTTCTGGTTCTGGGATCTTCGTGATCGGCGTACTTCGATGGGAAGCAGGAGTCCGATAGTGGAGGCCGATCGATTATGGTGTTGGTATGGATAGTTAACCAAAGTTGGATAAACCACCATGGTCCTCCATGCACCACAGTTTGCTTTAGCATCAGATCTTGGGTGGCAATATGAAGTAGTCGATAGACAGCTCCCAGGAGATATCGGCCAAGGGGGATTTGTTTCTTATCAACCAGAGCTTGAGCCAAGTGTTGGCAATTTAGAGTGGGGCCGCAGGTTGATCCACAGAAAACAAATCTTTCCAACCATAGTGTCAGGAAGGCCACGTGTTCCCTCTCTGAGACTGATCCTTGTTCCATATGCTTAGAAATGTACACAGACCAGCCTCCGATCTTCTTGGTTTTCAACTTATGGTTGCTGTTTGTTAGGAGACTGAAGGGGTTGATCTCAGATTGGATGTCTAGTCCTGTCAGCAACTTGACGTCAATCAGCGTTGGGGTCATCGGACCTTGCCGGAATAGGAAAGCGTTCAAGGTGCTAGACCAGAAATAGGTGGCCACTGACATAAGTGGTTCATTTTTCTTGGTATCGGCCAGGGACAGAGTGATGCATTGGCCGATTCCTATTTCGTCCCAGTGAACCTGCTTGGTTGCAGCAATTCTCTTGTGCCAGGTTCTGTAGCCATTGAGCTTTGACGGCCAGGATCTGAAGGTGTGCTTCCAAGAAGAAGCATTGGGCTTAGCTTGTTTAAAAGGAACTCTGTTGGTCTCTGCGTTTATCAGCCAGGTTGGGTCGCAGTTGCCCATGGGGCCTAGAAGGAACCGGTGGGATTTGTCGTTGGTGGGGATTAAGATTTGATTTTTGAAGACCTACGGCATATGAACAGTGATATAAGGTAATGACCCGGGGGGTAAAAGCAGAAACCGTAGTTTGAAGAAATCGGCGAGAAAATGAAAATGGGGATTCAGAAAGGATTGACTCACCACGGGGATCTCGGGAGCGTAGAACGGTGCGGAAGCCATTGTTGCTGTTGAGGAGGTCGCTGTTGAAGGGGTCGGTACCAGGGAGACGCCGGGGAGTCGCCGGAATTGCGAGGCGCAAGAGGCCGAACGAGGAATTGCGCAAGGAAATCGGCGGCGAGAAGTTATGAGCCTGGATCTGCGCGGTTTTCAGATAAACCCTAGCAAGGAAGTCGATGGGTTCTTCGGAGCTAATTCCGCCACATTATATAATGAAGCGGAATTGGGGGGCATGTGTTAACAGCAGATTTTCGTAATCGGCCCGAAGAGGGAGGAGGAAACCGACGCGGAGAAAAGGGCTGAATTGGAGTCAAACCAAGTCTCGTATCGGACTCGGTAAGCGTATCGGACTGGGAGAGGTGCTACCAGGAAGAGCGTATCGGCCGATACGGATTCAATATGGTCATCGGCCGATAGAGGCTGGAAGTTGACAGAGTCAGCGTGGGCTAGGTCTGGGCTCGAGATAAACTTCAAGGTGGTTGCCAAATAGAGATAAGGCTCAGTTTTAGGCAATTATATCTTGTAAATCAAGTAGGTTTAGATCTGATTTTTGGCAAGAGTCTGCCGCAAAGACTTATTTGTTAGTTAGAGATAAGATCGTGTCCTACACAGACCATGTTGTAATCTCGGGTATAAATATCCCGGTAGTTTGTACATAGAATTCTCTCTCCATCAATCACAACAAAACAGACACAAGTCTAATCTACTTTTGGCGCATCGCCAACCCTCGCAAGAGGTTAACTCCCGGCGAGTTCTTGCTTCCCTAGAGCAGAGGTAAGAACTCGTACCCGACAATCTACATCGTCGGGGCTAGCGTGTCGTTTTAGGCACGTTAAGTCCTGGCGATGTGATCATCGTTTATCGTGTGTTAGCTAATCTTGATGTGGTTTTCTAATTCTGTCTCGCCAGCGGCTAACTCGTTTTAGGGTTTATTGCCGACGATGATCGAATTAATTTGCTCGTCTAGATTATCTAAAGCATCTACCATCCCCAAAAGCGATCGACGACTTGATTTTCTTTGTGTTAATTCTCGATCTACACTCCGAGTTGCTATCGACCTTAGTCATGTTTTGAGGTTTAACTCAAAGCCTGTTTTTCGATCGTAATTAAGGATAGCACCGGGGTTTCAGCCGGTCTTACCCAATGCATGTGATCATCTATGTTCTTGCATGTATTTGCCACTTATGCGGGCGGATTGGTGAATATAAATATATTGGTTATGGGGTATTCTCAAGATCTCTCTACGATTGGTGTATTTATATTGGCCGATTGACTTGTATAAGTTCGCACTAGAGTATTAGCTAGTGTATTTATCTTTATGCAACCCTCATCGGCCGATTCCATTAAATTGATATGTGTACTAACACAGGCCGATGGGATTAGATCTATTTTATCAGTTCCATCATATTATTACTTCAAGTAAGCCGATATAACTTTGCCCTATCGGCCAGGCTCCCACGATGCAACATCGGCCTATCGGCCGATCGGCCATCGTTTCTAACATGGTTTACTTGTTTATTCTTGTTGATTGCAGATCAAATCAACTGGCACGCCCTACACGCACCTAGGCAAGCCATTGGACCTGCACTGGAGTTAAGCAGACCTCCCAGGCCACCGTGGAAACGTGGAACCCGCTTTCTTGTTGGGTGGGTCGAAATTCTACGCCAACACGTCCTCGGTCCAACCGCGCTCGTTTCCTTGCCCACTTCTCCTCGCCGGCCTATGACACACCTCCCTCGCGAGTGCGTTGCACGTGCCCCTCCTTTTCTCTCTCTCTCGCCTTTTCTCTCTCCCGCGCTCAAATCAGCCGCTGACGATTTTGATTTTCGTCGCTCGCTATCCTTCCCATTCGCGCGCGTGGCCGACCAGGAGACAAGCCGGCATCACCGCGCCAGCTGTCCTCGCTAGCTTTTTATGCCCTCCCTTGTCCCCGCTCGGTGCCAACCGTCCCTCATCGTCCCCGTGGTCCCGCCTCCGCCCTTGGTTTCTTGCGCAAGAGTGGCCGAGCACCATGACACCGCCTCCGAGTCTCGTCGCCCCACCTTGACCGCTGGTTCCTCTCGCCTCCCGCATTCAAATTCGGCCGCTTGATCCACCAACCTAAATGCCTCTTCTTCCCTATAAATTTGTCCCCGGGAGCCTCTTTCTCTCCTCCTGCTTCGTGCTCAAGGCGGCGAAGCCCTATCGCCTTCTTCGTTGCAATCGGTCATCGCCCCTCGTCTACCTCGGCATAGGTGACCATGATCTATCCTCGCGGCAACCTCCCTCCTCCTTCCCTGGCTGTGCCGTCTTGGCCCCATGTCGCCCCATCATTGGGACTACCCCGCTGAGAGTCCAGTCGTGCCGGCACCTCTTTCCGCGCCCACGCCACCGAGCTCTGCCGCCAAGCCATCGCGGTCCACCCAGTCGATGTCGTTCCCGTTCCTCGGTGAGCCTTTCCATCGTACCCCGCATCTGTGCCTCCAAGAACAACCTAAACCACCTCTCGATTTAAAGAACTGCGCCTTAGCACATCGGGTAGAGCTCTTGGCGACGCTCACCCCGTCGCCGCGCACGATCGCACCTCACCATCGGCTTCCCATTCACCGATTCCTCTCGCGGTCACCTGCCTTGAGTCCCATCAAAGCATCCTGGAGCTCTGTCATGGCCACCGCCCTTCTTCCTTGCCCCCTCGTCGTGCGGCCTTGTCCGTCGCCGCATAGTTCCGCCGCCGGCCACCGTCGCGCCTCCTCTCTCCCATCCATCCCGTTGAATCACTTCCCCTCTTCCTCCTCTAGCCACTAGCGCCCACATCCCCCTCTGTTTCGCCGCTGAGAGCCGTTCGCTCCTGGGCGAGCTCATCCCCTATCCCCGTGAGCCTACGTAATGGCCGACGTGGTGCCACTTCCGTCTGCCCTAGCCCCGCAAGGACCAGTCAATGGACCCACACGCGCCGACTGGACCACGTTGCCGCGCCGGCCTCATGAGCCGCCTTGCCCCGACGGCCCATCTTCGCTCCCTTGTCGGCCCGCTCCACTCTGCCCTCGCTCGCGCGCGCGCCGTCCTCCTGGGCCGCGTAGCCGTGCCTGCCCATGCCTTCCTCGCCCTCGCGCGCCAGCCCAACTCCTAGCTCCCAACTCGGTGGCACCCTCGCACTGGCCGATTAGGTTGTGGCTCGCCCCTTGGCCCGTTCGTCCAAAGTCTATGAGCCATCCCTCTCTTGATCGAGCCTTGCTCCCTCAGCCCAATATTCAAAGAAGTCCACATTCATGGACCAAGTCCTCTTTGACTCCCTCACCCAAGCTAGCAGTTCATGGACCAAGTCCTTGGTGCACCCGTGGCCTCCAACCCATTGACATGTGGACCCCACATCCCAAAGAATATTCTTGAGAATATTCTTTTCCATAAATTCAATAAATCCTTTTTCCTTTATTCCAGGAAATCAAATAAACTTTCAACATTCATATCTCACAATCTGTTCGTCCGATTGATTCCGTTCCACTTCCAGTAATTCTCTAAAATTGTGATCTATCTAATGGCACTATTAATTAGCCTAAATAGGATATTTTCTTTGGCCTTTTGTTTAGGTTTTGTCTGTTTGCACTTAGTTGCGGTACCTAGATTTTCGTCCAAGCGTGGATTTCTTGAAGATTCGTGAAGCTCAAGACCTTGAGCAAGGCAAGTCACCTTTGAACATATTAAGCCTATATTTGAAATTAATTGTGTTGCTTGCAAAATATTTATGCACTGTTAGGATTGCACTGGAACCTGTTTGCCTCGTCTGCAAGGTAGATCTGTGGGCCTACCTAATTTGCTGCATTTGATCCTTCACTTTGTTAGTTGCTTATCATGTTCTCTTGTAACCAACTGTGTGACGTCTCGGTATTCGCGCACCTTGTGTGAATATCGATGGTCGCTTGCAAACTTAAAATATGAGAACATCTTGGGTAAAACTTGATTTATGAAAGCTTTAGAAAACCCGATGCCTAGGTCGGTGCCTTGTAAAATAAAAATGAGTTTTAAAAACAAAACTCGTGACACATGGCCATTCCTGGGCGAGATGCTTGTGCGGTCACTTTTAAGGACCGATTCCTTCATAATTACATCCGAGCATATAACCAGTGCAACCACATGGGTGAAATGGGACACCCCTGGCTGAGTAATTAGCTAGGCCAGAGAAATCTTGATGCCAAGAGACAAGTGGATTCACCGAGGTGGTGTCGGGCAAGACCGCTAGGCTTCCTGGCACAGTATGGTCTGGGACCTAACTTGGTGTTGGTCCGTGGGACTCCTCCCATTGGCATAATGTGACCCTAAGTCGGCTTTCGAAATGCCTTGTCGTGAAAACCTCAAAGTCACCAGACGTGGCAGTTCTGCATGGGCTGGGTGACCCGGGTTAGTAACGTCGTGTGGGTAAAGTGTACCCCCTTTGCAGAGGTTAGCAACCTGTTCGAACAGTCGTGCCCATGGTCATGGGCGGATGTGAGGCGATTCCTTAGTGTAGTTTTTGTTTTACCCAGCTTTGTGAAAAGGTGATCTGGTTTGGGAAACCTGTTGCTCGGGAAGCATGTGGCTGTCAGGAGATGGCGGGACAAGGAGTCCCTAGAAGTGATTGGTCGTTTGGGGACCACATATCTCTGAAAGGTTGGAAAATTGGTTTGGTTTGGGAAACCAGCTTTGAGGCCAACTGTGGGAGTCATGCAAACTTGAAAATAAAATTTGGTCACTTCTCACTCTCGATCGAGTTGAGGTTTGTCTCGCTCTGATTACAGGAAAGCACACACTTTGATTGTTCAAAACTTGAAAACAAAACTATTGTGAAATAGACAGCCTCCCTTTGCAGCTTGCATTAACCACCTAACTTCCCCTGGTTTGCTGAGTATGTAAGTACTCACTCTTGTTCTATATAGCTTGTCAGCTCTAAAGGTGAAGTCGAAGTGAAGTAAAGATTAGGGTTTCGTCCTAGTTTCCAGTGTTGCCTGTGGTGTTGGGTGTTCGTTCCTTGGTCTTCGCTGCCTCCGCTTTTGCTATTGCTGCTTCCGCGTCACCTGTTGCGTTCTTGAGCTTCTCTCAAGAGTTGCAACCTAAGTCAAGGTAAATAAATCCTATATTTATTTTAAGGATTGCAATGATTCATGATGGTCACCGTGGGTACCAGCGCTATGTCCTAGGACTGGTACCGATATCGCAGTTTCGTAGGAAGCGGTTCACTCCATTTTCCTACTACACGCTCCTGTCAGGTGCCGTTGTACGGCGATGCCGGATTGGGGTGTGACATGCTATCGAGGAGGAGCTTGCCAAGCTTTTGGCAACCGGGTTCATCAAGGAAGTTTACCATCCCGACTGGTTAGCTAACCCAGTTTACACAGATCTCAACAAGTCTTGCCCCAAGGATCCTTTTGGTCTACCTCGCATTGATTAAGTCGTCGATTAAACCGTCGACTACGAGCTTCTGAGTTTTCTTGATTGTTACTCAGGATATCATCAGATTAGCCTAAAGGAATCCGACTGCTACATATCAGCGTATGATTTAGAGGTGCCTACAAACTCAACTCGGGAGGAACATAAAAGCTTACGTCAACGATGTTGTCATAAGACCAAGCAAATGGAAGATTTGATTGCCGATTTAGAGGAAACCTTTCAAAATATTCGAGCCTTCAGGATGAACTTAAATCCAGAAAAGTGCACCTTCGGAGTACCGTCAGGGAAGCTGCTTGGTTTCATGGTGTCTCATCGAGGCATCGAAGCCAACCCGGAGAAGATCAATGCTATACGAAATATGAAGCTGCCGAGTATCCAGAAGGATGTCCAAAAGCTTACCGGGTGCATGGCCGCTTTAAACCAATTCATTTCCAAGCTCGGAGAGCGAGGCATGTGTTTCTTCAAATTGCTCAAGAAGACAGATGAGTTCCAGTGGACCCCAGAAGCCTTGAAAGCTTTCGAAGACTTCAAGGATTTTCTTACAACGCCACCTGTGCTAGCTGCACCACTTCAACAAGAGCCCTTATTACTTTACATGTCGGCAACTTTTCAGGTGGTTAGCACGGTTTTGGTTGTTGAACGAGAAGAGGAAGGCCGAGTCCAGAATGTTCAGAGACCCATCTACTTTGTCAGCGAGGTGTTAGCTGGATCTAAAACACGCTATACTCAGGTATAAAAATTATTATATAGAGTCTTAATTACCGTTAGGAAATTAGCTCACTATTTTCAAAGTCACTCGGTTACGGTGGTCACATCCTTTCCACTCTGCGATGTTCTTCACAATCGGGACGTATTGCGAAGTGGGCTTTGGAGTTGATGGCGTTAGACATTACCTTCAAGGCACGGACATTAATGAAGTCTCAGATTTTGGCTGATTTTGTTGCTGAGTGCACCAAGTGCCAAGAAGATGTGCCTGCGAAGAAGCTGGAATATTGGACTATGTACTTCGATGGGTCTAAGCGAGTTACTGGCACGGGGGCTAGAGTCGTTCTAATTTCTTTGACTGGAGCAAGACTGCGATATGTTCTTCAGATTCACTTTCCAGCATCACATAATGTAGCCGAGTATGAAGCTTTGCTTCATGGGTTGCGACTTGTCGTGTCACTAGGAATACGGCGCATGGCTGTGCGAGGGGATTCTCAGCTGGTGGTGAATCAAGTAATAAAAGATTGGTCCTGCTTGAACAACAACATGGCTGCTTATCTTCAAGAAGTTCGTAAGTTCAAAGACAAGTTTGATGGTTTGGAGTTATCTCATGTTTTGAGGCACAATAATGAAGCTGCTGATCAGTTGGCTCAATTTGGATCCAGACGAGAGGCCGCTCCGATAGACGTTTGTGTTGAACACCTTCATGAGCCAACTGTTGCTAAAAAGGAAGCTATTGAAGATGATGTCATGAACCAAGTTTCTATGCTTGCTACCAACTGGAGGATGCCACTCATCAAGTTTTTGACTCGGCATAAGTTACCTCAAGATTGAGATCAAGCTGAACGAGTTCGACGTCATAGCCAAAGTTACATCATGGTTGATTCCGAGTTATACAAGCGAAGTCCATCTGGTGTTCTGTTAAGATGTGCTACACCTCAAGAAGGACAGCAGTTATTGCAAGACATCCACTTGGGAATATGTGGCAGTCATGCCGCAGCACGTACCTTGGTGGGAAATGCTTATCAGCAGGGATCGTTCTAACTTACAGCAGTTACTGATGTGGATAAAGTTGTTTGGACTTGTGAATGTTGTCATTTTTTCGCTCGGCAAATCCATGTTCCGGCTCAAGAATTGCAAATTATTCCACTTTCATGGCCTTTTGTTGTTTGGGATTTGGACATGGTGGGTCCCTTCAAGAAAGCTCTAGGAGGTTTCACGCAACTTTTTGTTGATATCGATAAATTTTTCAAGTGGATTGAGGCTAAGACGGTTGCAACGATTATGACTGATAAAGCTCGGGTTTCTTCATCAACATTGTGCACCAGTTTGGAGTTCCAAACAGGATTATTACTAACAACGGGACTCAGTTTACAGGAGGAGTTCTCAAAAATTTTTGCGAAGATTTCGGGATCAAGATATGCTATACATCGGTTGCACATCCTAAGAGCAATGGACAAGTTGAGTGTGCTAATGGTATGGTTCTTCAAGGCATCAAGGCTCGTTGTTTTGTTAGATTACGCCCTTATGCCGGACGATGGGTTCAAGAGTTGCCTTCGGTTTTGTGGTCGTTGCGAACTACGTCCAGTCGGGCTACGGGTCAGTTGCCTTTCTTTTTGGTTTATGGGGCTAAAGCTATGTTGCCGAGTGAAATGGAATTTGAATCTCTTCGAGTTCATAATTTCAATGAGGAGCGTTATGACCAATACCGCGTCGATGACTTAAATCGACTAGAAGAAGCCCGTGAAACTACTCTTATTCAGTCGGCTAGATATCTCCAAGGACTTCGGCGTTACCACAATCGTAATGTTCGATCCCGAGCGTTTATTGTTGGAGATATGGTTTTGAGAAAGATTCAGACGATGAAGGATAGACACAAACTTTCTCCATTATGGGAAGAACCTTTCATAATTGCTGAGGTCACTTGGCCATGGGCTTATCGACTAAAGCATGAAGACGGATCAATCGTGGAGAATTCCTGGAGTACTGAACACCTTCGGCGTTATTATACTTAAGGCTACTATTTTGTACTTTGTTTCTCTTGACTGTCGACTTCAAGTAAGTTACTTTCTAGAGTTGCTAGTCGGGGGCTATTGATATCAGTAAAGTATGAAGTTCTTCTTGAATATGATTTGTTTATATTTAGTTTATCATTGTTTTTTGTTTTGATTTGAGTCGAGTGGATAAGGACTAAATTTTTTTTTTCAAGACTTAATCGAGTTTTAGGCTTGATGATAGTTGGATGAGAATTTTTAAGAAATTTGAAACTGGATTCCAGTCAGAGCATAAACATAAATAAGCTGATATATTACAAGATAGTCTACAAATGTTTTCAACAATAAACATCTATCCCTAGAAGTTTTCTACAACATCGGCAGCTATTTTCTTGGTAGACTCCTGCGCTTTATTTATTAATTCTAAAGCCTGGTCATCTGAAGTGCCATCGGTGAAGCCATCTCCAATAGTACTTATATTCACTCGGGGATACAAGGACTTTGTCAAAGATAGAGCCTGGCTTGCACCCATCGCAGCTGCCTCGTTGATGTTGTCAAGGTACATCTTTGGAGCCCTTCTTAGCTTCTCAAATATTTCAAGGGCTTCTTCAGAACTTGAGGCTAAGCCATTTTGGAAGTTGGCATTCAGGATTGGGGTAGCTGCATTGGCTATATCATCTCTGATGTTTTCAGCTTTCTTGATCCTCTTGGCAAAGATATCAAATTATGCTCGGGATTTTTTTCTTGTGAGCTGCAAAGTTTTTCAAAAATTTAAGATATATTAACAATGCTATGAAGTTAGATCAAGAATCAGAGTTAGCAAAATTATCTTCAAGTTCAGCAACTGCTTTGGCTTTGCCTGTTTCCAGTTTGGTGTTATCATTTTCAACCTTCTTCAATTGAGCTTTAAGGGATTCAATTTCTACTAAGTGAGCTGACACATGAAGACACATAATTAGCAGTGAAACATTAATCAACCAATGAGATTGAGTTATTTTTGTTTACCTCAAATTGAACCATGGAATTCTAGGTTGGTATCCCGCAGCTAGCTGATCTCTGCCCTTAGCACCGTTTCCCTGGTTATGGTTTCTTTCTTGGCTTCTTTGAGCTCTTGCTGGATATTTTCCAAGGAATTTAGGTGTGGCACCGGCTTTTCTAGCATCTTTGACTTAGTTTGAAATCTACGATATATTCTCTGCGTGCAAGCAGCAAGTTAGCTGATTTCATATCAATTGGCAATTGAAGAGCAAGGGGTTTATTCTTACATTTAGGCTGAGTTCAGGTGGATGAGTTCCCAACTCATCTCTCTCATGTTCCGCGCGCACGCTTTTCAAACTGCTAAACAGTGCGTTTTTTACAAATAGTTTTTATACAAAAGTTGCTTTAAAAAATTATATTAATCCATTTTTCAAAAAAAATAGCTAATACTTAATTAATCAAGTGCTAATTAACCACTTTGTTTTGCGTGTTTGGAGGGAGAGTTCCCAACTCTCCCTACCGAACACAGCCTTAGCAGTCAGGATGATTTCGTTAGTCGGGCTACTAGCATGTCGTGTTTTTCGGCTTGTATTTGTTTGTTCAGTGAGCCTGGCCATCAGCATCGCGCCATTGGATTTTGACTGGAGGCAGCGAGTCTTCTGCTGATTTAATTCATGGAATTTTTTCGTCCTCTCCAAATATTGGATCTAAAAGAAGCGAGATTACAAGAACTCAAGACAAGTAATAAAGTCAGAGATTTAAGTGATTAAAGAACTTACCTGTGGTTATTTCAGGACGTTTGCGCAAAGGACCTTGATTGCTATCGTTTGCATCGGGAATTGGTCAGTCCTGGTTTTCCAATACAGTGGCATCTTTGGTTGATTGACCCCAATTGATATCTTCGTTATTGTCCAGAGCTGGATCTTCAACTGGAATCTCCTGGTTGTCCTGAGCTCGGTTTTCTTCAAAACCAATCGGGGGCTCTTGCTTAGGGGCTTGGTCAGTAGAACCCAACTGGTTCCCAGTCGAGGGCTCTTGGCTGGCTGTCAGCTGACTGACAGTCGGGTGGCCTTGTGATGTGTCATATGCTTCGGGTGCTGCAGTTTCTTGATTTTTTGATCACACATCTGGAGTCAGCACTTTAGTCTAGCCGGTGGGGTCGATATCTTGGGGTTTTCTACAAAAGTGTTATACAGGATTGAGTTCCAGATGCGGTCAAGGATATTTTCAAACAAAAGACACAACAAAAGTTATAGAGGAGTTACCTGTTGGATTTCCAGATTTTGGGAGCCGATCTGGAGGATGTTGGCTTTGGCGAGCCGATATTGGTTCTCGGGGTCTGAATTTCTTCATCTTCCTCGTTCGAGTTATTGATGATTAATTTTCTTTGCTTGCTCGCACACTTGCTTGTTTTTTCAACTGCAGCCTTTTTATTCTTTGCCATAGGCTTGATCTTTGGCCCACCAGTCAGTCGGTTGCTAGTTGGCTGAGCCTGGGAATCTTCATGATATACTTTGAATGGCCGAGAGATAATTAAGGTATTTGTTTGCAGAAGATATTTCGTTCAGATATAAAATGTTGGCAAGCATGATGAGGCAGAGGATATTAAAGATGTTTTAAGAATGTATATACCGGAGGAGGCGGTCGAAGGATAGTATAAGGGAGAACTAGCCATTTGTTGTTGTAATCTACCATGATCCCAGCAAAGATTTTATACATGTGTGAACACAAGACTTGGAAGTCTAGGAATTCGCGGTCTTCACGATTGGGATCGGTCTGCCCTTCGTATTCAAAAGCCGGTTTGGATCTTTCTTTGATAGGCACCAGTCGGCACTTGATGAAGTGCCGAATGATTTGTTCTCGTTGGAGTCCTTTGTTTTTCATCTTGAGAATTTTCGACAGCAGGTTATTGGCTTCAACCTAGTTTGGGCCTTCTACCAAAGCATTCCAGTTGGATCGGGGAACAGGTGGAAGACCGATAAAGTCAGGCAAGCTGGGAACCGGGTTATAGATATAGAACCAGTTGGCATGCCAACCTTTGTTGGAGGTTTTCAAGGGAAGTGAGAAATAGTCTCTATGGAGAGTTCCGTGGAGTTGAAATCCGACACCGCCGACAACACAAGGGTTATCTTTGTTCGGATGGGCTTTCAAAAAGAACATGCAGCGGAATAGGTTGAAGTGGGGGCGGATTCCGAGAAATGCTCTATAGACATGGATGAAGATGGCGATGTGCAAAACGGAATTTAGATCCAGGTGATAAACCTTGATCCCATAGTAATCAAGGATGCCGCAGAAAAACTCAGAAGTTGGGAGAGCAAATCTGCAGTAGAAGAATTGGGTAAAAACAACGATCTCACCGGTATTTGGAGTTGGGAATTCCTCACCGTACGCTGGTCACCAGCCGATGATTTCTTTTGCTAGGAGGGCTCCATCTTTTACCATTTTCTTCATAGTCAATTCTTTTACATCAGAGGTCGCCCATTACTTGAAGGAGATTTCTCTTTCTTCTGCCATGAGTAAGATTTGAGATTGGCTGGATGTGGATTTTGAGGCTGAGATTTCTGGAGAGGATGGAGTAGGAGATGTGCGCAGTAAGTTTTGATGGAGATGGAACTGGCTGGATGGATGGATCTAGTGGATTTTGAGCCGTAGCTTTTGGCGGCGGAAGCTGTGAACAGGAGCGCGAAAGGAGAAATTTTTGAGAAGATGAAGTGGCGAGGAAGACAACGAACATTTCGGCGGTTGTTTATTTAGGGTATCGGTAAACTTTTTCGTTTGGGCCGAGGCCCACAAAGTGTTTGCAACCCATACCTTAGGTGTGGCTTGTCACGTGTCTCTAGGGACTTAAGCAAATTTGCCTTGTCAATCTACACGTGTCTTATTGTCCAATACCTTCAAAATCCTTTCATACAGCGATTACACAACTTTTTTGGGAGTTGGTATGATGCAATTTGAAAGGTGACAAACAGTAAAGCTTTTAAAACTATCCTGGTAACTTTTCTATAGGTTACAGGAGTTATTTGGTTTTTTGCAAAGCAATTGATTTATATTATATCAATGCTATTTTGCCACATTTGTGTGCTTTTATGATTATGATCAATATTATAGCTTAGACTAATTATATTTTGGTCAAATTTTTTAGGCAGTTGGTAAATCTATTTATGGGTTTAATTAATTCGGAGTTTATACCACAAATGCCATATATTTCTGAGGATTGTGAAATTGTGTCTTATAGGGACTCGGACATATTAGCTTTGGCAATATATGCAAAATATGATACCAGTACTCATATTCACTATGCAACAAGCTTTATTATTAATGTTATTTGCTATGTGATTCTTTCCAAAAATGCTTTTGGCTTTGGCTAGGCATTTTCTTATATAAAACCACTTGGATGGTTGAATTCTTAAGTTCTTGACTATATACATAGTTTATTCAACTAAACACATAGTCGAGGGCTACACCTAATTATGTGCATCTAGTCGATGCACCAAGGTATATTTTTCATTGTAATTTTTCAGCCCTTCACAGCTTTTTTTGGATTGAAGCACTTGAGAGACTATGGCAGAGATGATTAAAGCACTCGGCTATGGAGTAATCTGGTTCAAGGTGGAGTTATCTTGTCGACTGCAAAGGTCTCAGGGGATACTGTGGAGATTATGGGTACCATATACCCACACGGCTGGTCCATCCGACTGGTTATAGGGGATAGGTTTTATATGATGATTATGTAATGGTTTAGGATTTAAGTATTACGTTTTCTTGTGTATTAAGGAACGCTTATGGTCCTGGGTCGGGAGTATTATAGATGAGGATTAGGAGACCAATACCGTATGTGGTTAAGTCTCTGTCTTGTAAACCTGCCCTCTAAAGCTATATAAGGAAGGCAGGGCGCCCCCTGAGGGGTATAACTTCTTCGACATACACAACTCAATCATCAGGTCAATACAAACTCGACGGATACAATCCTCGAAACAAGAGTAGGGTATTACTTCTGTATAGAAGGCTTGAACCTGTATAAACCTTTGTCCCATAACCCATCTGTTAACGACGAAATTTGGTAAATCATGCAGAGTTAAAACCGAAGCCGATTGGAGAAGATAAGCAATTACAGAAACAGAGTATGAATCGGCTGCAAGCCAAATCGGCTACGGTGTGCATCAGCTGAAACAGAATCGGACAAGGATAGCCGATGTAGCCGATTCCGATGAGAAGATGGCTGGATCATTGTCAGGTTCGGTTGGTGTGCTTCATGAGGATTGCCACGTGCGGATTGAGTCCAAAGAAGGCAATTGTATCGATTAATTAGAATATTTGTTAGTTTCCTTTTATCTTTAGGAAAGTGTGTTTAGTGTCCCTTAAGGACTTTATGTTTTTCTTTTATCTTTAGGAAAGTTTCTTTCTTGTCCTACAAGGACTAATATCTCCCCATGGTTATAAATATGTACACCCGAGGTTATTGTAATCTATCAACTCTCGATCAATACAATTCGGCGCATCGCCACCTTTTACTCTGTTACGGTTTATTTATCAACCGGCGGAATTTGGCACCTGACGCGGGGCTGCATCGGCTGTCGATCTCCGGCAAAGGGGTAAGTCCAATGTTCCGTCGATTCAGGCAATTGTATTATCTACGTCGGCGTCGTTCAAGGCTGCATCAGTACATTCGACCTCTTGGATTGCTCTGGTTTGGATAATATATTTGCCTGGCTATTTATCATATGTCTTCTGTTAATCTAGTATTAGCATCTCGATTTAGTTTTATCGGCTACTTCTCGTTTTAGGGTTTCTGCCGGTATCGGCTAAATCGTCTTGCTAGATTAGATTAGCTTAGGCATCTACCACCCTGAAAATCAGTCAAGGGCTTGATCATCTAGATACCGTGTTTCTTTACATACTTAGTGCGGCATCAGTTGAGTTTGACCTACTAAGTCGTGCTTAGAACCATGAATCTCTAGCCTGCTTTTTGATTGCCGATAAGGGTTTCATCGGGGTTTCAGCCGATGAGTTATCTGGACGTTGCATCGGCTTATAAGGATTGCATATAAGTTGAATTTTGCCGATGACAACAAAGGTTTTATTGTTTAATCTAATCTTGTGAATTTTATGGCATTGGATCTATGTTAGATTCACTTCATCGGCTATGTTATGAATATATATAATCTCTCTCTTGAGGTGTTTTTAGACATAAGTGATTTATACTGTCTCGGCGCCCTGTCCGATCTATCCCAATCACTTGGTTTAAATATATTTTGAGATTTAGATTATGTATCATTGATATCTACAGCCGATCGAGTACATCTAACTTTCGTTTCACTTTATCGAGTCATTGCCGATCGATTGCATGTTATATCAGCCGATTGGTTTCTACTGGATCATATTATTGCTATATTATCATCAGCCGATTGTCTCTTTGTCATTATTTATCTCAAGTGTCAGAATCTACATTGAACACATAGCCGATAGCTTAAAACCCTATCGCTATCGGCTGTCATCAGGATCGGCTGGAATTACTACATCAGCTATGTCGACCGATCGGTTATCTGATCTGCTATTTGTATATCTTGTCAGTTGCGGGATCAAACTGACTGGCACGCCTGCATCTTATCAAGATTTGGACCTGCACTGGAGCTAAGCAGATCTCCTAGGCCAGTGTGTGATTTTTTTCATCAACACCATCATGTTTGGCAACTGTGCGCTACCCCTTTTCAATATTGCCGAAATTAGGTTTCGATAAGTTGGACAATAGGTTATGATTGCCTAGTTGTGTTTGTAATCGGTGGAACCAAACCAATATCAATCCCGAATCGGTACATTACTGTGTTGTGTGTCATGCTATTTTGCAAAAAAAAAAAAACCTGATTTATGTGTGTTAACATCAAAATTTGATAAGATTCTTTAGTCGATTCGGTTAAGGAAAAAAGTCAAGCAGCCGATGAAAGTTTATCTAAAAGAGACCAAGTTCAGGAAAAAAAGTGAAGACCGTGGCATGGCAATTTAATTCTATTTATTAATTAGGCGTGATTTAGTAATTTTCCTTTTATCTTTAGAAAGTGTGTCTAGTGTCTGATCAGGACTTGTATCTTTTTTTTTATCTTTAGAAAACTTGTATCGTGTCCGATTAGGACTAGTATCAACCCGAGGGTATAAATATGCACGCCCGAAGTCTTTGTAATCTATCTCTGCAAATTAATATATCTACTTTCGACGCATCGCCACCCTTTCACGAGGTTTAATTTCGATGAGTTCTTATATTCACGCATGGGCTGCATCGATTTAGTTTGACCTCCGGCAAGAAGTGAGTTTTGTCATCTTCGCTTATGCTGACATGGCTAGGACTTTCTCCATTGAGTCCGATATTTTAATCGGACCGACACAAGTGTTGCCTATCTAGTATATCATCTCTATTTTTAGTTCCATTATTGTTTATAATCAGATTGGCTTAGTTAGGACTTTCTCGGTTAGGTACGATATTCTGATCAAGTTGATGTTTCTTTAAACATAATGTCACTTTAGAAAGATTTGTTATATCCATCACATTAGACAGATTTATCGACTCATTGAGATTAGATTATTAAACGCAATCTCGTATTGTCTCGGTTAGGTCTGATCTCCTAGATTGCTATTGGTAATCAAAGTCTTGATAAGTCGATAGGTTCATGCTAATGTTTAATCGGAGGGTTAGTCGAACTTATTTGATGTGTTAAATTTTTTTTTTTGATAGTTTTACCGTTTTGGTTAAATTTAATACATGACCACTTTGATCGGTGTCATACCGGCTTACTTAAATCTATCAAGCAATTATCAACCTTATACTGCATCGATTGAGTTTGACCTATGGGGTTATGGTTGTAAGTTAGATTTATTTAAGTCAATAAGTATCAATCATTGTTTCATCGGAGTTTTAGTCGATGAGTTATTTAGATATTGTTTAAGTATTGCATCGGCTTATAAGGATTATACAAGTCAGTTTTAGCCAACTACAGGATTTAATTACATTAGATTTCCAGTCAATATATGTTTTAACCATCGACTCCGCATTTAATATTTTGTATCGATATTGGCCGATTGGTTCATTGGACATCTACTTTACCATATTATCATCGGCCGATTGAATTCTTTCATATTCTTTATCTAAGTGTCAAAATCTACATCGGATATATAGCTGATTGTTTAAAATCATATCGACATCAGCTAGAATCGCTACATCGTCTAGTATCGCTACATCGGCTTATTAGCCGATCGGTTTTTTTATAATCAATTTATCTATCTTGTCAGTTACAGGATCAAACTGACTGGCACATCCAAACCCGATATTTTAGGACCTGCATTGGATCGAAACAAACCTCCAAGGACCTCGTATATCACGACGATTTTCGCGTCAACAATATGATCCTTTAAAAGCCAGGGTCAAGTATTGCTTCTGCAGTTAGTACGAATTGCCTCCTGATATTTTTAATATTATAAAATGTTTAATATTTAGTTGAAATAAATAACATATAATTTACTAGAAATAAAAACTATATTTTGCTATGACATAGTATAATATTTTTTTTGCCCATAGTAAAGTATGGACATTTTGATTGCTAATATCTAAATAGAATCTTAACCGTGTTGCATTGATCGATCAAATCATAGTCACGCGAGAATCCTATCACCTTTCTATCTCCTGAAAAATGAATATAAACAACAGTGAATTCCGGAAGGTAAATAAATTCCATTTATAATTAGATATTCTTCCAATTAATGTACGTAGTACATACATTATCCATGGTCTGTGTTACTCCGTGGGCCTTCACCTTAGTGGGCTCTGTTTAATGGGTCGTCGTTGAGTGGCTTTCGCTTCGTGGATCTGATTTTCCATGGGCTGATGCTTAGTTCGCGGTTGGCCAGTCGGGTCTATCTGTAGTGGGCTGAGAGCATCTTCAACAACCTCTTCATCCCACTCTACAAGTCAAAATTTAGCAATTGTGGATAAAAATCAAACTCCAACATCCTCTCCATCCAACTCTCCAAATCATATGGCTGGCCAAATTCCTTTCCTTACTTGCCAAACTTGGCCAACCTACTCCACTTGCCATTCATGGGTCCCACCATGTTTTTTCTCTTTCATGCGTAGCAACGACCGCAGAGCAAGGCGGCACAATGATGAGGGAGGGAGGAAGCGGGCAGGCGTCATGGTCACCATCTTCGTGTGGCGGGGCGGTGCCGGGGAACCAAACTGCTCATTGACGACTGACCAGTCGAGGAGGCCGCCCGCGGTTGCCGTGTCCAGCATGTCAGCGGCGTCCCAAATGAATCCCCCATCCTCGCCATAGAACGACACGGAGTCGCTCTTTGCTTGAGGTGGCGGTAGAGGCCTGCGGATCAGGGGAGTGGTATTCCTCCTCTTGGACGACCTGGACGCTAGTGAGGAGGAAGTGGCGGTGCGCGGATATGACGGCGTTGGCAGTGTGCAAGGCGATGTCGTAGCTCCGGCAGAGCAACGCGCGGGGGCAACGGAGGTGGAACCGGGGGTGAGGAGCAGGAGGAGCCGGTGCTTGCGATGAGGCAGTTAGTGGCGTGGGCCTTGTGGTCGCAGCGCGCGCAAAGGGCGGCCTCATCAACGCAGTAGAGGATGGTCGCCCGTCGCTGTTATTTCGCTCCAAGCCACCACTCTGCCATCTCCCCTCTCACCGCCAATGGGTTCTTTCCCTCTCGCTGCTTGCTGCCGCCGCCTATTTCATCATCGCTGTTGTCGAGGATGTAGGATTGAGGATGAAGCCTTGGAGGAGTGATTGGGAGAAAAGAGAAGAGGAGTAATAAGTGAGACTGACATGTGGGTCTCATTATCATAAACTCAGAATGGAGAGTGTAGATGGAGAGTCTGTTAGAGTGAGCAACGAGTTTGACTTACCAAATCGAATGGAGAGTTGGCTATGTGGGTGTTTGGAGAGCCTGATTTGGATAGTCTGTTGAAGATGCTCTGAGAATTATGGATAGACAATGCGGTCCTAGGTTTACCATAGCAAACATACCCCCTCCGTCCCAAAATAAGTTCATTTCTCACCCATGCTACATCTATCAATAGAAAATTAAAAAAAAACTAGAATACCTCCTGTCGAACCACGAAGTTCCTCTAGCGGAAAGGCAAGATACCCTTCCTTGAGAGTTTGGCCAGGGTGTAAGTTCCGAGGTCATGGTCGAGATGCATGAGAGGGAAAGTGGAATAGGTGATTTATACAAGTTCGGACCGCCGAGGAGCGTAACACCCTACTCCTGTGCTCTTGCGCTATCTGATGATGAACTTTATAATATGTGTTGATAAAAAAAATGTGCTAAGAAGGAGAGCATGAACCCTTCTTCACTGAGTTTGAGAATTGGATCTAACTTAGCCTACTTCAGGTAGTCGAACCTCTATCTCGATGGCATGGACACTACTTTTAGACATAAAGGGGAGCCCATAGCGCCCATGCATGCATACAGGAGTGGGGCCCACCCTGTAGGGGTTGGTATGCTTGGTCTTGTTGCTGCCCCTCCAAGCGGGGTGGCTGGGATGTGACGGGCTCACCTATCGGCTAACATGTGGAGTAGGACGACGAAAGTCTTCGCTCCAGTTGTTGATGGGCCCACTCGTCAGCCATCGATGCTGGTAAAGAGAGGCCCATGGGATGAGCGCTGAGAACAAGCCGCGTCACCTAACCTTTTCTCTAGTGCAACCTAATTTTTGGGGAGGCGGCCTGCATAGCCATGTGCCCCACATCACCCATGATCTACCACAGGATTCGTATCACCCCACAATTAATGCAAAATGACAGGGTAAAGTAGCGCACAGGACCATATCAAATCCCCTTACTAAGATATATTTCCTTGCGAAGACCTCGGGTCCTAGCACTGTCCTTGGAGCCTTGGCCCACCTAAAGCAGACATCGGGACCCCAAGGTGAATAAAACTCCCGGGCTGCCACTGCCCTTGGGTTATCTTTGTAGGCTCGAGGCAACACTTTGTGGGCCACAACATTTCCTATTTTATTCATGGTGGGTCCCATGGCGCCCTAAGCATCCGAAGATATGGGGACCCTTGTTCCTGGAACTCCAACACCTACACTTCCAATGCAATTATTTTCCATTTTATCTACTCTCAATATATTTGGCCCCTACCTTTACAAACTCTCGTGCAATAATTACTTAAAAATAAACTTATTCTGGGATAAACTGAAGGAGATAAAAATGAACTTATTCTTCACAGAGGGAGTATAGAGATGTGAAAAACTCAAGAAAATGCCTTTGCACTCTATGTGGTTACTAGAAACATATTGTGCTACTAAATAGAATACCTCTATAGCGCAATTCTGCACATATCTTTAAAATGTCTCCGAATAAAAACATTAATTTATTGAACTTTTAACTTTAAAGACGAATGGAAAGATGCCTCCATATAGGAAGAAGTCATCTCTTATAAATTTCTTATTCTCTCTAGCTATTTTATAGAAAGTAGGAAATGTCTATTTCCTATTCTCTCTAGCCATTTCTTCAGGTTCACATTTTCGTCCACACAAATCCATCCAAAATCAAATATTTTACGTATGATATATTATTATATGGCCGGCATTACATATTTCTTCCATCCTTTTCGTGTGCCATTTGTCGTGTGGTTTGCCTCGTTAATATATTTGAATTTCTTCTAAAAGAAAGCCAAATCTGATGTACATCCTTGAACCTTTTTCAGTCCATTTCTTTTGCCATTTGTTGTGTGGTTAGCAGAAGCAGTGCCAGAAATTTGGTACATGATGGCGTCTCGAGGGAAGATTATAATAGTAGGACAAAAATAGAAAACAATGACATTTTTCTTGTATCCAAATGACCAAATGTATGAAACGCATGTTTATTCATAGAAAAGAAAGTGACACATTAATGTTAATGAAATTTATATCTAATCTAGTTCCACATCAGAATGTCATAATATAATGTGTCGTGATTTTCTCCCCAGTCTCCAATAATAAGAAACGAATATTTAATGAAATTTAGCTCTAATTAATTAATCTGATATGGTCCCACATCACGGCATACCATACCCCTTCTTGTGCAACAATTTTTTTGGACCAACTATTATTTATTTGTCTTTCACAAAATTTATATAGGTTATAAGTGCCTCTTTTTTGGAATGCTAGGTTCTAAGTACCTCTTAGTGCAAATGAGATTTTCCTTAAGACTTATTGATGTCATTTACTAATTAATATAGAAAGTTATAGGAAATTATTTCAGGCTAGGGCCGTATATATTGCCACACTACTTTATTAGCATCACCTCACCCAAATCCATTTTATGTCAAAGTGAACGGTTTTCATAGTTTATTGTTGAATTTGTTATGTTTTAAAGTTTAGGTTGTTCTCCAAAATTTTTAGGAGAAATTAACGGTCGTAGATAGACCTTAATTTTTATGAAAATTATATTTTATTAATAAAAGATCTTGAAACCTATTTTGACAAGCAATACTAGCCATACCTTGGTGGTGCGACAGAAGTGGAGCTGCACGCAGCAACACCTTGCATATTGTTTGCACTAAAAAAATGAATTATCTGAATTTGTCTACAAATTAGCCAGTAGATTGCATTTTCTTTTGAGATTATAATAGATTGTAGGGTAGTCAAAAATCACCTTTAAAAAGAATAAGAACAGGCATTGAATATTGTAGCCATTTTGTTTCCAATTTTTACTTAATTGGCTCATGAGAAACTCACTTCCAAAAGAGACATATAATAGTAGATTGTCTAACATAATTTATTCATCCGTGACGGGCGTCATACTATACCGACAAAGATGACCTAGTCATTTTTGTTGGGTCCAAGTATGAGCTCGTCACGGATGAGCTCATCGGTGACAGGCCTCAGTTTGGCCCTAATTTGACTCATCTGCTAGGTCAAATGTATCAGTGATGGGCTTTAGTTTTGGCCCGATAAAGATAACTGTCATCTGTGGTGACAAAATACCCAATGCAGATGACTTTTCACATCAGTGATCTTTGGTTCGTGATGGGACCCCTCCCCGACACAGATGAGGCATGCCACCTGATTAAGATGAGCTATCCTGTGCTAGTGAGGCGTCCTACAACGTGCGCACACTCATATAAACACACGCACGCACACCTTATCCCTATAAGCACCTTAAAAAAACTGTACCGACATATCTTGATATTGACGTAGTCACCTTGCCTAACATAAATTTGAACATAACTGGCTAGTTGAAGCAGCTCCCCAATTGCATACTTAGGTTAACAACTTGTCAATTCATCCGCCTACCAACGTATGAATGTGAGTGTGTGACCAATGGCACGTCGTGGTAAAAATTCTACCACGACAATGCCAAGTAAATTGCTTGTCATTCATCAGCCTACCAATATGTGAGTATGACTAATGGGATGTCATGGTAAAAATTATATTATACCAGAACAACTTGTTGTACATGCCTACTGAACTTGTCAATTCATCAGCCTGCTGCATGCCAACGTGAGTATGACCAACGTGATGCAATCATGCATGAATTCTAGCACAACAATTTGTTGTACTAAATAAAATCGTTGTACATTCCTACTAATAGTAAACTTGTTAATTTGACAGCACTCTAATGTATTGTGACTCTCACCAATGGATGTCATGGTGAATTTCTACCACAATAACTTATTGTACATGCCTAGTAAATTAAGTTATCAATTCATGAGGCTGCCCATGTGAGTCTCACCAATGGCATGTCATGATCAATTCTACCATTATGCCTTGAACTTTGACATGTTAATTCATCAGCCTGCCAATGTAAGTCATGTCGATCTGGTTGTGTGCCTGTCGGTAGATACCAAAGATGTAAACCAATTTTACCATTAAAAGTAATTTGTCTAGTCTAGTGGATTATGCCACAACTTCTTGTTATACATGCCTAGTTGCAAATTAAAAATCTTTACTGGTAGACAAGTTTGGCACTCGTATTCCACTTGAATCTTCGAAAGGTCCCTCTTATGGACATTATCGTGGGCCAATTTTGTTCACCTCATGCCAGTAGAACAAACAATGTTGTCACTGTACCCATGCTAGTGTGTCCATGGCAGATAGTGACCCAATTAATTAGTTATTGATCAATAAAACAAGTTTTGGGAGTTGATTACTTAAACTAGCCTAGCTACGCAAGTCTATTGATCCTAGAGGTGTAAAAAGTGGCTTACACATGATGCACTTATAGATCAAAGTAAACAGGTATGGCTTATTTTGATTTATAAGTGGGTTCGCGGGTTAGCCGCTTAATCCACGTCCATAATAGTTACAGAATCCATAAACAGTCTCTAGATTTTGTTTTGATCCAATAATAGTGGGAACTGTATATTAATTAGCCAGTCATTTAAATGTTTCACTCACTAGGAAACTCCCTTTTCTCTCTACTGGGCACATATATGAGCATCTAATATATTTGTGGCAGAATGCTTGCTGAGGATGTCTATGAAAGGAGAAGAACGGAGACGATTGAGAAGATATGTAAAACGGGATAGTCATTAGTACATTCATTGAGTTAATTATTTTAAACTTGAAAAATAGATTAATATGTCTTTTAAAGCAATTTTTTTATAAAAAATACTGTTTAGCAGTTTGGGAAACGTACTTGTGAAAAACGAGGATTTCTTCTCTATCTACTGCAAAAAAAAAAAAGAACATAGGCATGTGAGGCTTTGAGCCCTTGGGTATCATGATTTAAATTTTGATTGAAGGGGATATACACACACACAAGTCCATCACCTACCAAAATTAGGGGCAGACCCAGAACCTGAGCACCCTAAGCTATGGCCTGAGACCTATTGTTGAAAGCCCATAGGCTAGGACTCTTTTTCACTATGTTGAATCGAGATGATGAAAAATTAGCATAGGTCAGCATGGGCCTTGCCTTTAAGCTGGGTCCACCCGTGAGAAAAGGTTGTATTAAGTTTCTCATCATCAGTTTGTCATGAATGCTAAAATTTAGTACTCTTTGTATGTTTACACGTACATCTTTTTATAATTATACATATGTTTAATTAGATTTTGGATTTTAGCTTGGAGGTATGTTGGGTTTTAGCTATTATGGTACTTTTGCGACAAAAAATTATATGGTGCTAAATTTGTAGTAGTTTTATGATATTATGTTTATGAAACTCCATGCAATCGGCCAGCTTTGGCCCAAGGCAAAATTGGGCCTCCAAATAAGCTTCGTACATTCTCATCTTAGGTCCATACAAATGCATATATGCATGTACATATATATCCGTCCAATCTCCTGCCTGCAATGCATGCTCTACATGCAGTCTGCACCATACATACATGACATGTCTGTCAATTTTACCTGCCTTCGTATTCGTATCAAGGCATGAGATGGATTTTCTACACCTATATATATATGTATAATTGCATCCATTTCTTGTATGCAACTTAAATAGTTCTAGATTTTTTTAGAAAAGTTGGTTAGATATATTTTGATGTTAGAAGTCCATATACAAATATGCAAGGCTAAGTTTGATAATACACCCGGAGAAAAAGAAACAAATTTTGACAGCACAAAAACAAAAACTACATTTGTTATTTTGTTTCTTCAAGTATACACCGAATTTATAATTGATGTTTGTTTACAAACTTATATACCATATATTTTGCCCATTTTTTAAATCATCACATACACGTGCATATATAAAGCTTAATTAGGAGCTTCAATTTCAATTTCCTTCCAAGGTACAGGTAGGTATATCACCGTACTTATATATACTCATCTAGATGTAATTAAATTTAAATGCATGGGAACAATGTGTCGATTAGGTACATCGACGTGCCACTCATCCAAATTTCACCGGCATATACTGGACCGATCTGGTTTTTCCTTATGTGAAAATCTCGACTCAAAATTCTGTCAAATTCTAATGCATGCTCGCTCTCAATCTCGATCGAGCAGTTAGTCATGTCATCAACGGAAGTACTCTACGTATGTAGTTAATTTGCATACGGACTACGGCTTTGATTTTATATTCTTCTCACGATCTTCGACTATTCCTAAACAGGATGTGTGTGTGTATGTTGTCGTTGTCGTCATCGTCAATGCTAGCTACTAGCTAGTAACTATATACATATACTAGTTGTTGGCCCGGCCGGTCATCTACCGTATATACGTTGTAGAGTATACGGTATACGTATATATACTAGTGATCTCGAGAGCCGGGTCGACGTACGGATGCATCCATCCTGACACCGACATACGAGTATATATATGACACGCGCGTATATATATACGTCTTGCTTCAATAGAAAGAATTATTTATTGACCGTATGCATCATGGTCTTTGGACTTGATTTGGTCTAGCTAATTAAACAAACCGTATACGTGTAAAATTTGTACGTTTTTTCCCCTCATCCTTAGAGATACATACATCCACATGATTTGAGAGGTAAAAAAAAATGATCCTTGCAAAAAAAACGATTTATTAATTCGCGAATTAATAAATGGATTGAACTTAGTCGAAAACAATTTTAAGATTTCCAATGACTGAGATTTTTCTGGTCCAGTGTGTTAGTGTTATACCCTAACACAACCACCTGTATATCTAAAAATGCAAGAAAAAAAATCTACAAAATGAGTTTCTAATCCCATTTCACCATGCAAGAGATTAGTTTTGTTACCTTTCTTGGTGGAAAGGTATATCTCATGTATATGAGAAGTATAAATCTCTCCAAGGATGGGAGAATGATCGTACACACGCAAGTATACGTCCTGCTCTCCGTAGAAAAATTTGTATATTATTGATTGTGTAATATACGTATAAGAGTATACGTCAAGCTGCTTACGCTGCGGTAGCTATCAGTGTAGCCGAAACGTTTGTTAGTTTGTTTCTTTTTTTTCATCCCTGGAAAGAAAACGGCAGGGCGTGTGTGTACGTGTTCTCTTCTTTTTCTAAAAATTAATTAATCTCATGTTCTAGTATTCAGTTCAACGTCGCAACATGAATGCGACTCTTGCAGGTTGCAGCTGGGTCGTGTTAACCACCAAATTATAGTTGATTTTTCACCGGAGAGGAGAAGGAACGGCTGTGAAATTTTTCCATGCAACTTCTTGGAAACATTTTACTATTAATTTGCATGCATATGCATATCATCACTACTGAAATAATCAAGCGGCCTGATCAATTTGATTCAAATTGGAGATCAACCTACAGAAAATACGTGGTTTAAATATTTGTCCTTGGTATGTATGACCATCTACGGTTGATTGTGAGATCGACCGCTAGCTAGCATCTAGGACGCACACATCCATGAGCAATGGAAACATATATAATAAATCTATGAGCAATTAAACGTGCACAATATGAGATATAGTTAAGTCATACGTGCATGCGCGGTTTCATAGTTAGGTCTCACCGTTTATCCAATAAAACTAAAGTCTAACGGTCCCCAAAGCACTAGCTAGGATGCCATGAAAAGCCACAACCTCGATGGGATATATATGAAAGGAAGAAATGTCTAGGTTTTCTGCCAAGTCGAAAGAACGCGCCATACCTTCTCCGAAAGATCAAGGAGGCACGCCCATAGATTTTTTAGTCGACATGACAAACTTATTAATTCATTAGTACTTCCTTGTCTTTATTCTTGGGCTTTCTTAGGAAGCGTGTGGGATTTTCATTCGTTTGTTGTATCCTAAACCCTTCTCCTTTAATGAAAAAAATGCATTTCTCAAAACTAGTGTTTTTCTCGATTACAACTAATTAATAATATAATAATATTGGCACCACTCCTCATTGATAGGGAAGGAATCGCAACGGTTGGTCACACCCGTTCTCTCCTCTCGGCCCTCCTCGACAATCTCAACCATCGCGCCCCTACGGTTTCCACTGTATCACGATGTATAAATTGAACCTTAAGATCAATGAGAAATTCACTCCTCTCACTCAATTCTCTTTCTCTCTCATTTATTGTCAACATGTTATCAATACTTTTCGCTCGTGAAGAAGAGAAAAGGCGAAGGAAAAACAGCACAAAGGTAAAGATGCTGACCTTTGGATTGATCATGGACATCGTCCTCAGCCTCCCTCGTCGCCAACACGCTCGTCGTCTTCACCATCTCCTCCGTCGCTCGATGAGGACGCGCCGGGGAGTCCGCACTGGATGCCACGGAGCATGGCCTAGGGTTGGTGACCGCCACTCCACCGGTTGTTGCCCCATCGGTCGCCGCTCCACCAGTCTCCGCAATGCTGGCCACCGCCTCGCCGGGAGTAGTGGCACCCTGCCGTGTCCAAGTACTGGGTGTATAGTACTGTACCACCCATGGAATGGACGATGGTGGTGTCGCCCAGCAACACGCCTTGCTCGCTCTCATTAGAGATGGAGTCATCGCCTCGCCGTCACCAACCAAGCCTCCACCATGTCCGTCATCCCCAACTCCGCGGCAGCCAAGGAGAGGCCGCTCCTCCACTCTTGTGCCACCGGGTTTCAGCCAGACCGGAACCTTAGCCACACGCATGGGGGAGCCATCCTTCTTCAACTCGTCATCGTCTCGTTGTCACGCCGGAGCCGCTGCAGCACACCGCCTCGGCCTCTGTGCCACCTTTCGCATCGTTCCCCATGGTTCCCCGAGCCACACGCTCCAAAACGGAGTGGGGAGGGACAACATCTGTGCATGGCCGGCCTCCGACTCTGATGAGGAGTAGGGGCCGTCGGCCTAGATCATGCCGGCAAGCCGTCAACGGACGAAGGGAGACGAGGCGGTGGAGGCGGTGGTGGAAGCGAGCAGTGGAGGTGGCAGTGGAAGCGGCAAAGGATGTGGGCGGTGGAGGCGGTGGACTCAAAGGAGGAATAGCGGTGGCGAAATGGATGGCGATGGCAGCGGTGGAAAAACCACGGGGCGGTTAGGGTTTCCAACACTAACCCCCCATGCCCCCGTCCCTTTTTCTTTGGCTTGATTAGGCCGGGCCGAAGCCGACAGCCGGTGTAATGGTGAGTTGAATTATTTGATTTCGGCCCACTACCCCTTAAACTTTTATTTATTTATTTTGGTTTTTTTATTTCCCCAATAATTTTACATAATAGTCCCCATGTTTTATGTTATTTAGTTAAAGCAGTTCATCCGTTGTAAACATTATGTAATGGTCCTTTAGACCCCTGATGTTATATGTTATTTGACATATGTGTTTATTAAAATACCTTGCTTTACTAAATTTACTTGTTGTCTTAATAAAATGTCTTTTGCATATTATTTAAAGACACACTCTACTTACTCGCTCCGTTAATATACAAAATTCTTTAAATTTTGTATTTTAACTTAGCAAATCCTCTTAATTATGGATAAAATGATTAATGGAGGATTTGATGCATGTTAGACTACACATTTGACTTGGAATTAAAACACATGGAGATGAAGTCCTATACATTGGGCACAATGGCCATAATCTAGGCAGCGAGTATCTCACCCATCACTAAGAGATCTACATCTTACGATGATTACCTACATGTGTTATTCCGAGAATATGTTTGAAAATATGAGATTCTTTGAAATTTGGATGCGCACAAGGTAGTGGAGCCCTAAACATCGGCTGCGGTATATTCATTAGAATAAATTTGCGCAGAAACCATGTTTTAGGCAGCAAGTTGAGATTATCCACATTGTCTTATGACTTGGAGATTATCCACATTGTGCCTCCTAATTTTGAATTCTAACTCAAATTATAAGATCTATCACCAATATTTTTCAAAACATGACAAAATATGAGGTTTTACATTTAGCATTGAGATTACAATATCAATATCATGTTTTATTAATTTACCTTTGTAAATTAATAAGGTTAATCATGATTGTAGGGACATGACAACTAAAGAGTTCGATGAACTCGCACTTGATGGGAGTAACTACCCAACTTGGGCTTCGGATATCAAAATCAACTTTGCTTCTCGTGGGATTGATAATACTATTGGGGAACCCAACACTAGGGATCCACCAATTGAGAAAAGAAAACTAAACACTGCCCTTTTCATACTTAGGCTCTATATCCATAAAGATCTCAAGCATGAGTATCTATTAGAGATGAGCTCGCCTGAATTATGAAAAGCTCTTAAAGAGCGTTATGATCAGCAAAAGGAACTCATTTAGCCTGAGGCTAGTCATGAGTGGAACCACTTACGTCTCCAGGATTTCAAAACTGTTGCAGACTACAATCATGTTGTTCATACTATTTGCTCCAAGTTGAAGTTTTGCGAAAATGAACAACGAAGGCAGAAAAGATAGAAAAGACTCTATCCGTTTGTTAACGGTAAAATTTGGTAAAGATAAGCGAAGATAAAGATGAGTTCGAAATGGATTCAAGGAGATAAGAATGTTTCCAAAGACAGAGCAATGCATCGGCTGGAAGCCGTATCGGCCGAAAGCCGTATCGGCCGGTACAGAATCAGACTCGGTCAGCCGATACAGGCAATGCGATTTCATATCAGAGTCGAGAGGAGATCTGAAGATATTGTCAAACAAGGATTGAGTCTAAAAGAGGCAATTGTATATATTAATTAGGAATAATTGTTAGCTGTTTCCTTTAAGGAATTCGTGGTAAGAGTCTGCCTAAGGACTTGTTTATTTATTTTGTAATTAGGCAAGTCTGAATCATGTCCGATATGAACAAGGTTTGTATTGTCGAGTATAAATATATGCCCAGGGTCTTGTAAGAAAATAACAATAGTTCAATACACTCTCGACGCATCGTCACACTCTTACTTTTACTTTTCGACGAGTTCTTGTTTTGAGTTGGGCTGCATCGGCTTCGATCTCCAATAAGAGATATGGCTTGTCACAGTGGTTTTTATTGGCGAATTAGCGCATCATTATAGATGTTCTAATCTATCTTATACAACTTCTGGCTATCATATATCTTGGTTAATCTAACTTGATGGCTCGATTTACTTGTATCAGCCAGGCCTTTTTCAAGGTTTTGTTGGTATCAGCTAAATCATTTCATCAGCTTAGATTGGCTAAGGTATCCATCACCCTGAAAATCAGTCAAGGACTTGATTGTTTAGACTTTATACTTCTTTTCATACTTAGTGTTGCATCAATTAGGTATAACCTACTAAGTCGTGTTCAGAATCATAAAAGCTAAGCTGCCTTCTGATTGCCAATAAGGGTAGAATCGAAGTTTCAGCCGATCTTACCTGGTATAACTGTCTCGCATTTAAGTTTTCATGCTTTGATTTGCCTGATATGTTATATCTATCGTCTTATATAAGTGTATCAATCCCTTAATCATCTTAAGCTTGTTCCAAATCTCATGCTATCATCGGTTAAGTCTGACCCATCGAGATTGAAACTTGTTTAATGTATTTGATCAAGATTGATATCCTTGTATAAGGTTGTATCGAAGTCTTAGCCGATACGTTATCTAAAATATCCTAAAGCATCTTATCGGCTATGAAATAGGTTTATGTAATCATTGATTTATCTGATCTTTGTTATAAGCAATTATTATTGTCTTGGTTGGGTCTGATCTATAATTGCTTGCATCTAAGAGAAAGATTAAGTGAGTGATTACATATTGTTTATCTCTACAGCCGATCCTGATTGTTTTGGATTTTATCTACAACATCTATCCATCAGCTAGTCATTTATGTTTTATAATCATATGATAATTGATTTTAAAAGACATCAATCTTATGCTACATCGATTGGGTTCGACCTATATGATCGCTTCTGTTGAGGAAAAGTTGTTTATGATTATATTTAATCTAAATCTAGTTTATGTGTAGCATCCTTCACCTTACAGTCGATTCAGCTTTTGCATCGGCTAAGTTTCTACATTACGTCATTGGCACATCAGCCGATCGGCTATTGTCTATTAACATCATTTTCTTGTATATCTTGTTGGTTGCAGGATCAAACCAACTGGCACGCCTTGAACCCGAAAGCAAGATTTGGACCTGCACTGGAGATAAACAGAACTCCTTGGGCGCCGTGTGTTTTCTAATTAACACGCTTTTGGCACGCCCAGTGGGACCGATTTCAAGATTTTCATCATGTCTGCTGAACTTATAGAAGAAAACATTATTCCAGCCACTGTTGAGCAATTGTCTAAAGACCAGAAGACAGAGATGGAACAACTAACACAAGCTTTTCAAAAGATGTACCTAGAATCCTTCAGTGTTACTCAGCAAGGGAAAGTGATAAAAAAGGAAAATTGATCTTCCCGAAACCTGAAGCAGAGACCAGTGTAAAAGGAGAAGTCAAAGCAATAGCTGAAGATCCAACGATTCATGACAAGATGTCCTTACAAGACAGAATTGACTATGCAATACATCATGCTTTGATCAATCAGTCAAATGTGTTAGTTAATACATTAACTAATGTGGTCAAGAAGGTGGTAGATGGAACTATAGCTGAAGAGAAAACCAAAGGACCAATATATTTGCCAAATAATGTATTCCTACCTTACAGAACTATCAAGACTGAGATTCCAACTTCTTCATTGGGGATGCAACAACAGCCAGTACAAGGGGGGCAATTATCTCAGCAAATGGCACAGAATCAGGCTTTACAATTAACAATGGGCACACAACCACCATCGGCCAGAATATTTCAAAATTTGCAACCGATAAGGGAACAAACAGCTAATCAACCCGTTCAACAGCCGATTTTGTCACAACCACAACTTGGACCACAATACATGCGTGAGGTGCCACAGAATTTTCAACATCAGCCACATCTAGCATACTTGGGTCAAAATATGATTTCTCAGTATCAACCAATCTCACCACGTCAATATCGGCCAGAACCTGTTCCACTATATCAATATCAATCTCAATTCAATAACTATGAACAAGTACCATAGTATAGAGGTAATGGACAACAGTAGCAATGGGCTGATATGATTGCAAAAGTGGTGAGAGAACAATTTGGACTTAAGCCTAAGGATAGTGGGATCATGTATCGGTACACATACCCAGAATATTTCGATAAGGTCCCTTTACCAAACTGATACAAGATTCTAGATTCTCAAAGTTTTCAGGATAAGATAATGTTTCAACATATGAACATGTCTGCAGATTCTTAGCACAATGTGGGGAGGCATCGGCTGTAGAAGCTTTGAGAGTTAGACTTTCTCCATTATCCTTATCTGGACCGGCATTTACCTGGTTTTCTTCTTTGCCTTATCATTCTCACAGAGGATGAGCCAATCTAGAAAAACAATTTCATAGATATTTCTTTAATGGGGTTCAAGAGATGAAGCTGTCGGACTTGACATCCATAAGGCAGAAATTTGATGAATCGGTTTCGGATTATATTCAGAAGTTCAGAGATATGAGGAATAGATGTTCTAGTCTTAATCTAACCGATTCGCAGCTTGCTTTGAAAGTCTAGCTCATTTGGTTCGATAAGAGAAAGATTTTCTGCACAGGACTTTGAAAGTCTAGCTCATTTGGTTTAGTAGGTATCGGCACATGAACAAAGATTCCAGGAAGCAAAAAGGTTTGTCAGAAAAGCCAATAATGTCAACAATGTTTATAATTATGATTCTGATCAGAAGACGAAGACCTAGAGATTGGTTTGGCAGAATGGTCAAGAAACAAAAAGACTGTCATATATCAATGCGTTAAGGGTACTGGAAAAGAAGAAAAGTATGATTTTGATATCAACAAAGCCGATAGGATATTTGATTTGCTGCTACAGGAGAAACATATTCAACTTCCAATAGGTCATGTGATTCCATTGACTGAAGAATTAAGAAAAAGGAAATAATGCAAGGGGCATAATACAAGATCTCATCACACCAATGAGTGCAAGGTGTTCAGGCAACAGATTCAATCGGCTATAGAGTAAGACAGAATAAAGTTTGATGATGGCAAGAAGCCGATGAAGATTGATGGTCACCCTTTTCCTGTGAATATGGTCCATACAACAACAAGAGAAGCCAATAAGAAGAATTATCGAACTTATCAACAGAATAAATTCAATTCTACCAAGTTGATCAGCAAGTACCAGAAGAAATAAGACAAACAAGTTCAGAAGTTTTATCAAGATGATGGGGTTTGTTTTGATCCTCATTGAAAATGTGAGTTCTTTAAGTTTTGCTAGAATGAAGGGATGAGATTGCCATCAGTTGAAGATTGCCCTCGATGCAATGTAGATGCAAGGTACTATGGTGATTCTCATCAATCAAGCGGTTCAAGATGTGAGGATCGACCGATACAGAAGAGGCTGTCAGTACATCAACGTTTAGGACCAATTCATCAAGATTATTTTAAAGATGAAGCCGAAGAAAAGCAAGAAGAACAAGTTCAAAATCCTCAATTGTGTCCAACTGGAATTTTCACAAAAAACCAGAAAAGAAGAGTGCAACGGTTGAGAAACGGGGAGCAGATGCAGGAGGTTGAAGAAGAAATCGATCATCAGCTGAAACGCCCAAAGGAGTGGCATGTTAAATCCAAAGTTGTGTCAACCGATGAGGTTAAAGCCGACAAGACCAAAAATTCAGCATCTACTAAGGGTAAAGCTATAGCTTTATCTTCAATCAATATGGTACTTATATTACCAGTAGAGTATAGTATACATTCAGCCTATGAACAAGTTGAAGAATCATTGGCAAAGTTAATGTTGTCACCAGAACAATCTATTTTCGAGAAACCCAAAGAAAATGAACACCAACATCTAAGACCGTTATATATTAAAAGATTTGTCAATGGGAAGCCGCTGTCCAAAATGTTGATCGATGGAGGAGCAACTATAAACTTGATGCCCTATACTACATTCAGGAAGCTTGGTAAAACTCCAGAAGATTTGATCAAGACTAACATGGTGTTAAAGGATTTTGGAGACAATTCATCTGAGACAAAAGGAGTCCTTAATGTTGAATTAACAGTAGAGAGCAAGACAATTCCAACCACAGTTTTTGCCATCGATGAAAAAGGATCATATAGTTTGCTACTAGGAAGGGATTGGATACATGCTAATTGTTGCATTCCCTCAACGATGCATCAAAGTTTGGTTCAGTGGCAAGGAGACCAGGTAGAAATCGTGCAAGCCGACAGGTCAATAAATGTTACTATTGTCAATTTATCTATTTCGGAGATGGAAGGAGTTGATTGATTGTTAGGAAAAGTATGAGAAGGAGATTATTTAAAAGTGTCCGATTGTAATATACAACCAATCGATGATGGAGAACCCCAACTTTTACTGTGAAGACATAAGAGATGGGCCCAATTTTTATGCTAAAGATAATGTAGATGATCTAGAAGGTAAATTGGGGCAAGGGTTTATGTTGACCGATGAGTTAGAAGAAGTAGATATTGGGACTAACGATAAGCCAAGGCCGACATTTGTAAGTGCTAAATTATTAAATGAAATCAAAAAGGCATTAATTGATTTATTAAAAGAGTACAGAGATTTGTTTGCCGGGAATATCATGAGATGTCAGGACTTAGCTGATCTATTGTGGAACATCGGCTCCCTATCAAACCAGGGTATCGGTCGTATAAGCAGCCTCTAAGACGATTCAAACCAGAGATATATGATTCTATTAATGCTGAAATTACAGGACTTTACGATGCCAATTTTATAAGGCCTTGCCGATACGCTGAGTGGGTTTCAAATATAGTACCAGTGGTCAAGAAAAATGGAAAGCTTAGGGTTTATATTGATTTCAGAGATTTGAACAAAGCTACGCCCAAGGATTAATACCCAATGTCGATTGCTGATTTGTTAGTTGATGCGGCATCTGGACATAAAATTATAAGCTTTATGGATAGCAATGCAGGATATAATCATTTTTTTATGGCTGAAGAAAACATTCATAAGAATGCATTTAGGAGTCCTGGTACAATCGGCTTATATAAGTGGGTTGTTATGACTTTTGGATTAAAAAGTGATGGTGCTACATATCAAAGAGCAATGAATTGTATATTTCATGATCTCATCGGCTTGTTGATTGAAATCTATATTGACGATGTGGTTGTGAAATCCAAAGAGGTTGATGGACATATAGCCAATTTACGAAAAGTGTTGTAAAGGACAAGGAAATATGGTTTAAAGATGAATCCTAACAAATGTGCTTTTGGTGTATCGGCTGGACAATTCATTGGTTTTCTAGTTCATGAAAGGGGGATCGAGATAACACAAAGGAGTATAAATGCTATCAAAAATATCAAGTCTCCACAAAACAAAATCAAGTTACAATCCTTGATCGGTAAGATTAATTTGTGAGTAGATTTATTTCCAATTTATCAGGTAGAATTGAACCTTTTACTCCATTGTTGAGACTGAAAGCCGATCAAGAGATTATATGGGAGGAGAAACAGCAAAAAGCTTTGGATTATATCAAGGAATATCTGAGTTCACCTCTAGTATTGATGACACCTAAAAGGGGAATTTCATTCAAGCTTTACTTGTCAGCCGATGAGAAGTCTATCAGCTCAGTTATGATTCAAGAGGTTGAAGGAAAAGAAAGAGCAATATTTTATCTTAGCAGGAGGCTTTTGAATGCAGAAACAAGTTATACCCCTGTGGAGAAGCTATGTTTGTGTTTATACTTTTCATGTACAAAGTTGAGGCATTATCTGCTTTCAAATGAGTGCACAATAGTTTGCAAAGCCGATGTAGTAAAACACATGCTATCGGCTCCAGTCTTAAAAGGTAGAGTTGGGAAATGAATTTTTGCTTTGACAGAATTTGATCTTCGATATAAATCGGCTAAAGCAGTAAAAGGGCAGGTGATAGCCGATTTTATCGTTCAACACCGAGGTAATTCAGTTGGATATATTGAGATGATGCCTTGGACATTATTTTTTGATGGATCCCTTTGTACACATGGTTGTGGCATCGTCTTAGTAATTATATCGCCTTAGGAGGCATGTTTTGAGTTTGTTGTTACAATCAAACCTTATTATACAAACAATCAGGCAGAATATGAAGCAGTGCTTAAAGGATTGCAGCTTTTGAAGGAAGTTGAAGCCGATGCGATTCAGATTATTGGTGATTCATTGTTGGTGATCAATCAGTTGTTAGACGAGTATGAGTGTAAAAATAAAATCTTAAAAGTTTATAATGAAAAGTGCCAAGAGTTGATGAAGAATTTCAGGATTATTACTATGAAGCATATTCCCAGAGAACAAAAAGTTGAAGCCAATGATTTAGCCCAAGGTACATTGGGTTATAAGCCGATGTTGAAAGATATAGAAGTCGAAGTTGCAGGTGTTGATGCCGATGATTGGAGGTATGAAATTATCAAGGAAATTGAAGTATAAAGATTTGAAATATGTATTGCTTGATGATGATTTATATTATCGGACGATTGAAGGAGTTTTGCTTAAATGTTTGAATCTGGAAGAAACTAAAGTTGTTATGTGTGAGGTATATGAAAGTATTTGTGGTACACGTCAATCGGCCCATAAGATGAAGTGGTTGCTTCGAAGAGTTGAATATTTTTAGTCGACAATGCTGAAAGATTACTTTAAATATTATAAGGGATGTCAAGATTTTCAGAAACTTGAAGCAATTCAGAGAGCACCAGCATCGGCTATGAACCCAATTATCAAGCCATGGCCATTCAGAGGTTGGGGAATCGATGTGATTGGTCAAATTAATCCATCATCAAGTAAATGGCATAAATATATTTTAGTAGCAATAGATTATTTTACAAAGTGGGTTGAAGCAATTCCTTTGAAGAAAGTTGACTCCAAGGATACCATTGAGTTTGTTAAAGAACATATTATCTATTAGTTTGAAATTCCACAAACGATAACAACAGATCAAGGATATATCTTTGTGTTCGATGAATTTGTTCAGTTTATCGATAGTATGGGTATCAAATTGTTGAATTCTCCTCATTATGCACAAGCCAATGGGTAGGCTGAAGCTTCTAACAAAAGTTTGATCAAGTTAATTAAGAGAAAAATTGCAGAACAACCTAAGAAATGGCATACCACTTTGGCCGATTCATTGTGGGCATATCGGATGGCGTGTCATGGAGCTACACAAGTACCACCTTATCAAATTGTATATGGACATGAAGCTATTTTGTCATGGGAGAATAACATCGGCTCAAGAAGAATTTCTTTACAAAATGAGCTATCGACAGATGATTATCATGGTTTGATGATTGACAGCTTCGAGGATTTGGCGCTGGTTCGATTACATGCTTTAGAGAAGATCAAAAGGGATAAAGAAAGGGTTTCAAGGCATTATCATAAAAAGATTGTGCCAAAGACTTTTGAAGAAGGAGAGTTCGTTTGAAAATTGATTTTACCGATAGGAACAAGAGATAACAAATTTGAAAAATGGTCAGCTAATTGGGAAGGACCCTATCTGATTCATCCCTGTGTGCCTAATAATGCATATATGCTTGAAGGACTTGATGGAAAAGTTTTTGGGAAAGCATTAAATGGAAAATATTTGAAGAAATACCAAGTGTTTGGATCAACTCATAATCGGTTGTTTAGCCGATATGTGATATAGTCGATATATAAACTAATTGCCTCAAGATGACCAATATTTACTATCGCCCTTAGACCAAAATTTCAAAAAATGTACAAGTCTGAAAACAAAAGCAGGAGTAAAATTGGCTCAAAGGCCGATGGTTATATTACACAAAAATGTTCAAGTGCCTCAAGTAGAAAGTATCAGGGATATAAAAGATTACATCAACCCAAAAAGTTTTGGATTGCCGATATTGCACGCAGGCCAATTTAATCTATTTCTTCGGTGCCTCGTACGTCGTCAACATCCATTCCTGGAACTAGTTTTAAGGTCTTGTTTTAAGTAGCCAAGTGCTTGGCCGATGCCTTCAGCTTTGTTCGTTGATCTTCAATGGTCTTTGGGAGATTGGCTAGCTTCTGCTTCTCTTGAGCAATTTCTTTGCATGTTTGTTCCAGTTTGGCCAGGAGGTCGGCTTCTTGTTGTTTCAGTTCGATGATATGCTTTTGGGTTGTTTCAGGAGCAGCCATCAGCTCATCGAGTTTGGCCTTGTTCTCGTTTACCTGCTATCCACTAGTTTAAAGAGCCGATTTCAATGCCCTGAGTTCAAGGCGATCCGCAAGTCTCTGCCTGGCTCTTTGGACATTGAATTGATGAGATTCAAGGAAAGCTGCTGGGAAGATGGCGTCAATTACTTCATCAGGCCGCTGGTCTTGGATTTCTTGAATTATGCTTCTGATCGACCCGCTATTTGCAACTAGGGCGTCCAATGAGGCATTGAGCCGATCAGCTATATCTTGTAATCTAGCCTTCAAATCTTCAGAGATAGGTGATTTAGCTTTGCTAATGGTTTCCTCATCTTTTTCATCCAAAAATTGCCTTATGTCAAAGGAAAACATATCGGCTAGGTTCTGCAAGTCAAAATTGATGTCAGGAAAATAAGCAGGGTTAAGTTGATAAAGGGTATATTTATATATTTGGGTCATCAACGCAGCAACAATGGTCTGTTCTTCTTCTCCATGATGGCTACCAGCGATAGAAGGCATCTGTTCACTGCAGGTTGGTAGATGAGGAGAAGCCGATGGAGCCCTTGGCTGAGAACAAAACAAATGTCAGACTATATTGTATCAGCTGATCTCAAAAGTCAAGAGTAAGAAGAGTTTACCAACGCAACTTGAGAAGCTCGAGGACTTGGAGATAATGGTGGCATAGGAAAGTGCTAGTCCTTAGCAAGAATTGATATAGTTTTGGGCTACAAAATGACAAGTGTTAGCAGAATGTTGGAAGAATTCAGATATGAGGCAATATGACTTTTTACCTAACCTTGCGGATTATTTTACGATGACGTGGTGGGGATAAAGGTTGTTCGCCAGCTTCACTGCCTGGTTCCCCAGGATCAGCTGTATCGGTTGGGCCTTGATCAGCTGGGTCTTGTTCTTCATCGTCACTCATCCCAGCAACAGCTTCATCGATCTCTTCTTCTATAACTGCCTCCTTTAAGTATTTCTCAACGTCTAAGTCAGCAGGAGGGGAATCATCGGCAACCTTTTTGGGGGTAGCAATCTTCGGCTTTTTGGTGGTCTTTTTGATGTTTGGTTGCTTGCGTTTGCTTGAGACCTTGGAGATTAGTTCCCTAACTTGGCCGTGAAGCAAGGAGCTTACTGAAGGAGTAGCAAAGCTGATGATGAATGAGGCCAGGTCTCCCGAAGGCAATAGAGCCGATGCATATGCGATCGGCTGATTACTTATGCTTCTGGCAGGAGGAGGAGTGTTGGCAGCCTGCAAAATAGACATGTCAAGCATCTTAAGGAAGACAAAGAATTCAAGTTGTTCAGAAAGGGAAAAGGAATAATTTACCTGAGAACTGATGGATGGGATGACGGTGGTCAAGTAAAAGCTAGCCAATAGATGAAAAAGGTGCTTCCTCTATTCACTTCACCATCGGTCAAATAGTTGGCTTCGCAAAAGATGAATGTTGACGTGTTCAAGGGAGCCCAAGACAGGATTTTCAAGGTTCAGCACTCTATCCATCAAAAGAGTCGATGTGACGATGCCTCTGGTATGGATCTTCCTTGCAAAATACAAGCCGATTAGAAGTTGACTCAAACCTAACTATCTTGCTGCTACCATTGGGTGGTAGAACTCATAAGAGACTTGGACGTTTCGACCTTGGGATATTCCAGTTGGAAGTATGCAGGGTGATATGGCCGAAACAGAATTATCTCTAGATCTAGAGTCTTTTTCATCGTTAAGATCATTCAATCTCAAATCAGCTGGGAGCTCATAATCAGTAAAGCTGTCATAAGGGAACCAAATTCTTGCATTCCTAGGAAATCCACCATAGAAGTGATAAAACCAGGTTTGGAATGTTTCAGTCAATGGTCCTAATCCTAGATAAACCGATGTTGCTTCTCCAAATGACATGCATCGGCGGGTGCTTGCTTCTTCATCATCAGAATGGTTAGAAGGAAAGCTTGATGAGTAGAGAAAGGTTCTTTCAGCAACATTGATGGTATATAAGTTCAATCAAAAATGCACTAGCCACCAAGGGCCACCATAGCCGATAGATTTGCCCATCAAGATCTTAGTCGCTGTTTGGCCCATCATCTGATACACTGCTCCAAGCAAACATTTTCCAAGAGAAAAGGTTCTCTTTTCAACTATGCCTTGGACTAAATGCTGCATGCTGGCTGTCAGACCACAGGTTGATCCACAAAAAACAAATCTCTCTAGCCAGTGGTTCAAGAAGGCAATATGTTCTTTGTCTGAAACAGGGCCTGTGTCGATGTGTTTGATTATATATCCAGACCAGCCGCCTACGTTCTTGGTTGTCAACTTGTTCTCACATTTAACTTTTAAGCCAAAGGGGTTGGCCGATGAGGTTATATCCAAGCCAGTCAGCATCTTGATATCAAGAAGAGTGAGGGTCATCGGCCCTTGGTTAAACATTAAAGTGTTGAGGGTGTCATACCAGAAATAAGAAGCCGATGATAACACGGGTTCAACTTTTTTCATATCGGCTAAAGACAAGGCCAAGCATTGGGCTATTCCAGCTTCTTCCCAAAGAGTTTGCTTGGTAGCTGATATTCTCTTATACCGATCCTTCCATCCATCTAAGTTCGAGGGCCAGGATCTAAAAATTGTTTGCCAATCGGCTAAATTGGGTTTGGTCTGCCTAAAGGGGATCCTATTGGTTTTGGCGTTGATGAAGTAACAGGGGTCCATATCTCCCATCGGCCCAAGGAAATATTGAGTGGGTTCCTTGAGAACGGGGATTGCGATCTGGTTTCGTAAGTGCTACAATCATCGAGGATAGAGGAGGAATCAAAAAATTCATCAAAAGAGGATCTAGAGCAAAATTTGATTAAAGTTGATGCAGAGTATGCATGAATGAAGACGATGAAGCATAGTTTGAAGGAAACTTACCACGGGAACATCGATGATGGTCGCCATTAAGCTTGAAGCTGGGAAATTGCCGAAGACTCGCTGAAGTTGCCACTGGGAAGACTCGCGTCGTCGATGTGGTCGTCGAAGATGAGAAAGAAGCAGTGCGCGGCTTAAGCGTTGGTTTAAGCGGTGGTAAAAAGTTAACGGCATGAAAGTTAAGGCCGAGGACATTGCTATTTATAACTCACATCTTTAACGGTCAAGTTATGAAAACCCTAGATTTTTGTGGATCTAAGAGATAATTCCGCAGCATATTAATCTATGCTCCGGAATTGGAGAGCATGTGTTAACGGCAAAATTTGGTAAAGATACGCGAAGATAAAGATGAGTTCGAAACGGATTCAAGGAGATAAGAATGTTTCCTAAGACAGAGCAACTCATCGGCTGAAAGCCGTATCGGCTGGAAGATTGAGGAAAAGTTGTGTATGATTATATTTAATCTAAATCTAGTTTATGTGTAGCATCCTTCACCTTACAGCCGATTCAGCTTTTGCATCGGCTAGGTTTCTCCGATACGTCATCGGCCCATCAGCCGATCGGCTATCGTCTATTAACATCTGTCGGTGATACGGGCCCGGGAGTACCAAGACTAAAGGGATGGGCGGCCCCCTGCACCCACGTGGTGCTCCCCTGAGGGAAGGTCGGGCCCGACGGTAAGGCGGCGGCTGCCCTCCCCAGTCCCCCCGAGGGTCGGGCCACTCCCACTCCCTCCCCGAGGGTCGGATCGCCCCAACCCCCTCTGCGCTTGCGCCGCGTGTGCGAGGTTAGGTGAGCGTCACCAGCGCCCACCTAACCGCATTGATGGCGGCTCAGGCATGCGCACCACACCGCATTTAATGCGGCATATGGCGTGCGTAACCGGTCTATGACTGGTCACGGCGATTGACCGGTCCATTACTGGCTAGATCACGGGTGGGACGACAGCAGAGTGCCTGCGCGCTATCCGCACGTCAGGCGGCACGCAGCACGCCTTGCCCCGTTCCATCAGAATGACGAGGGCTTTTTGCCTCTCGTCCCTCAGCCGGAGTTGGTATGCCAACTTCGGTCAGATGGTTTCCGTTTTTCGATGCGAACGGAACACAGAAGTCTTCGCCCATTTAATGGAGTTTCACACGGATGTCCCCCGTGTCAGCCAGCTGACCGGACGAGGGCCATCCTACAGCGGCTGTGCGTGTGGCTTCCAAGTCAAGCAACAAGACGGCCCTTAAATGTAAAAGAATGTCTTCCTCCTATCTTAGGCAGCCTTTTGGCCCATGTGGTAGCCCCTTGAGATATAAAAGGAGGCCCAGGCCTGAGGAGAAAGGGGAGAGGCAGGAGAGAAAAAGGAGGGCAAACACTTGTATTTCCTGATATTCCAGTCATACATCCACCACACACAGGAGTAGGGTGTTACGCTTCCCAGCGGCCCGAATCTATATAAACGCCTCTCTCTCTCTCTCTCTCTCGATCAGTGGAGAAAGAATCTCACCCTGCGTCCCCGGCCGAACTCTCTAAGGGGGGCCCTTTCTGTCCCCTGTTGAGGAGCTAACACTCCGTCAACATCATTTTTCTTGTATATCTTGTTGGTTGCAGGATCAAACCAACTGGCATGCCTTGAACCTGAAAGCAAGATTTGGACATGCACTAGAGATAAGCAGAGCTCACAGGCCGCCGTGTGTTTTCTCATCAACACCACTATGCTTCCAAAGGACAGGATACTGAATCAACAGTATCGCACCAATAATTTCAAGCATTATTCTCAGCTTATTCACACATTGACTCAGGCAAAAAAATATCATGAGCTTCTATTAAAGACTGCTCAATAGTGCCCTTCTGGCTCTGCCCCACTACCTGAGGTGCACTACAATGTCAAGAATAACGTTGAAACTAAAAAAGAGTTCAAGGGAAATTCTTCGAATAACCCTAAGAATTCAGCTGGAAAACAAATAATAGACGCAAATCCAATAATCGCAAAAAAGAAAAAGGAAAGGGTAAGGCACCACCACCTTGTGGCAACAACAACATGCATTGCAATAGGTGTGGATCTGACTATCATGTCACAAAAGATTGCCGTATCCCAAAGCACCTTGTTCTCCTGTATCAGAAATCTCTCAAGGAGCAAAAGTCTTCTACGGAAGCAAGATATGAAGCACACTTCAATCTTACAAGTGAAGCAAGACCTGAGGTTGGTTCTCAGCAGGCTCATATTGAACCACAGAACAACCTCGCTCTTCTCCCAGAGGATCCCACTGCACTTTCTGCAATGGATGACATGCTCATAGAGTACTGCTCAACAGACCCACTTGGAGATTTTCAGTAATCTCAGTGTGTTCCATCTAGTGATATCCCGAAATATATCAAACAATAGTTGTTGTAATAAGTAGAAAAGAACATAGAAAAGAACAAACTCCTTATGTTATCGAGTTGTAAGACTTACTAGTCATTAGAGTATGTACTATTAAACCTATGTAAATGTCACACTATGTATTTGATGTTTTAATTATTGTATGCATACCTATATATTGAATAAAGAATTCCTTACTAAGCAATTCTTCTTTTACTATAGATGTCCAAGGAAATCAGTCCGATAGGATAGAAATTATCTCTTGTGGACTATGGTACCACAAACTCTATACTTAGAGATATCAAATAATTTCAAACTCTTAAAAAGAGAGATTGCAAAGTTTTGACCATCGCTAGACGCGATGCTGTGAAAGTTGAGTCTAGACAAGCAACTATTACACTTCCAATGGGTACACAAATCACAATTGAGGATGCCCTACTGTATCCCGATTCAACCCGTACCCTATTAAATTATAGAGATACCTGTCAAAATAGGTTCCTCATTGAAACCTATATGCATAATCGAGAAGAATTCCTTCTCTTAACTAAACAAAACGGATATGGCAAACGCATTTGCAAGAAAATTCCATCTCTCACATTTGAATTGTACTATACATATATTAAGCCCGCTGCACATATTGCGTATAAAGTAATTTTTCAAAATATCGATGCATTCCATACTTGGCATGATCAACTCGAGCACCCTGATATTGGGATGATGAGGAAAATTAGTGGCAACTCTATTGGTGATAATTTGATCACTGAAAGATGTCTCAAATCCTCTGATTTTGTATGCACTGCATGTGCTACTGAAAAACTGATTTTTGAGACCTTCTTATCTCAAAATCAGAGTCAAACTACTTAAATTCTTTGAACGCGTTCAAGGAGATATTTGTGGCCCTATTGTGATAGCATCTGGACCGTTAAGGTATTTCATGGTTTTAATTGACGCATCTATTAGATGGTCTCATGTGTGTCTTCTCTCGACACGAAACCATGCCTTTGCCAAAATAATGTCTCAACTAATAAGGTTGAAGGCAAATTACCCTGAACATAGGATTCAATCAATCCATATGGACAACGCTACCGAATTTAAATCTCGTGCCTTTGATGATTATTGCATGGCATTAGGAATTCAGGTTCAGCATTCTGTTCCATATGTCCACACACAAAATGGTTTGGCTGAATCACTGATCAAAAGAATTAAGCTTATTGCTCGACCATTATTGATGAATTGCAAATTACCTTCATCGTGTTGGGGTCATGCAGTGCTGCACGTTGCTGACCTTGTCCAAGTACAACCAACTGCATATCATGAAACTTCTCAAATGCAGTTAGTACGTGAAAATCCTCAAAGTATTTTCCATTTGCGTAAGTTCGATTGTGTTGTATACATACTGATCTCACCACCACAGCATACCGCTATGGACCCACACAGGAGAGTGGGGATCTATGTGGGATTTAAATCTCCGTCGATCATAAACTACTTAGAACCCCTCATAGGTGATCTATTTACTGCCTGGTACGCTGACTCTATCTTTGATGAGGAACATTTTCTGGCATTAGAGGGAGACTTCAAGTACCAGAAAGAATGCCAAGAAATTGATTGGAATGCCAAGATATTTCAGCCTCTGATCCACGTACCACTGAAACTGAACTTCAAGTTCAGAAGATTATACATTTGCAAAGACTTGCAAATAACCAGCCAAATGCATATACAAATTACAAAGGTGTGACTAAATCTTTTATTCCCGCTCAGAATACGCCAGAAAGAGTAGAGGTACCAAACAAAACCACTCAACTTTCACTCACTAAAAAGAAAGGAAGTACAACCATTAAGCAAGATAGTATTGCTAATAACCAAAGAAAGATGATAAATGCAAACCAACCCTTAGTTGGTACACACCACATGGACACTATATATCAAGTAGATCATAGCAATTCGTGACCTAGCTCGATGGTGCACAATGCTGAGACTGTGAATTCGGAACACCCTAGACACATTATTTTGGGAGATCACGATGAGTCTATAAGGGTGGATGAAATTGCTATCAACTACTCTAAAACTGAAGAATCTTTTGATAGAAAAGCTATAATTGTCAACACTTATATTTCTGAACAAAAGATTGCCTCCAAGTTGATCCAGAGCCTAGATCTATAACAGAGTGCCAAAAACGCTCTGACTGGACCAAATGGAAGGACGCAATTGAAGCGGAATTAGCCTCGCTCTATAAAAGAGATGTATTCTCGGCTGTTATGCCTACTCCTCGTGGTATCTTCCCTGTGGGATACAAATGGGTTTTCATTCGAAAATGAATGAAAACAATGAGGTGATGAGATATAAAGCAAGGCTTGTAGCACAATGTTTTACGCAAAGACCTGACGTTGATTTTAACCAAACTTATTCTCTAGTCATGAATGGTATAACTTCTCGAAACTTAATATCATTGGCAGTACAAAATCGTCTATCTATGCAATTAATGGATGTACCGACAGCATATCTATATAGGTCACTTGATTCTAATATTTACATGAAAGTCCCGAATCAAAAGGTAAATCGCAATATGTATTGTGTTAAGTTGCTGAAGTCACTTTATGGCTTAAAACAATCGGGCAGAGTGTGGTACAACCGATTAACTGAATTCCTTTTGCTAAAGGGATACACTAAAAGTAATGATTGCCCGTGCGTCTTCATTAAAAAATACCCCACAGGATTTTGCATTATCTCAGTATATGTCGATGATCTAAACATCATTGGCAATACACAAGATATTAATGAAGCACGTCATCATTTAAAGATGGAATTTGAGATGAAGGATTTGGGTCAAACCAAATTTTGTTTAGGTCTACAGCTTGAACATTTACCTTCTGCAATCCTTGTGCACCAAGCTGCATATAACCAAAAAATATTGGAGAAATTTAATATGAATAAGTCATATCCTTTCAAAACTCCTATGGTGGTTAGATCTCTATACGTAGAGAAGATCCATTTAGACCGAAGGAAGATGGAGAAGATATTCTAGAACCTGATTTTTCATATCTTAGTACTATAGGCGCACTTATGTATCTTGCAAATAGTATTAGGCCTGATATTGCTTTAGCCGTAAATTTACTAGCAAGGTATAGCGCCGCTCCTACCAAACGTCATTGGACTAGAGTTAAGAATGACTTTCAATATCTTAATGGCACAAGAGAATCTAGGACCTTTCTTTAAAAGAACCAGGATCCGACTTTAATTGGGTATACTGATGCTGGTTATCTATCTGATCCTCAAAATGCCAGATCCCAAACAGGATTTGTATTATTACAAGGTGAAACTGCTATTTCATGAAAGTCTTCTAAATAGACTCTAGTAGCCACATACACCAGCCATTCTGAAATAATTGCATTATATGAGGCATCACATGAATGTGTATGGCTTCGCAAAATGGTTAACCACATACTAACATCTTGTGGCGCTGGTTTATTAGAATCACCTACCATTATCTATGAAGATAATGCCACTTGTGTTGTTCAAATAGAAACTGATTATATTAAGAGCAACATCACAAAGCACATTGTTTCTAAATTGTTTTATCCTCATGAACTTCAGCAAAATGGATAGATAAATATCTTGTAAACTTAGTCATGTGACAAACTTGCCGATTTATTCACGAAATCTCTATCATACTTCATATTATTTAAATGTGTCGAAGGAATTGGTATGAGATGACTTAAAAATTTGTAGGATTCAAGTGGAGTATCTCTCTCTAAAAAATAACCTATCTTCATTATATTACACTCTTTTCTTTGTATGAGTTTTGCCTTTTAGGTTTTCTCATTCAAAGTTTTTAACGAGGTAATATCAACATAAGCTATATATCTTATCATTTTACTTTTCCCAACTAGAATTTTTAATAAATGATAATTATAGACATGCTTCTATTTTTGGGCTATGTTACGAGCTTTACTCATAAAAGTCTAAAAATAGCTAATAATATATCACGGTTCTTCTCTTTATTTTTCCATTGGGTTTTTGAGGAGTTTACCTGATATAACTACTGTACTAATTATTATTATTTCTAAAATTATCTTAATATACATCTGGAACAATGAATGAGCAATGATCAAAGGTTGGATTCGATCAAGAGGGAGTGTTAAGATACATTGGGTGATCTCTTTCACCCGAAGGAATAGGCATGGCGGTTATCGTGCCTTCCCACTCTTCATCGATAGGGAAGGAATTGCAACGGTTGGTTGCGCCCGTTCTCTCCTCTCGGCGCTCCTTGACAACCGACGTGATGGTTCCCAACCATCACGCTCTTACGGTTCCCCCCGTATCACGATGTATAAATTGAATCTTACGATCAATGAGAAATTCACTCCTCTTGCTCAATTCTCTCTCGCTCTCATTTATTCTCAACATTAATAACAATATAATGTGCCGGCAATATCAAATGGTTTAGCAAATTAAGCACAAACTCCTATCAAAAATATATGTCTACACACTAAACTTTAAATTTAACTGGACATATCTAGCCCTTGAACTTTGCAATACTATATAAATATGACCCTTTTAAAGTGCTTTAATTTAGACGGTGGTTTTACATATGTGAAAACATAAATAAGTGGTTTTAGCTAACTATGATGACACACTTAAAATCCACACTCTACGAATCTGGCAATTAATCACTAACGGCTAGATCGTGTTTTCTCCGGTGCTGGCGACTAATGGCTAGTAAAAAGTCACCCCTTTTGCGGGCAGCCAACCAACTATGTAAAACCTTTTGCGGATGACTTAACCAATCTGAATGCATGTGAAGATGGTCTTCGTAGGCTGCCAAGTAACCGGCGAAAATACATATTTGGAGACAGCCATGCAATGTGGCCCGCCTGTTAAGATTTTTCACAGTGGCTAATATTGTATTGTTGGCCGTCTGCCATGATTTTGCACCAATTTTGAATTATAATTTCCCATCAATTTTAAATTTATTTTTTGGTTCGTGTACCCCTAGTAAAAAACGATTTTTTGCAGATGGTCAAAACCGGATCCATGAGGGAGGAGAGGCCGGCGACAACGGATCCATGCCTCCCATTGCCGTCGTCACCAGATCCGTGAGGGAGAGGAAGGCTGGCGACGGCAGATACGCATCTGCCCCTCCCGCAGCCGTCGGATCCGTGAAAAATCGATTATGTAGTATTGTACTCCATATAGAATCGATGAGGATTTGATTGGGCAATCAATAATTTTATTGATCGAATCCGTAATTGATAATATATACAATATTAATTAATTTAGACAAGCTATTAATGTATTTATATACTCCCTTTGTCCATAAATAAGTATCGTTTTAGTCTAAAATTTTGTCCATAAAAGAGTATAGTTTCAAAGTAGTTGTTAAATACTACATCTTTTTTCCTTATTTTTAGTCATTGAACCAACATTACTCCTACCTTTTTCTCGTTTTTTCTTCATATTAATGAAGGATATTATAATCTTTTATTTTTTTCTTAATATATCTTTGAGTAGTTAAAACTATACAATTTAGGGATGGAAGGAGTAGTACGTATATAAACACATATTATAATCCTGATCTTACAATTTATATAATTTTCTTGCTCCACTCAATAGGTAAGAGACCAGGATATTTTTTCTACGAGTTCAAAAACCCTCCTTTGTTGACACTACTACAGAAAGGGGCTTTCTGGACGAGCCCCCAACAGTTTCCAGGCGGGCCATAAGTGGCCGTGCCTGGAAAAACCGGTCCCGAGGGGGCCGGCTGTTAAACCGCACACAGTTTCCAGGCGGGCCATAAGTGGCCGTGCCTGGAAAAACCGGTCCCGAGGGGGCCGGCTGTTAAACCGCACGGGATAACTCATTATCGCGTGCGGCTTCCTTAAGCTGACCGCACGAGATAAGATTATCCCGTGCAGTCCGCTTAAGAACCCTCACGGGATAATGCTTATCCCGTGCGGTCCGCTTAAGAACCCGCACGGGATAATTCTTATCCCGTGCGGTTCGTTAGGTCAACCGCATGCGATGATGCACTATAAAACAGCTCCCACCCCCCGACAGTGCCACTTTGAACCTGGTGTTTCTCTCTCCAAAAAAATGCAATTATAGGGGGGAAGGTTTTCAACTTGTATTCTTCAATTGGAATCAATACAAAAGGTATCATGCTTGATCTTCTCTTCCATTTGCTTCCACTTTTAAAAGTTTTTATTGGTTTAACGTGAAGATATTTGAATTTATTTTAACTCGATTTCTCTCTCCAAAAATAGGCATTTTCTTTTGGTGGGAGATTCTAGAGTTAAAATCTTCGATTGAAATCAATATAAAAGGTAATGTGTTCGATCATCTCCTTCATTTGCTTCCGTTTTTGTAAAATTTCATTGGTTGAATGCGAAGATATGTAAACTTGTGCGAATTGGTACTTTGTGCTATATATGTATGTAATTTGTAGGTCAAATATTTTATTTTTTTGATTGAACCATTTTTTAGTAGCTAATATTGTCTCAGTATTATTATTTGTTGTGAATGAGGTTTTAGTTAAAAAGTATGAATTAAGTTTAATTTGTTTATTTAGAAAACACCGGCAATATAATATTAATTAATGCTGTGAATTTTTTAGATGGATCGGACATGGATGTATGAGACACGGAGAACTCATCAGGTGTTCATGAGAGAAGCAACAACATTTATTGACAAGGCTAAGACACACGCTTTGAGAGAGAGTAGGAATGATATTTTTTGTCCATGCGTGGATTGCAAGAATCAGAAGATGTGGAAAGATCCGGATGTAATCCTGGGACACATAATTCAGCATGAATTTGTGGAGAAATATACAGTTTGGACTTATCACGGGGAAGTCGCCCCTCCTGTAGAGATTCGTGATACTTAGTTCGATCAGGCAGAGGATTTTATAATTGATGACATGTCTCGTCAAATGACTGGTGATTTTGGCGGCTCTGGTTTTGACGCCGCAGAGGTTGATATTGATCTTGATCTTGAGGATATGTTGCGGCACGCTGAACCAGAGGTCCTAACAGAGAAAGCAAAAGATTTAAATAATTGGGAGGCGTTGCAGAAATCAACGAAAGATCTTTTGTACGATCAATCAAAGGGATGTGACATGCAGTATATAGTGTTGCGGTCAGTGCTAGAACTTCTTAGATTGAAGGCCAGGCACGGCTGGTCTGATACTAGTTTTAATGACTTGATGGGTCTCCTTAGAGCTATACTTCCTAAGCCTAACTTGTTGCCAGCTAACACCTACCAAGCCAAGAAACTGATATGTCCATTATCACTTGGTGTGGAAAAGATCCATGCATGTATTAATCACTGTGTACTTTATCGCAATGAATACGCTGACTTGGACAAGTATCCAACTTGTGGGGCGAGTAGGTACAAAAAGGATAACAGTGCCACCGATAGTGTTGTTGCCGAACCAAATACATTGGTTGAGCCAGGAAAACAGATTCCGGCCATGGTGATGTGGTACTTGCCAGTGAAAGATCGCATGAAGCGATTGTTCTCGAACCCCGCCGACGCCGAGTTGATGAGATGGCATCAAGAGGGTCGGAAAACAGATGGTATGATTCGACACCCCGCCGGTGCTCGACAATGGAGAAACTTTGATTCGAAGCATCCAGAATTTGCAAATGATCCAAGAAATATAAGGTTTGCGTTGAGCACGGATGGAATGAATCCGTTTGGTGACCTAAGTAGCTCGCACAGCACTTGGCCTGTTCTGCTCACCATGTATAACCTTCCGACATGGTTATGTCAGAAGCGAAAGTATATTTTGTTGACTATCCTTATACAAGGGCCAAAACAGCCTAGCATCGATCTAGACGTGTTTCTTGAACCTTTGATGGAGGATATGCAAGAAATGTGGGAAGAGGGTCTACGATTGTTTGATGCGTACCGACAGGAGCATTTTACTCTGCGTGCTATCATATTCGTTACTATAAACGATCTACCAGCAAATTTTTCTCTCTCAGGACAGATTAAAGGAAAGACTGGATGTCTTATATGCCTGGACAACACTGTATAGGTATCGTGCGATGGCTACCTTTTTTGACAAAACTGTTGAGGAAGGTACTGCCCCCGATGGTTCCACGGTGTTCAAGCTGACAAAAAACATAAAGGTCGTGTTCGGCAAGGGAAAGACAGCTTTAGGCAAGAGAAAGAAAGAAGTGGTAGAAAACACGCTGCCCTTCAAGAAACATTCAATCTTTTTCAAGTACCTAACGTACTGGAAAGACCTGGAGATTCGCCATGACATCGATGTCATGCACCTCGAGAAGAACGTGTTCGACAGCACCATCGGGACTTTACTTGTCATCCCAAGTAAAACAAAGGATGGGTTGAAGTCACGTAACGACCTGGTCAATTTGAGCATAAGGAAAGATCTCCACCCGATAGAGCTAACGAATGGTAAGATTGTGTTAACAACAGAATTTGGTAAGCCCCAAAGTCATCATCGGCCTAGTTTGTGTATCGGCTCAGAGTAAATATCGGCCTCAAAATCTGTATCGGCTTCGAGGTCTACAAGCGGCCGATAGGAGTTATCCCTATTTTCAGCAGTCGGATTCTTGTTAGATTCGGGAAGATCTTATCCAGAGAAGACCGAGTTCAAGAAGGATGCGGCCTGTATCTCTTAATTAGGAAGAGTTTGTTAGCTTTCTGTTTTATCTTTAGGAAAGTTCGAGTCGTATTCTGTTAGGATTTTTGTTAGCCTATGGGTATAAATATGTAAGCCCGAGGTTCATGTAATCATCTCATGATCAATACAACTTCGGCGCATCGCCAACATTTTACTTTTCGTCTTCTTCGGCGAGTTCATGCCCTTCACACGAGGGGTAAGTCTCGTTACGGTTGCCTGCGTTGTCGGGGCTAGGGCTTCTGCGTTCTGATCTCAGCAACGTAAACACCTATTATCATATATCTTAGTCAATTTGGTTTGGCGTCTTGATTTAGTCTTATCGGCTGAGATTCCCTTTAGGGTTTATGCCGGTATCGACTAAATCGTCTTGCTAGATTAGATTGGCTAAGGTATCCACCACTCTGAAAATCAGTCGAGGGCTTGATTGTCTAGGTCTTGCGTTTCTTTTCATACTTAGTGCTGCATCAGTTCGGTTTGACCTACTAAGTCGTGATTAGAACCGTAATCTCTAGCCTGCTTGTTGGTTGCCAATAAGGGTTTCATCGGGATTTCAGCCGGTGAGTTATCTGGACGTTGCATCGGCCCAAGAGTTTTGTGTATAGATTGGATCTGGCCGATGACAACAGAGTATTTATTGTTTATCTGCCTGTTAAGAGTTTATACCATCGGACCCCCAGCCGATGTGTGCTTTAATCTTCAGATCAATATTTATTTTATATTTGGATTATGCTATATCATCATGTTATCGTCAGCCGATTGCCTTCATATAGATGTTTGCTCAGTACACGACTGATGGTTCGAAACCCTAACTACATCGGCTGGCATTGGCATCGGCTGGAATCGCGCCATCGGCTTATCGGCCGATCGGTTGTTTTGGCTATCGGCCTATCGGCCGATACGTTTTTGCCCTATCGGCCTATCGGCCGATAGACCTTCTGTTCTGCTATTTTGCATATCTTGTCAGTGGCAGGATCAAACTAACTGGCACGCCCGCGCTTCATCAATTTTAGGACCTACACTGGAGCTAAGCAGATCTCCCAGGCCTTCGTGTGTCCGCGCACCGGGTCCACATCGGCGGTACGGATTTGGCGTCAACACATTTTTGGCGCACCCGGTGGGACCGTGTTTTTGACAACAGATTTGTACACGGCTCGTGGAACCCACAATCGCAACAATATGTCTGATCAAGAAGTCAAGGCCAAAGAAGAACAATCTCTCAAGCCGATAGAGGAAGAAGAAGAGCCGATGGACGATGAGACACTTCAAAAGACAGTTGATGAAATCGTTCGTCGCGCTGTGTTTGATCAATCTGGAGTTTTGGTGAGTACATTACATGGTTTGATCGAGAAGATAGTTCCCAGAGTTATTGCATTAAGAAATCAGACTGGGGGGCAAATCGACGAACAATTTCAGCATCGGCAACAACGACATTGGCTTGGGGGGCAAATAAATCAGCATCAGCCTGGAGAGCTACATCAACAATATCGGCCAGAAGAAACTCAAAGATATCAATCTAAAAAAGATTGGGCCGATATGATTTCAAAAGTGATAGAGGAACAGTTTGGAATTAGATCTAAGGATCAGACTTTTATGTATCGGCCGCCGTATCCTGAGTGGTTTGATAGGGTTCCACTTCCAGGCCGATACAAGATTCCAGACTTTTTCCAATTTTCAGGGCAAGGTGATATATCTACGAGGGAACATATCAGCCGATTTTTAGCTCAATGTGGGGAGGCGTCGGCTGAAGAAGCTCTGAAAGTTAGATTGTTTCCATTGTCTTTGACTGGATCGGCTTTCACATGGTTTGCGTCATTGCCACCAAATTCTATCAGAGGTTGGGCTGATCTTGAGAAGCAATTTCACCAGTACTTCTTTGCTGGAATTGATGAGTTGAAGCTTTCAGACTTGATTTTAGTTAAACAGCAAGAAGGAGAATCGGCTGAGGAATATATTCAAAGGTTTCGTAATATCCGTGGCCGATGTTATGGTTTGAATTTAAATGATGAGCAGTTAGTAGGACTTGCATTCCAAGGGTTGTTAGAAACTATCAAAGGCAGATTTTTCTTCTATGAGTTTGACAGCCTAGCTCATCTGGTGCAGACGGTATCGGCTTATGAGAGCCGATGTCACGAAGAAGAGAAGAATCAGCTTCGGGGTGATCAAGACAAGAATAATTTTGAAGCATGACTTCTCATACTCCAAAACTGGGGGGCATGTGTTAACGCCAGAATTTGGTAAGCCCCAAAATCATCATCGGCCTAGTTTGTGTATCGGCTCAGAGTAAATATCGGCCTCAAAGTCTGTATCGGCTTCGAGGTCTACAAGCGGCCGATAGGAGTTATCCCTATTTTCGGCAGTCGAATTCTTGTTAGATTCGGGAAGATCTTATCCAGAGAAGACCGAGTTCAAGAAAGATGCGGCTTGTATGTCTTAATTAGGAAGAGTTTGTTAGCTTTCTGTTTTATCTTTAGGAAAGTTCGAGTCGTATTCTGTTAGGATTTTTGTTAGCCTATGGGTATAAATATGTAAGCCTGAGGTTCATGTAATCATCTCATGATCAATACAACTTTGGCGCATCACCAACCTTTTACTTTTCGTCTTCTTCGGCGAGTTCATGCCCTTCACATGAGGGGTAAGTCTCGTTATGGCTGCCTGCGTTGTCGGGGCTAGGGCTTCTGCGTTCTGATCTCAGCAACGTAAACACCTATTATCATATATCTTAGTCAATTTGGTTTGGCGTCTTGATTTAGTCTTATCGGCTGAGATTCCCTTTAGGGTTTATGCCGGTATCGACTAAATCGTCTTGCTAGATTAGATTGGCTAAGGTATCCACCATTCTGAAAATCAGTCGAGGGCTTGATTGTCTAGGTCTTGCGTTTCTTTTCATACTTAGTGCTGCATCAGTTCGGTTTGACCTACTAAGTCGTGATTAGAACCGTAATCTCTAGCCTGCTTGTTGGCTGCCAATAAGGGTTTCATCGGGGTTTCAGCCGGTGAGTTATCTGGACGTTGCATCGGCCCAAGAGTTTTGTGTTTAGATTGGATCTGGCCGATGACAACAGAGTATTTATTGTTTATCTGCTTGTTAAGAGTTTATACCATCGGACCCCCAGCCGATGTGTGCTTTAATCTTCAGATCAATATTTATTTTATATTTGGATTATGCTATATCATCATGTTATCGTCAGCCGATTGCCTTCATATAGATGTTTGCTCAGTACACGGCTGATGGTTCGAAACCCTAACTGCATCGGCTGGCATTGGCATCGGCTGGAATCGCGCCATCGGCTTATCGGCCGATCGGTTGTTTTGGCTATCGGCCTATCAGCCAATACGTTTTTGCCCTATCGGCCTCTCGGCCGATAGACTTTCTGTTCTGCTATTTTGCATATCTTGTCAGTGGCAGGATCAAACTGACTGGCACACCCGCGCTTCATCAATTTTAGGACCTGCACTGGAGCTAAGTAGATCTCCCAGGCCTTCGTGTGTCCGCGCGCCGGGTCCACATCGGCGGTACGGATTTGGCGTCAACAGATTGAGATTCCACCGGCATGCTACTCAATGTCACCAGAAGAGAAAAAGGCTTTCTGTAAATGTCTTCGTGGATTGAAAGTGCCAACTGGATTCACATCGAATATCCGAAAACTAGTATCAATGAAAGATTTGTCGATTTCTGGATACAACGCTCACGACTGTCATAAGATGCTTACGGTATTCCTCCCTATCGCTATAAGGGCGGTGAAACCAGTGCACACCAAGGTAGTGATAACAAAGCTGTGCTATTTTTTTAATCGAGTTTCACAGAAAGTTTTTGATCCAGAAGAATTAGGACCCCTTCAGAAATTCGCAGTCGAGACCGCTTGCCAGCTAGAGATGTTTTTTCCTCCATCGTACTGGGACATGATGGAACATCTCATTGTTCACATTGTCTCTCAAATTATTGAACTTGGTCCTCTATACCTACATCAAATATGGGCGTACGAGCGATACATGGCCGTTCTGAAAGGGTATGTCCGTAATCGTGCTCATCCGGAGGGCTCGATGATAGAGGGTTACAAAACTGAGGAGGTTGTCGAGTGTTGCCTAGATTATATGAGAGATGTCAACCCCATTGGGATACCGGTGCCTCGACATGATGGAAGGTTATCTGGGAAGGGTACTGTGGGAAGAAAATGCTTCTACGACAACGATTACAAAGCGGTATCAGATGCACACAGCAGTGATCTTCAACAACTCGCCATCGTTGCGCCCTACATTGAGCAACACACTTCGGAGATCAGAGCATGCAATCCGGGGCGATTCGACGGTTGGGTTTCGAAAGAACAGAAGCGCACTTTTCCCCAATGGCTGAAGGATCAAAAGCTACCGTATGGAGAATCAATCGAGGAAAAAACGATAGCTAGACTTACAGCTGGCCCAACAAGCCTTGTGACCTCATGGCAAGGGTATGACATCGGCGGATATTCTTTTTACACAAACAGCAAAGATAGAAAAAGCTCAGCGTAGAACAGTGGGGTTCGTGTCGAAGCGTTGGACGCAACAGGGCAGAACAAGTCTTACTACGGGATCATACAAGACATATGGGAACTTGACTATGGTTTAAATATTCAGATCCTTCTTCTCAGATGCCAATGGGTGAAAGACAGCATGGTAGATAAATTTGGATTTACGTGTGCTGAACGGAGTAAAATTGGACACAAGGATGATCCATGGGTCCTTGCCGATCGTGTTGCACAGGTTTTTTATGTGAAGGATCCTTCCGATGAAAAGATGGACATTATTGTATCGGGCAACCAACACATCATTGGTATTGACAACATTCAAGACGCACGCGATTATAATCAATACGACGACATTGAGTTATTCACAGATCTTTCTACGCGGATGAAACGCATTGAGAGTGTCCTCGACGAATCAAAGTTTGCATCCGTGCGGAAGGATGTTAATCCAAAAATAGTGAAACGCTAGTTTCTTTTTTTGTACAATATGTTTTTGCACGCGAATGTATCAAGCTTATGGTGTTACCAGTGAACGTGTGGTTTTATATCGAACTTCTGGTATTTATGTGGATGATTAATATGTCAATTAATTAATATGTGAGCAATTGATATATTAATATGTGACGAATTTATATTGATTGAATTTTTTTACATTGATATGTTAGTATGTGCATTCATATTTGTTAGTTTTATAGTTTTACATGGTACAATTAATAAATGGAATAATTAATATGTTAATAAATATTTTAGCATTCATATCTTTTTTAGTTTTACAGTTTTAAAATAAGGGCGCCAATTATTCCGTGCGGGCGGCTTAAGAGCCCACATGGAAACATGTATTTCCGTGCGGGCCTCTTAAACCGCCCGCACGGAAATATATCTTTCCGTGCGGNGCGGGCGGCTTAAGAGCCCACATGGAAACATGTATTTCCGTGCGGGCCTCTTAAACCGCCCGCACGGAAAGATATATTTCCGTGCGGGCTCTTAAGCCACCCGCACGGGATAATTGGCGCCTATATATAGTCGCGCGGGATCCCGAAAATTTTCTAAGTCCCCGACGAGTCCAGATCTCTGCCGCCAGGCTGCCGAAATTTTCTAAGCCGCCGTGCACCGCCGCCCATCTCTCTCTCTCTCGACGCCCTCTCGCCCGCCGGCCTCAAGCCCGCCGCGCCACCCAAATCTGTGCCGCCCATCTCTCTAGCCCTCTCTCGCCGCCGGCCCCCGCCGCGCCGCCCATCCCCGCGCGCCGCGCCGCCCATCCTGAGTCTCGCCGCCGGCCTCAAATACCGCCGCGCCGCCCGGCCCGCCGACGCCGCACCGACGCCCACGGACTACACACACCGACGACGACGCCCCGGCCGACGACGACGCCCACCGACGACGACGCCCCGGCCGCCGACGCCACCCATCCCACGACGCCTCACACCGGCCCCACAACCGACGCCGACGTCCCTCCTTGCAAGGTGAGATGATATGCCTGTGAATGGAATGGATGTGGGATGGATGAATGGATTGGGTGGATGTGTTTTGATGGATGGATGAATTGAATGGATGGATGTGTTGGGATGACACGTCAACTGTTCGACGAAATGCCTTCAAGAGATCATTCTCTGCAGAGTAAATCAATCAGTACTAACCATCACAGGGATGTTCCAAACTTCCTATGATTACCAATTCATGCATGACTGCTGATGATGACACAATCATATGTAATTAACTTGGTCTCTGATGATGGCTAGTGCATTCACAATATATATATATAGGGTTTAGGAGATTCTTGCATGTGTTCAGTTAGAATTTTGGTAGTTGTTGGTACGTACACTTGCAAATATTTTTGTGTTTGCTCCATGCGGCAGAGAAGCTGGTCGTCATGTGCTTGCAGGATCGTTTTGGAGAACCTCTCTCTCACTTGACATCTCACTTAATTTAATGCACTTAATTTAATTATGAACTAATCGGGTTTAGAATTAATTGTGTTACGACCAACCGTAGATCAAATGTCGAACGAGAAAGCTCCCTCCGATGCACCCAACGTCGAACAAACGCAAGAGGTTTCGAGCGAAGGCACATGGCAGACACCAAGCGATCCGATGTGCCATATCGAAGTTACGCCAGCACCACCGGTTGAAGAAGACCCCGACTACATCCCTATGGAGGAAGCAGTAAGTTGAGTTGTAGTGTTATAAACTAAGCCGTCTCCCTCTCGGTCGCGTTTAACTTTTTTTTGATGTACGAACAGATGAAAACAAGACACCAGTCAAAAAGAAAGGCTGCCAAGTCTGCCGTAATAGCCGAAGGCGAGACGGACACGGCAACGTCCGGTCCGGTAGAAACCGACACCGGAGAAACGTCCGGTCAAAAGAGAAGACGTGCTAAGAGAAGACCCAAACCCCCAAGGAGACATACTACATCACCTCTTTGAATCAGGATGGGAAGCCAGTAGAGCCCAAGGTAGCAATGACTAAATTCAGCACCACCTGCAGTGTGGTGGCCAGAACCCACGGCCCTTTAAATGTAGATTCCTGGGAGCAGGTGGATGACAACATGAAGAACTTCATGTGGAACGAGTTGCAGAAGTGGCTTGTCTATCCGCCTGGTTCAGAGGCTATGGGAAAAGAATTTGCCCTAAAAATGATGGCGCATCGGTGGAGGCAGTGGAAATCGGACTTGAACACTCACTACGTGCAAAAGAACAAGACTCCGTTCGCCGACTACGGTGGTATTACGCCCGCCGAATGGGACACCTTCGTGGCAAAGATGACTAGCCCGGAAGCCTTAGCGCGGAGGAAAACGATGTCCGATCTAGCTAAAAGGAACAAATACCCGCACCGGTTGGGCTCAAGCGGCTACGATGGTCACGTAGAGAAGTGGCGAGCAACTGAAGAGAAGTTTGCCGCCCAAGGCAAGCCCCTGCTTGTAGATGCCCTAAAGGAAAGAAGCAAAAACTGGGTTTGGGCACAGAGCACAGGGCAAGTCACTGATGAGGGAGAGATCCAGTTCGAGGATCCGGATATCAAGCATGCGACCAGTAGTCTTAAGGACATTGCGGAAAAAGAGAAAACAGGGGAATTCATTGCCAAGAGGGAACATGATTAACTAACAGCTGCATTAGGCAACCCTGAACATTCCGGACGAGTAAGGGGCCTATCGTCAAGGACGAGCTGGAAGGAAGGGTTTCCAGAGGAAGCTAAGGGTTACAAGAAACGGGACAGGTACAAACAGAAATTGGAAGAGAGGATAGCAAAACAAGTTGAACAACATTTCTACTCTCTTGTTGCTCAAAATCGTCAAGCCTTCCCGCACTTGTTCCAGCAATCCGAAGAACCCACAGTACAGTTGCCAAGCAGTGTCGGGTCAGTAGACACCGCACCTTATCCAGTAGACAACATAACTGCCCCGACGCCGTGCAGCCTGCTCATGCCGATAGGAAGGGCCGGGAAGAGAAAGGAGGTGGGTATAGGACTTGCGATACTAGGGCGCCAATTTCATAACACGCCAATCCCTGAAGAATATGCAAGGGTGCAAGTGGCCAAGGTGCATGCAGAGCATACCAGTTTAGAGATAGATATTCCAACACCGGAAGGGATACAATTGCTTGGGGATGCGGTGAATCAGTTTATACTATGGCATCGACGAGATATCCTGCTGGTCGGTCCATCGCCTTCAACCCCACGCCCGCCGGCTCCAAAGATTGTTGCTGCGCCTGCACCACCTTCTCCACCAGGGCAAGATTCGCCAACTAATCGGCCTGCCTCCCCACCTCCCTCCTCCCCTAATCCTTTAGGTCCAGGTTCACCACATCTATCAGCCCCTGAAGTCCCCGCAGAACAACCTCCTTCGACACCACAGTCTGCATTGGCACTACCTGAAAGGCCTCTTATGAGAAGCGCAAGTCTTCCAAGTCCGACCAAGTTTGAACCTCGCCGGCTTATCCCGACAATGATTAGGTCAACTTATGATAAGGAAAAAATGGCCGTATACGAGGAAAGGTTAGTATTCCAAGCTTTCAGGGGGAGAGCGTCGACTGACAAGAAGCAGGATGAAACTCCATAGTTGTCGGATTCACAAAAATCGGTGAAAAATCAAATGGAGGACCTGCAAAACTGGACTTCCGACGAAGTGCCAACAAAGTACGTGCACGGGAAGCCGTTCCTGCCCCCGAAGGTCATGGAAGGCCTGCCTTGGGAAATGAGGCTGATGCATGACTGGTATCTGAAGGCATCTAAAAAGGGCCTGGGCATGATTACTGTGAAGGTCCCGGATAACGCTTTCACTAGGGGGCCAAATGGGATGCTGGTAATCGATTTCAACGACCTTCACGCATTATTCAAGCTGGACAAAATGGATATAAATCTCATTGCTGCATTTTGCCTGTAAGTCATTCGTAATTAATGTCATATATTAATTCATTTGCTAACTAACTTCTGATAAATTACCCGCTTTATTACTTAGGATGCAATTCCACGCCGCTGAAAAGGCCAACCATCCAGTAGGATACATAAACCCAACAAGGGTTTGCTGGACGGAACACACGGTGAATATTCGTGCAGATTCCGCTGAGCTCAAAGGTAAAACGACGTCCGAGAAAAAAGAGGTCGTCGAAAAAATGCACAAGAAAAAGATGGTCGGCGTAGCACTGTACTTGGGCAGAGCGATGGTTGCGCACAAAGACAAAACTGTCCTCTTCGTCCCTTACGCGCTGCGGTACGTTATGATTCTTCTGTAGTACTTATGTTTTAGTACGATATCACATACAACTAACATATCTTCTTTGCAGCGATCATTACATACTTTTTCTGGTATATCCACGGGACCACCTGGCCGTAGTGCTGGATCCGGCGCACTATGGCGAGGAAACATTTACAGAGTTTCTCGTTATATTAAATTTGTAAGTCCTGTTATGCACCATTTACTAAATGTTGGCTATTGTACTCTCGAATACACATAATTGACTCAAATAATTGTTTTGTCTTTATAGAGCACACAGATATTACGTAGACCACGGTGGACCAATCAATAATCCACAAAAGAAGAAGCTTCTCGTGAAGACAAGATGGCCGGTAATTACATGTCTCTTGTTCCGACATTTCTTACATATACTTGTTTCACTCAAAATATTGATGTATACAATTTTTTTCAACATAGTGTTTTAAGCAACCACCACAGACTAATTTATGCGGATACTACGTATGCGAGATGCTTAGACTCAACGGGAGATACACTACAAAGTTTGAAGAAGTAAGTCGAGAGAAAATATCTTTTCACACATTATAAGATCTTGTATAACTTTCCTAACTATAACAATGTGTATTCCTTCTGAAACAGATCCCGTCCGTTCCAGTTGTAGCGAACCGGTTCGACGATCGAACCATACTAAACTTGTGTGCAGATATTTGCCGCTTCATCCGCCGCGATGTCTGCAACCATTTGGGCGATTTCTACGATCCGAAGAGCCAGCTTGCGACGGAGGATACCTTCAAACGACTTAGAGAGTGGGAAAAAGAACATATGTATAGTAGCTAGTACAAATATTTCTAATTAAGGATATATTTTATGTGGTTTTTTAAACTTCTGTAAATTGCGAGACGCGATGATACGTATATACATATGTGATGCATGCGTACAATTTAATATCTTAATTCCATGAAAAAATAATTAATTACGTTCAATTCTTAATACGTGCGATGTGTATGTATACTATTACTGAGAGAGACGGAGAGAGAGGAGAGAGGGAGAGATAAGGTAATATATTCACATAAAATAATAAACCAACATATAAAATAATATTTTATATGCACATAAAATAATGGGCAGATCGCTTATCCCGTGCGGTCGCGTTAAGTGGACCGCACGGGATAAGCGATCCACCCATTATTTTATGTGCATATAAAATATTATTTTATATGTTGGTTTATTATCCCGTGCGGTCCACTTAACGCGACCGCACGGGAAGATCGCTTATCCCGTGCGGTCTGCTTAAGCGGCCCGCACGGGATAATGGATCTTCCCGTGCGGTTGGGTCGCCCGCACGCGAAAATGGTCTTTTCCCAGACCTTTTCGCGCATGCGGGCAGGCCTTCCGTACGGAAAGATGCCTTTCGGCCCGCACGGAAAGGTTGTTTCTGTAGTAGTGTGATGTGTCATCATGTTCTCCCACGTTGCAGTACAACTACGAGCGCACTGCCAAAGTTTGTCTGGTTTGATCTGAGAAGTTGGTGATGGCTGAGTGTTTACAGGGGACGAGCAAGAGAAGAAGGTGGCCCAACATGCAACAAATCGTTAGAATCTCTAGTCCGAAATGAAAACTATCATAGCCTGATTAAAGTGAAACTATGATAATAATATATAGTCTAGGTGTGATTTACTTTTTAAAAAATATGTATTTGACCATATGCGCGTGTGGTTTTTGACTTATTTGGTCTAATTAAAAACTGTATACGTATAAAAACTGTACGTACGTATAAAAGTATAAGTCAAGCTGCTTCAGTAGTACTACAGTGTAGTTATTATCAGTATAGACGGAATGTTTGCTTGTTTCCTTGTTTTCTTTAAATTTTCTTCTCTGAAAACAAAACGGCAGTGTACGTTCACTTTTCTAAATAATTTCTAATGTACTGTTCAATACTACTTCCTACGTCCTAAATTATAAAAGATTTTGGACAAATATAACACATCCTACTACTATAAATTTGAACCAGATATCCAGATTCATAGCATTAGAATGTGTAAAATTCACCCAAAACTTTTTATAATTTGAGACGGAGGATACTCTACAACGTGTTAGAACATAATAACGACCAAATTAATGCATGGCTGATTTTTCACAGGAGAAGGGACGGCAGTGAAATTTGTCATCTTCTTGGAAACATATGCATATCATTATACTCCTGAATTAATCAAAGCCGGCCGGTCTGAATTTGAAATTTTGAATCAAGTTTGGAGGGTCAATGTATAGAAAATATATACGTGGAATAAATACTTGTACGTCCTTGGCCTGTGTCATGGTCTACGTACGGTTGATTGTGAAATCGAGCTAATTAATATAAGCTAGCATTCTAGGAGGCATATATATGAACAATGGAAAAAAAATAAACGTGTACAATATGAGAAATATGAGATATATAGTTAATTCGTCAATGCGTGGTTCCATAGTTTGGCCTTGGGGAGACCTATGTCCCCGTCTATCCAACGGTAATGAAAACTATATGTACTTAGGACGGCACGGTAGAAAAAAAAAACATACAACCTTAGGTGTATGTGTATAAAAGAATTGAAATATGATATGGGTTTTCTATAAAGTCTTCAATGTGTGGTTTCATAGTTTGGCCTTGGAGACCGTGTGAGTGTACCCTTGCTCCCTAAGAAGTTTTATATATAAATGATATTTGTTTAAATACATAGTGCCGATAAAAAAAACATGAAAAAAAGTTACACTGTATGCAAACTAGGTGTGACTGAATTAATATGTGCTCCATAAGGGGTTATATGAATGATGCTTGTTTAATAAGTTTGTTTAAACACACCTTGTTGACAAAGGGAACGTGAAAAAAAAAAGGCAGTTAAACAAACTTTGTTTTCCCAATCACGTAAAACCATCGACATACATGCAAATCAAACAAAATCATTTTATCTACAAAGCCACTCAAGGATGAGTAATCGGGGCGTTATAAAGTTTAAGGAAGTTAATTAGTTATCCGGTTTTATAGTTAAAGGTGTTAGCTGAATGGATTTTTATTCAAAGATTAGGGAGTATAACGTGACTCTTCCCAACTCAACACATTTTCATCAAGAACCTGATAATGCTAAAAAAAACTCAGATCTTGTTTTTTCTTCTTTTTTCATGCATTTCAACCGAAATACTTGTCAAACTCTGGTTGCTGTTGACCCAGGCTTTCTTTCTGCCCTACCGGCAATTTGCTGAACGGAACATTTGCTAGCAAGCGGCGCCGACAGATTGACCGCCCGGTATTTCCTTGGTTTACTATCTAGCTCAAGAAAACGCGTGTCAACTGTCAAAGTTCATACTATGGGGAAAAAAATGTTTTTCCAGCCCATCCCACCGTGCGGATAGACTTTTTGTTTTCGGTTTTCGAATAATATGATACTCACTTTGTTTTTAATATATGGCATAATTAACTTGACTTTCTGTTTTACTAAAAAAATTATATAAACATAAACAATATAAGTCATACTATAAGAAAACCTTTAATAATAAATAATCAAGTCATAAAAAATGAATAATAATTACATATTTTTTTAAAAAAGAGAAATAACCAAACATATTAAAAACAGAGATAGTGCTAAATAATTCAAGCAGCCAGGTGAAATGTTGATAATTTGATATCAACAATGTTTTGAGACAATTGCAAATTTGCCACTAGTTTTAATCGTTATTGCAAGACTGTTACTAAAAGATTACAAAAATACCACTAGAACTATCACTCGAGTGATCATCCTTGCAAAACTAAGAAAACCCAGTGACAAATTGCAAATGCCACAAAAGTATTTTTCATGGCGTAGCCTAGCTCCGATCCACTCAAAATTCGTTTATTGACTTATTAACCGTAACAAATTCTTAAATTTTAATTTAGGGTTGCTTTTAAGTTGTTTTCATCTTATTCTATTTTTTAATCCTTGGCATTTGTACTGTTCATACTACCAGTACATATAAAATTTTTACTTTGTTCATTTTGCTACATGACAGTCTATATATTGGACTTAGATAAAACGATCAGAGCCAGTGTTTTTCTGCAACTGCCTCTCGGCTAATACTTAAAACATCGTTGAATTAATCAGATAAATTAATATTCATGTACATGATGTGGTTTAATTTACTGTATACTTACACTTATTTATTTGTTTATACTAATGCAAACTACTTGCATAAACCGGAGACAATGTCAATACCAAATATATTGAAGTAATACTAATCTGGCCAAATCAAGCGTCACAAAGAGTGGCGTGCATATGCAAGAAAAATTAATGGCGGCCAGTATGATTTGCATACTGCATGCGAACTAGCTACTCCATAGCTTGGCTGCTGCTGAACTTGTTAATTAATTGGATTAAGGGGTCGTTACTAGCAATTAACACGTGTAGTGACTATCGGTACGTATGATAGCCAGCTTATCCGATCGAGCGTCAATGCGCTAGCTTACGGCTAGTGTAAGATATGACATGTTCGAACAAATTAATATTTTTTCAGACAATTTGTTTAACGTTCAGCAGCTGATCGATCGATCTCGCGCAAACTAATTAATTAATTAGAAGTGAATTACACTTTGGGACATGTTTTATTGTCAAAGTTTTATTTTGGATCATCCTTTGTCCAATCTTTTTGCTTTGAACTAGGTATCTTTACCTTTGTTGCACAATAAATCATCTAACTCTTTTCACTAGCCATATCTAGCATCTCCTTCCATAAAGTTATGGCATGCATACAGATGAGGAAGTTCACCGGCACGTCGTTATCGATGTGCTTAAAAGCCGTTGAAAGTGCTGATCCATTGTGCAACAAAGATAAAGTTACCTAGCCCAAAACGAAAAGACTGGACAAAGGATGGTCCAAAGTAAACTTTGGAAATAAAACATGGCCTAATGTGAAATTAACTTATTAATTAATAAAGATATGTTTGCATGTATGGATTTTTGAAATTGTATATATATGAAATAGTTCTCGTTGCAAATCGGGACTAAGGTTAAAAAGATGAACAATTAATATATATGTCCATTTTCTTTCTGTTTAGCTACAGCTAATGCTAGATTACACTTTTATGATATGTATTTATTAATCCAGCCTCCGGCTCAGATATGTATTTTGCCAAGCTAAGGCCCTGTTTGAAAGTTCTAAAGATAAAGATAAAGATGAAGATAAAGTGTTTTACGCAAAACGAGGTGACAATAACGTACGATTAATTGAGTTTTAATTATTACAAACTTAAAAAATGGATTAATCTGATATTTTAGATCAACTTTCATATTAAAAATTTTTGCACGAAACATATCGTTTGAGAGATTGAAAAGCGTGCCACAAAACTTTATCTTTTATCCGCACTGTTTTAGAAGAAAAGAACAGGACCTAACACGAGAAAAATATCATGCATCTTCTATGACCCTCTGGAGGAATTTTATGGCTGTTGAGAAGTAGTGAAAGACATGAAAAAATGTTAGTTAAAATTTGATACCTCAGGAAACTATGATACCTGACGTAAGTTTTTTTAGCATCCCGACAGTTATCCAAAATTCTACCCTAAATGTCCTTTTTATGTATAACGAGAATATAAAGATTAAAAGATATACTTTTCTCTCTTTAAGAGGGAGCCTAAATTTAACTCCTAAAGCTAGGCCCGTGTTTAGATTTAAAAAAAATTTGAAAAAAAACATCACATCAGGTCATATCAGATATACGGACACACATTTGAAGTATTAAATATAGTCTAATAACAAAACAAATTACAGATTCCGCCTGTAAACTGCGAGACGAATCTTTTGAGCCTAATTAATCCGTCATTAGCAAATGTTTACTGTAGCACCACATTGTCAAATCATGGTGCAATTAGGCTCAAAAGATTCGTCTCGCAATTTTCACGTAAACTGTGTAATTAGTTTTTTTTTTCGTCCACATTTAATACTTCATGCATGTGTCCAAACATTCGATGTGATGGATTTTAAAGTTTGAAGTTTGGAACTAAACAGGGGCCTAGATGGGCCACCTCTAAACTATCCACATAAGTCATTGATCTCCGGTTCTCCCCTCCTCCAGCGTGATCATGTGTGCCCCTCCCTCTACACAGTTTGGTCGCAGCGGATCTCTCTCCTACTGATGGAGAGCTATAAGAACGAAGAAGGGGATTTCAATTTTTGGCCAGCTAACTAGACGAACGGTTGAAGCCAATTTTTTTACCAATAAGCCTAAAATTTTAGTATTGATACATATTGAATATCTATTGGTGATGCTCTAACAGGTATTAAAATTCACATTAAAAAATATAGTATCTTTTAAAGAACTGTAAAATCACTCACAACCTCTAACAAACCAATAAAGATTGATGTAGAGCTAATAGTGAAATACTTCCCTAACAATTTTAAAAAGATTCACGGTCCCTGGGAGGTGGTAGATATTTTTTTTAAAAAAAATTGTTATCTGCTTGTACCTAAAGTATATTTACATTTAGAATATTGGTACCTGCTTCTCCCTAAAGTTTGGAGAAGTGTCAAAATTTATATTAAAAAGGGTAATATGTGATACCTCTCGGAGCCTCTCATGATCTGTAAAATCACTCATCAAGTATTATATGCTGTAATATTTAGCAGCCCTAAGTTTAATACAGTCAGATAAACTCGCTATCGGTAATGAAAAGAAGAGTTGAAATAAACTAATTAACTGCAAGTAGAAAGCGTAGAAATTAAGGGGAGTGCATGGTACTTTTGCACATTGTATTTTGACTGCTGGCCTAGATTATATATATATAGTATATACTATATAGTATATATACTGGAATTCAAGAAAAGGCAGCTCTGACTTCTAATCTGAGGCTGCAAAACTGTGAGTTATAAGACCAGTCTCAATGGGAGATTTCACTATACGGTTTTCAAAACGCCACATCAGCTAGAGCGGGATGAAATAATGAATGAAACTGGTCTTCACAATGCAGTGTTTCATTGCACCGTTTCATATGCTCATTGTAGCATTTAATTCTTGTTTTTTGTTGTGATCAAATATACTAGATGAACTTTGTAGCCGTTGTGTATTCGGATCAAACTTCTCACGTACGGCTGCATACTACGATCAAACTAATTCATGTACTTACGGCAGCTTGCCAAATAAACATATTATAATAAATTGACTAATTATACTCATGAACACACACATCTAGCTTCAGAAAGGATGACATCCAGAACGCACACACAGACGATGGCGCGCAACTCCGCCCGCACGGGATCGGGGACGATGAAACGAAACGCCTCAGTGCTCGTTTCACCCGGTTACCAAGACATTGAAAACAACACTACCTCGTTTCACCATGGTGAAACGATTTTCCTCTCTCTCCTACCCATTTCATGTGAAGTGCTGATGTGTCGCTATATTAAATGTGCATGAAACCTCTATGAAATCCCATTGAGACTAGCCTAAATGTCGTTTTTATTTCAGGGATTCAGCCGGGCAGCTTAATTTGTCCTTTGTTGTGGCCATTAATTTCAATGAGATCCAGAACTAGAAGAAAATTAAGGTAGGTGAAGGACGGACTGGGTGTAAAGCAGGACGGTAGCTAGTGCACCCTAATCTGACTGGACGATGCATGCATGAAAATAGAACTAGTCTCAAATTTTACTGCTTTAATTGCATGCGTGTCTATCCATTTTGACCGTTTAGCTAGCGTATTTATCTGATCTGCTACTGCTAGTAGAAGTTGTGTCCTTTTGGAAATCTATCACGATTTGATTTGGTCCATTCTCTAGTCATACTATTGTACTAGCAATAAATAACTCTCCAGCAACTAATTAATTTCACCTTTGTAGGAGGCTCCTCTGGTTGCCACAAGAATTAACAAAATAAAAAAAACCTTCCTGGGGGCTTCCACAACAATTTATTGGAATGGTCATTGTTTTTCTCCTCTAATACAAAGATGCACAATCCTTTTCCTTTTATGTATTCCTAAAAAATATTATTTTTCTTCCTATACGACCCGTGGAGAACTGGAGACAGGGGAGGAGGCTTCGATCGACCTCCCTCTACTGCTCATGATTTGAAGTATATTTACTGTAGATTTTTGTAAAATTTTAAAATATTAGTACTAATTAGCTAGTATTATTAGCACCAGGCCTCCGACAAATTTGTTCTGACAATGGAGTGACTACATATATTATTTTTGCCACACTAGTAATTAATGATGAAGAAGCACAATTAAAGAATCATTTTCAAAACATGATATATACATATAGATATGTATATATATATATATATGTATGTATGTATGTATGTATGTATGTATGTATGTATGTATGTATGTATGTATAACACTCTATTGTTATTGTTTTTTTAGACATGATGTGACAAAACAAAGGCCTTCAGAAATAAGTTATGCCAAGGTTTATTTCTAAAATATGTATGTCAAAATTTCATTATATCATTGAAAACTCTTTTTTTAAATGTAAGTATGTAATTACATAGGTAATATTATCCAGCTTAGAAGAATAAAGGCCGATCTCACTTATATAAAGAAACATATCTTGATTGTCTTATTTGGTGGGCAAATGAAATAATACGATAGCTATTTAATAAAAACAAAACCACTTAGAAAAAAGAACCAGCTTTTTTAAACTGATCATATTTTGACTGCATGTGCATATGCAACTCATGGGAAAAAATAAAAGAGATCTATATAAGAATAAATTGCATAAGAGCTTTCATCATATATGCCAAGTTAGCTAGTTGAAGGCTTGAAGCAAGTCATCAAACACCGTAACAATATACTTATCTGACTAAACTTTCTTTAAGTGGGACACTCTATTTCATTTGAATGCCAACCTTATAAGTAAGGACAATAGCATGTGTAATTTTTGAGTAAATCTCACAAAACTTAATATACGTTGATCAAACTATCACGAAACTACATACTTAAGACGTTGTATCGTAAAACTATAGATTTAGCATTAATTTTTTTTTACAAAATTATAGATTTAATACCAAATATCATAAAACTACATATTTAATATTGATGTTATCATAAAACTAAAGATTTTAGTGTTAAAAATCCTTAGCACTAATGTTATCTTCAAGTTGTAAATGTTATAGTTTTGTTATTAAATTGGTGCTTAACTTGTGGTACTTTATCTTAATTAAATCTGTAGTTTCGTGATAAATTTATTGTGATACGCCAATTTATATTTGTATTTTTTTATAATTTAGTTAAATTATTTGTTATTTTGTGAAATTTACTCTAACTTTTATGTTATACCACAATGGTGTGTTTCAAACATATAATAATCAGTGGCCAAGCTAGCTAGGCCTCAGGCAGCTTTTATTAGGCAATGGCCCAAGTATATATGGCTCAAACAACAGTTGTACCCCCACTACTATATCCAGGTAATACATTTGACTCACCATATGTAATACCTTTAAGGGCTAAACACTGGTTTTCACAACGTTAACAACATTACAGTGGACATGGTCACTAATTGGGTTCATCGTGTACGTGACACTCGTGTACCCCCATGACCCATGTCTGCATGTCGCAAAGGAACAAGCCAAGAAGAAACATCATCTCTCTGCAGTACCCATGCTAGTCCTCATTGCATTTATAAGGCATATTGTAATTATCTAATAATATCCATGAGTGTGTTGACCAATATGTTCAGGTAGCTAGCTAGCTTGGGAGATTGGTGACATCTTTAAACCAATCTTGGCAAGTTGAGTGGCCTGTGCTGCAGTTTACTGAGTCATTATAATTATTTTAGGATATCCACATCGTGATTTTGATCCAATTGAGGGAATTAATTGTATTAACTCAAATCAGTCATTCTCATATTTATTTGAGTTACTAGAAAACTGTTTTAATTTTCCTTTCAGATAAAGGAAGAAAATGCTCAATAATAATCTATATTATAGATGGGGATGAACCCAGAACCTGGACACAATAGACCATAGCTCGCGGCCTGAGGTTGAAAGCCCATACACCAGGACTTTTTTTTTCAGTATGGTGGATCGAGATGATAAAAAATCACCATAGGCCAGCCGAGGTCTTTCCTCTGGACTGGGTCCGTCCCTTATTATAGACGAGAAAATAGTTATACTAAAATGAACTCTATCTTTTAAAATTCATAAATTGGAGTGGTAGTAGTAATGTTTTATGCTCACAATTTGTTTCTTACACAGCTTATTTGTTAATTCTTCTAATTTCATGTTGGCTTAGATTTTGTATCCTTGTTTGATAAGCCGTGAGATATATTTTTGTGGCCTATACTTAATAAGATATTAAGAGAGCTTAGGTCAACATAGAAACAATTAATACACACGTACATTCCCTGACTATTTTAAGAGATCGACCTACGTACGATACGAGGAGTTGAATTTGGAATAAAATGAATGAATGCACGAACACACACACACCCAAACAGCACAACACGAGATACTTGTGATTTTCATGCCAGAATTTTCTTTTTCCGTCTTGAAATTAAATGATACTCGATCTGATCGAATTCAAATTGAAAACCCTGGTATGTAATATTAATTTCGCACGCGTTCAACTATATAATGTCGTGTATGAACAAGTCCCGGATCGAGGTTTTTGAACCGGGAAATGCACAGCCTAACGCTTTTAATGCACCAAAGCATCCGAAGACTCGGGAAAACGGCAATGTGATCTCATTTGCCAATGAGTAATAATTAATTAACTAAGATGTATATTTTCTGTCCCGTCCATATTAAACTGACTGTTTCTCCCGCGTTGGAAACCACAGCATATGCAGCATTAACTAGAAGGGGTAAACTTGTCCAAAAGAATGTTCTCTAATCTTTCCGAAACAACATAAATATTTCCGAATGTTCTCACAGAATGGTTTAACGACACAGGATATATATATTTATTTATTTATTTATTTATTTATTTATTTATTTATTTATTTATTCAAGGCCATTAATAAATGGGTCACAAATAAAGGAGGGATATTTGGAGAGCCGAAGAAGCAATTGTGTCTTGTTGACCCGGCGCATGCATTAAATCAAACAGCTGCTACCCTACCCTCTTCTTCCTCCCCATTTCCTGTTCTTTTCTTCCTGACCCTTCTCTCTTCATCATCACTTGTGCATTGGATTTCCACATCAATGGCGCTATATATACCACTGCCCATGCAACCTACCTAGTTGCCTTCAACCTAAGTGAAGCTACTACTCGCCATTGATGAGTTGAGAGATAAGCTTCCATTGCATTGATCTCATTGAGCATCTAATTAAGCTCATTCCATTAATTAATCCGTTGCTGATTACAATTAGATATAGAAGGCTAGCTAGCCAGCTAGCTCGCTTAGCTATATAGGAAAGGTTGATTAAGGAGAATGCCGTCTCTGCAAGAAGCGGCGGCGGTGGATCACGCGGTGACCAGCATGATGAGCCTGCTCGGCGGCGCCATGTCGGAGAAGAAGGGCTCGGCGGCGGCGGCGGCGGAGCAGAGGGTGGAGTGGCTCCGGTCGCAGCTCATCGGGAAGGACGCCGAGTTCGACACGCCGTTCGGCCGCCGCCTCCTGACCTACGCCGACCAGACGGCGTCCGGCCGGAGCCTCCGCTACGTCGAGGACTACCTCGTCAACGAGGTCCTCCCCTTCTACGGTGAGCTAGCTTAGCTTACTAAGTTAGCCATGGCGATCGAATTAGCTCGAAATGGCACGTGTGTTGTGTAACGTGTGCTGCTTGTTGTTGGTAGGGAACACGCACACGGAGGACAGCCACGTCGGGAGCAAGACGACGAGGCTGGTGCACAAGGCGGCGAGGTACGTGAAGCGGTGCATGGGCGCCGGCGCCGGCGACGCGCTGATATTCTGCGGCGCTGGGACGACGGCGGCGATCAAGCGGCTGCAGGAGGTGATGGGCGTGTCCGTGCCGTCGGCGTCGCTGCGCGGGCGGCTGGCGTCGCAGCTCCGGCAGGAGGAGCGGTGGGTGGTGTTCGTCGGGCCGTACGAGCACCACTCCAACCTGCTGTCGTGGCGGCAGAGCCTCGCCGAGGTCGTCGAGATTGGCGTCGACGGCGACGGCCTCGTCGACGTCGCCTCGCTCCGCCGCGCACTCGCCTCGCCCCAGTACGCCGACCGCCCCATGCTGGGCTCCTTCTCGGCGTGCAGCAACGTCACCGGCATCGCCGTCGACACCCGCGAGCTCGCACGCGTCCTGCACCAGCATGGCGCGTTCGCCTGCTTCGACTTCGCCGCGAGGTGAGACGAGACACCATTACGTGATAAGCATTAAGCGTTAGTCGCTAACAAGTACTAATTAATTAACTATTAACTAATAATCAACTGTTTAGCTTGGACTACTCTAACAGCTTTACACAATCGCTTTCATGCAACCATGCATGGCTGGTCTCACATTAGGTGCTCCTAGTAGACAGATTAAGAAGTCCACATTAGGTAAGCAACAATGTTTTGACAGTGTAATTGTAGGCCTGACGATCTAGGGCTTCTTTGGAACACATGAATTTTACCGAAATTTCTAAGGAATTAGTTTAATTCCTGGAAAGTTTCCGATGAAATTCTGTCGTTTCAAAGGACACCATTGTTATGCAAAATGATTTCTCTTTTTGCAAAATGATATTCTAAGATATATATATTTGTTTTTTTAGGTGGTCCTAGAACCTGTGCACATCACCGATCACAATTTTTTTTAAACACGTCCCTATCAGACATTCTGCCATTGATATGTATGTTCAAAGTACATATCTCTGTTGTTGGAAAAAAAAACATGCTCAAAAAACTGCATTGGTTATATGTATATGAAAAATATATCACTGAACTAGCTAGTCAGTGAAACTCTGAAAATACTATCATAATGTTATAATTTTAATTAATACAACACATCCCGATTTGAAGCAAAATAAAAGAAAATACCATGAAATAGTGAAATACAACAAATATGTTATTGTCAACTTTTTTTCTAAAAAATAAATAACATTATTTATAAAAATGAATATATATATATATATATATATATATATATATATATATATATATATATATATATATATATATATATCCTTCGTGTTGTTTTCATAGTTAGGAGGTAAACAGTGTGGTCTAATTAATGAACAACAGAATGTCTTCATTCAATTTGCCTGACAGTACCAAACAGCTAGCTAGTAGTTTTTTTCTATACTTTGCATTAAATATGACAGCAATATATCTATCTCATCCAAACATTCAAGCATATGATCTCATGATGATTGACTTGTGTGAATATATTGTCTATATATGCAAAAGTATGAACTGGAGTTATGTACTGAGACTCTGGATCTTTGTTTGCGTGTTGAACCAAGATGAACTGCTTGGGGCATATTCTAATATTTGGGGAGGAATGAGGAAATTAATCGGCCAAAAAAGTCTAGTGCAGTAGCTAATTGCGACGACGAAATTACTTTTGACTTTGACAGGGCACACGCAATCTGAATGTTTTATTTCTTCCGATTTTCTACAATCTTGTAGTTCATTTGTCTACAGCCCAACTCTCTTTTTTCTTAACGGGGACTATTGTTTCAACTTAAACTTACTGGTCACTTCATTTTGAATTATGTAACCATGATCAGAATTGTTCAACCTCATACTTGAAATTCACTGGCTATGGTCAGGATTATTAAGCCTGGTCAGCTAGCATTATCTTCACTTGTACATTTATAAAAGAATACCTAAATTTTAACAATTACCCATGTTTGCAGTGGCCCTTATGTGAAGATTGACATGAAGTCTGGCGAAGTTGATGGTTACGATGCAGTCTTCTTGAGTCCGCATAAATTTGTTGGTGGCCCAGGGACACCAGGCATCCTTTTGATGAACAAATCGTTGTACCGACTCAATTCTCAGCCTCCCTCAATGTGCGGGGGTGGAACGGTTTCCTATGTCAATGGCTTCAATGAAGAGGTTAGTATATATACAAAGAAATTACAAGTATTTGTGTGTCAAAGCATGGCCATTTCATAAATACGTACTAATGAACAAAGGTACACGTGATGTGTAGGATACCCTTTATTATGACGATATCGAGGAGCGGGAGGATGCTGGCACACCACCAATAGTGCAAAAGATCCGTGCATCCCTAGCATTCTGGGTCAAGGAATATATTGGGTATGATACAATGGAACTACATGAGCGAGTATACTCTGAAATGGCAATGAAAAGACTCATTGGTAATCCGAATATAAAGGTGCTAGGCAACACAACTGTTGATCGTCTTCCAATCTTCTCGTTCCTCATCTACCCTCCAGTGGAAGATTCACTTTTCTTTAGGGTTGAGCCCGGTTGCTATAATTCATTGGAAAACAAAACAAACAAGAGACTACCCCTCCATGGGAGATTTGTTACAAAGCTTCTTAACGATCTTTTCGGCATCCAAGCAAGGGGAGGGTGTGCTTGTGCAGGCCCTTATGGACACATTTTGCTTGATGTGAATAATGAACTCTCTCTTCGCATCCGTTCTGCTATTCTTGAGGTATGGTCAGATTGCCTATAGTAAATTTAAACTTACTAGTATCAAGGTACTAATTAATGCTACTGCCTACGGTCAAATTATTTCAGGGGTACAGTGGACTGAAGCCTGGATGGACTAGGCTGAGCTTTGCTTACTATCTCTCAAAGGAGGAGTTTAAATTCATCCTTTCCGCCATTGAGTTCATAGCGGCATATGGTCACCGCTTTCTCCCACTATACAAATTTGACTGGATCACCGGTAACTGGACTTTCCGTGAGCAGGCAATCAAATACCATGTTTTGAGGGAGGAACTCTCCCTTGCCACAACTGTGCAATATGCAGAAAATATTAAGTCAAAAATTGCAAATAATTTGGACAAGAAGCCTGAGCCCAACCATATGAAATTTGAAACCTATTTGGAGAATGCAAGGAAAATTGCACGGTCCTTGCCAAATATCAACCAGCAGATTGTCAGCATCCCAAAAGGAGTAGATCCTGACATGGTCCTTTTTCATATATAGTGAATTTTAGATATCATGATTAGGCTACAGCTTGATAGAAAATTACATTCATTGTATGATAATATAGGTGAATAGTGATAGCCGACTACACAGTTAGAAGATGTGATGTAAATTTTTAAAAAATAAATGTGCCAAAAAAATGGTAACAAGTAATATCAATTGTACTTTGATTTAGAAATCGATTTTAACAAAATAACCGCCCGTGAAAATGATCTCCATATCGAAGTAATATCAATTGTACTTTGATCTCCATATCATAAACAGTTGTGCCCATGTGGTCTCCTTTTTGTTTTTTGAGAAAAATCAAAAGACTTTGCATGTTTTTTTATAGTTCTTACGGCTGTAATTACAGAAGAAAAAAATTCCAACAATTCAAGAGACAAACAAAATGTTGTGCATGATAACTAAATTGATAGCAATCATATAGAGTGACTTGACTAATCGTCCTCAACTATAGCTGATTTCACTGTCTCGATTCTGAATCTGCACCAGGGGTGGTTGCAGCAAGTCAATTACAGGCGTGACATGATTACGACACCTGATTTTTATTCCATGTGCCAGTGTGATGGAGCTCTTTTTTTTCTCAATTATCAAGACATCCTTTTTTAAAATTATTATTCCACAATATAGATCAGTATCACATCATGCGTACTTGATTTTTCAGAATAATCCAGAAATCTCTGGAGAGTTTCATGGGAAATATAATCAGCTGGATGAACTATTCTTATCAGATACTCCGTACCTTTCACTAGAGAAAAAATCAAGCAAAAAAAGAGTTTCACAAATACGATTTCAGTAGCTGTTCATGAAATAAAAATCAAATGAAAAAATTTAATCAATCAAATAAATTAAAGTTGAAATATTATTATCAGATCAAGCAAAAAAAAGTCAAATAAAAAAATTTCAGTCCTCTTGTAATGCTTGCAGATTACTTTGATTTAGCCGAGAGCAAGGTGTAAATTAAATGCTTCAGAAAATAAATTTATAGGAAGAAAATTAATTACTAAAAACTATAGCAATTTTTACCAGAAAAATAAGTGTCACTGATGTAATATATATGCACTGCACATACCTTTGCCAAAGTAGTTTTCAACATATGAAGGTAACCAGCTGGATTAATGTAGCTACAGGAGGAGAGCACTTTCAAATAAATGATCGAGCGATATACGCCATGTGGTAATTAGTATGTCATCTCTGATGTGATTGCAATTCTGCAATGAACATTGGTACGGTGTCCCTTTAATTTTTTTATTCCTGTACTTGCAGATTTCACTGTCTTCTTGTATTTCACAATCCAAACGAAGAATACACTACTACATATTCAATTTTTTCATACGGCTAGAATCAATTTTCACGAGTGGGTGAGTGGCCTGCATGTATCTAGGTACTTGCAAAAATCAAATTTTTGTATGCGAGTAGAGCAACCGCATGTGAAAATCATGCGATCACCTATACTGACCTAGCTCGCATGCTGGCTGAAACCCTTGATCCCCAAGGTGCCATCGTCGTCGTAAAGGCCGTCAACGAGGGCCAGGGGCCAGGGACGGCGGATCCGCCCCTCTCGAGGGCGGCGCTGCCGGATCCGCCGCCCTCAAGCTTTGCCGTCGCCACTCGCCATCCTCGTCCTCGTCGCTTGAAGCCGTCGACGGATCCTCACGCGAGGCAGGACGAAGAGGTGACGGGAACCACGCGAGAGGGAGAGGGGACGTCGGATCCACCCATCCCGTCGTCACCGTCGGCAGATCCACGCACATGGGATGCAAAGCGGTGGTCGGATCCATGCGGAAGGAGGAGGAGGCACCGGATCTGCCCCTCCCATTGCCGTCACCGGTGGGATCCCTCTCGCCCGAGCCCTCGCCCACCACTGCCGCCGAAGCCCGCATCCGCCGCCCTCACTCGCCACTGCCATCGTCACCGTCGGAGCCCGCGCCCGCTGCTCTTGCCCTTCACCGTCATCGGGAGGGAGGAGAGGGGAGAGGAGTGGGAGAGAGGAGAAGAGGGATGGTTGTGAGGAGTGGGGAGAGTGAAAGAGTGGGGTGGACGGGAGAGTACTTAGTGGGAGAGAGAGGAGGTGAGAAAAGGAGTGGAAAGAGAGAGGGATATTTTCACATGCAGGCTACTTAAGAAGTCTGCATGCAAAATAGGCTTATTTTTACATGCGGGCACGTTAAGAGGCTCGTCTGCGAAAATAAATTTTCACATGCGGTCCTTAAACTATGCACGGGAGATCGATTTTTATATGCAGGAGCAATTACGATCTGTCTGCAACATAATGGGGTCCGTAAAAAAAATAGATTCTATAGTGATAGTTGTCACAGGTATGAAATTAAAGATCGCGACATCGATCTCTGATGTATCTGTTTGAAGGCCAGTAAGTCTGAAAGGAATTAAGACAAGGTAAGATTTTTGCAACAATATTTCAAGGCACATATATATATGTACAGATATGAGGTGACGTGTACTTTGATTTGAATTCCAAAATAATTGCAAGGTAGCCAAATGATTAACTGGTTTATAATAAATATAATTTCAGCATAGTGGTACACATGGGTATAATCATGCCATGTGTGATCCTTCTTACTTGCAAGGCACACTGTCTTGATTTGTACATGCTTTGTAAATTCAAGATCATTCTATCATGCAGCTGACGAAATTCAGGCAGGCTAGCCTAACTATGGAAAACTTAATTAGTTTCCAAGAAATTAAGCAACTGGAAAATAATGACCAAAGGTATGAGAAATTAGATGAAGACAAACATGTACATAAGCATGGTGTAAGCGTATGATTTGTCAATTTGATCGTGTGTGTGTGTGTGTGTCTCTCTCTCTCTCTCTCTCTCTCTCTCTCTCTCTATATATATATATATATATATATATATATATATATATATATATATATATATATATATATATATATATATATATATATATATATATATATATATATTCATTTTTGCAGACTTTGAATAGAATTCGTGCGAATTGTATATGCATGCATCCATACGATTCTTGTCATGTAAAAATACAGTTCACCCATTTCATTTATAACTTATGACCTGAAAATTGAAAAGACAAGCAATGATCATCATGCATGCATGCGAAGAAAACTTACCAAACTGAGAATTCACTGTATGTGCATATGTTCTTTTATTCTACCTATTGCACATTTAAAAGACTGAAAATCGTGCGGGTAGACTACTAAATGCGCCCGCGTGTACTTGCACCACCTCTTTTCTTTGTTTGTACATGTTCTATCATTATTATTAAAAGTATGTATTTATAAAAAATGTTAAATATATAACTATAATAGTGTTTTTTATAACAAATCTTCTTTGACATATTTAAGTCGTAATATTTTTTTCATCTATTATTGATGTAAGATTTTGAGGTTTGCACTGATAGCGTATATTTTATTTTAGGACAACGTATTTTTTTTAAATGGAGGTAGTATATATACTATTCTACTACGATACATGTGTTTATAGGTCGTTCATATATTCTTTGCGCGCTCATATATGCATGTTAAACTCTATGGTTAGGTCATGGAGAACTAAATTAATTAAGTCAGAAATTAAGACAGTTGCTCTCAGAGAGAAGAAAATTAATAAATAAAAGACTATTACAACAACAAGCTGAACCAACCCATGTCATTCCTAATTTTGCAGAGGAAAGAATTGTATGACTTGCTAGTCGATCGACTGGTCGTAGACGACCTAGCTACATACTGTGACAGTGAAGTACTCCACTAATATACATATATACGCGTGGACGTGGCAGAATATTACTCGCGAGAAATGCAACGTGGATTACGTTAATTGTTAAATACACTCAGAATTAATTAATTAATTTAATTAGCATGCATGCCGCATGCGACACACGAGATTACACGTGGTGTTCAGAATGCATTATACCCGATCGGTGCATGGTTCAACTTCACAAACACAGGATGAGCTAGAAAAACTAATTATGGTTAAGAGTGAATAATTAATAATAAACTATATATCATTCCAGTATGCAGCTGACGAAATTCAGGTAGGCTAGCTAACTGTGGAAAACTTAGTTTCCAAGAAATTAAGCAACTGAAAAATAATGACAAAAAGGGTATGAGAGACTAGAAGAAGACAAACATGTAAACATAAGCATGGTGTACACGGCCGTACGGCGGTGGGCCCGGATCTGAGCGGGGGAGAAGGGGACAATGCATGGTGGCAACCGCGGCAGCCCAACAGCGAGGCACATCAAAGACAGCACGGGGTGGAGGCAACGAGGAAGAAAGCGGCAACGACAAGGTAGAGGCGGCGCGGGGACATCAATAACCGACCAAACCGGCCTCTCCAAGACCAAATCTAGCCACCCATGTCCTAGATCTGACAAGTTGGGAGCAGCTTGGGTGAGTTGGAGGTGGCCGCCTAGTCGGAGATGGAGGTGCAGGTGGCCAGCGGAGGTGAAGTTGGAGATGGCCAGCGAGTCGGAGTTGGAGGTGCAGACCGAGTCAGAGATGGAGGTGCAAGTGTCCGGAAACCATATGCAGGAGGCTGGCAAGGTGTCCAAGTGCCTAGCACTTTGACCGAAGGTGGCTGGCGAGGTAGCCAGAGGAGTAGATGGCTGCCAGGGTGCAGCTGAGATGGACATACAGTCGCCGATGTAGTTTGTTTGGTTGGAAAGCTACAGGACATGGTGAACAATAGTATGGACACATAGTGAACAATAGTGAGGACGGTGGCCTAGTCGACCGCGAGGGATCCCCCTAACTAGCTAGGCTTCTTCCATTCCCTGGAGCTCCTCCCCTTCTTTTGACCAGTTTGCTTCCAGACTCTGATCGTGGGGAGTTCCATGTCAAGGTTTGAGGTACCGGTTCGATTCGAAGGGTTCTATTTGGTAGAGATCATGCGATCATCAACACTTTTTGCACTTTGAAAGTTCTTGCAGTAGCGAGGTGTTCGGTTTAGTGGAGAGATGGTGCATGAGGCTCTCACGATGCAACCATCGGTTAGTGTGTTGGAGTGGAGTCAGAGCTGCTTGGTCGGGTGTGGCAAGCTCGGCAATGATAACCCTTATGTTATTTTATCTTGGTAGCGTCAAAGGAGTTATTGTTTAGTTGGATTCCTAGCGTGGCTGTGCATTGGTGTGTTGGGGCGGAATTGGAGTTGCTTGTCAAAGGTGGCAAGTTCTGCAACGATATCTCTTATCTGCTTTCATCTTGGTAGCACTGCGATGGCCTTGGATTTTGTAGTTGGCACGCAACGAGAGCCTGGGCGAAAGTCCAGTTTGGTCTTTGACTAGAGCCAATGACGTCGATGCATGTGGGCGTCGTTTCCAACATGAAGGAGTCATTGCTTTGCTCTCATCTTTTCTTTGGGTGAAAATCTTGTTACAATGCTCAAACGAACGTTGTTCGCATCTTGGACACTATCTTCCTCGTTGCAGGCTTCGTCTAGAAGACCGTACCCTACGTTTTCTTGGTCAGTATAATTGGTTGTCTAGTACGTGGCTTGATGATAGGATGTCGGAGTTGCTCTTTTGAGCTTTGCATCGATGACTTGTATTTTTAGTTTCAGTTGTACCACCACAAGTGTTTAGTTTGTTCTTCATGTGGGTTTTTGGTCGGTTTCCCCTAATTACCCATGCATTTGTGATATTTTTGGGCTTAGTTTTCTCTCAAAATTGGGTGAAGTCTCTTCTTCTTAAATGGAAATAAATGCTCCATGTTCTCTTTTGAGATTCAACAAAAAAAACTAAGCACGGTATAAGCGTTATAGTTTGTCAATTTGATCATGTGTGTGTATATATATATTCCTTTTGGCCAACTTTGGACATAATTTGTGCTAATGTATGCATATGCATGCCATTCTTGTCATTGTAGAAATCCAATTCACTCGTTTATAACTTATAACCAAAAAATTGGAAAGATAAGCAATGATATACTCCAACTGAGATTCATCAGTATGTATATAAGTTTTTTTCCTAAAGAATGGACACACGTATACACACCGTACTTATGCCAACGTCCACACACGTACTCATGTACGTGGATGGATCCAAGAGTACACAAAGGTAGACACACCATACTTATGCCCACACTGTTAGATGCACTTGCATATGTGGATGGATCCTAGACACAAAAGTACACACAATGTACTTATGTCCACCACGACTTTGGGAGCAATGGAGGTGGAGACACAATGTACTTTTGTGTCCATGACCATGCCCCCAAAGCCACGACGACGCCATTGTCTCCACCACCACTTCGCGTCGTCGTGGCTTTGGGGGCATGGTCATGGCGAGCTCGAACAGAGCCAGCGCGAGCGCACTGCCACACACACTTACATATGTGGATGAATCTTAAACACAAACGTACACACTGTACTTATTCCCAACCACCGCACGGACTTACATATGTGGATGGATCCTAGATTACAAACGTACACACACGTATATATGCCTAAACGTACACACACATTGTACTTATGCCCACACCGTCACACGCGCTTACATACATGGATGGATCCTGGATACAAACGTACACACGCCATACTTATGCCCACACCACCACACGCACTTATGTACGTGGATGGATCCTGGACACAATGTACACACACCATACTACCAACATCACCATTCACACTTACATGCGAGGATGGATCCTAGATACAAACGTACAAACATCATACTTATGCCAAACCGCAATGCACACTCACATACGTGGATGGATCTTGGATACAAACGTACACACACAATACTTATCCCCACACTGCCACACACACTTAGGTATGTGGATGGATCGATCCTGCACACAAATGTACACGCGCCATACTTATGCCCTACCGTACACACATCGTACTTATGACCACACCATCATAGGCACTTATGTACATGGATAGATCTATCATGGATACAAACTTACACACATCATACTTATGCCTACACCGCCACACGTACTTACATGCGTGGATGGATCCTGGATACAAACGTGTGCACACCGTACTTATGCCCACACCATGACACGTACTTACATATGTGGATGGATCCTAGACGCAAACGTACACACACCATACTTATGCCCGCTCCGTCATACGCACTTATGTACGTGGATGGATCCTGGACACAAACATACACACGCGGTACTTATGCTTGCACCACCACACACACTTACATATGTGGATGGATCATGTACACAAACATACTGCCATGCGCACTTACGCCCACACCACCACAAGCACTTATACGTGGATGGATTTTGAACACAAACGTATGCACATCGTATTTATGCCCACACCTAGGGATGAAAATGGTACAGAATTTACTAACCGTACCAATACCATTTCCGTAAAAAATAATAAAAACAATATCGTTTCTGATTGTTGTAAAATTTAGTTTTTCTAATTTCTATCTGCATTGTATTGAAGTTGCCACTAAATAGTTGAATTTATAAATATAAAAAATTCCTAACCATATTGATAACATTGCCGTAAAAATAATAAAAAAGTGATATTGTTTTCGACTGTTCTCGTCTCTACCCACACCGCCACACGCACTTATGTACATGGATGGGTCTTGGACATGCCCCTACGTACGTGGATAGCTCTTGGATATAAACGTATACACATCGTACTTATGCCTACACCGCCACACGTACTTATGTACATGGATGGATTGTAACACACATTTAAAATATTATAAATTAATAGGACGAGTACACACTTTTATTATACTGAATATATATACCCCACATGTGCTAGTTTATATGTATATAGGTTCATACTTCTACACCGTATTACGTACAGCAAGATCGATCATATATATGACTATAGATTGAAGTCAGAAATTAAGACTATTCTTGTCGGCCGGAGGGGAGAAAAAATAGAGAAAAGACAATTGCAACAAATCTATGATGGAAAATCAAACTAAACCATTCCTAATTTTTCAGAGGAAAGAATGACTTTCCTGGTCGTACGTGACAGTCGTAGACGACTGGACGGACTGACCTAGCTAGCTATAGTACATGCTGTGATAGTGAAGTATATACGTACATACGCGTAGACGTGGCAGAATATTAATTAGCGAGAAATGCAACGTGGATTACGTTAATTGTTATGTACATCTTAGAATTAACTAATTTAGCATGCATGCGACGCATGAGATTACACGTGGAGTGGTGATTCAACTTCACAAATTAACGCAGGAGGATGTGTGCTAGAAAATTATAATTAAGAGTGAATAATTAATTAAGAATAAAATCAAATTTATTTCGTGAAGGTTTCGAATAGTATCCACAGAAACGAAATCCACTGGCTAGTATTCATATATATATGCACTTCAAAATTCAAAAAATCACCGGGGGTTGGAGATCGAGTTTAGTCCAATACAGAATAACAATGCGTGACTATTCTAGCTCGAACGCGGAATGACGAAACGATATAACTATTTAACATTTGATGATATGCAAAAGTCTTTGTAAATCTTATTTACATGGACACAATGGCGAATACTATGTCAGTGTCGTCGTTGCAAGCTTCTTTGGTCAGTCTCCTCTTCACCGCCGACCTGAAAATAATTCAGTTTGATCGCTGTATTGGTCTCTCCTGTGTAGTGTGTGTGCACACTGCACAGCATAATTTCCGTGTCTTGTCCTCTACCATAAGATCATTCTTGTGGTAATATTTAATTAGTTCTTCAAGTAATTATTTATTGGACTTGTACAAGCAAAAAAAACAAACTAGAGGTTTTGGGCCCTTGTACCTTGGGCCTTTACCTTTGAAAACTTTGAGCCAGCAACAGAGCTTGGGAGAAATGATCAATCAACCTTGTTCACAAGGCTGCCTGACATGGATGCTCTGGAAGCTAATGGATATCAATCATGGGCCACAAGAATGATTTCCCTGGCCATGTGGTTGATGTCTTTAAACATATATAGTACCAAACCAGAGAGGAAGAAAAGAAGGAGAATCTGAATTTTACAACCGAACACACATGCAATAGTGGTGAGAAATTACCTGAAAAAAATATGGATATTCTATTCTGCTGATATTTGATTTGTAAGTTATAACCAAACCTGGGAGTAGCTGCACACCTCAAATTATCTGTGCAAAACAAGTGTACCATGAAAACAAAAAGGTGAAGCGGCCACACTCGACCAATCTAGGAGAGGGATTTTTTGTCTGAACTCTGAACTCCCAAATCATCCTGTCCACTCATGGCTTGTGGTCCAAAACAGCCTAAGGAGCATGAACCGAACAAAAGATAATTCTCTCAATGAAAAAGCAAGAAGCAAAAATTTATTCAAGAAACATCATAGAGCCAGAGCTAGAGCATCACAGAGAAAGAACTTGCTCCCAAGAAACTGTCACAATATCCATGCTTCTTGCAGAGATGATGAACAGCTCAGTGCTGTTCTTAAGCTCATCCCTGTTCCTCACAAAGCAGCTGGTACCTGCAACCAAGGGCAGAGCATCAGCAGCAGCAGCTGTTAGGTGCAGCAGTGGGCCCAATCTGTCAGAAGCACATGAGGAGGAGGATGAAGTAGCCTCCTTGATGGGGAGAAGGCATGCAATGGCTTCTTCTGCTGCCGCCTGTGGAGTTTCAGTGTTTGGTTTTGCGGGTGAGAGCATGGCAGTGAAGCAGGGCCTTCTGGCTGGGAGGATCCCTGGGCTCTCTGACCCTGATGAAAAAGGTTGGTTCTTTCTACCATTTTGACCCTTAATTCATGTGCTTTACAATGTTTTTTTTTAATTTGAAGGTTCCATTTAGAGAAGTTTGGACAGAGAGACAGATTGTCTAATGTTCTTTATGCCTTTCTTGAGACAATAGTTATGTTGCTTGTTTTGTGATCATAAGGATATTCAGAGCCCTTCAGTTTAGGATAAATGAACATGGTTGAAAATGGTATACCTATTGCCCATGATTAAAAATACTTTAATGGCCTCTCAGTAATCTCCACTGTGAAACCAAGTGCTATAGATGCTAATACTGTAACTGCTGAATCATAACCATAAACTTCTGCGATACCATGCATGTTTCCATAAGTAAAATACTACATGTTTTTTTCTGTCGAAGAATTATAGCATCAGGTTTAATATGAGACATAGGCAACATGCAAGTGAATATTTGATCAATATCTTAGTACAAAATTTGCAGTAGCTTCCATTTTTTGTCATATAAGGATCATCTTTCAGGCATTGCTATCTGAAAAAAAAGAACTGTTGGATTGTTTTCATGATATAATTTGTTCAGACAGGTTGGAGAACATACCGTAGGCCAGACGACAAGTCCGGTGGACATGGAGTTGGCTGGAGCCCAATCATTCCCTACAGCTTCAAAGTTCCTGATGGCTGGGAAGAGGTGAAAACGGAAGCTACTGTCACAAATTCAGATTCATAGAACACTGTCACAATCTCTCTGATGCAAAATTGATGTTGTTCCAATTTTTCAATTTAGGTCCCGGTGTCGATTGCTGATCTTGGTGGCACCGAGATCGACCTGCGGTTTGCGAATTCCAAGCAGGGACGTTTGTTCGTCGTCGTAGCACCGGTTCGCAGGTTTGCAGGTGAGAAGCACATCCTTCTGAAGAGAATGCAGTTTCTGTAAGATCTTCCTAGGATGGTAACAATCTTTGCACTACTAACTGACATGATGAACTGTGCGAAGAACTCGACGATGCGACAATTGAAAAGATCGGTCCACCGGAGAAGGTGATCGACGCCTTCGGACCGGAGGTGATCGGTGAAAATGTTGAAGGGAAGGTTCTGTCCATGGCAACAGCAGAGCATTCAGGAAGAACTTACTACCAGTTTGAGCTGGAACCACCTCATATCTTCATCACTGCAACTGCTGCTGGAAATAGGCTCTACCTGTTCAATGTAACTGCAAATGGTAAAACTACTGTTCTTATCTCAAAACTGTATGACATTTTCTTTAGAACTCCTAACGTTGAATAAAAGATGTGGATCTTTGCAGGGCTGCAATGGAAGAGGAATTACAAGGACCTGAAGCAAATAGCTGAATCATTTCGTGTTGTCTAGGGTTTAAATAAACTGCTCACAATGTATCTGTTTATGTGCATACCATTAGAGAAAATGAGTGATATTATGCAGACTGCAGAGGGGCCATAAGTAAGAAAACATCACTTTTGATTATGAGTTGTCAAAGCTGAAGCTTTTGAACATTGAACATTGCATGTAAACTTCCCCTTTTGAGGCCTAATACTAGATACAAAATTTTCTAGATCTAAAGGAACCTAAAAATTCAGACACACATATCACACGTCCTTTGCAATTTCTGTCTCTGTGACTATGTGGCAAACCGATGAATATTTCTTCCCTCTACCTGCCAATTCTCCCATCTTGAATTCTGGACCTGCAGGCTACAGGATTCTTGGATGTAGATCACTGAAAGAATGATGCCCTTGCCTGACTTGCATGACTGAGTCGAGTACCAGTGTAATTCTGATGCGTCATTGGAGCTCCATTCATCTACAGAAACACCGATACAGAGAGCAAATGAACTTAGGTCGCCATGCAGAGCTGAAATTAAGAACATACACCATTTCATTCAAAAGGTTATAGGATGCTAAGGGTTGTACAACACTGGCTAGAAATGGCATGGGTAATAATACAAGAGAACAAACCAGTACAGCATGCATGCAAAAACCTCATGGAAAACAAACGACAAACAATTTAGCAATCGTTTAATGAGAAAAGGACCAGCTTTCTTCTTTGATAAAAGAATTTCAAGACAAATATGGGTAATCAACGTTCAAAGGAGAGCTGGAACAAATAGGTTCACTCAAGAAAAACAGTCCAAACTCCTAAGCAGACATTTTTCAAAAGTTGCTTGATAACTAAGCAAATGTGACGCACAATTTTATTGATAATGCGTTTGCACCCTGGCCATTTCTTTATCATCACATGTTCTTTTCAGTAGCTTGGCAGTAGAACTAATGAGATAAATGTAGTGTATGCAGCAATGATTGATTTACAGGAATTACTTCATACTTGTTTAATCAATAGTATTTTACCTCCTAATTAAAAAATAATATCATACAGCAAAATAAAAGTAGCATACCTACATTATTCACAAAAAAAAAAAGTAGCATACCTACATATCATCATCACATCAGTGCTTTCCAGTCAGGCAGATGCACTCGGGAAATGGGTTTTCATAAAATGATTCCTCGGTCCTTAGACGTGCTCTGCCCTTGCTCCCTGGCAAGGAGCCATATCTCTTCCTTGGAGCTCCTTGCCTGAAAACAGAGAAATACAATCTCAGTGCAATCCTTAAAGCGTGGAACAGAAGAGTACATGTGGCATAAATCAAATCACCTGTTTTTATGCATCTCAGTAACAAGTGAGGAAAACTTTGGACTTTCCATAAGTTCCCCTTTTTGTAGTAAATCAAAGAGTTCCACCAATCCTCTCCTGAAGATTAAATGCGAAAGATTTTAATCCAGATGTTAGGGAAAAAAAGACTAAGCAAACAACTAGCCACCAGGCCAAGATTGGTAGATGCATGATACAGGGAAAAAAAAGTTTTTGAGAATATCCCAATATTTACCTGTCAGGAGTGACAGTCTTACGGTGACCTAGAAATCGACGATGGCCCTCAACAGCTCTTGCCATATTGCCAGAATGCGATGGAACAAACACGTCACTTTCAACTGAAACTATGTAATCAAGGGCTGCAACTTGAGAAGCATGGTCGTTAAATTTACCAAGCTCTTCTTTTGTCGCTAACACTTCCTGCAAAATAACTTTGGTTCAGAAGCATAGTATACAATGGTTCACAGAACTGATTAAAAAAAGGTAGCATAGCTAACCTTGCTAACCAAGTTCGGGAAGTATGATCTCAATTTTGATATATACTTATCACCGCCATAAATTTCACCAGCTGCAAGGTAGATCCATGTGGATTCAGGATATCCCATGGCTCGCAGAAAAATCCCCACCTCCTCAGGCGTTAGTGGACAGTTACCTCCAGATCTCTGTTCAGTTGAGTTTATGTCCTTCAATTTCCAGTGGCTTGTTTTCTCCCTATTTAGATGCAGAATGCAAATTCATACAACCATAGGGAAAAATTCATGCAGAAAGGAACTGATTTTCATTGATTATTGGTACCTCATAATTTTTAACTCATCTGCTTCTGATTCACTCAGACCATAAGTGCATCCCGTGAATGCTAGCATATCTTTTTCATATCGCAGATGAAGAGCAATAAATTTTCCACGTGATCTTAGACGCTCCAAAAGCTTCTGTTGTAAGTGTTATGTTGGCTCAGAACCTAGTTTACAGATTGCCATAAATTTCCAAATGCAAATTGAAAACTGTAATACAGATCCTGAGTTAGAGAAAGGATAAGGTTATTAAGCCCATGCCTTTCCAAGGTTCTCAATTGGATCTGAAAAATGCAGTGCTTGGTAAAGACAGCGGCATCTTAATCTCTGGATATCAATCGGAAGACCATTGTTAGCAAGTCGTGAATCTGATTTCGGGATGTGAACTACCTGTAACAAATATGGTTGGTGTGAGCTCGCATAAATGGCTTTCAGGTTTCAAAGAAGGCAAAAGTAGCATTTAAAATAAAACAGATATTTTCTCTCCGAGTCATCTATTCAGTTGGAAAATCAGAGTTGTCAACAAATTTTGTATCTAGTTGAGAATCTCTTATGTGATTTTATGCCAGCAGGTGCTCAATGCAATCATGCTGGTAGAACAGAGAAATAAACAACCATCATGATAAGATAAACGAGTAATGTTTCTTTTTCTTTCACGCAACATTCATGATTATGCTTTATATATATAATCATGTAAATAATAAATACAGCTCTAGCATTCTTGATCCTAATTCGGAATAACTATATTAAACCATTTCAATATCAAGAAGTACAAAAGTAAAGAGCTAACAGCACAATGATACTCTGCACAGAAAGGTCACTATTTTATTTAATAACAAAAGAAATCGTTTTTATGGACATCTAATTATCTAAACCTCTGCAGTGCTGAGGCAGTTCATTGTGAAGGAGAGCTGCTTAACTGAAGAAATACCTTGTGATCTTTCCAAAGTTGTTTCACCTCCTCATAATAACTAGCACCAGACCATGAAGTAAAGTGCTTCCGAGCTCTTGGAACAGACTGCAGGCTTTGAGGCAAGTCACTCACAATGCTGACATCCCCTTCCAGAGCTTTAATAAAACGAAACTCATTGAAGATGTCCTTAAATGTACTGTAAACAGCAGAGTGAATTGTTAACACACTAAATATAGAGGAACAGTATACGCCAACTAACCAAAGCATATTCTAATGGTGGGCACCTAGTATCTTGCCAAAAGGACCGCTTATCTAACTGAGGAATAACAAGTGTTGCATTCACCAAACGGGCCACTGCAACCATATCACAGATCTGCAGAGGGAAGAACAATCCTCAAATTAAACATGTTAACAATAAATTTATTGAGAATGTTCCCAAAGAAAAAATGAATAAATGACAATTAACTACAAATATAACATAAGAAATTGTCTGCAGGGATGAACCTTGCGAAAGCAGCGCCGAATTTTTAGATTGAATAAAAAACATAGGTACATGAAAGTATTATCAGTGCAGCTATAAAAGTGTCGATGCAAAACTGTGTAAATTTAATACAGGTATAAGCCTAAAGCCTAAGCTTTTGTTCACGAACTTACTCCAGTACGCATTTGGTTGAGTCCTCCATTACTCCTGACTGTCATGTAGCGATCTGACTCTTTTGGAGCTGACAATACAAACAATGGTGTTAAGGCTGTATATAGTGGAACCATATCAAGGAAGGGATTATTACATATGCATGTGTGTTCATGCTTGAGCACTACACTAGAGCATGTAGATAAAAACATGGATAGTCTGATAAGGGCACCCTAAAGAAAGACAGCAAAGAAAATCTATACCCTAACCATTGTTATGCCAATCGTATTGCAGTAAAACACATGTTTTGTAAACCGAACACCTCAACATTCCATACTGTCTTACAGGGAGATTAAAGGTGGTTAAACCAAGTTATAAATTATGACTACCAGCATATTAGTGAAGTCGATGTCAAAACCAAGGACAGGAAAATTTCCACCAAATTCTGACTTCAAATCAACAACAGCAAGTACTTTCAGGTTGCAGACAGCCATATATCCATCTCAGTAAACGAAAATGGAGTCATCGCATATACGATGAAAAATTGCTGCATAAGAAAGAAATTTACCCATATATCTAGATGTTGGTGCGACACAAGCATGAGAACCGTAACCATCAGAACCCCACAGCTGCTCATTTGGTTCCTGCAGATCAGCTACATAACTCCAGTCAAAAATTACTAAGCATTGCAATGGTGCCATAGGACTATCAGAATTCCAATTAACTAAAAGTAAAGCAAAAAAAAAACATGCATCTAAGTTTACAGCCATGCGCGATGCTCAAGTTTCACCGGCTCAAAACTCCCAATAGTCTTGAGGTAATTTTCCTAGACAGTTTATAGCTAAGAACACTTAAGATTACTTCATCCTGGTCTACCACTACTACCAGTATCAGTTTCATGGACACCTCCCAAGTCCAAAGATCCGAAGGAATGAGGTAAATTTCAACCACACTCGCGCAGGCAACATCCGCGGTTGCACTTGCGCCGCCTAGGGCGAGGAGGAGACGCTGAAACAGAGGGGGAGATGGAGAGACGGACCTGGGCAGGCGGGCCATGGCGGGGTGGGAGGCCGACGCGGTGGACCTGGCGGAGGGAGAGGACGAGGAGGAGCGCGGCGGAGGAGGCGAGGAGGCCCACGCAGCGCGAGATCGGCGACCGGAGCAGCCGCCGCCGCGGCAGCCGGAGTGGGAGGTGGTGACGCGCTCCTCCGCCTCCGCCTCCGCCGCGAGGATTCGCCATGGCCGGAGGAGAGAGAGAGAGAGAGGAGGCGAAGGGGAGAGAAGCCCACGTAACCCTTGATGGGCTGATTTAGTGGGCCCTAGAGTTGGGCTTTTGATGGGCTGATTTTGGTGGGCTAAGTTGCGCGCAGAAGCTGTGCTTTGATGGGCTGAAATGGTGGGCTCTATTGGGCCGGGAATTTTTGCTGTTTGATGGGCTGGTTAGGTGGGCTTTGGCCTGGTTCCGAAATTCCGGAGTTATTCTGCGACGGATTTGAGGACTAGATTTTTAACATTTTAGTCCTTTTGAAAAAACTTATTTTTATGAATAAACTCTTAATAAAACTTATTTGAAGAATGAACTATTTTATTGGCGCCGAGGTCCAACTTCTTAGTGCTAGTGCCATTGATGCTGAGACTTTAGACCTCGGCGCCGCTGTGCCAGGTCTCAGTGCCTCGGCGCCAGGATAAGGAAAAAAAGTTCCATTCCTGAAAATAAACTTATTTTCAGATATCTATTTATAAAATAAGTTTTTAGAAATAACTAAAACATAATTATTTTTTTAAGGATTTGAGGAAGGCAACTTCGGTTTGATTGGGTGCACGTGTGTAAAACTTAGAGCACTCGCCTCATGATAGACGTGGTCCTACATAAAGTGCACATGATTAGCTTCATAGAGGTATAGAGTGAAGAAGCGGCAAGAAACAGCTCAAATGATTTTTTTTGTTGGAAAGATTTCCTTATGAAATATGGCAACTTGGATGCAGCGGTTTTACATGAATTTTAGGAGGTCCGGGTTATTTCCTATAGATTTTGTTGGAATCTTCTTGAGGTGAGTGCGTGTGAGCAAGCTAGGGAGTATATATTAAGTTTTTTGTCTTTTTAAGTCTATTAAATGAGACGTATATAAAGGTGTGAATATCTTCCTAGTTTTTATAGGATATATATGTGGAATAATATTGTAAAGGTACAAAAGCGTGCTTATTTCAATCAAGACATTCTTTGTGGGGGGATGTTATATTTGTTAGAGCTTCCATAAGCAGCAGATGGCAGTTCAGTTGAAGTCTAATTAGTTATACTACCTTCATTCCACAAACTAAAGAATTTCTAAATTGTTTAGCATAGCTTAAAGTCGATGAGAAGAGACGATTTTAGTGCCACTCATTGCAATGGATGAGGGTAGGTGGATGGTTAAGGGTGAGATAGGAAAAAAATTAAAATAAAAGTAACTAATTGGATAAGTAGTCTACTCTAATATGTTCATATTTATGAGAAAGTTTTAAATGCTTCAAACGCTTATATTCGTGAAGAGAGTGTACATAGATTCCATAGGTCTATGGCTTTTTAAAGACTAGCTATATACGTCCAAGATGGCTGGTTAATTAGGATATATTTTCTCTTTAGTTAATTATACATAGGATGTTAAGGCAGAAAAAAAAGATCAGCGGTTAGAATTAAGGATTTTGACTATAAAACAGGCATCAAATTCAATTAAAATATTTTACCAGAGTCACTACTTAAAAAAACCATTTTCGCAGACACCCCATATTTATTTTCGCAGGCAGCCTTAAAAACTCATGGGACGATATAACTTAATCGCCTAAAAATTGATTTTCGCAGGCGGCTGGACGACCGCCTGCGAAAATACCTGATTTTCACCGTCTTATCGGCGATGTGTCTGGTCGCCTGTGAAAACCAGTTTTAACCGCCTGCAAAAACTTGTTTTAGCCATGTGCGAAAAAACATTTTTCTAGTAGTGAGTCTCTAGCTATTGGGCCTATACAGGACCCAACGGTAAATATGAAAATTTCAAAGAATTGAAGCAATACTGAAAACCGTACGACTGAGATGATTAAAGATAACCTCACCCATTGTCTTTATTTTTCTACGGCTTAATTAGCAGCCGCAAAACCAACCAACATTTATTTTACGTGGTTAATTATATTATAATATTTTTGACAGTGATTATATTATAATATTGACCGGTCAAGTATGCAATTAATTAATCAAGAGAAGATTTTTTTTAGGGTGAATAATGCGGTTAATTAAGTCAAATGTTGAAAGACTATGAACAAAGAGTACTTGCTTTTTTTGTTTAAGGTTGAAATAAAAAATAAACGTAAAGTCCCGTTTGTATTTGGCATGCAGGGCGCCAGTCAAATAGTCAATGGCCGCCTCCTTGGTCTTCTAGCAGCTAAGATCATGCACATTACGTAGCAGGTAGGTGTCCAAAGATTATTTATGTATACACATATATAAATATAATATATATGATGAGCTCACTAGATCAATCGGCTCATCATGCATGGCCGGCGCATGCAGCTTAATTTAATCATCATAAATATCTTTTATTTATATATAACACTATTGATTTTTTGACATATATTTTAATTATTAGTCTCACCGAAAGATTATTTAATTATCAGTTATTTAATTGGTTATATATAATTTATTTATCATGCATTAGAAGCATTTTAAACATGTTTTTTCCTTTTTTGCAATTTATATGAAAAAGTTAATAAGACTATGGTTAACGTGTAAACGGCATCATATACCAGACACTACTACAAATATGATTTTTCCAAACGGTTAAAATCGATTTTCGCATGCGGTTGGCCGGCCCGCATGCGAGAAAAGGTCTGCGAAAATCTCAATTTTTTCATGCGGGCAGCGTAACCGCATGCAAAAACGGGATTTTTGCATGCGGTCACCTAAGCCAACCGCATGCGAAAATATTTTTGGCGAAAAAAAAATAAAAATCCAAAAAATCCGAAACCCCAGCCCCGTCGCCGTCGCCGCCCGCCGTCACTCCCTAGGGCGGCGGATCCAGCCCTCCTGAGGGCTACGCCGCCGGATCTGCCGCCCTCGCTGTCCGCCATCGTCGCCGACGCTGTCGCCGAGGCCTCCACGCCACCCGCCGAAGTCATCGCGGCGCCGAGGCCGTAGCCGCTCTCGAGGACGGCGGATTCGGCCTTCCCAAGGGCGGCACTGCCAGATCTGCCGCCCTCGGCGCCCACCGTCGCTGTCGCCGATGCCATCGCCCAAGAAAGACCGACGGATCCGGGCGAAGGAGGGCGGTGGCCGGCAGATCGGGGAGAGGAAGGATGGATGTCGCCCGATCTGGGCGAGGGAGGGCCACCGCCATCGCACAAGCCCGCCCCCGCCGTGGCCCTCGCCCGCCGCCGCCACTGGAGTCTGCGCCCACCGAGCCATGCGGGGTGCACGCTCCTGGCCGCCTCGGCGGCGGCGGCGTCGCCCGCTCCCGGCGCCTCCTCGTCGTCAGCGGCGGCGCCGAGGATGGAGCCGCCCGCTCCCGGCCGCACCCCTCCTCGTCGTCGGCGGTGCCCTTTGGCCGGCCGCCTGCCGCTGCCCACTCGGAGGGAGAGAGAGAGATTGAGGAGAGGAGAGTGAGAGGAGAGGAGGAGAGGAGAGAAAGAAATATCTGGAGAGGGAGAGAGAGGAGAGGGGTGAAAAAAATTGAAGTGCTGAGGAGGGAAAGAGGGAAAAGAGGAGAAAAAAAGAGAAGATATTTTTGCATGCGGACCACTTAAGGGGCCGCATGCATCGCATGCGGCCCTTTAAGAGGACCGCATGCAAAAATCGATTTTTGCATGCGGACCTCTTAAGAAGCCGTATGCGAAAATAAAGGTCGATTTTTGCAGACGCGGTCAGTTATGGTCTGTTTGTAACCTAATGAGAAACTCGTCCAGGAAAATATTTTGTAGAAGTGAGAAAAACGAAAGGAATAGAATAATAAGCGAGGTACGGCATGTGTATGATGTTATATATATAAATTCTGTATTTTTATTTTCTGCAGCAAGATCTCACCATCGTGAAGGAAAAGATCGACAGCTAGCATGCATCATCTCCAAAGTCTAGATCTGCTATCTATTTAATCAACCGTTTAACTACTCTCTCACCAGATAGTTAACGACAAGCTGGGTGGCGTCATCACCTACGCCATGGCTGACGACTTGCTAGCTATAGCTAGCTTTCTTCCTCAGCTCCGGTATGTGATATCTTGAGGCATCATCGACGTTAATGATATTCGGGTTTGTATAACTCAGGCACGAAAGATTTGGTGTTAAAACACAGAGGTAATTAATTAATAGCTACACGGTAAAAAAAAATGTCAGCTACTTCAACAAACTAAACATATGGTCTGATATGGATGCATCGATCACGCATCTCCTTCAGAGCCATTTTCAGCGAATATCCTCGGAATCGTTTTCTTTTCCTCCTGAAATTGATGGTCATATCAAAAGGTGGCCAAAAGGCATTTGCATATCTCCTTCATAGAAAACGATTACACTTTATGTTTAATTTTGTGGCCGAAACCTCTGCAATAACATCACCTGATACCTTTCACATATATAACTTTTGATAAAATTATTAATAGGACTGCACGAAATTCTACAACCCAATAGCACAAAAGCAAAATTGAGCCACGCAGTATTTTATTACAATGAATTTTCCATAGGATTATGGCCATGTTCATGTTAATGTCATTTTTCACAGCCACAAACCATCCCATCATGTGGGCCACCTCAATCTAGGAGAAGACAAAATGTGCCCACACTTTAATTTATTTGGTCCCAACAATCACTTGTCACATAGAAGTACAAATGATATTTCGTTTTGTTTTCCAAGAATTGCAATCCCCATGAATTATTCATATTGGGATGCATGCTATATAGCTGTCAAATGTCATTTTCTCGGTTTTATACGGTTCCCCTGTTGCGTAAATGTATAGAATTAAATTATATAGAAGGCAAAGTGACCGGCCGGATGAATGATTGATGAAACAACGACAAAAAGAGAACAATAATGCAGGTCCTTAAAATCATTTATTTTTAAGCAGCTTGGACATAACTTCGATGTATTACAAAGTGCATTTTCACCCCCTGTATATATGTAATTCACTGAATATTTTCCAAGAATATACAGAAATTTTATGAGCGTGTGTGGTTTATTGGTATGTGGGGTGGTTTGGTTTGTATGAAAATTAATAAACAAGGTGAGAACACACAATAAAATTGTGTCATTTTTAACAATTATTGCTTGTTTTTGTTTAATTAGATTAATTAATTTACGAACAATATACATATATGTGCCTGAGAATGAAATGATATGTATTCGTGACTATGGAAAACAATATCTAGGCAAATGTAGTCTACTATACTTCTAAACTGTCTATCGTTAATATAGGAGGACTATCAAAAATTGTAGTACACAGACTAATTTACTAGGATTAAGTGTGTGGATTGGTAGCTCTGCAGATATATGAATACCTTGTTATAGTGTCACGCATGCAAGGAGCTACCTAGAAACAAAATACAAATTAAACAAGCCTTATGTTATTTGTTTTTCAATTAATAAATTAAAGCTATCCAAGTTAAGATCATGATAAGAATTAGGAATGAGAGTGCAATTACTGTTGTCTAGTAATCACCACCGACATATAGGTCTAGAGGACAATGGAGCCCACATGTCAGTAGTGCAAGAGGATCCACGTGCATGGATCACCATGATATACAACATTTACGTAAGTTTTGTAAAATAATGTTCCATTCGAGTGATATTATATTTTTCTTTAGAATCGACAAATTTTTAATTTTAGGTGAAAGTTATAAGAAGGGAAAAGATATACATAAAAAATAATTCTTTCTACAAATGCTGATATGTCACATTGTGATTGTATCTTCTCTTTTGTACATAACTACCAACCAATTAGATCAAACAGTTGAGATTTATTACTAATTAATTAAGAAGTTTTGTAAGGATTATTTTTAAGTATGTATAGCACTGCTCTTACAAGAATATCTATAGACATTAAGAAAGCTTGGAATATTACAGATTTCTTGGAATATTACAGATTTGCAATAACATGACTCAGATCAAAATTTACCCGTTGCAACTTGCAAGATGTGCTCCATCAGGGACAAGACGGGCTTGAGACTTGAGAGCCATTGGGTTTTCCACAGTTGACTACTGCTAACATTTCCCCAACAAAACTCTAGAAGGAAACTACCTAGCTGCTTCATACTACGTAGTATAGTTCTTTTTTTCCCCTTAATTTTGATAGATTGATTGCAACATTGCACAAGAGAGGACTTTTATATTGGTTAAGCATAGGTTTGGTAGTAGTATTGGTGCACAATTCTATTCAGCAAGTGCAAATCCTTCTGCCCGTAAACATTATACATACGTGAGTATACTTTCAAGGATTTATCTCAATCTTCATCTTTTTGAGTCTATGGTGGTGTTTGAAAGTCCTGAAGATAAAGATAAAGATGAAGATAAAGTGTTTCACGCAAAACGAGGTGACAATAACGTGCGATTAATTGAGTTTTAATTATTACAAACTTGAAAAATGGATTAATTTAACATTTTAGAGCAACTTTCATATTAAAAATTTTCGCACGAAACGCATCGTTTGGGAGTTTGAAAAGCGTGCCACGAAAGTTTATTTTTTATCTTCACTGTTTTAGAAGATTCAAACGGAGCCTATGTTAGAAGACACATTCGTGGTTATATTAGTATGGTGTGCATGTGCAGTAATGTTTACATTTGTCTTCCGTGTAATTAAAAGAGAGAGAGAGAGGTCCTGTATACTTGTCTGTAGTTTTCAAATGCAGAGAATATGCGTGTATGCTCTCTTATACAGTACGTTGTTCTCATGGAAGTTTTGGATCAAGATTCTTTCTGCACGTTAAAGCATTCTACTGATTAAAAAACTAAAGATCAAGTCCTACAAACAATTGTGTGTGTATGCGCCAGCAGGTTACGTTCACAGTGCAAATTATTCCCTTTCTTGGCATTTTGTCAAAAGGACCAACAGCCTAGCTTAATTTTCAACAATCATTGGCCAAAAAGAAAAGGCAGGGTTGACTACTTTGATATAGGAGATCCTTTATCCGATCTAGCTAGTGTTTTGTGCCATATCAGATCAAGAAAACATTGTTTTTCACTACTACAGAAAGGGGCTTTCTGGACGAGGCCCCCAACAGTTTTAAGGCGGACCATAAGTGGCCGCGCCTGGAAAAACCGGTCCCGAGGAGGCCGGCTGTTGAACCGCACGCGATAATGAGTTATCCCGTGCGGTCGGCTTAAGCGACCGCACGGGATAATATCCCGTGCGGGCCGCTTAATCCGACCGCACGGGATAACTCATTATTGCGTGCGGCTTCCTTAAGCCGACCGCACGAGATAAGATTATCCCGTGCGGTCCGCTTAAGAACCCGCACGGGATAATGCTTATCCCGTGCGGTCCGCTTAAGAACCCGCACGGGATAATGCTTATCCCGTGCGGTTCGTTAGGTCAACCGCACGCGATGATGCACTATAAAACAGCTCCCACCCCCCGACAGTGCCACTTTGAACCTGGTGTTTCTCTCTCCAAAAAAATGCAATTATAGGGGGAAAGGTTTTCAACTTGTATTCTTCAATTGGAATCAATACAAAAGGTAGCATGCTTGATCTTCTCTTCCATTTGCTTTCACTTTTAAAAATTTTTATTGGTTTAATGTGAAGATATTTGAATTTATTTTAACTCGGTTTCTCTCTCCAAAAATATAGGCATTTTCTTTTGGTGGGAGATTCTAGAGTTAAAATCTTCGATTGAAATCAATATAAAAGGTAATGTGTTCGATCATCTCCTTCATTTGCTTCCGTTTTTGTAAAATTTCATTGGTTGAATGCGAAGATATGTAAACTTGTGCGAATTGGTACTTTGTGCTATATATGTACGTAATTTGTAGGTCAAATATTTTATTTTTTTGATTGAACCATTTTTTGGTAGCTAATATTGTCTTAGTATTATTATTTGTTGTGAATGAGGTTTTAGTTAAAAAGTATGAATTAAGTTTAATTTGTTTATTTAGAAAACACCGGCAATATAATATTAATTAATGCTGTGAATTTTTTAGATGGATCGGACATGGATGTATGAGACACGGAGAACTCATCCGGTGTTCATGAGAGAAGCATTAACATTTATTGACAAGGCTAAGACACACGCTTTGAGAGAGAGTAGGAAGGATATTTTTTGTCCATGCGTGGATTGCAAGAATCAGAAGATGTGGAAAGATCCGGATGTAATCCTGGGACACATAATTCAGCGTGGATTTGTGGAGAAACATACAGTTTGGACTTATCACGGGGAAGTCGCCCCTCCTGTAGAGATTCGTGATATTTGGTTCTATCAGGCAGAAGATTTTATAATTAATGACATGTCTCGTCAAATGACTGGTGATTTTGGCGGCTCTGGTTTTGACGTCGCAGAGGTTGATATTGATCTTGATCTTGAGGATATGTTGCGGCACGCTGAACCAGAGGTCCTAACAGAGAAAGCAAAAGATTTAAATAATTGGGAGGCGTTGCAGAAATCAACGAAAGATCTTTTGTACGATCAATCAAAGGGATGTGACATGCAGTATACAGTGTTGCGGTCGGTGCTAGAACTTCTTAGATTGAAGGCCAGACACGGCTGGTCTGATACTAGTTTTAATGACTTGATGGGTCTCCTTAGAGCTATACTTCCTAAGCCTAACTTGTTGCCAGCTAACACCTACCAAGCCAAGAAACTGATATGTCCATTATCACTTGGTGTGGAAAAGATCCATGCATGTATTAATCACTGTGTACTTTATCGCAATGAATACGCTGACTTGGACAAGTGTCCAACTTGTGGGACGAGTAGGTACAAAAAGGATAACAGTGCCACCGATAGTGCTGTTGCCGAACCAAATACATTGGTTGAGCCAGGAAAAAAGATTCCGGCCATGATGATGTGGTACTTGCCAGTGAAAGATCGCATGAAGCGATTGTTCTCGAACCCCGCCGATGCCGAGTTGATGAGATGGCATCAAGAGGGTCGGAAAACAGATGGTATGATTCGACACCCCGCCGATGCTCGACAATGGAGAAACTTTGATTCGAAGCATCCAGAATTTGCAAATGATCCGAGAAATGTAAGGTTTGCGTTGAGCACGGATGGAATGAATCCGTTTGGTGACCTAAGCAGCTCGCACAGCACTTGGCCTATTCTGCTCACCATGTATAACCTTCCGACATGGTTATGTCAGAAGCGAAAGTATATTTTGTTGACTATCCTTATACAAGGGCCAAAACAGCCTGGCATCGATCTAGACGTGTTTCTTGAACCTTTGATGGAGGATATACAAGAAATGTGGGAAGAGGGTCTACGATTGTTTGATGCGTACCGATAAGAGCATTTTACTCTGCGTGCTATCATATTCGTTACTATAAACGATCTACCAGCAAATTTTTCTCTCTCAGGACAGATTAAAGGAAAGACTGGATGTCTTATATGCCTGGACAACACATCGTACATATACCTGACCTCGTCAAAAAAGTTAGTTTACATGCGTCATCGTCGTTTCTTACCACAGAAGCATAGGTATCGTGCGATGGCTACCTTTTTTGACAAAACTGTTGAGGAAGGTACTGCCCCCGAAGCAAAGGATGGTTCCACGGTGTTCAAGCTGACAAAAAACATAAAGGTCGTGTTTGGCAAGAGAAAGACAGCTTTAGGTAAGAGGAAGAAAGAAGTGGTAGAAAACACGCTGCCTTTCAAGAAACATTCAATCTTTTTCAAGTACCTGACGTACTGGAAAGACCTGGAGATTCGCCATGCCATCAATGTCATGCACCTCGAGAAGAACGTGTTCGACAGCACCATCGGGACTTTACTTGACATCCCAAGTAAAACAAAGGATGGGTTGAAGTCACGTAACGACCTGGTCAATTTGGGCATAAGGAAAGATCTCCACCCGATAGAGCTAACGAATGGTAAGATTGAGATTCCACCGGCATGCTACTCAATGTCACCAGAAGAGAAAAAATCTTTCTGTAAATGTCTTCGTGGATTGAAAGTGCCGACTGGATTCTCATCAAATATCCGGAAACTAGTATCAATGAAAGATTTGTCGATTTCTGGATACAACGCTCACGACTGTCATAAGATGCTTACGGTATTCCTCCCTATCGCTATAAGGGCGGTGAAACCAGTACACACCAAGGTAGTGATAACAAAGCTGTGCTATTTTTTTAATCGAGTTTCACAGAAAGTTTTTGATCCAGAAGAATTAGGACCCCTTCAGAAATTCGCAGTCGAGACAGCTTGCCAGCTAGAGATGTTTTTTCCTCCATCGTACTGGGACATGATGGAACATCTCATTGTTCACATTGTCCCTCAAATTATTGAACTTGGTCCTCTATACCTACATCAAATGTGGGCGTATGAGCGATACATGGCCGTTCTAAAAGGGTATGTCCGTAATCGTGCTCATCCGGAGGGCTCGATGATAGAGGGTTACACAACTGAGGAGGTTGTCGAGTGTTGCCTAGATTATATGAGCGATGCCAACCCCATTGGGATACCGGTGCCTCGACATGATGGAAGGTTATCTGGGAAGGGTACTGTGGGAAGAAAATGCTTCTACGACAACGATTACAAAGCGGTATCAGATGCACACAGCAGTGTTCTTCAACAACTCGCCATCGTTGCGCCCTACATTGAGCAACACACTTCCGATATCAGAGCATGCAATCCTGGGCGATCCGACGGTTGGGTTTCGAAAGAACAGAAGAACACGTTTCCCCAGTGGCTGAAGGATCAAAAGCTACCGTGTGGAGAATCAATCGAGGAAAAAACGATAGAAAGACTTGCAGCTGGCCCAACAAGCCTTGTGACCTCATGGCAAGGGTATGATATCGGAGGATATTCTTTTTACACAAACAGCAAAGATAGGAAAAGCTCAGCGCAGAACAGTGGGGTTCGTGTCGTAGCGTTGGACGCAACAGGGCAGAACAAGTCTTACTACGGGATCATACAAGAAATATGGGAACTTGACTACGGTTTAAACATTCAGATCCCTGTTCTCAGATGCCAATGGGTGAAAGACATCATGGTAGATAAATTTGGATTTACTTGTGCCGAACGGAGTAAAATTGGACATAAGGATGATCCATGGGTCCTTGCGGAGCGTGTTGCACAGGTTTTTTATGTGAAGGATCCTTCCGATGAAAAGATGGACATTATTGTATCGGGCAACCAACACATCATTGGAATTGACAACATTCAAGACGCACGCGATTATAATCAGTATGACGCCATTGAGTTATTCACAGATCTTCCTACGCGGATGAAACGCATTGAGAGTGTCCTCGACGAATCAAAGTTTGCATCCGTGCGGAAGGATGTTAATCCAAAAATAGTGAAACGCTAGTTTCTTTTTTTGTACAATATGTTTTTGCACGCGAATGTATCAAGCTTATGGTGTTACCAGTGAACGTGTGGTTTTATATCGAACTTCTGGTATTTATGTGGATGATTAATATGTTAATTAATTAATATGTGAGCAGTTGATATATTAATATGTAACGAATTTATATTGATTGAATTTTTTTACATTGATATGTTAGTACGTGCATTCATATTTGTTAGTTTTATAGTTTTACATGGGACAATTAATAAATGGAATAATTAATATGTTAATAAATATTTTAGCATTCATATCTTTTTTAGTTTTACAGTTTTAAAATAAGGGCGCCAATTATTTCGTGCGGGCGGCTTAAGAGCCCGCACGGAAATATATCTTTCCGTGCGGGCCGCTTAAACCGCCCGCACGGAAAAGTATCTTTCCGTGCGGGCGGTTTAATCGGCCCGCACGGAAAAGTATCTTTCCGTGCGGGCGGTTTAATCGGCCCGCACGGAAATATATATTTCCGTGCGGGCTCTTAAGCCGCCCGCACGGGATAAATGGCGCCTATATATAGTCGCGCGGGATCCCGAAAATTTTCTAAGTCCCCGACGAGTCCAGATCTCTGCCGCCAGGCTGCCGAAATTTTCTAAGCCGCCGTGCGCCGCCGCCCATCTCTCTCTCTCTCGGCGCCCTCCCGTCCGCCGGCCTCAAGCCCGCCGCGCCACCCAGATCTGTGCCGCCCATCTCTCTAGCGCTCTCTCGCCGTCGGCCCCCGCCACGCCACGCATCCCCGCGCGCGCTGCCGCCCACCGACGACGACGCCCACCGACGACGACGCCCCGGCCGCCGACGACGACGCCCACCGACGCCGACGTCCCTCCTCACAAGGTGAGATGAATCGATGTGAATGGAATGGATGTGGGATGGATGAATGGAATGGGTGGATGTGTTTTGATGGATGGATGAATGGAATGGAATGGATGGATGTGTTGGGATGGCATGTCAACTGTTCGATGAAATGCCTACAAGGGATAGATGTGAATTTTTTTTTTGATGAATTTTCGATGTTAGGTTAGATACATATTCAGGACATATTCAATTTAAGCAAGTAGATATATGTAATGGATTAATTAATATATACATTAATATATACATAGATGAATATACATATATATATATATATGTAAGTATGTGTTGTATGTAATGGATTAATTAATATATACATTAATATATACATTAATATGTGATTATATTTATATATGTATATAATTAGGTTTATATATATGGAAATTTTTGTTGTATGTGATGATATGCCTCGATATGTTTAATTACGTGGTGCGTACTAAATTAATTAAGCTATTTCATATATATAAATGCACATACATATACATGTATTATACATTTAATTATCAATTTAACCAAGTAGATAGTTAAAAAACTGCGTACTAATCAGGTTTAGAATTAATTGTGTTACGACCAACCGTAGATCAACTGTCGAACGAGAAAGCTCCCTCCGATGCACCCAACATCGAACAAACGCAAGAGGTTTCGAGCGAAGGCACATGGCAGACACCAAGCGATCCGATGTGCCATATCGAAGTTACGCCAGCACCACCGGTTGAAGAAGACCCCGACTACATCCCTATGGAGGAAGCAGTAAGTCGAGTTGTAGGGTTATAAACTAATCCGTCTCCCTCTCGGTCGCGTTTAACTTTTTCTGATGTACGAACAGATGAAAACAAGACGCCAGTCAAAAAGAAAGGATGCCAAGTCTGCCGTAATAGCCGAAGGCGAGACGGACACGGCAACGTCCGGTCCGGTAGAAACCGACATCGGAGAAACGTCCGGTCAAAAGAGAAGACGTGCTAAGAGAAGTAAGACCCAAACCCCCAAGGAGACATACTACATCACCTCTTTGAACCAGGATGGGAAGCCAGTAGAGCCCAAGGTAGCAATGACTAAATTCAGCACCACCTGCGGTGTGGTGGCCAGAACCCACGGCCCTTTAAATGTAGATTCCTGGGAGCAGGTGGATGACAACATGAAGAACTTCATGTGGAACGAGTTGCAGAAGTGGCTTGTCTATCCGCCTGGTTCAGAGGCTATGGGAAAAGAATTTGCCCTAAAAACGATGGCGCATCGGTGAAGGCAGTGGAAATCGGACTTGAACACTCACTACGTGCAAAAGAACAAGACTCCATTCGCCGACTACGGTGGTATTACGCCCGCCGAATGGGACACCTTCGTGGCAAAGATGACTAGCCCGGAAGCCTTAGCGCGGAGGAAAAAGATGTCCGATCTAGCTAAAAGGAACAAATACCCGTACCGGTTGGGCTCGAGCGGCTACGATGGCCACGTAGAGAAGTGGCGAGCAACTGAAGAGAAGTTTGCCGCCCAAGGCAAGCCCCTGCTTGTAGATGCCCTAAAGGAAAGAAGCAAAAACTGGGTTTGGCCACGGAGCACAGGGCAAGTCACCGATGAGGGAGAGATCCAGTTCGAGGATCTAGATATCGAGCATGTGACCAGTAGTCTTAAGGACATTGCGGAAAAAGAGAAAATAGGGGAATTCATTGCCAAGAGGGAACATGATCAACTAACAGCTGCATTAGGCAACCCTAAACATTCCGAACGAGTAAGAGGCTTATCGTCAAGGACGAGCTGGAAGGAAGGGTTTCCAGAGAAAGCTAAGGGTTACAAGAAACGGGACAGGTACAAACAGAAATTGGAAGAGAGGATAGCAAAACAAGTTGAACAACATTTCTACTCTCTTGTTGCTCAAAATCGTCAAGCCTTCCCGCACTTGTTCCAGCAATCCGAAGAACCCACAGTACAGGTGCCAAGCAGTGTCGGGTCAGTGGACACTGCACCTTATCCAGTAGACAACATAACTGCCCCGACGCCGTGCAGCCTGCTCGTGCCGATAGGAAGGGCCGGGAAGAGAAAGAAGGTGGGTACAGGACTTGCGATACCAGGGCGCCAAATTCAGAACACGCTAATCCCTGAAGAATATGCAAGGGTGCAAGTGGCCAAGGTGCATGCAGAGCATACCAGTTTAGAGATAGATATTCCAACACCGGAAGGGATACAATTGCTTGGGGATGCGGTGAATCAGTTTATACTATGGCATCGACGAGATATCCTGCTGGTCGGTTCATCGCCTTCAACCCCACACCCGCCGGCTCCAGAGATTGCTGCTGCGCCTGCACCACCTTCTCCACCAGGGCAAGATTCGCCAACTAATCGGCCTACCTCCCCACCTCCCTCCTCCCCTAATCCTTTAGGTCCAGGTTCACCACTTCTATCAGCCCCTGAAGTCCACGCAGAACAACCTCCTCTGACACCACAGTCTGCATTGGCGCTACCTGAAAGGCCTCTTATGAGAAGCGCAAGTCTTCCAAGTCCGACCAAGCTTGAACCTCGTCGGCTTATCCCGACAATGATTAGGTCAACTTATGATAAGGAAAAAATGGCCGTATACGAGGAAAGGTTAGTATTCCAGGCTTTCAGGGGGAGAGCGTCGACTGACAAGAAGCAGGATGAAACTCCACAGTTGTCGGATTCACAAAAATCGGTGAAAAATCAAATGGAGGACCTGCAAAACTGGACTTTCGACGAAGTGCCAACAAAGTACGTGCACGGGAAGCCGTTCCTGCCCCCAAAGCTCATGGAAGGCCTGCTTTGGGAAATGAGGCTGATGCATGACTGGTATTTGAAGGCATCTAAAAAGGGCCTGGGCATGATTACTGTGAAGGTCCCAGATAACGCTTTCACCAGTGGGCCAAATGGGATGCTGGTAATCGATTTCAACGACCTTCACGCATTATTCAAGCTGGACAAAATGGATATAAATCTCGTTGCTGCATTTTGCCTGTAAGTCATTCGTAATTACTGTCATATATTAATTCACTTGCTAACTAACTTCTGATAAATTACCCGCTTTATTACTTAGGATGCAATTCCACGCCGTTGAAAAGGCCAACCATCTAGTAGGATACATCAACCCAACAAGGGTTTGCTGGACGGAACACACGGTGAATATTCGTGCAGATTCCGCTGAGCTCAAAGGTAAAACGACGCCCGAGAAAAAAGAGGTCGTCGAAAAAATGCACAAGAAAAAGATGGTCAGCGTAGCACTGTACTTGGGCAGAGCGATGGTCGCGCACAAAGACAAAACTGTCCTCTTCGTCCCTTACGCGCTGCGGTACGTATGATTCTTCCGTAGTACTTATGTTTTAGTACGATATCACATACAATTAACATATCTTCTTTGCAGCGATCACTACATACTTTTTCTGGTATATCCACAGGACCACCTGGCCGTAGTGCTGGATCCGGCGCACTATGGCGAGGAAACATTTACAGAGTTTCTCGTTATATTAAATTTGTAAGTCCTGTTATGCACCATTTACTAAATATTGGCTGTTGTACTCTCGAAGACACATAATTGACTCAAACAATTATTTTGTCTTTATAGAGCACACAAATATTACATAGAGCACGGTGGACCAATCAATAATCCACAAAAGAAGAAACTTCTCGTGAAGACAAGATGGCCGGTAATTACATGTCTCTTGTTCCGACATTTCTTACATATACTTGTTTCACTCAAAATATTGATGTATACAATTTTTTTCAACATAGTGTTTTAAACAACCACCACAGACTAATTTATGCGGATACTACGTATGCGAGATGCTTAGACTCAACGGGAGATACACTACAAAGTTTGAAGAACTAAGTCGAGAGAAAATATCTTTTCACACATTATAAGATCTTGTATAAGTTTCCTAACTATAACAATGTGTATTCCTTCTGAAACAGATCCCGTCCGTTCCAGTTGTAGCGAACCGGTTCGATGATCGAACCATACTAAACTTGTGTGCAGATATTTGCCGCTTCATCCGCCGCGATGTCTGCAACCATTTGGGTGATTTCTACGATCCGAAGAGCCAGCTTGCGACGGAGGATACCTTCAAACGACTTAGAGAGTGGGAAAAAGAACATATGTATAGTAGCTAGTACAAATATTTCTAATTAAGGATATATTTTATGTGGTTTTTTAAACTTCTGTAAATTGCGAGACGCGATGATACGTATATACATATGTGATGCATGTGTATAATTTAATATCTTAATTCCATGAAAAAAATAATTAATTACGTTCAATTCTTAATACGTGCGATGTGTATGTATACTATTACTGAGAGAGACGGAGAGAGAGGAGAGAGGGAGAGATAAGGTAATATATTCACATAAAATAATAAACCAACATATAAAATAATATTTTATATGCACATAAAATAATGGGCAGATCGCTTATCCCGTGCGGTCGCGTTAAGTGGACCGCACGGGATAAGCGATCCACCCATTATTTTATGTGCATATAAAATATTATTTTATATGTTGGTTTATTATCCCGTGCGGTCCACTTAACGCGACCGCACGGGAAGATCGCTTATCCCGTGCGGGCCGCTTAAACCGCCCGCACGGGATAAGCGATCTTCCCGTGCGGTTGGGCCGCCCGCACGCGAAAATGGTATTTTCCCAGACCTTCTCGCGTGTGCGGGCAGGCCTTCCGTACGGAAAGATGCCTTTCGGCCCGCACGAAAAAGCTATTTCTGTAGTAGTGTTTGTCCCCCTATTTTATGTCATCATCAAAATTTGACAATCTGTTCATAATTTTTGGCAACTGGTCTGTGCTTCGGATAAAATTAATAGAATAGTGAATGAATTAACAATATGGCTGATGCTCTGTAGCAACGAGAATAAAGAAGTCTGTACGCGTTATATATAGTTTTTCCTCTGATCGATCATCACATGGGGATATATGCGTCGCGCTGATCAAGTTAGCTATAGCCTTGCTTATCAGGCAGGTGTTCGCATCCTTAATGAGTCAAGCTCAACATAGTTATTTGAAAATTATTTTAGCATTTTTATGTTTTTTAACGGATGTATTGCTATATCAAGGAATACAATTTTAATTTACATAGTGTTTCTACAGTGATCTAGTACGTCACCAGTACAGATCCGGACATCCGTGACGAGTCATCCGTGTTGAATTAATGTGACTCGTTTGGGACGTACGACTCATCTCGGGTCAAAAATATCCTATTTAATATATGACTACCGGGGATGACCGTCATCGATATGAAGCCATCTTTATCGGGTCATAGTTGTAACACGTTACGAATAGGTCACAATCACGCCCCGTCACAGGTAAAATGTCATTCATAACGGGTGTAATGAGATGATTCGTCAAAAATGAGAGCACTCATCTGTGATAGATGATAACTACCACCCTTTAGGGATAAAGTTATCCGTGAAGGGTGGTAATTTATCCATTAAGGGTAGTAGTTATGACCCGTCACGGATGAGAAAAAATTCATTTTTTTTGAAATTTTCAAACAACCTTGGATAGAGACATACCCTATACGAAAGTCGTAGATCTCGACGAGATCTATAACTTTAAATTGACCACATTTGAATTTGAGATAGTTTACATGCCCAAATATGCATTATAAGTGGTGATATCTATTTGAAAAAAATAATTTTGAATTTTTCAAATGATTTTGGATGGAGGCATGCCCTATATCAAAGTCAAAGGGTTCGATGAGATCTACAGCTTTATAATCGACAATATTTTTATTTGAGATTATTTGCATGCCCGAATATATGTTATAAGTGATGTGATCTATTTCTAAAATATTTTTTGAAATCTTCAAACGACCTTGGATGAAGACATGCCCTATACTAAAGTTGTAGAACTTGATGAGATCTGTAACTTTGTAGTTAAAAATATTCTCATTTGAAGTTATTAGAGTTTTAAATTTGTGTTTCATATTTGGATAAGAATAGTGAAAAGAATATCAATATGTGGTCTATAAGTAAGATGCTAAGATTAGTTTGCATATGTTGAGAGGTCCTAGGTTCAAATCCAACTATGGTGTGCATGTTAATGTCACTTGAAAAATCATAATTTTTTGGCTAATGATGTGTGACCATGTTTGGAATGTCCTAGCAATATTTAGAATATTTTAGGTTTGTAATTATGAACTCATCCATGACGTGTGGTAACTTACCACCTAACAAAGATAAGTCATCGGTGACAGATGTTCACCCATCACGAATGAGGTTTTCTCATCAATGATCAATAATCATTGACTAGACTTTTTTTTTTGACACAGATGTGTGTTGCTATCTGTTACGAAATGAAAGAAGGTTCTGTTATAGTGTGTATTACTGTATTATACTTAGTATTGGAAGTAATTTGATTTATAAGCTATACTACAGTAAAAAAATATTCCACTACGTACTACTAGATGACATGGTAGTATTTGATTCCATGTACCACTTGAAGGTGAGGCGCATATATATATATATATATATATATATATATATATATAATAATAATAATAATAATAATAATAATAACAACAACAACAAACGATAATAGGTTTAGATATATTTTAGTAGCAAGTAAGATCACCATAAAAATAGTAAAATCGATTGTCTTTTTAAGGTGGTTTGTGGCTGGAGTAATAATCTTGTCTCTTACAACAATCCTGACTGTATATACTATATAGATACTACAAAAGATATCATAAATTAATATGATGCCTATAAAATAGCAGGATGAAAACAATATGGAAATTTTCTGACCGTATCGATATATTTTCCGCAAAATTTATTAATTTATTATTACTATAATAATAATAATAATTGCACTTTGGGCCATATATTATTGTCAAAGTTTTATTTTGGACCACCTTATACCCAATCGTTTTACTTTAGACTAGATATCTTTACCTTTATTGCATAATGGATCATCCTAACTCTCTTCACTATCCATATCTAGTGTCTTCTTTGGTAAAGATATGGTATGTGATAGGGAAGTTCTCGATGTGTAGAGGGTTGTTGAAGTGCTCAAGATATGGTTTAGGGTGGTTTATTGCGTAACAAAGATGAAGTTATCTAGTTCAAAACGAAAAGATTGAACAAACGGTGATTCAAAGTGAAACTTGGTAAAAAAAACATGGTCCAAAGTGAAATTAACTCTAATAATAATAATAATAATAATAATAATAATAATAATAATAATAATATCTTTACAAACTGTTTCTATTCTAAAATTTTAGTTTTTCTATTTTGTGTTGGCGTCGTATTGAAGCTGGTACTAAATAATGAAATTCGAATTTCATAACCGTTTCTATATAAAAAAAAACGTCTTCGACGGTTCTCATCCCTACTAAAATATGATTGAAAGAACCGTAAAAAAACCCTTTGATAATTCACTAATGTTACTTTCGAGCATAACCTGCAAACGTTTTTCTTAATTAAGTAGGTGAGGCCAAAAGAGGAAGGTTCGTAGCTCGATTCGATCCGGATTCCGGAGCATGAAAAGGAGACTGGGCAGCATGCGGTGAGACAAAGAACCGAGATGACGTGGCGTCGTGCCAGTGCGTCATTGCTGTGTGGACCACATCACCTGACATGGACTACTGGGGAGATGTCGACAGCGTATGGCAGCCACTCGAATCAGAGGAGCATTACATGCGGCTCAAGATTCGACCACGTTTGCCGCGTCGCCAGCTTTCGTTTTACATGGCCGCCCGCTATCCATCGTCGCTAAGTACTCCCTTCGCCTCAAATAAATCAATTTAACATAAAATTTAATATAATTTAAAATAATAAATTTAAACAACCTTCTTTTATTTAGATTTATTGTTTTAAGTTGTATCGAATTCTATTCTGAATTAGTTTATTTTGGAATGAAAACAGTACTTACAAGCGAAGAGTTATTTTTCATACAATAATTATCTTTCCTTGATATCAAGTATATGTTTTTCTTACCGGTAATCGAGTTTACCTAATTCAGGATAGGTGCGATAACTGCAGATGCAAGTCCCGGTAACTTCAATAGATTAAAAAATAATTTAAGCAAAATTTTAAATTTCTGATAAATTCAATGCGGTTTTCTTATTGTTAATTTACAGTAACCGTGCGATTACAATAGTTTGCCATGTACATTCATGCATATGCACGCATCAGTCTGGAATTGTTTTTTTTAATGTTTGGACCATATTTATCGCATCATGTTTACAAGATCGATATATCTCATGAGCTAGCTCTAGCGTGCATGCATGCATGTGTACGAAATTGCACAAGCTTATATCAGCTAGTTTCAGTGCGACACGGTACCCAGAATAAGGACAACAATGTACGTATGAATGGGAGAAACTTATGCATTTGCTGATCCAAAGGAGCCAATTTTGCCCTCCAAAGTCTTGAGAAGGCAATTGGTTGGCCGGTGAAGAAGAGACATTGTAAATGCATACATATATATATATATATATATATATATATATGCCAAAATATTTATGGTGTGCATATAGAATGAATACAAGATGGGTCCAAAATAAGTACGGAGCTAGTGATGTTGTTGAGCTTTGACGATCAGTAGTGTTTGTTAGTAATGGATAAACTTCTACTTACGTTGCTAACGGAAAACACAAAAACAATACAAGCGTCGAAGCCGAATTAAATAGCAGCCTAACTAGTCTGGGAGTTGGCTCCACGGTTGATCCAAGATACATGATAGATAGGGTCGTTGTGATTGCATGCTGCTATCTTGCTCTCGTCATGCTATCAACTAGCAACCACCATGAATGCATACTAGCGTCAAGGTGTTGTGCATCAACCGCAATGTTGAACCCACTCAATAGATCAACCTATGCTATCCTCGGTCATTCAGTGTTTGCACCAGAGATCTTCTTTACGATATCATAATTTTGTTACACTATGTGCAGTAGAAAATGCGTGTACATCGAGTTGTCTTTGTCTTGTTGCAATCAAACTCTATCTAACTAGTGGATCTAAAGGAGTTCGAGGTATTGCCATCACCTTGTTTGCACAAGAAGGAAGGTTGACGGAGTGCCACAACACCATCAAGCCTAGCATGTACAACTATGTGCAGGTGTTTCATGTCACAGCATCTTGCGACCAAAATCAGGCAACCCTCGTGTAATGGAGAGTGACACTAGCAGCAAATGTTGTTTTTGTCTCAGTGACCCATCTTAATAAAAAAATAGACATAATTTTACTTTTTGCTAAGATAGATATACAATGGAGACGAGAACTAGAATCTACCTGCAGTAGTAGTTGAAAAATTAGTAAAGAGAAAGTAGAGTAAGTACATATCCAGTGTTACCCAAAATAGAACCAATCAAGGAGAAAAAAGAAGACTTAGTTTAGTTCGAGCACTAGAACATGAATGAAATAGTTATATTTTGTCAATCGTATCAAGTGTGAAAGCATAGTAACACGAAGAAACAGACGCCTACTATAGGAGGAGGCGGCGGTCAGCGAGGGCAAAAATACTCTGGGATAGAGGTCTCCTTCGTTGGGTCAAGGTTTTGATCGCTTCATAGACACGCTCATCGACGGATCAAGCTCCATGGTAGTGGATCGATGTGTCCATCACACGTCAAAAGTTCCACGCTATTGTATTGGTGTGCTTAGATCGATCTTCCTCTTGGCTGCATGGGAACTCCCCACCACTGAATAATGGATCATATTATTGTATCTCCTAGTAGTCGGTGCTGGTGTTGGATAATGGATGCTCATATCAAGATTAGAAAAGGACGTCAAAAATCTAAAACCTTTGTGGGTCCCACATAAAAACGTTTCGTGTACGAGAAGGAATCCAACCAAACCAAAAATTACGTGTAGTTGGACATACGAACCCAATTCAGTTTGGACCTACGTACGACAAATGCCTTAAGCACTATGAAAAATAAACAACATACTACGAATAGCACAGTCATTTAACATTTGCTCATATTTAGCATTGTGTATATTAACATGTGCATGCCAACATACATAAATTAAAAATATCCATAAAGGACACCATAGACCTTAGATACACAAACACAAATTTTTTTTTACTAAATCTTACTGTCAACGGGTACAATGGGTATAGCTATCACCAACCCAGCACATGCTCTCCTCCAAAAACACAAAACAAACTCTAATAAACAGACAACAATCGCAACCAGAACCACATGGCCTAAAGAGATCCCAAACGTGTACAAATTCGTACACAAAACCGCAGTTAACCACCCCAAACCCCCCCTAAAATAGCAAAAGCGAACCAATCACAACACATAAACAACACACTCTCTCCACAGATAATCCCAACCCCTTTTCAGCACGAGATCCACCACACATCACAAAGCACCGAAGCAAAGCCACACAAAAGCCGCAAATCCTCCCCCCTATTTATTGCCTCCTCCTCCACCCTCGCCCCTCGCCTACCACCACCACCACCATCGCCGCCGCCGCCTGAGAAGAGGAAGTCGTGAGGTGGCATCTAATCCCTAGACGGGCGAGTTGAAAGGCGGCAAGACGGCTAGCGTTGAAGCGGTCCGGCGCGGCCACGCAGCTGCGCCGCCCAGGGGGGGAGCCATCGCTTCTCCGGCGACGGCGTCCAGCCCAGCCCCGCACGGCGGCCGCGGGGCGCTTCCCTCGGCCGGCGGCAGCCCCTCGGACCTCCTCTTCCTCGCCGGCGGCGGTCGCCTCCTCTGAGACCGCTCGCCCTGCCCCCCCGTTCATCCACCTCTAACATCAAATCAAATCTTTCGCTGACCTGACCTGACCTGACCGGAGATAGAGAGAGAGAGAGAGAGAGAGAGAGAGAGAGAGAGAGAGGGGAAGGAATCATGGAGATGAAGCTGACGATCAAGCGGGTGCCCACCGTGGTGTCCAACTACCAGGAGGATGCCGCCGCCGCCGCCGACCGCCCCCGCTCCGGCTGCGGGAGGGATTGCCTCGGGAATTGCTGCTTGCCCGGTGAGCCTCCGAAATCAGGATTAAAAACTGTAGATTATGCTAATACTCGTAGGTTTTATTTTATTGTCTTACACCTTGGATTCCGAAATCTTGGTTACACTTTTCTTCTGTGATGATTTCTTGATTCGTTTAATTAGAAAAAGGTTGCGCTTTTTTGTTGGGTAAAACTTGAATATTCAATTCATCTTTCGTCACAAATAAAAAAAAGAAGAAGAACATAGTATCTTGCAACTTCCAAGAAAGTTGGATTCTTGCCATGTTGTCACCACTCGTAGGAAGGATGCTTACCTTTGCTATTTTTAACCCCTGCGGTTAAAATATTGTTACTGGCCTACTGGGAATGTTTTTGGGTTGACCACTTGTAGTTGGTTTCCTCCAACTTGGTACGATAAAAATAGGAGCCACATATTATTTTACTTGGATGCTTCAAAATCTTAAGGAATATAAGTACCACAAAAAATTGTGTGGATAGGCTTCTCACTAGCACAGCACCACTTGTTTTTAAGTGAAAATTAACATTTTCTTTTCTTGCATTTCCTTGAGCAGATTCCAAGCTTCCGCTGTATGCTTTCAAGGCGAGTCCCAAAAAGCCGTCTTCGCAGGAGGATGCTGCCAACAATGAGTTCTTTGTCAATCTCCTGCTTGGCCTGGTAAATACTAAATAGAAGCTCACACTTTTTATTTCGCACAGGAGAAGTTCAAGTATTTGTTTTTATTGCGCACAACTACTAAACCCTGCTTTAGCTGCCTGGGTAGGTACTGAGGAAATTAGATAAGATATTTGCCCTATGTATTAAGGTAGTGTTTGGTTGCGCAGCCCGTTACATGTGTTTGTTTCAAATTTCAACTGGGCAAGTAAAGGATACTCTCTAATCAGATCCCGCCGCGGTGAAAAGCCTATATTTTGTGAAATATTAACCCACTAGATAAGTTATGGAAAACTATAGTCAAAGAAGTAACAATTGCATATATTTATGACGTATAACCTGCATGGAAGTTGTGATGAGCACCCATGCACGCATTAAAGAAATGTTCTTTAATATTTAAGCGTGTATTCTCTTTTTTGTTGCTTTTGCATGTTCTTACTATTATTTCCATGCAATAGAAATCATATGTGCATGAAGTTATTACTATGCCAAATATACACCAGACAGCATTACTTGTGAGATAGTATTGCCGATTACCCAAGTAGCAAATAACTAATCCCTCCATTTGTTCTTATAGTTATAGGTCCTACAGTGTTTTCAATCTTGTTAATAATAAATGGCTTGCATATGAATTTATTGACTCTTTGCCTTGTTTGTCCTCATTTATGATGTAATCTGTCATGTGTTTATAATAGTCATCTCTGTAACCATGTTACGATGCTTATGTAAGTATATTGAAGTTCAAATTTTGTTTGTATTATTGCAGTGGGAAGACAGGATGGCCCGAGGCTTGTTCCGATATGATGTCACTGCCTGTGAGACCAAGGTTATCCCAGGCAACCTTGGGTTTGTTGCACAACTGAATGAAGGACGCCACCTCAAGAAGCGCCCTACTGAGTTCCGCGTGGACCGTGTGCTTCAACCATTTGATGCTGCCAAGTTCAACTTCACCAAAGTTGGCCAAGAGGAGGTGCTCTTCCAATTTGAGAATGGTGGTGGTGACGACAGCTTCTTTGTGGAGAGCGCCCCAATCAGTGTTGCTGATCGGGCTCCTAATGTTGTTGCAATCAATGTAGGCTACATTCACGCTGGTAATCTATTTTAATTCCGATATTTGTGTATTCTTGGTGTTAACGTTTCTATTTGACACTCTGCAGGTAAGCCCAATTGAATATGGCCATGTTCTTCTCATTCCCCGTGTACTCGACCACCTGCCCCAGAGGATTGACCAGGAGAGCTGCTTGCTTGCACTGCACATGGCTGCTGAAGCCGCAAGCCCATACTTCAGGCTTGGCTATAATAGTTTGGGTGCCTTTGCAACCATCAACCACCTCCATTTTCAGGTACTCTTCACATGGTTTTGAAATTTGTTTACTGTTGTATCTACTGTAGCTGTTAGATAAATCATAAATTTTCCAGCATGCAAAATTGCAACTGTGTTTTGTATGGGTACATGTATTTTCAGTTGTTACAGTGACACAGAACTTTGTTTATATGCAGACCTAACCAAAAAACGACTTATTGTTTGTATGGTTGCTAGGTTAATTTACTTTAATGTAAATGTCGATCTTTGTTAAACTCCTGGTTCCCTTGTCCCAATGCCCATACAGATACATCTAGAGGAGTCATATTTTCTTTAGTGAAAAACAGTGTTCCCATTATGTGTGCATTTGATCTGAACAATTAGCTGATAAAGCTGCCCGTATGAGTGTATGTTATAGTGTTGTGTTTATCATTGTATACTTAATCATAACCTGCTTCTTTTATCCACAGGCATACTACTTGACAGTGCCTTTCCCTGTTGAGAAGGCAGCTACCAAGAGGATTTTCCTTGCTGAGGGCATGATGAATAGTGGAGTGAAGGTGTCCAAGCTGATGAACTACCCTGTGAGGGGACTGGTTTTTGAGGGAGGCAACTCACTGAATGATCTGGCCAATGTGGTGTCCAGTGCTTGTATCTGGCTGCAGGATAACAATATACCATACAATGTTCTTATTTCTGACTGCGGCAAGAAGATCTTCCTCTTCCCTCAGGTAAAATGATACATGCATATAATCTCAATATTAACTGAATTCTATATGCCCATGCATTTACTCAGTAGTTCTATCCACTAACATCGATATCTCAGAATTGTTCACCTAGCTGATTTGTATAAGGTTACTCTAATAAACTTTTAGTTGTTCCTAACAAAGAAGTAAATGGTGTATGAGTTTAAGCATGCTATCAACAATTGTGTGAAATGTTTGTGATTTCTTTCTGATGTTCTAATAAGCTTCATCTGTTTCCAAAATACAGTGCTATGCCGAGAAACAGGCTCTGGGAGAAGTGAGACAGGAGCTACTGGACACGCAGGTTAACCCAGCTGTGTGGGAGATCAGTGGCCACATCGTGCTGAAACGGAGGAGTGATTACGAGGAGGCATCAGAAGCTTCTGCATGGAGACTCCTCGCCGAGGTTTCCCTGTCGGAGGAACGCTTCGAGGAAGTGAAGGCCTACATCTTTGATGCCGCTGGTCTGGTCCAGTCCGACGAGGAGGAAGTCAGCGAAGACGAGGACGCCACCTACACGCCCGTCTCCATTGCCCCTCCTGCTGTCGCGGAAGGCTGCCTCGTCCTTCAGTGAGACGGTAGAACAGGTTGTCGGCATGGTAAGCGCTATGCCGCCTTCGTCTTCTCATCAGTCTTCAGTCTTCACCCGCTGGTCGCCTAGGTTCGTCATAGTTATGGTTGCTGGTCTTTTATAAGGATCAATGTAATCGAACTGCCTGGAGTTTGTCTGTCCCTGCATGCTACTTGCTCCTATTCCTCCCTTCCCTGCTGCTCTGATATTCAGATTCTGCAAATATTAAGCAGAGAAACTGTGAAACTGTTTGTATTGTTTGTGCTGTTGAGCACTGGATCTAATGTGATGAACATTGTTAATACCTACACATCTTCCCTGATCTGTTTGCTTGTTTTACCTTGTCGTGTGGTGCTTTTGCGTCATTGGTGTTAATTAGTAGTTTGTATATTCTTTTCTCGACGTACGCACCTTTTCTTTGTTCCTTTACAGCCACAAATAAATTGTTAATTTGATATGAAGTGGCCATGTTACAATGTAATTATCATCTCTTACTCAACAAAAAGCAACTCTGAAAAACAGAGTTGAACTGGATTGACATTTTGGCATACATCGATCGAGAAATTTAGTATCAGACGAGCTGCAACTGAAACTACATGACTATAGAAGTCTAGAACTGAATATAAATCTATCAGCAGGTAGCAGCAATGGCTGCCTGCATATGTTTTATTCTCTGATGATTGAACTAAAGCTGCTGCTTTATCTCAATTCTCAACAGAAGCAGCTAAGCAAAACTGGGGGGTAAACGCATTTTTCTCTTAACTAGCACAGTACTACCCTTGTTCGTTTTACAGCCTGAAATTGTTGATTTAAGATGACAAAACTGAACTAGCTGTTGTTACAACAAAATTTTCATCTTTGACTTGATAAAGAGTAGCTCCTCTTCACTCACCACCTTCCACACACCACCAACTAGTAACCTACCCTTCAGAGGAAATGTCAGTTCTGGCATATCTGAAATCTCACATTCTTCAGGTGATGGTCCTGATAATTCTGGAATTTTTTCAGCATCCAATTGCTTCTCTGGGTCAGAATAATAGCCGATCCTCTCAGTATGATCATCAGGCTCAACATTTACATGTTGCTCTAATATTTCATCTCTTGATTCATGATCTACGACGTCAAGGGTCGGAAGAACAGCCACTGAACTAAATGAACAAGGTATCATTCCTATTGGACAGGGGGTCCAAGACTTTGTTGTAGACCATCTGTTACGTTTCTCTGGCATGATTGTGTTCAATGAAGCCCCGGTGTCATTTTCTGCCAAACATAAATCCTTCTGTTTCAACCGCAACTTGAACATTTCCAGCTTCTCTGTTGCTTCCTCAACTGATTCTGTTTCTTTGGTGGGCTCTGGGAGGGTAGAATCTCTAGCCGCCTTTCCAAGGGATAACATAGGAAGCTTCCTCAGTTTCTCCTGCACATTGTTGGTGGCCATCTCAATCAGCACTAGGGCTGCATCTATGATACATCTTTCACCTATAATAGACAAACTCAATAACTTCCGCAGAAGTTTTGCTAGACAGAAACGTGGGACTGCATTCCTGTCTGAAGAGAGCACTCCTATCTCATGGACAAGTCCAATGCAACCTGAATCCTTTAATTCTTTTAACTTCGTCACAAGCCAAAGAACAAGGGAACATAAAAGTTCCACTTTAGCTGGCAGGCTAGCATTGTATTCACCTATAAATATAACAAAAAACAGTAAGGAGAGATTCATACTAGTGCTAATACAACTCTAAAAAGAGTCAGGAATGAAATGCTAGCATCAAGTAACAACAATGAAATAAAAAACAGTAATCTTTCCATGGCAGGATTATGGCTTTGAAAAAACTGCATGAAGTGAACTGACTTCAGTACCTTTGAAAACATAACATCTAGCCATAAGAACAGTACCTTTGTTTTCAAGGTCTTCCATGGTCTCAATTGTTTCAATTACTGACTTCAGTATGCCAAGCAGTAATCTTGGTTCCTTTTCTGATAATTTTGTTATGATAGTTTTCATATCATTATTTGATGTTTCGCTGTGAATATCAGATGACTGATCTACATACATATCAGTTTGTAGCACATCGCTATTTTCAGAGGACTCTGGGGCATCACGTTGGAAAAAGTTCAATATAACACAGGCAACCTCAGAAGGAAATGTGTAGTAAAGCCGGCGTACATATTTTATGTTTCTCGAAATCATTTTCTCAGAACCTGCAATACAGGGTCACGAAGATGATTATAATTATCGTATAACTTTATCCATCTGAAATGAATGCTAAGACAGAATTTATTATCATGTCAGTGGTCAAACGGTAGCAACCAAACTAATTCAATAATGTTCATACAGCAGATAATGAATGGTAACAAACAATGATGATGCTTGTAGTTACACCTGTAATCCTTTATAGTATGTTCAATAATTCTGCACTAGTGCAGTTAGGATTAATAAAAGAGACATGCAACAGAAGAATTTCATGAGCTATATGACCCCACATTATCAAGCATAATCCTAAGTTTTTCTCAGTATAACAATAAAAAAAAGCATAAATCAATGGTCTTCTAACATGCAAAACCGAAGCAACTGTAAGGAAATGAAACCAACACAAATATACAATAAAATGACGGAAACATTGTACTCCAACAAGCTTGAATTGGGCATCACATTACATGTGACCAAGATTTTGTGGTACCATCAAGTGTAACATTTAGTGATAGCTAAATCACACAATTGGGAACAGATTTGTCTATTTGCAGTTAAATTTTGTTACAAAAATGTAGGGCACAAACTTCCTAATTCGCCTAAGAAAAAAGTGTGAAAAACAAAATCTACCAAGAACAGAAAAGGCTGATATGAGTCATGTACAATTCGTAACTAATATTCAAACATAAGGCCAACCAGAAAATTCTGAATGCTAATCAGGAGGTTTTCAGAGACATGGCATGAAAAGACCGATTTCTTATTGCCTGCAGAGAAATCTTAATGCAACCCCAAGTAGGAAAACCTATAGTTGGCTATACAGGTCCTAAAGAAACAGACAAGGCCCAGTGCTAACTGAATCACAATTTCAGACTATAAGCTGATGATACTCACGTTTCCTTTTTGAACCCGACTTTGCTTTCATTGAATCTTTTCCCTTCAGAAAGTTATTGATCTCATGCAATTTTGACCTTACTTCACCTTGAACATCAGGAATAGCATTAATCTGGGAATCCCAGTAAATACACTTCAACCAATCAAATGCCTGAAAATAATCTCAATTGGTGAGGCAAGAAACACTGGACAAAACTTACAAATAAAACTGAAAAGTATTCCTTATAACCAAAATCCAACACTCAGCAGCAATAAAATAATTAGCAATTAAGAGTCCTTCTAACCGCTAATCAACAAATTATACCTTAATGGCTGCCAATCGTAGCAGCCGAAGAGAGGGAAGAGTGCGATGTGAACTCTCTACAAGGGACAGATAATTTTATTAGCTTGACTGCAACAGGGTCACTTCAAAGGTTGATGCAACAAACAAAATCTTCTAACCATGACGAATGTCGACAAGAACTCGTGGTATTCCAACAGCCTCAGCTAATTCAGATATTGAATAGCCGGTTTTCTTATGTGGGTTCTCCACAAAACCATTTACGAGCCTGGAAGTAGAAAATTCGATGGTTATTGTCTTTCATCAAAAACCAACTCAAGTAACAACTGAAAATAGGATTCATTATAAAGATAAACCAACAAAAAGGAGCTTTGAACTAGTATGATCAACAATTCAGCTGTGCAATGAACAAAGCATACTTCTCTACTACTCAGGTGCAGCAGGGCATTTTCTTTTGAGCTTATGGACTCATAGATTATGCATACCATGGTTCTCAAACTATGATTTCTCCAAAAATTTCCTACATCACAATGGCTTACATAACTTGTTCTAAGCTACGTTTTAGGTTTATAATATATAATATTTAATTTATCCGTACAAACAATCTTCCATAATCTGTCCAATTATCCATAAAGAACACACCGAAATAACATAACGGATAATGGGTGATATAAGCATCTTGGTGCAGTGGTGCTAAGTCAGTCACCTTTTCAACCCCAGAAAGCCTACAATTTGCCACTCCAATGAAGGTACACTATACAATTTGGGTTACTTCTTATATCACTGTGGGTAGTAAAAATCAGAAGTAATTAATCTTTAAGCGCTAATCTTTAAAGTGGGAAATGTTAAAATTCCTTCAACTGGGCTCAGGGCTGCCCTGGCAGTGTACTGATATGAAGAGTGACATTCAAACAAAAATAAAAATTGCCATGCAAACAACATATGGTAATTTAAGTCATACTCTGTCGAGTCGACTACATCTTGAGGAGTTGAGGTTCAAAAGACTCACTTTTCACATTGCCACATTACCATCTTAAGTTCTGTTAAGCTCTAGTTCTACATTATCCATAGGTCCACTATTAATCTCTTAGCAATCTCCCAAACTATGCAAAATGCCATCGAGGAAAACACTGCAACATAAAAGTCAGCTTCCCAACGCAATAAGCTGTGGCATGTGACATTTGAAACCCACCACACAATAAGAAAATCATCTTTCCTTCAGCAGCATAACAATTCTATGAAACGATTTGACACATTGCAATTTCCAATTTGAGAGTTGTGCCCATACATCACAAAACACAGATCGCAGTAGGAATTTACTCGCCTCATGATCGCCATACTATACAGCATCGCCAGCATCTCTTCCGACTCCAGCGCATCATCCACAACCATTACACTCCTAGGAAACAAAACCATCACTCCGTCACCTTACAACACACCATCCCAACTCCACAGCCACAAAACCCACAAGGGTAAAGAACTTTGCACCAATCAAGCATAACATACCGGAAGAAGGGATCCCGCAACCGAATCTCGACGAAGGCGGCGGTCACATCGACGGGGACCGGGAGGGTGCCCCTGCTCCGCCACGCCGCAATCTTAAAAAAAAAAAGAAGCGAGACAGTCACAAATCACACCCCGTTTGCTGGAAAATTTGGGGGGATTTTGCGGCGTGGGGGGAAGAAGAGCGTTACCCTGCGAAGAGCGGCGATGGGGGAGGCGGAGAAGAGGCCGTCGCGAACGTGCCGCCACTCCGCCCAGCTCGACCATGGCACCAGCTTCCGGCCGGTGGAGAGGCCGCCGCCGCCGCCGCCGCCTCCGCCTCCGCAGAAGCCACCCGTCGCTTCCGGCGCCGCCTCCATGGGAGCCAAGCCAAGCGGCAGCGCGAGATCGGCCCTACTACTCGCAGCGTCCTCCTAGCGGCGGCGGCGGCGGCGGCGGAGGTGGGAGCAAGGGCGCGGCTCGGAACGGCGGCGGCGGCGGCGGGAAGGGGGAGGAGGTATCGCCCGCGACATGGGCCGAGGAGCTAATTGCTTTCTGGTCGTAATGGGCTCTCTCGAGCAGATTTTAATTAGTCCAGGAATAATAAGTTCAGTTTCTATTCCTCGTCATAGAGTTGAGTTTCAATCGCGTCCCTCAGCGGCAAAACCGGTACGATGCATCACTTATGTTCTAATATCAGTGTAAGAAAGGTCCCAAGACAGTATTAAATCCAATTTTGTTGATGTGACGTCTACGTGGTAATCCAATTAGAAAAAAAAATTATGGTGGATTGCACATTAGTGAAACATGTCATCCTTTCTTCCTTCTTTACCTCTTCTCTCCTCCTTTTCTTGTTTCTCCCGGCACGCACAAACATTAGTGGCAGTGGCTGGCAAGGTCGAGCTCGCCAACTCATCGATGGGAAGGCGGAAGCGGCGACAAGTTAGGTAGTGGGTGGTCAGCGAGGAGCTTCTCACCTGGGCCTCCTCGCTCCCATCGTGACCTCCTCAACCGTCGTTGTGGCATGGGGGGAGAGGGAGAAGAGGAGGCAACGGCGGTGAAGCAACAATAGTAGAAGCTCAACTGTGGGGGAGAGCAGGAAGAGGCTGAGACTAAGAGAAGGCGGAGACCGACGGGGAAACCCACCGTCGGCCCGTCGATTTGGCTGAGAGAGCTCCCTCGTCTCCTTGGTCCTCTCCCTAGAGCCATTCTCCGCTAAGACGAGGACCGTCAATACGTGGAAGACAAGGTCTAGAGCCCAGAGGTCGGGAGGAAGGTAAGATCAGGAGCACGCAGCCCTCCCCATCGCCTGTTATAGGCCGACGTGCCCCGATGGCGAGCTTCCCGTTCTTCCAAATCGGTAAGGCAAGTGCCATCCACCATGAGTTATCCCTAAGCTTCATCCCTTCAAGGAGGCTCCTTGTCTCTAGCTCGAGGTTAACAATGGGGCGGCAACGGATCAATGTGGCGGATGTAAGCCTATCATGAAATGCACGTTCGTTCCCTTTTAGGAAATCTTTTAGAAGGGAAGCTTACCAAATCAAACCCCACCCTCCAACTCTCTTGACTCCATGGCACAACTCTCTATCTGTCTGACTCCGACAGTTGTAGAGGGAGGTGTCGCCACTCCTGCGAAACTAGCCGCCAAGGCCACTAAGCGGTGGAGGTGCTGCTCTCATTGCTCAACATATGGCCGCCGTTGCAGCGCACATGTGATGCCATGGTGCACTGCCTCTGTAGACGCTAGCTCCCCCAAGTGTCCTCTCCCAGCGCGACAGGGCCATCCTAGAGGCGAAGGCCGAGTCTGTCACGGCGGTTGCTCCAACTATATGAGAGGATGAGGAAGAGAGGGTAGTGAGGAAAGAAAGAAAGAATGGATGACATATGGGCTTCGTGGTTTTTAGAGTAAATTTCACGGAACTACAGATACTTGGGCTAAATTATCACAAAACTACAAATTTAAGGTGATGTATCATAAAACTACAGATTTAATCATAAAACTACAAGTTTAAGGCTAAGTATCACAAAACTATAAGTTTAAGGCTAAGTATCACAAAACTATAAATTTAATAATAAAATTATCACAAAACTACAGATTTTGTTTTTTAAATCCTTAGCTCTAATATTATGTTTGAGTTATAAATGTTTAAATTTTATGATTAAATTGATATAAAACTTGTAGTTTTGTGATAACTTTGTTACTAAATATATAGTTTTGTGATATTCCACCTTAAATTTGTAGTTCTTCAACGATAAATTTAATGTTAAATCTGTAGTTTTGTGATACATCATGTTAAATCTGTAGTTCTGTGATAATTTGGCTAAAATACCTATAGTGTTGTGAATTTTACTCTGGTTTTTATTTTTTTCTTGTGAGTGACATGTGGGTCTCACTATATATATATATTTTATTGTTATGTGATGTAAGTGCTACCACGTGAGATAAAGACCAAGTCAATCAACATGCCATGTTGGTGTCACGTTAGCTCAGACCACCATCTAAATTATCTTAGGACTATATTTACACTGATTTTAAAAGATAGGATATGTTATACTCGATTTTATAGTTGAGGGATGTGATCGAAACCGACTCTTAGATGAGGGTACTTGAGTGAACTTTTTTTTCATTAGTTAATAATCTGAAATCCGGTGGATGGGTCGTCTGCGGTGGGCCTTGGGGCTTGCCTGACTCAAGGTTCTTGCGACCTGCCAAAATAATTAATCTCAGCAAATACAACTTCCTCATGCTCTTCATGCAACTAACCCAAACACCAGCTCCTGTCATACAATACTGGCTCCACCCATAGAGGCAACATCTGCACCTTTATAATCTAGGCTAGCTTCATCCAAAATGACTCATAATCCAATCAAACACTATCACACGTTGTCTAGGTTCAATGCACACAAACAACCAAAAAGACCATTTGCATTCCTTTATCTAATTAAGCTAGCCTAATCCAGAATGACTCATACGAAGCTCACTAGGGCCAGACCACCGACAGAGAGTGATGGCTAGAAGTAAGTAGAACCAATTTTTTCTCGATTAGATAAACATGCACACACATACCACCACGTACGCACTACTTCTTACATATCAAATACGTACTCTAGCACATGCTCAAACATAAGGGGATAACTGCAAATCTTCAACCTCACAAAATTCCTATTTGATATATAGTGTAAGCACATACACAAAATATTTGTTGGCATCTCGATTTAAACTTCGATGGGTAAAATCACACATCCACGACTCCGTTATTGTACTGTTGACTTCCTGAAACACAACCGATCTATTAATTAAAAAAATTTCGATCGGCCCAACGAGGAAGAAGCACATTGTTTGGTGGTCACTAAATTATTTTATAGATTAATGGTTTGAGCCTTTTATTATTATTATTATTATTATTATTATTATTATTATTATTATTATTATTATTATTATTATAACTGTTGTATCACTTCTAGAATTTTCTTAAGAGGCATATACCATTAGGAATAGCATCAAAACCGTCAAATTAATATTCTTTGGTGGCTAACAGAAAGAAATACATGCTAAGTCTAGAGAGCAAATAAAAGCCTATTTTAATTTATTGATGGATAACCGTAAAACAACGAGTAATTTTGATGATCAGGATTATATTCGGCCGCCAATAAAACTAACAGGCCGCAAAGAAAACAAATATCGATTGCCTAGAAGCATGTACCAGCTCAACTACTGTTGCATTTGCCACAGTTAATTTGTTTCAACAGTAGCCAGTTCTGTTTGCTAACTCACTTACAAATAGCGGTTTAAAAATGAAAAAAAAACAAAACAAAGAAGCGCATGGATATAAAAAAATAAAAGTAATATTAACAAAGTTGTAAAACCAAATACCAAAACTCTTGATTCCTCTCTAGTCATTCATTTCCTGCACATTATACATAGTCACTATATCCATGTTCAAAAACCGTTCAAGACATGAACAATTTCACCATGTGTACGTATAGATACAGAATTTAGATGTACCCAAAACCATACTAGTCCATCGAATTGTGCTGTGGATTATGAACAGCTTGATTAATCAAATCAAGCTTAATTAGTTAATCAATCAGGAGAGTGTGATGAAGTGGCGGAGCGAGTCGACGAGGCTGGGAGGCCAGTGCTTGGTGTCCCTGACGTAGGCGAGGTCGGTGTAGTGCGGGTCAAGCAGCGTGGCGATGGCGAACTGGTTCTCGGCGAGCAGCGGCGCGTGCTTGTCGGCGTAGAGCGCCGCCGCCAGCGCCGCGTGGATCTCCGGGTAGCCTCGCAGCGCCACCGACACGTCCTCCATCTCCGCGATGGCGTCGTCGCGGTCGCCCACCTCGTACAGCACCAGCGCCCGCCCCACGCGGGCGTACTCCGACAGCGACAGGTCCTTGTACTCGCGCACCACCTCCGTGAACGACGCCAGCGCCGCCGGGAACTCGCCGCGCGCCTGCAGGTCGCGGCCCAGGTCGAGAAGCCGCACCGCCTCCCCCACGCGCCGCGACACCGACGCGCTCGCCGCGCGCTCCGCCGCTGTTACAGGGTCGTAGCTGCCGGCGTCGTCCTCGCTGCTGCTCGCCACCGCCGCTGCCGCACGGGGCGCCGCCGCGGCGAGGAGCAGGGCGGCGGCGGACGACGCGAGCAGCTGCCTCCTCGTCGGGGGCAAGAAGCAGGAGGTGGAACAGGTGGTGGTGGTGATGGTGGGTGGTGGTGGGGGCAGGGACACGCCGGCGGCCGAGCTCGCCGGCGTCACGGGCGGCTGCATGGGACGAGACGACGACGCGAGGCGCGTGCGTTCGCGGGTCACATGCGCGCCACGTTCGTTCGTTCGCGCGCGCGGAGGTGGAGAGCACGAGACGAGACGAGGATAAGGCTTGAGAGGCTGCACAAAAATGCGAGGCTTAATTCGGAGGAAATAAGCAAAAATGCAAAATGACCTGTCGTTTCTGAAAAAAAATATTTCTCAAAAATTAATTACTGCGTTCCAAACGATATCATACACGTTGTTGGTTCATTTTCTTAAGTGTTATATTCAAACATTTCTTTTTTCTAAACACATTATACGGGCGTAAACACTCATAACTGCACACACGTACTCCCTATATTTTATGAACGATAATTTCTATGAATGCACACACGAAAACCATATCCTTATAAACACGTCTGTAAGATTGTAAGATTGGGCTGGATATCTAGATATGAACGAAACTACCATAAACATCTCACGCTATCAACTGTTAAAAAAGATAACTAACTATAAATACGAGTATTCGTGCCAAATCGAACACTAAAATTTAGATAAATAGGTTTCACTATAAAAAACTTAACATTCAAACTCATATTTAATTGCGTTGAGCTTGACCTAGTTTACATTGATGAACAGGTTCCACTGTGAGGAACTTAACATTCAATTCATGGTTGAATTAAAGATGACAGAAAATTTCAGTCCACCAACAAATGTAACGTTAAAGCCCATGATGTAACGTTGATGAATTGGGCCAAAGCACTGGGTTGGATCGAGCCATGGCCCAATGTGGGGCTTATTGCCCCCAGATGCATACGTCTCTCAATCGTAATACCGGACATCTTGACCCTGTCAACGGGTTATATGCATAGACCGTATTTTGAGGGTATTGGGGTACGTTGGTACAAGGATCCACACGAAACGACATTAAGCACATAGAAGACAAGGATTATACTGGTTCAGGCCTCTCGTAAGGTAATAGCCCTACTCCAGAGATTATAATAAAGAACAACAGAAAATATAGAGTACCGACGAGATCCTTATCGAGAATGACTCGACGAGATCCAGGCGGCGAGTTGCCTTCAAGTCTTCCGGATTGCCTCTGCTATGGTGGCGGCTTGCACTATGATTCGATCCTCCCGTACCCCCTAGACGACTTTGTATTTATACCGCAGACTGCCTTGGCCTCCAAGTAGAACTCGGAGAATACTTTTGGCCTACGAGATCACAGAGATTGTATTTTCCCCTAATAGGACTCTAACACCTTCTAGTCGGGATACAATTCTCCTGTTCATTAACCGAATTCCATAACGTTTAAGATAACCTTCTCGTATCTTAAGGGTATACCATATCCGTATACTTCACAACCCCAAGGATAGGAGGTATGCCTTATCCATAACCCTGATAGTAGCCTCTGACTTCAAATCAAATGAATTCACAGTGTTTTCGAGCCGAAGTTTTTGAATAAATGATGTTGTTCCTACCTAACCATTCTCGAATTATCGAGAAGACATGAAGCCTTCGACAAAACCATCAAAAAGCAATGGTCCACTATGAATTTGAATTTAAGTCTAAAAACTATCATAAACAAACCAAGAAAATCACGGCGGCCATTTCTCTTTCTTCCTTGAAATACGAACCGTCGGCCTCAACCTATAAATTCCCATTCTAAGATTCATTTTGCCTCCTTCCCACAAATAATCCGTTATTCTTTTGCACCCTTTCAACCTTCAACAGTCCAGAAGCCAATCTTCATTCTTCATCTTCAACCTTAACCAATCCAATGGATTTGGGTAAATCCAACATTGGTACAGAGGAGCTGAAGGCATTGCAGATCGAAGGATCACTTTCGGGGAAGAAAACCTTGCCCCGATCGGAAGAAGGTACAAACCCTAACACCGCACTTGGCCAAATTGTTTGTCTAGGAGATTTTGCACAGTGTGGGTTCCTGCCTTCTCCTTTTGAATTTCTTCTTCTCTTGAACTTCTATGGCATCCACCTTCTCCACTTAAATCCCAACTATATTGCTTTTCTTAGCATCTTCACACACCTTTGCGAGGCATACCTTAGGGTATCGCCTTTTCTATATCTGTTTAGACATTTCTATGAGCTCAAATGGATGGAGTCCCGTAGAATCTCCGGCTGTTACGGCTTCCGTCTCTAAGATGGGATGAAGGCGGAATACATCCCCTTCAACTGCCCTTCTCCTCGAGGAGCATGAAGGTCAAAATGGTTTTACCTACACGTCGAAGACCGCCCCGCGAGCCTTGCTGTCCCGGATGAGAAGCCTGCGCGCTCCCCCTTGTGGACATCCAAACCTTCTCTAACCCCTTCCCTCAAAAGCTTCACAGAGAAGATCCGCGAGTTTCGAGAACAAGGGTTGTTGGGGTATGAAGTCGCTGAAGACTTCATACGTCGTTGAATTCAGCCCTTCCAAGCCCGTGCTCACCCCGTGTGCGAGTTCACGGGGGCACAAGATGAGACACGGATATCAATTCGGGGTATATGTTCTCGTAACCCTCCTGACCTCACTTCGATTATGGATGATTCTCATGACATATCATTACTGTTTTGCTTGCAGAACTCGATGACGCAACCGTGGTCACCCGGGTTGGTCACCTGGTCATCGATGCCCCATCAAACCCGGACAACACTGTCACTCTGCTTTGCGACCTCCCATCTTCGGACAGGGATGCCGCTATCAATGTGAGTGACTTAGATCGCTATTTTTCTTTTTGACCATTGTTATCCGAAAGAATAATAATCTAAGCCTTGCAGGTCCTGCCTCTGATGGACATCATTGGTCCGCTCACCGACCACTAGGTGTCGTCTTCTCTAAAAGAAAATACGATCTCGGAGCAAGTCTCTGCCAGGAATGCTCCTAGCGGCAGTGGAAAAAAACCCTCCAAGAGGAGGTGGGTGGCTTTAACCAAGCCGTCCGGAGCAGGAAAACTGACGCCGACAAGTGGCTCAGAGGTAATCTCGCTCCCCGTAGTCCATAAACTAACCTGAGGAGACTCTTTGATCCTGACATACAGATCTTGCAGACCACTTCCGGCACAAAATCTTCTTCATTGGGGAATAAGATGCTCTTGAAGCGGCCCAAGCCCAAGTAAGTGATCGTCTTTATCAATTTCTATGTTTAGTGTTCTTGCAATGTCTTCTAAAACGTATGCTTCTTCCTGTTGTAGCCCCTTCCCCGCGACCTCGGTTTAGAGTACCAGTCACGAGGGCACGAGCTCCGCACCTTCCTCAGCTGTCATCGCCGCATCCGCTCCTCCTCTCCCTCTGGATGGCGCCTCCACTGCCATCATACTGCTTACCGCAGTCGACAGGCTGGTGGAGGCTAGTCGCCTGCTACAATCTGGCATGCGTGACATTCTTGCTGAAGTCGAGCAGTTTCGGATGACGGCCTCAACATCGGACAAACGCGTCACCGAGCTGGAGACTCAACTGGCGGAAGCACAAAGGGACTTGAAGAAGTTCAAGGACCTGGTCGCTGGCCACGAGAGACAACAGCAGAGATGGGAAAAACGGCTAGAGGAGACCCAAGAAAACTTGGTGTCACTCCGACAAGGCCTCTAGGAGAATTACGGGCGGCTCGACATGGTGGCCCGAAGCTTGGGTGTGCACGAGAAGGGCCCTTAGTTCCCATATGAGACAATTGTCTTGGGATTTCTGGGTTCTCTCATTGGGAAGCTAGAGGGTACATCCACGAGGCATGCCGAGCAAGTCACCGAGGAGATGCGCACCGGTCTTCGGACCGACGCATGTCATGTTCTCGCGTGCTTCAAGCTCTCGCACCCCGAGATAAACCTGGAGGAGGCATTAGAGAAGGGCGGTGCTGATGATACACGCGAGGACGTGATGTCGGAGCTTGTTTTTTGAATAGTAATTGTCAATCCTTTGTAAATTTTAAGAGCAGTTTATTAGGCTTATCGCTTTCTGAGAATGCTGCCCTTCTTTACTATCTTTGAATTTTTGGTGTGATTATATTGATCTTTAGATGTATCGAAGACGAGGTCATCCTGCAAGGAGAATGTACTCACAATTTTGACGTCGCACCTCCTTCTCCTCGCACTTCCTCAACCCCAAGCAGCGACAACCAAGCCTTGGTCGTCACCAATGCTGATAGCGTGCTGGATCCATAGGGACTCCAACTTAACTCTCTCCTCGAACGAAATCAAGGTACGAGAACTTGACCTTAATAGCACTTTCTCCTGTAACATGGAGGGAGCTAACTGAGATCACACGTCCCGTGTAGGCCTTGAGAATGATTTAGAGGAGAGGGAATGCCGCATCGAGTACTGAAAGATGAAGTTCGAGAAGGCGGACCTCGAGAAGATGGCCAGCGCTATTTGAAAAGATCAAGTTGTAGAGGCCCTTCGAGGTAGGGAAGTTTGGATTGACGCCTATCTCGAGGGTTGTTGTCTGGCACTACACCGCCTCTACAAAGAGCTGCGGGTGGTCTGTCCTCTTCCCGAGAAGTCCATAAACGGTCATCTATCCTGGATGCGGAGTACGTGTGACCACCTCACAGGAATTAGGAAGCGGATGAGCCTAAATTTTCTCTGGGAGGGCTTCTCGCATTCTCGCATGAAGGTTGACGAGATCGACCGCCTCGTGCAATCTTTCGTTCCGCTGGCCGAGAACGTCTTCTCCACAATGGACTGGCAGTGGCCGTCCTGGTAGTTTATGTATCTAGGGAACCCTCAATGTACATGTTAGCATTTTACATATATATCAGAACTTAAGTAAGAATTGAAATCTATTGTATAAGTATCTGAAAGGAACATAGTGTACGAAAGCGTGTTGATGCAAAAAACACACACTGGCCTGGGAGATCTGCTTAGCTCCAGTGCAGGTCCAAATCTTGGTGAGATGCAGGCGTGCCAGTCAGTTTGATCCTGCAACTGACAAGATATACAAACGACAGATCAAAGAACCGATCGGCCAACATAGCCGATGTAGTAATTCCAGCCAATCCTGATAACAGCCGATAGCGATAGGGTTTTGAGCTATCGGCTATGTGTTCAATGTAGATTCTGACACTTGATGTAAATAATGACAAAGAGACAATAATATGATCCAGTAGAAACCAATCGGCTGATGTAACATGCAATAGATCGGCAATGACTCGATAAAGTGAAACGAAAGTTAGATGTACTCGATCGGCTGTAGATATCAATGATACATAATCTAAATCTCAAAATATATTTAAACTAAGTGATTGGGATAGATCGGACAGGGCGCCGAGACAATATAAATCACTTATGTCTAAAAACACCTCAAGAGAGAGATTATATATATTCATAGCATAGCCGATGAAGTGAATCTAACATAGATCCAATGCCATAAAATCCACAAGATTAGATTAAATAGTGAAACCTTTATTGTCATCGGCTAAATTCAACTTATATGCAATCCTTGTAAGCCGATGCAACGTCCAGATAACTCATCGGCTGAAACCCCGATGAAACCCTTATCGGCAATCAAAAAGCAGGCTAGAGATTCATGGTTCTAAGCACGACTTAGTAGGTCAAACTCAACTGATGCAGCACTAAGTATGTAAAGAAACAAGGTATCTAGATGATCAAGCCCTTGACTGATTTTCAGGGTGGTAGATGCCTAGGCTAATCTAATCTAGCAAGACGATTTAGTCGATACCGGCAGAAACCCTAAAACGAGAAGCAGCCGATAAAACTAAATCGAGATGCTAATACTAGATTAACATAAGACATATGATAATAGCGAGGCAAATATATCATCCAAACCAGAGCAATCCAAGAGGTCGAATGTACTGATGCAGCCTTGAACGGCGCCGATGTAGATGATACAATTGCCTGAACCGACGGAACTTTGGACTTACCCCTTCGCCGGAGATCGACAGCCGATGCAGCCCCGCGTCAGGTGCCAAATTCCGCCGGTTGATAAATAAACCGTAACAGAGTAAAAGGTGGTGATGCGCCGAATTGTATTGATCGAGAGTTGATAGATTACAATAACCCCGGGTGTACATATTTATACCCATGGGGAGATACTAGTCCTTGTAGGACAAGAAAGAAACTTTCCTAAAGATAAAAGAAAAACATAAAGTCCTTAAGGGACACTAAACATACTTTCCTAAAGATAAAAGGAAACTAACAAATATTCTAATTAATAGATACAATTGCCTTCTTTGGACTCAATCCGCACGTGGCAATCCTCATGAAGCACACCAACCGAACCCGACAATGATCCTGCCATCTCCTCATCGGAATCGGCTACATCGGCTATCCTTGTCCGATTCTGTTTTAGCCGATGCACACCGTAGCCGATTTGGCTTGCAGCCGATTCATACTCCGTTTTCTGTAATCGCTTATCTCCTCCAATCGGCTTCGGCTTTAACTCTGAATCCAATGCATGATTTACCAAATTTCGTCGTTAACAACGAGTACTCTCACAAGGGCTGCCCTCAGTCGATATAGTACGATACTCTCCCTAGCCCCTAGCTATTTTCGTGGAAAGTCATTTTCCATGAAGACAATTTAAATTTTATAACAAACCAAGCTAAAGCTGCGAAGTCCTAGCCCTCAGCTGTGAAGTCGGGAAAACCGATTCCTAGTTACACGGCTTGGTTAATATTCTCATGTGGGTACTCTAACATGACCAGATCTAACATGGTCGTTTGACCTTACATGGCCTGACAAACTTTCACAGTGCTAGGCGTCCCTAGCCGAGGTTCATGAGACCCAGAAGTTTGCTAGACTAGCGTAAGAGGATAGTAGGATCTACTTCGAGACAAAACGATATAAGAAAAGGGGGTCACTAGGTAAAACACTTTGAATGAAAGGAAATTGGAATACTGTATATTATTAAGTCAAACTTATAGACTTTGGTATATCGATTTTATACATAAAATTTACATAGTTGGTCAATGTTTCAAGAGTTTGCCAACTCGCGGCCTTCATCGTCTGTGATCTTGAACGCGCCTGGCCTTAAGACTTCGACCACCGTGTATGGTCCCTCCCACTTAAATGAGAGCTTGTTTTGCCCTGCTTGATTCTGAACTCGTTGGAGGACGTAATCACCAATGGTGAGTGTACGAGCATGAACACACTTTTCATGATAGCGACGTAGGGCCTGTTAGTACATGGCTGCTCGAACGGCAACACGTTCTCGATGTTCCTCTAGAAGGTTGACATCATCTGCTCGCTGCTTCTCCTGGTCCTTATTTGAATACCGTTCGACTTGTGTAGACCGATGTCATAGCTCCGAAGGAAGCGTGGCCTTAGAACCATACACGAGGAAGAACGGAGTCTCTTTGGTGGAGGTTGTCAGGGTAGTGCGGATGACCCACAAGACAGAAGGGAGTTCATCAACCCAACATGTGTCATAAGTCAAGAGCCTATCGTACACACGTGTTTTGATCCCCTAGAGCACAATACCGTTTGCCCGCTCAACCTGCCTATTACTTTGAGGATGGAAGATTGATGCGAAGCAGATTTTTACCCCAAATTTGATGCCATAGTCCTGAAAGGCATCGCTAGTGAACTGGGAGCCATTGTCTGTCAGGATCCAATGTGGTAGTCCGTATCTGCAAAATATTCCTTTCATAAACTTGATGGAGTGTTTGGCTTTGATTTCTCTTGTTGGCTCTGCCTCAATCCACTTAGTGAATTTGTTGATAGCCACAAACAAAAACTTGTAGCCGTCTTGTCCTCAAGGAAACGGTCTGAGGATGTCAAGCCCCCAACACGAAAATGGCCAAGTGAGAGGGATAGTTTGGAGCGCTTGGGCTGGCATCTTGGTGTGTTTATTGTGAAATTGGCAAGCTTCACACTGTTTTACCAAGTCACAAGCGTCTTGAAGGGCTGTTGGCCAGAAAAATTCTTGTCGGAAGGCTTTTCTGACCAGAGTTCGCCCGCCGACATGAGAACCGCATATTCCTTCATGGATGTCAAGTAGTAGATCCTTGCTGTCCTCGGGAGAGACACACTTGAGCAGAACTCCATTCGGCGCTTTTTTGTATAGCTCGTTGCCGATCATACAATAAGTTTTTGCCTGGCGTGAAAGTTTTTCTATTGTGGTGTCTTCGTTCGGAAGTTTGTCAGCATCCAAGAAATTGATGAGCGGAGTATGCTAGTCTTCCGTGGTCTTGATGTCGACGACGATGTGAGTGACCTCTGTAGTAGCCCCCGAGCTGTTCTCAGCGTTGGCTAAGGTGCCTTCGTTGTCCGTGGTTTTAACTGAGGGTTTTGTTAGGATGTCCAGAAAAGTCCCTGGTTCAATAGGTTCTCTTCTGGACACACACCGTGCTAAGTTGTCGGTGTCGGTGTTGTCTTTGCGATAGACATGACGTACTTCCAAGGCATCAAACTTTCGCTCCAGCTTCCTGACTTCGGCGAGGTACTTGGTCAACTTTGGGTTTGAGCATTTGTAGTCTTTGTGCACTTGGTTGGTAACTAACTCTGAGTCCCCTTTCAAAATTAATCACTTTACTCCAAGTGCTGCCGCTGCTCGTAACCCGACGAGTAGTCCCTCGTACTCTACGGTGTTGTTTGTAGCTCTGAAGTTGAGGTGTATTGCATGTCTGAATTGATCTCCAGCTGGAGATGTCAGAATGAATCCTGCCCCTGCTCCCTAGCTATTGAAAGCCCCGTTGAAGGCCATTGTCCATGTCTCATCATTTTTCTGACCGGTTGAGGTGTTCTCGGGAACGGTCCAATCGGCAATGGAGTCCACGAGAACTTGTGGCTTGATGGCTGTACGTGGGACGAAGTTGACATCGAATTGGCTGAGTTCGACGACCCATTTAGCAATGCGTCTGATGACGTCTTTGTTCCTCACCACTTCGCCGAGGGGGAAGGAAGAGATGACCGTGACTTTGTGGGCCTGGAAGTAATGACGCAGCTTCCGTGATGTCATGACAACAGCATACAGCAATTTTTGGATTTGAGGATATTGAGTTTTGGCATTGTGGAGGGCCTCGCTAACATAGTATACGGGGTGTTGTACTTTGTCCCTCTCAACGATAATCATAGTGCTAACAAAATAAGGTGTGGTAGCGATATATAGAAATAGTTATTCCATTGGTTGTGGGGCAACGAGTATATGAGGGTTGGACAAGTACCGTTTAAGCACGATAAATGTGTTCTCAACATCCTGTGTCCAGTCGAATCTATCCTATTTTTTGAGTAGAGAAAAGCTATCCTCATTCTCCCATCCTGGCCATGAACCGTCTTAGGGCTACCATACATTCTGTAAGCTTCTGCACTTCTTTGAGTCTTGTCGGTGACTTCATGTTCTCGATGGCCTTGATCTTCTCGGGGTTTGCTTCAATTCCTCGTCCGAAGACAAGAAATCCTAGCAACTTCCGCGACGGTACTCCAAACATACACTTCTCCGGGTTTAGTTTGAACCAATGTTGTCGGAGATTGTTGAATGTTTCCCTTAGGTCATCGATCAGCTTGTCCTTTGTCTTTGTCTTGACCTCGACATCGTCGACGTATGCCTCCACGTTCTTGCCGATCTGGTCATTGAAAGCCCCCTGTATTTCTTGCTGGTATGCGTTGCCTTCATTGATTAATCCAAAGGGCATCTTGGTTTAGCAGAAAACACCAAAGGGCGTGATGAACGCGGTCTTCTCCTCGTCCTCTTTGGCCATGCTGATCTGGTGGTAGCCGGAGTAAGCATCAAAGAAACTCAACAACTCACAACTAGCGATTGAATCCACCAATTGGTCGATGCAAGGAAGAGGGAAGTGGTCCTTAGGACAAAATTTGTTGAGATGGGTAATGTCTACACACATCTTTCACTTGTCGTTGGCCTTGCGCACCATTATTGGGTTGGTGAGCCTCTCTGGATGGAGAACCTCTTTGATGAAGCCTGCTTTGAGAAGTTTGTCCAGCTCTTCTCGAATAGCTTCTTTCCTGTCTTGTGCGAATCGCCGCAGTTTTTGTTTGACTGACTTGGTATCGGGGCGCACCATCAGTTTGTGCTTGATCACCTCCCTAGGGACTCCGGGCATGTCGGACGGTTGCCAAGCGAACACGTCTGTATTTTTGCGGAGGAAGGTGATGAGCTCGAGTTCCTATTTGTTGTCGAGCATTGCCTCGATCTTGACTATCTTATCGGGGTTGCTGCTAGCCAACGGGATGATCTTGATTGCACAGTCGGGCTTGGGTGCCTTGTTGGGTTTGCTCACTTTCCGAGGAGGTTCTGAGGTGGCGGGTGGCATGGGAGTATGCTCGACTATGTCAAGGCTCCTCTTGTCGCACTGTACCGCTACTTTCGTGTTCTCGTGGATTGCGATTGTCTCTTTTGGGCCTGAGATCTTTAGAATCTGGTAGGCGTAGTGGGATGTTGCCATGAATTTCGCCAGTGCAGTCCTTCCGAGGATAGCATTGTAAGCCGTGTCGAACTCGGCTACGTCCAAAGTGATTTGCTCTTTACAGAAGTTATTTGCCTGGCCGAACATCATGGTTAGCGCGATCTTTCCAAGTAGTTTGGATGATGATTCTAGAGTGATCCCATAGAAGGGCTGGTCGGAAGCAACGAACTCGCTTCTAGGGATGCCCATTGCGTCGAGAGTGCTGGCGAAGAGAAGGTTGATGGAGCTGTCACCGTCGATGAGGACACGTGCTACTTTGATATTCCGGATGGTAGGCTCGACTACTATCGGATTCCGGCCTGGCACGATCGTTGTTGTCGGGTGGTCATTGATGATGCAAAACACGGCGGCTTGGAAAATTTGTTTCACTCCCAGGCAAAACACTGTTGTTGATGCAAAACACTGTTGTTGTTGCCCTCCAAACTACTCATAGTGGTTATACTGAGGCTGATACTGGTATTGTGGAACATGTTCTGGCCGATATTGTTGAGGTGATATCGGTTGATGCTGAAAACTTGAAGTTTGACCCAAGAAAGGTGGATGAGATTGATATTGATAATTTTGAGGCATCTCATGCACATATTGTGGCCTAGATGATGTTAATTGCAAAATCGGCTGTTGAATAGGAACTTGACTTCCTTGAATTCCCATCAGCTGTTGAATAGGATTTTGTAATCCAACTGATGTTGATGGTATAATCCTTGGAGCCTGATTTTGTTGATCTTGCCGAGATATGTGCCCCCGAGGCACAAATTGTTGTTGCATCCCTGACGAACCTGCGATCTCAATCTTGATGGTCCTATATGGAGGAAACACATTATTTGGGAAGTATACTAGGCCTTTTGCCTTTTCTTCAACTATAGTTCCATCCATCGCCTTTTTGACCATGTTAGTTAATGTCTTCACTAACACATTAGACTGATTAATTAAAGCTTGATGTACTGCGTAATCCAGTCTATCTTGTAACGAGATATTCTCATCCATAACTGGCTCTTCCTCTCTAGCCTTGATCTCTTCAGTTTTGACTCCATCTTGCTGGGTACTGGATTCTGCCTTCGGCTTTGGGAAGACTACTTTGCCTTTCTAGATAACTTTGCCATGCCGAGAGATAGTGAAAGAATCCAAATACATCTTGTGAAAAGCTTGAGTCATCTGATCCATCTCCGCCTTTTGCTCATCAGACAATTGTTCAACCGTTACTGGGATAACATTGTCTTCAGTTATTTCTGACATGATGGATATTTTGAAAGTCTTGTCCCACCGAGCATGCCAAAAGCGTGTTGATGCAAAACACGGCGGCCTGGGAGATTTGCTTCACTCCAGTGCAGGTCCAAATCTGTTGGTTTGATCCTGCAACCAACAAGATATACAATAAAACAGTTAACTATATGATAGCTGATCGGCCGATAAGCCGATGACATATCGTATGGACCTAGCCGATACGATTTGATCGAATCGGCTGAAAGATGTAATGTAAACAAAATAAAGCAGACCCTAATCATGCTCCATCGGTTGTGAATATATAATCTATAGACAGAGATTAGATACTAGCCGATGGAGTCGTAACTAGCCTAAAATAGATAATGTATCGGCTAATACTTCGATACAGCTTGATACAAGAATAACAATCTAGATAAATATACCGAGGCACGCTTGATATATTTAACCAAAGTGAGATCCTTGTATAAGGGGCAGATATAACATGAAAAATATGATTAAAGGAATTTAAACAAAGCTAGACAATCATATCAGATAAGATTGGTTGAAACTCCAATGCTACCCTTATTACAAGCAAGAAACAGGCTAGAGATCATGGTTCTAACTAGGACTAGGGCTGATGCAACACAAATGTAAAAAGATGCATGATATCTAGACAATCAAGCCTTTGCATGTTTTTCAGGGTGATAGATACCTTATGCCAATCTAGACTAATAAACTGATTTAGCTGATACCGACAGAACCTTGTGCGAGGTTCGGCCGATATGGCTAAATTAGCCATCGACTTAGATTGGCTAAGTTATGTGGTAAATTAACAAGCCATACCTCCAGCTGACAAACTCAAAGTACGAACCCGTCGAGAAAACTAAAAGAAATTGTGGCGATGCGCCGAAAGTGTTGTATTGAACTGTTGTTGTTTTTACATAGACCTCGGGCTTAGGTAAGTTGTCAATAGTGTCTGGCAAGGACAAGGTTTGTATGTACGGGTATAAATATAAGTCCTAGGTGGACTCTTACCACAATATTATAAAAAGGAAACTAACTCTTATTCCTAATTAATAGATACAATTGCCTTTTTCAGACTCAATTCCTAGTTGGCAATGTCTTCAAGTCCTTCTCCGAAATCAACACGAACCCAGGCTACCCGTATCGGCTCAACCAAGTCCGATTCAGAACACCCATATCGGCTGCCAAGTCCGATCTCATATCGGCCGATACAGTCTTAGCCGATGCGCTATCTGTTTTGGAAAACTCCTTTATTTCTTCAAATCCGCCTCGGATCCAATCTTGACTGCTGGCATATCTTTACCGAATTTTGCCATTAACACATGCCCCCCAATTCTGGAGTATAAATTGATATGCTGCGGAATTATCTCTTAGATCCACAAAAAACTAGGGTTTCTGTATTATGACCGTTATAGGCGTTCGCAATAAATACCAACGGTCTCGGTTTTAATCCTCACGCCATTAACCTTTTCACTGCCGCTTAAACTGCCCAAGTTGCTCAAACCTTCTCTCTCTTCTCCGGCGACCTCCTCGACGACATAAGTTTCTAGCGACGATCTTCATCGACTTCTAGCGATTGTCTTCCTCAAGCTTCAATGGCAACCATCACCGACGTCCCCCTGGTATGCTTCTTTAGCCCCTCAAGCTTTTATTAGCTTCTTTTGCTTGCCGCCTCTGTTCTAGGTCAAATTCCGCTCTTAGGTCCCCTTTTTAGCAAACCTTTGATTCTTCCCTGTTTTTTCTTCAATTGTAGCATTTAAGAGATCAAATTGCTATCCTGGTCCTAAAAGAACCAACCCATTATTTCCTTGGACCGATGGGTGATATAGACCCCTGCTAGCTCATCAACGTCGAAACCGATATAATTCCTTACAAACAAACCAAGCCCAATTTGGCCGATTGGCAAACTGTATTCAGATCATGGCATTCTAGCTTGGATGGATGGAGAACTTGGTACAAAAGAATATCGGCTTCCAAGCAATTCATATGGGAAGAAATAGGCATAGCCCAGTGCCTAGCTTTATCTCTAGCCGATATGAAAAAAGATGAACCCATGTTGTCATCGGCAGCATATTTCTGGTCTGACACCCTTAACGCCTTCCTGTTTGGCCAAGGTTCGATGACCCCCACCTTATTGGACGTTAAAATGCTTACCGGCCTGGATATTGTCTCATCGGCCAACCCCTTTTCTTTGAAAATCAAATGTGAGCACAAATTGTCAACCAAGAACATAGGTGGTTGGTTAGGATATATTTCTAACCACATCGGCACTGGTTCAGTAACAGACAGGGAACACATAGCTTTCCTCAACCTTTGGCTGGAAAGGTTTATTTTCTGTGGATCAACCTGTGGCCCAACAGCTAACATGCAACATCTAGCCCAGTCACTGGTAACAAAGAAATCCATCCCATTAGGCAAATCCTTACTCAATGCCGTGTATCAAACCTTAAGCCAATCGACATCCAAGCTCCTCTCTGGGTCTTCTGTTGGCTACGGAAGACCTTGGTGGTTTTTGCAGCTCTGATTGAACCTGTATACACTTAGTGTTGCTGAAAGGAGCCCTTTGTATTCATCAAGCTTTCCATCGGACCATTCAGACGATGAGGAAGCTGTCACACGCCGATGCATGTCCTTTGGTGAGGTAGCATCAACTTATCCTGGATCAGGGCCAGTGGTTTGACCAATTCTATGATGGGTTTCCCAAAGTTGCAAGGGTCTGGTTTCCTTATGTCAGTTTCACATATTATGAACTCCCAGCTGATTTGAGGCTAAATGACTTGAATGATGCAGCCGATCTGAGTTCAAGGGAAAATTTTGTATCGACTATTTTTCCATGCATCCTCCCAACAGGGTATCTCAGGGCCGTAATGTACAAGTATCCTATGAATTTCATCACCCAACATTGGCTGCGAGACAACTTGGAATGGGCCAACTCCTTGTCAGCTTATACTTTGCAAGGAAAATTCAGACAAGGGGTGCTGTAACATCGGCTCTGTAGATGGACAGAGTTTTGAGCATTGAATGCCTTATGCTTGGATCCTTGGACCATGCAAACATCCGTCTTCTGCGAAGTCAACTCTTTGACAAGTGGTGGAATGAATGGGAGAAGCACTTGTTTCACCTATCGGCTAGCTTTTATTTGACTAAAATAATTCCATCCCTCAGCCCTCAGGTAAAACCACCTTTCTTCTTCTCTCCAATCAATTTTATCCTTTCATCTTCAAAAATTACCTAATTCTTCCTTTGCAGGTCCCAGACGTTCTTCCTCCAGCTCAAAGCTTAAGTGGCCAGCCGATTGTATAGGCACCGGCCTTACTGCCATCAGGCGACCTAGCTCCATCGATTATCGGCTTTGCTGCCCCCACGGTAGCATCTTTGCTAGGAGGCCAAGTCAGGGAGCCGATACCCAAGGCTAGAGGGAAGCGCAAACCGTCAGCCATCAAGAAGCTGACAAAGAGGCCTAAAATCACATCCCCAAAGAAGCGTGCTGATAGCATCCCTCCACTCGATTCTGATGTTGAAGAATTCTTAGATGAAGCAATCATAGAGGAAGAAATTGACAAAGCTGCAGCCGATATGAGCAACACTGAAAATCAATCTATAGTTGATCCCAAGCCAGCCGATGTGACCACTCCTCCAAGATCACCAGCCAAATCTGACACACAAGCTTCACCTCAACCTCATCAACGCAAGACAATCCGCAAAGTGAAGGTAAAATATGATTCATCTTCAGTTTCAACCTTTTAACAAAATTACTAACACTTGCTTTTTGCAGCCCAAGATTGTATCGGCTATGGCCGAGGACAAACACTTCCCGATGTCCCCCTTGTCTTCAAGTTCTCAAGCTTCCCCAATAGCATCGATAATATCCAAAACTTCTCAAACTTGTAACATCAGCCGATACACAAGCACTTAACACTTATTATCTTTTCAGCCTAGAGCTCCATCGGCTTCTCCTCATCGGCCGTCTCCAAGTAATCAAGCTCCTTCTGCTGCTGGTAGTCACCATGTAGAAGGACAAGAAAAGACCACTATTGCGTCGATGGCTCAGGTAAACTTATCAATACACTTCATCGACTCAACTCATTTGTCACTAAACATCAATCTCGTTTTGCAGAATTAAGCCGATATATTTTCTTTCGACATCAAGCAGTTCTTGGATGAAGACGATGAAGATACCAGTAGCAAGGCTAAGTCCTCAATCTCCGAAAGTTTAAGAGCCCAACTACTAGACATAGCCGATCGACTCAATGCCTCCCTGGACGCCTTAGTTACCAACTATGGGCTGATCAGGAGTAGATTCAAGAAATCCAAGACCCACTGCCTGATGAAGTCATTGATGCTATATCTCCTGCAGCCTTCCTCGAATCTCATCAAATCAAGGTTCAACGGGCGCAACAAAGACTTGCAGATCGGCGAGAGCTTAAAGCCTTGGAATCAACCCTTCAAAGTAGCCGGCAGCAAGTGAACAACGACAAGGCTAAACTTGATGAACTAGCTGCTGACTCAGAAGCAACCCAAAAACACATCATCAAGCTTGAACAACAAGAAGCTGATCTCCTGGCCAAATTGGAACAAATTCACAAAGAGATTACTCAAGAAAAGCAAAAGCTAGCCGATCTCCCAAAAGCCATCGACATCCAGCGAGCTAAATTGAAGACATCGGCTAAACACTTAGCAGCCCAAAACAAAGCCCTGAAGCCGATCCCAGGAACGGATGCCGATGACGCTAGAATTATCGAAGAAGTCGACCAAATCCTCCTACGAGCGATATCGGCAATCCAAGCATTTTTGGGTTGATGTAATAACTGTAGGCTCTTGATATATTCATCTTACCATACTTTAACATTTTTGTATAATATATTCATCGGCTTCCTAGCCGATTTTGGCTTTCATATTTGTTACTTACTAAAGTTTTACTGTATTTTGGTCTAAGGGCGATAATAAATATCGGCCATCTCAAGCCGATGTTACCATACATCGGCTAAACAACCGAATACGAATTGATCCAAACGCTTGGGTAATACTTCTTCAAATATTTTCCATTTAAAGCCCTTCCGAAAACCTCTCTATCAAGACCTTCAAGCAAATATGCATTTCTAGGCACATAGCTATGAATCCGATAGGGTCCCTCCCAATTAGGTGACCACTTTCCAAATTTGTTATCTCTGGTCCCTATCGGCAGGATCAATTTCCAAACAAGTTCTCCTTCCTCAAAAGCCTTTGACACAACTTTTTTATTATAATGTCTCGAAACTCTTTTCTTATCTCGTTTGATTTTTTCTAAAGCGCGCAATCGAACCTGTGTCAAATCTTTCAAGTGATCAATCATTAAGCTATGATAATCATCAGCTAATAACTCGTTTTGTAAAGAAATACTTCTTGAGCTGATGTTAGTCTCCCATGGCAAAATAGCTTCATGCCCATATACAAGTTGATAAGGTGGCACTTGTGTAGCTCCATGGCATGCCATCCGATAAGCCCATAGCGAATCGGCCATGGTAGTATGCCACTTTTAAGGTTGTTCAACAATCTTCCTCTTAATCAACTTGATCAAACTCTTGTTAGAAGCTTCAGCTTGCCCATTAGCTTATGCATAATAAGGAGAAGAAGTTAACAACTTGATGCCCATACTATCAGCAAATTGAATAAACTCATTGGTTACAAAAATAGATCCCTGATCCGTTGTAATAGTTTGTGGAATCCCAAACCGATAAATTATAAGTTCTTTCACAAATTCAATAGCATCTTTGGAATCAACCTTCTTTAAAGGAATCGCTTCAACCCACTTTGTGAAATAATCCATTGCCACCAAGATATATTTATGCCCCTTGCTTCACGGTGGATTAATCTGGCTGATCATATTAATTCCCCAACCTCTGAACGGCCATGGCTTAATAATTGGATTCATAGCCGATGCTGGTGCTGTCTGAATGGCTTCAAATTTCTGACAATCTTGACAACCTTTATAATATCTAAAGCAATCCTCCAGCATTGTTGGCCAAAAATATCCAACCATTATAAGAAACCATCTCATTTTATGAGCCGATTGATTTGTTCCACAAATCCCCTCATGAACTTCACACATGACAACTTTAGTCACCTCCAGGTTCAAACATTTAAGTAAAACTTCATCAATCGTTCGATAATATAAGTCCTCATTAAGCAACACACATTTCAAAGCTTTATATTTCAATTTTCTCGACACCAATTGACGGAGCAAGGGGCTCCTCACCGGGAGACCGCGCAGGCCCCCCTTTGCCGGTTCGGCCGGGGGCGCTAAGTGAGGTTCTTCGCCCTCGATCTGAGGAACGTCAGCGAGAGAGGAAACGCATAAGACGCGGGCGACGTAGACAGGTTCGGGCCGCTGAGAAGCGTAACACCCTACTCCTGTGTTCTGGTGGATCTGAGGGTCTCCAACAATACAAAGAGAGTTCGGTCTCCAGAGCGTACTCGTCGGAGTCCCCCCCTCTTTCCTAGGCCTGGGCCTCCTTTTATCTGGGCAGGGGTCACCACATGGGCCTCAAGCTGCCTAAGAAAGGAAACATTCTTTTTACAATGAGGGCTAGTCTACAGCCGGAAGTGACCTCTGACAGGCACGGTACACGCCTTCTGCCCCGCTCGCCAGCTCTCCCGGTGGACGCCCGTTTCAACCTTCATTAAACGGCAAGCGACTTCCTTGCCATGCCTGCGCTGAAGTCTGGAATGGATCTGACCGGGACTGACATACCAACTCCAGGAGTTAGCACGCCGGCTCCGGCTAGGGACGAGAGCCAGGAGGCTCTCATCATTCTGACGGGACGGGGCGAGGCGTGCCACAGGCCGCCTGTCGCCACCTAACCCGCGATCTGACCGGTCTGTGACCGGTCACACACCGCGACCGGTCACGGACCGGATAAGCGTGCGCTGCGCCGCATTAAATGCGGCGTGGCGCGCTCGTCTGATCCGCTATAAATGCGGTTAGGTGAGCCCTGCTGTGCTCACCTAACCCGCACACGTGGCGCCAAAATCACAGGGGGTCGGGGCGCCCCAGCCCTCGGGGCCGAAATGGGAGCGGCCTGACCCCTTGGGGAGACAGAGGGAGGGGTGGCCACGTCACCCTCGGGCCTGACCCCCCCGAGGGGGTCGGGCCACGTGGGTGACCGCGGCTACCCAAGCCTCTAGTCATGATACCCCCGGCCCCATGTCACCGACACCAATTAAGAAGGATTCTTCAAATAATTAATAATATCATATCTCTAATCATCGGTACCAACTTCTACGACCTCAATATCAACATCTTTCAACATCGGCTTATAGCCTGATGCACCTTGAGCTAAATCATTGGCTTCAATATTCTGCTCTCTAGGAATATGCTTCATAGTAATAACCTTGAAATTTTTCATCAACTCTTGGCACTTCTCATTATAAACCTTCAATATCTCATTCCTGCATTCATATTCCCCTGACAACTGATTGATTACCAACAATGAATCTCTAACAATCTCAATAGCATCAGCTTCGACTTCTTTCAAGAGTTGCAAACCTTTAAGCACTGCTTCATAGTCAACTTGATTATTTGTATAATAAGGTTTGATTGTAAAAGCAAACTCAAAACTTGTCCCTCTAGGCGATATAATTACCAAGCCGATACTACAACCATGTGTACAAACATATCCATCAAAGAATAACGTCCAAGGCATCATCTCAACATAATTAACCAACTCACCTTGGTGCCGAACGATAAAATCAGCAACTGCTTGTCCTTTTACCGCTTTAGCTGATTCATATCTAAGATCAAATTCTGTTAAGACAAAAATCCACTTCCCAACTCTACCTTTCAAAACTGAAGCCGATAGCATATATTTTACCACATCGGCCTTGCAAACTATTGTGCACTCATTTGAAAGCAAATAATGACTCAACTTTGTACATGAAAAATATAAACACAAACACAATTTCTCAACAGGAGTATACCTTGTCTCTGCATCTAGAAACCTTCTGCTAAGGTAAAATATTGCCCTTTCTTTCCCATCAACCTCCTGAACTAGAACTGAGCTGATAGACCTCTCATTGGCCGATAAGTAAAGCTTGAACAGAATCCCTCTCTGAGTTGACATTAAAACTGGAGGTGAAATCAGATATTCCTTAATATTTTCCAATGCTTTCTGTTGCTTTTCTCCCCAAACAAATTCCTGATCGGCTTTCAACCTCAACAATGGAGTAAAATGCTCAATTCTTCCTGATAAGTTAGAAATAAATCTCCTTACAAAAGTAACTTTGCCGATCAAAAATTGCAACTTGGTTTTATTTTGTGGATGTTCAATATCCTTAATAGCATTTATACTCCTCGGAGTTATTTCAATCCCCCTTTCATGAACTAGAAAACCAAGAAATTGCCCAACCGATACACCAAAAGCACATTTGTTGGGATTCATCTTTAAACCATATTTCCTTGTTCTTTCCAGCACTCTTCGCAAATCGGCTATATGTCCATCAATCTCTTTAGATTTCACAACCACATCATCAATATAAATTTTAACCAATACACCAATGAGCACCATGATATGTAGCACCAGCGCTCTTCAAACCAAAATTCATAACAACCCACTCATACAAGCTGATTGCACCAGGACACCGAAAGGCCGTTTTGTGAATATCTTCTTCAGCCATAAAAATTTGATTATATCCTGCATTGCCATCCATAAAACTAATAATCTTATGTCCAAAAGCTGCATCAACCAATAAATCAGCAATCGACATTGGGTACTCATCCTTGGGTGTAACTTTGTTCAAATATCTGAAATCAATACAAACTCTAAGCTTCCCATATTTGTTGATTACTGGTACTATATTTGAAACCCACTCAACATATCAGCATGGCCTTATAAAATTGGCATCATAAAGTCTTGTAATCTCAGCCTTGATAACATCATACATCTCTAGCTTGATTCGTCTCTTAGGCTGTTTATACGGCCGATATCCTGGTTTCATAGGAAGCCAATGTTCTACAATAGATCGGCTAAATCCTGGCATCTCATGATACTCCCATGCAAAATAATCTTTATACTCTTTTAATAGCTTAATTAATTCCTTTTTGAATATATCTGACAATTTAGCACCTACAAATGTCGGCCTAGGTCTATCACCATCACCAATATCTACTTCTTCTAGCTCATCAGCCGACATAAACCATTGCCCCAATTTCCCTTTAAAATCATCCACAGAATCTTTTACATATGCATTAGGGCCAATCTCTACATTGTCAAAGTAAAAGCTGAGGTCCTTCATCTCCAATCGGCTGAATATCACAATCGGACACTTTTAAGAAATCTCCTTCCCAAACTTTACCTGACAAACAATCAACTCCTTCCATCTCCCAGATAGTTAAATCGGCAATAGTAATATTAACTGACCTGTCCGCTTGCACGATATCTACCTGATCTCCTTGCCACTGAATCAAACTTTGATGCATCGTTGAAGGTATACAACAATTCGCATGTATCCAGTCTCTCCCTAACAACAAACTATATAATCCCTTTCCATTAATGACAAAAAATATGGTTGGAATTGTTTTACTACCAACTGTCAACTCAACATTCAGAACTCCCTTTGTTTTGAATGAATTCCCTCCAATATTTTTTAACACCATGTTGGTCTTGATCAAATCTTCTAGAGTCTTCCCAAGCTTTCTGAATGTTGTATAAGGCATAAGATTGACAGCCGCTCCTGCATCAACTAGCATCTTGGACATCGGCTTCCCATTGATAAAACCCTTAATGTATAAAGGTCTCAAGTGCCGATGTTCACCATCCTCAGGTTTTTTGAAGACGGCTTGTTCTGGTGTTAATGTCAACTTCGCCAATGGCTCTCCTATTTCCTCATCGGCTGCGTGTATACCATACTCTGCTGGCAACACAAACACCATATTGACTGAAGATGAAGCTACAACTTTACCCTTTGCAGATGTTGAAACCTTATCGGCTTTGACTTCATAGGCTGATACAATTTTGGATTTAATATGCCACTCCTTCCTGGTTCGTTGCAACCGATAGTCAATCTCTTCATCAACTTCTTGCATCTGCTCTCGGTTCCGCAGCCGTTGCACCCTTCTTTTTTGATTCTTGGTGAAAATTCCAGATGGACACCATTGAGGATTCTGAGCTTGCTTTCCTTGATCTTCATCTTCATCTTTGAAATAATCCTGATGAATTTGTCCCAAACGTTGGTGTACTGACAACCTCTTCTGTATCGGCCTATTCTCAGTTCTTAAATTCCTTGATTGATGACAACTACCTTGGAATATTGCATCTGCATCACTGCATTCTGGACAATCTTCAATTGATGGTAGTCTTATTTCTTCGTTCCAGCAAAACCTAAAGAACTCACATCTCCAATGAGGATCAAAACAAGCTTCATCATCTTGAGCATATATTTGGACTTGCTTATTTTGTTTTCTCTGGTATTTGCTGATCAACTTAACATAATTAAATTTATTTTGTTGATAAGTCCGATAACTTCTCTTATAGGCTTCATTGGTGTGGACCATGTTAACAGGAAAATGATGGCCTTCAATCTTCATCGGCTTCTTTTCATCATCAAACTATATTCTGCCTTGTTCTATAGCCAATTGGATCTGCTGCCTAAATATTTTGCATTCATTTGTATGATGTGATCCAGTGTTATGCCACTTGCAATATTTTCTTTTCCGCAACTCTTCAGCTGATAGAATCACATGACCCACAGGAAGCTGTATTTGCTTCTCTTGAAACAGTAGATCAAATATTCTATCAGCTTTGTTGATATCAAAATCATATCTCTCTTCTTTTCCATTGTCTTTGACCCATTGACAAACAACAATTTTTTTGTTTCTTGACCACTCTGCCAAACCGATCTCTGGGTCTTCATCTTCTAACTCTGACTCATAGCTATAAATATTGTTAACATTATTAGCTTTTCTGGTAAATCTCTTAGCCTCTTGGAATCTCTGTTCATGAGCCGATACTTTTTGAACCAAATGAGCCAAACTCACAAAATCTTGTACATAAAATCTTTCCCTTATCGGCCCAAGCATCCCTTGGAAAGCTAAATCAACAAGCTGTGAATCAGTTAAGTTCAAACTATAACATTTGTTCCTCATATTTCTAAACCTTTGAATATAATCTGAAAGTGACTCATCAGACCTCTGCCTGATTGATGTTAAGTCTGACAACTTCATCTCTTGGACTCCATTGAAAAAATATCTATGAAATTTTTTTCTAGATTGGCCCAACCTCTGATAGAATTGTAAGGTAATGAAGAAAATCATGTGAAGGCCGATCCAGACATTGATAATGAAAATAATCTGACTCTCAAAGCTTCGACAGCCGATGCCTGCTAAAAATCGGCTGATATGTTCATATATAGAAACATTGTCCTGTCTTAAAAACTTTGAGAAGTCTGAGATCTTGTATCGGCTTGGCAATGGCACCTTATCAAAATACTTTGGTTATGGATACCGATACATATTTTCACTATCCTGGGGTCTTAAACCAAATTGTTCCCTGACCACTTCTGCAATCATACCAGCCCAGTACTGTTGTTGCCCTCTCAACTGCTCATAGTGGTTAGATACTGGTATTGTGGAACATATTTTGGCCGATATTGTTGAGGTGATATTGGCTGATGCTGAAAACTTGAAGTTTGACCCAAGAAAGGTGGATGAGATAGATATTGATAATTTTGAGGCATCTCATGCACATATTGTGGCCCAGATGATGTTAATGGCAAAATCGGCTATTGAATAGGAACTTGACTTCCTTGAATTCCCATCAGCTATTGAATAGGATTTTGTAATCCAACCGATGTTGATGGTATAATCCTTGGAGCCTGATTTTGTTGATCTTGCTGAGATATCTGCCCCCCAGACACAAATTGTTGTTGCATCCCTGACGAACCTAGGATCTCAGTCTTGATGGTTCTATATGGAGGAAACACATTATTTGGGAAGTACACGGGGTCTTTTGCCTTTTCTTCAACTATAGTTCCATCCATCGCCTTTTTGACCACATTAGTTAATGTGTTTACTAACACATTAGACTGATTAATCAAAGCTTGATGTACTACGTAATCCAGTCTATCTTGTAACGAGATATTCTCATCCATAACTGGCTCTTCCTCTCTAGCCTTGATCTCTTCAGTTTTGACTCCATCTTGCTGGGTACTGGATTCTGCCTCCGGCTTTGGAAAGACTACTTTGCTTTTTTGGATAACTTTGCCATGCCGAGGGACAGTGAAAGAATTCAGATACATATTGTGAAAAGCTTGAGTCATCTGATCCATCTCCGCCTTTTGCTCATCAAACAATTATTCAACCGTTACTGGGATAACGTTGTCTTCAGTTATTTCTAGCATGATGGATATTTTGAAAGTCTTGTCCCACCAGGCATGCCAAAAGCGTGTTGATGCAAAACACGGCGGCCTGGGAGATTTGCTTCACTCCAGTGCAGGTCCAAATCTTAGACAAACGGGTTCAGGGCATGCCAGTTGGTTTGATCCTACAACCAACAAGATATACAATAAAACAGTTAACTATATGATAGCTGATCGACAGATAAGCCAATGACATAACTTATGGACCTAGCCGATGCGATTTGATCGAATCGGCTGTAAGATGTGTGGTAAACAAAATAAAGCAGACCCTAATCATGCTCCATCGGCTTGAATATATAATCTATAGACAGAGATTAGATACTAGCCGATGGAATCATAACTAGGCTAAAATAGATAATGTATCGGCTAGTACTCCGATACAGCCTTATACAAGAATATCAATCTAGATAAATATACCAAGGCAAGCTTGATATATTTAACCAAAGTGAGATCCTTGTATAAGGGGCAAATATAACATGAAAAATATGATTAAAGATATTTAAACAAAGCTAGACAGTCATATCAGATAAGATTGGCTGAAACTCCAATGCTATCCTTATTACAAGCAAGAAACAGGCTAGATATCATGGTTCTAACTAGGACTAGGGCTCATGCAGCACAAAGTGTAAAAAGATGCATGATATCTAAACAATCAAGCCTTTGCATGTTTTTCAGGGTGGTAGATACCTTATGCCAATCTAGGCTAATAAACTGATTTAGCTGATACCGACAGAACCTTGTGCGAGGTTCGGCCGATATGACTAAATTAGCCATTGGCTTAGATTGGCTATGTTATGTGGTAAATTACATACCTCCAGCTGACAAACTCGAAGTACGAACTCGTCGAGAAAATGAAAAGAAATTGTGGCGATGCGCCGAAAGTGTTGTATTGAACTGTTGTTGTTTTTACATAGACCTCGGGCTTATATTTATACCCGTACATACTGACCTTGTCCTTGCCAGATACTATTGACAACTTGCCTAAACAAACAAGTCCTAGGTGGACTCTTACCACAATATTATAAAAAGGAAACTAACTCCTATTCCTAATTAATAGATACAATTGCCTTATCCGGACTCAATTCCTAGTTGGCAATGTCTTCAAGTCCTTCTCCGAAATCAACATGAACCCAGGCTACCCGTATCGGCTCAACCAAGCCTGATTCAGAACACCCGTATCGGCTGCCAAGTCCGATCCCATATCGGCCGATACAGTCCCAGCCGATGCGCTGTATGTTTTGGAAAACTCATTTATTCCTTCAAATCTGCCTCAGATCCAATCTCGACTGCTGGCATATCTTTACCAAATTTTGTTATTAACAGTCATGTTCTGAGGACTCGATCTTTTGGTTAGACCACTTCATCTTGGTTGCGAATCCTTGTGACGTAGAGCTGACTTCGCGTTCTACCTCCTTGTACTCTCTTTTAGAGGTCTATGTTGTAGAACCGCTGAAGATATGGGCTACATGCAGGTCAAAATCTGGGAACACGAGTTCTTTGTCGGACGAGAGATCATCAGTGCTCCTCTTGACCACACGAACTCACTTTCCTTTTTTGAGGGCTAGCTGTTTTGCCAATGCTTTCTAGAAGACCTGGCATTCTTCCAAGGTATGTGTACTAGTCTTGTGGATTGGGCACCATTGTCATACCGGTTCATCACCTTGAAGGGCCTGGCGCTTTGGGGGTGGGTTCGCTTGTTTTGCGATAAGGACTTCTATCTCCGCCTTCCATTTCCCTTTCTTTTTGCTATTTTGTTTCTTCTTCTTGGTAGACGCTGGTGCTTCTTTGTAGTCTGGTTGCTTCTCCTCGACCGCCTTGCATTTTTCATCTTTCCTCTTGAGGGCGTCAACTGCGTTAGCGCATTTGTCGATGATCTCGAACAACTTCATGGCAGAGGTGATTCGCCTCGTCGCCAATTCTTGGATGGTGTATCGATCTCGGACACCTGACTTGAACGCGCGTATGACAGAAGCATCGGTGATCTCGAGGATCGTATTCTGGCATTCGTTAAAACGTCGTATATAGTCCCTTAAGGATTCACCCGAGTTTTGCCTAAGGGCGTGCAAATCGTCCTCGACTGCATGCCGCTTGTATGTTCCTTGAAAATTGGCAACGAATTGCTGGCATAAGTCTTCCCAGGAAGAAATCAAGCGAGGTAGGAGATGTACCAGCCATGACCGAGCAAATCCCTTTAGCGCTACCGACAAATAGTCCGCCAATGTGTTGTCGTCTGCGCCAGCTGCGTAGAGAACTGCTGAGTAGACGTGCAAGAGCTCCTCTGGATCAGTGCTGCCGTCATACTTTTCTACTGCTACGGGGGGAACTTGTTTGGCCATCGAACTTCTTGTAGAGTAGGTGTGAAAGCCCGACATCCGCCTCCCGGTATAAAGGGCGGACGACATCCTCGTGGCCTGCGAGAACCGCCTCTAATGGATGATGACGACGACGAAGGATCACCGTAGTCGGGGGTGTGACCCCTTGACCTATGGTCTTGTCCTCGGTTCCTCCTAGAATTCGGGGATCGCGAGTTTCGTCGTTGTCGATTGTCATCACGTTGTCGTCGATCTTGATCATTCTCGTCCTGTTGACTTTGGCGGTCCTGACCATCTCGATCATTGTTGCGATTTCCCCAATTGTCGTTGTCATCCCGCCTTCTGTTTCCTCCATGAGGTGCGCGAGGTTGGCGGTGGTCGACATCATTCTGATCTTGTCGTTCCCGCCTATGCCCATTCAAGTGATTGTGAAGATCACGATCATCTTGATGAGGAGGGGGTTGATTGTCCTATCTTCTTGGCAATGCGTTTCGTGGATTGCGGCCTGGATCCCGGCTAGGGTGTTGACTGAAAACATCGTCGGTAGCGTCGTTCTCTAGTGCTCGGTCTCTACCTCGAGGACGAGGATCTCGAGATGGACCTTGTGGGTTTGATCCAGCTACGGCCAAGAAGGCAGAGTTGAGGTTGGCTACCGTTGACTGTAGCCGTCTGACCCAGACTTCTGCTTCTAGGAAGGTAACTAGGTCAAACGGAGTTTGTTTTAGCAACGAGTTGACCATGGTGAAGTGCTTCGCAGGGGTTCGAACTAGCTCTTCAGGTTGGTGTGACGCAGTTGGAGCAGATGACTTTTCCCCTAAACGGACCTCACCCTCTTCACGCATGTCCTCGATGACCCCCTAAATCATGTTTACTTCCCGCGAAGAGTTGGATCCCGAAGATTCCAAGCTATGAAGAACAGAGAGCTCACGAGGATCGATGTCGATGAATCTGACCAGACGATCTGGGGTTTTCATGTTGCTATCGTTCATCGATGCATCTTGAGATTGATCTCGATGTTGGTGGATCGGATAGCAGGGAACACGAACCATAGATCTGGTGATTTTCAAGAAGATCTTGCAATCTGTAAGGGGGTAACTTTTCGATTTGTGGATCGGGCACCATGCCTTGTATGGAGATGTGCGCTGGATATCTCGATCTTTGCAAGCATCGAGTTTAGCCTTCACTTGAAGTATTACCCGACATTCGACCAAAGATTGTTGAGATGTCTTGTGGATCGAACACCAGGTGTCGTAGTTTGGAGGAGATTTCCTTGTCGGCACCTAGCCCTCAACAGATGTCTGGGGTTTGGCCACTTTAGGAATTCTTCGGGGAGTTGAAGTCGTCATATTCCTCTTTTCTGACTAAACAGGAGGAATAGCTAACAAAAAATTGTTTTCTGTTGTCCTCGCGTCTCCGTTCTCGATCCCATCTGGTATTGGGGAAGGCAAGATTGGTGTTGTGGCGAAGACAAGGAAGATGATGGATCCGACTTGAGTCCAAATGAACGCCGACTAAGTAGGATCTCCTAGGCCAGGACATATGTGGACATTGTTGTCGAAAAGCTTGAACTTGAAGCCATCTCGGTGAAACCTTGAGCACCAAACCCCCCTACTTGGCATGCCAATGTCAACGGGTTATATTCGTAGACCATATTCTGAGGATATTAGGGTATATTGGCACAAGGATCTACACAAAACAACATCAAACAAACAGAAGACTAAGATTATACTGGTTCAGGCCCCTCGTAAGGTAATAGCCCTACCCCAGTTTATATGGGATTATGACGAAAGCCACAGAGATTACAATAGAGAATAATAGAAAATATAGAGTACCAACGAGATCACTATCGAGAATGACTCGATGAGATTCAGGCGGTGAGTTGCCTTCAAGTCCTCCGGATTGCCTCTGCTATGGTGGCGGCTTGCGCTATGATTCAATCCTCCCGTACCCCCTAGAGGGCTTTGTATTTATACTGCAGACTGCCTTGGCCTCCAAGTAAAACTCGAAGAATACTTTTGGCCTACGAGATCACACAGATTGTATCTCCCCGAATAGGACTCTAACACCTTCTATTCGGATACAATTCCCCTGTTCATTAGCCGAATTCCATAACGTAAGATAACCTTCCCGTATCCTAAGGGTATACCATATCTGTATGCTTCACAACCCCAAGGATAGGAGGTATGCCTTGTCTGATAACCCCCATATCCGTATACTTCACAACCCCAAGGATAGAAGGTATGCCTTGTCTGTAACCCTGACAACCCCCAACTATTTAAACCGGTGTAATTTAACTCCCTCGGCGATTTTGAGAGCGGTTTTCGTTGACGTGACTCGCTAACTAGTCTAACTAGCTGTCAACATTCGGGCCAACATGTCAACGTCCCTTCCTCTTTCCTTCTTGTCTCTTCTCTCTTCCTTTCTCCCCTCTCCTTTATGTGGTAGCAACGTGGAGAGGCTGACATGAGGAAGGATAGAGGGGTGCGCACGGGGCTCTTGCCCACCTCATCGGATTTTCTCCCCCGCCCTCGACGAAATCTATGACGGCCTCCACCTGGCCGGCAAAGAAAGCGGCAATTCCTTCCCCTCTCTTCTATCAGCCATGGTGGACGGACAATGGTGAGCTCATGGACGACCACCACCTGTTGCCACCACAAGTTGTTCTCCACCAACAAGTCGACAACCCAGGCAGGAGTCCACTTCCACCTCTCATATCAATGCAAGGCAGCGGCAGGCAAGCTCGAAGGACCTAGGCAAGGCGATAGTGGCAGGTGAGCTTATGGGACCCAGGCAAGGCGGCGGCAACAGGCCAACGAGATCAGGGTGGCAGCCCCGGCGGCAAAGTCTGCTTGCTCGATGGTGTTGTCCTACTCGTGATGAGGTGGCCGTCAAGGCGCTCCTTCATCTCAGCCTCGATGGTGATGACGCACGTGTCAGGCTCGTGGTGGACGATGCCTTGGACACGTTCTCCTCCATGGTTCCGTCCGGCGGTGTAGTCGCGGCAGTGGCCGCCACGGCGCTCACTAGACTCGCCGCCGTGGTGTTGTCCAGCGGTGGCCACCATAGAAGTTTCCCTTCTTCTTCCTCCTCCTACTTCGACCAGACCTCAACGCCCTCTTCTCGGACCTATCTTTCCTCATGCCTCTACTCCTGCTATGTGTCATTGCAGTCGTTGTTTGCCACCACGACAGACCCCTCCTCCTCCGACGCCGTCGAGGCCAGACCTGAGCAGCGTCGAGCATGGAGTGATTGGGGAAAAGATAGAGAGGAGAAGGGGCTGACAAGTAGGCCCCACAGTTTTTATATTTTTTCCCTTATCCATTATATGTGGGCCCCATTTCTATTTTGTAATTGGGTTGTCATGTCAGCATAGGTGAACCAAGTCAATGTGCCATGCCAATAAAAACCATCTTAAAACCATCGAGAGATTCAAATTATACCAATTTTAATAATTAGAGAGCAAAATATCCAGTAATGCGATTTAGGATACGAATCAGATTGGACCTATATTTGATTGAGGGATTCAAAAGTGGACTTATTCCTATATAGGATGGCTAGGGTTCACGGCCCACAATCAGGCCCGTCCTAAGGGGGGGTGCAATCTGTGCGACGCCCATGGGCCCATGAGGCTGGGGGCCCATGAGTGTACCCATGTATAGTAGATATATTCACAAGCCTCAGCCCAGTCCAGCCGGTAGGTGTGCAGTTTGATCGCGGCGACGCGGCCGCTTCGTATTCGCATCGCGGCTCCGCTTCGACGGTTCCTATTCGTGAACTGTGTCTTCGCGTCGGCGTTTAAGGCACGAGCGACGGAGCGCGCAGGCCTGCGAGCGGCCGAGCGCGGCACAGGTGCAGCTGTCCGGCGTGGCGGTGACGCGGTGTCCGTGTCCGGCGACCTGCATACAACGGAGAACAGCTGCGGCGTGGTTCCTGCTATTTCAGAATTCAGAGTAGTGCACGCCTGCACGGCACGGACGTCCTGCCCTCTGCTCTGCGGCTCTGCCCTGCCTCTGATTGTTTGATTCTTGTTTCTTGATTGTTGGCATCGGCAAGTGAGGTACTAATTACTGAACTACTGTACGTGTACGTCTGTCATATTTCATTGCAATCACTGATTTATCAGTTACAATAGTTGGTTTATCAATTACTGAACTACAGATTGATTGATTGGTTGATTTCTAATTCAATATTTTTTTAACATGTTAGATGTTGTCAAAGAAACATAAGTCTGGTGCTCAGAAAAGGAAAGAAAAAAAACAAGAAGCTCAATTCAAAGAATCGCAAAAGGGTGCCATACATAAGTTTTTTCCAAGTTCAAGAAATGCCGAAGTCAGTCAAGATCAGGGGCAGGAAGATGATCAACCAATAATGGCACAAGCTCATGGCAATGATGGTGGTACAGACGAGCAGATTTTAGATGCACAAGCTAATGCCAATGAAGGTGCTACAGGGGAGGAAAATTTAGATGAGCCAGAGGAAAATTTAGATGAGCTAGCTAATGCTAATGAGGACATTTTGGGATCAGGTGAAAATTTGCAGCCTTCGGATGATACAGAAAATATATATATTGATGAACAATCAATGTTGACAATCTTTGATCCTAGGACATGGGAAAATCTTGACAATATCAAAAGGGATATCTTAATTGAGAAAGGGCCTGTGAGAGAGATGGATTTACAATTTCCTAGTGATCCTAGTAATAGGCGTTTTTCATATGCTTACTACTCTAGAAGGTTAACTAATGGAGAGGTTGTTGATAGGAAGTGGCTAGTTTACTGTAAACATGTGGACAAGGTCTTTTGTTTTTGCTGCAAGCTATTCAAATCAAATCAGAACAAGGCTTTGTTAGCAAATGATGGAGTGAAGGACTGGAAGCATTTGAGTGAAAAACTAAAACAACATGAGAACAGTGTGGAGCATCTGACAAACATGAATACATGGAATGATCTTCGGATTAGATTGAGCAAAAATAAAACAATTGATGATGAAATGCAGCGGGAAATTGCAAAAGAGAAGGAGCGTTGGAGACAAGTTTTGGTAAGAATAATTTCTGCTGTGAAGTTTCTTGCTAAGCAAAATCTAGCCTTTCGAGGAACAAATGCAAAACTTTATCAATCAAATAATGGTAATTTCCTAGCCACAGTGGAAATGATTGCTGAATTTGATCCTATCATGCAAGAGCATATTAGGAGTATTCATAATAATGAAATCTATCATCATTATCTTGGCTCTAGGATACAGAATGAGTTAATTGCTATGCTTGCTGATGCTGTGAAAAAACATATCTTAAAGATCATAAAAGATGCCAAGTACTTCTCTGTTATCTTGGATTGTACCCCAGATGTGAGTCATGAAGAACAAATGACACTAATTGTGCGGTGTGTTAATATGTCAAGTGCCATGCCAAGAGTAGAGGAATTTTTTCTAGAGTTCTTAAAGGTTGATGACACATCGGGATTGGGGCTTTGTAATGTACTGTTGGATGCATTGCAGTCTCTTGATTTGAACATTGATGATGTGAGAGGTCAAGGGTATGATAATGGTTCCAATATGAAGGGAAAACATCAAGGTGTGCAGGCACGTGTGCTTGAAATTAATCCAAGAGCATTGTATATGCCATGTGCATGTCATAGTCTGAACCTTGTTCTTTGTGATATGGCAAAATCTTGTAGAAGAGCTATTACATTTTTTGGTGTCATACAGCAGATATATGCATTGTTTGCACGCTCTACTAAAAAGTGGAACATTTTGACTGATCATATTGAGAGATTCACTGTCAAACCCTTGTCTGATACTCGTTGGGAGAGTCGAATAAAGAGTGTGCAACCTATTAGGTATCAAGCCTCTCAAATAAGATCAGCTTTGAAGGAGGTGCAAAGAACTTGTACCGACGACTTCAAATCAGTGAGTGAAGCTGGATCATTGGTAACCACTATTGAGAATTTTGAATTTTTAGTTGGTATGGTTATTTGGGAAGATATTTTATCTATTATCAATATGGTTAGCAAAAAGTTGCAGTCTCCAATTGTGTGCTTGGATAGTACTTTGAAACAGATAGATGGGGTCATATCATATTTTAAGAATTACAGAGAAATAGGCTTAAGTGCAAGTATCGAGACTGCAAAATCCATTGCATCTAGTTTGAATGTGGAGCCAATATTTCCTACAAAACGTAAAGGTAAAAGGAAGAAGCAATTTGATGAACAAGATGATGAAACTGAAGAATTACAACGGTCAGCTATAGATGACTTCAACGATGAGTACTTCCTAGTTATTGTTGATTATGCAATTGTTTCATTGACTAGTCGATTTGATCAGCTAAAGGAATTTGAGAAAATATTTGGTTTCTTATTCAATTCGGAGAATCTAAGGTCGTTGGATCATAGTGGTCTACGAGCCTGTTGCATAGCTTTTGTGAATAAATTTTCTCATGACAACATGTCTGATGTTGAGTTAGAAGATTTGTTCTCTGAGTTGAAAGTGTTACAAGTAACTTTGCCAGATCAGTTGATGTCAGCATCCGAGATTCTTCACTTTGTTAAAGTTGCAGATTGCTATCCAAATGCCTCTATTGCATATCAGATTTTGTTAACTATTCCAGTGACAGTAGCATCAGCGGAAAGAAGCTTCTCCAAATTGAAGCTATTGAAAAATTGTTTGAGGTCAACTATGCTACAGGAAAGATTAAATGGCTTGGCTATGTGCAGCATTGAAAAGGATATTTTAGATACAATTGATCTTGATAGTGTTCTTGAAGATTTTGCATCAAGAAATGTCCAAAGACGCTTTTTTAAAAAGCACTGAAGCACTATAGTTTTATTCGAGGTAACCATCATTGTTATTTTACTGGTTTTTTTATCTTATTTGCTATTACTTTTTCAAGAAGAATTAAATATATGCTACAAGTTATCTCTTACCAATAATATTATATACTTTAATCGTTATATTAAAATATTAGATTGTCGGGCCCTTAGTGCCTTACTGGCCCAAGGGCCCATGAAAATCGTGGGACGGGGCTGCCCACAATGCAGGGTTAATTTAGAGAAAGAACACATGTAATCACATGAAAAAGTTGAACATGCTTGTTTTAAAGAAGATGATGAATTTAACTCTTGGCATACCCCCAAAAAATCACACCATTAATACTATGTCTTATAGACGTATGCCGTACGCAAACACAAGCTCAGCACTATATCTTCCATTATTGTAGCACGCTCTTGAATATATTCATAAAGAATATATATATATATATATCTAGGAAAAACGGGTTGTTATTAGTTGAATTATGTAGGAGTAAAGAAGGAACAAACAAAAAAAAAGCCTTACTAGCAAACATTTTACTTTTCACACACACAGTATGCACGCCACATCCCTAGCTATTGGCTTCCGTTTCAGTTTATAATTGATAGCTAACCATACACCTATACATATTGACAAAATTAAATGACTCGATCTGCAAAACTACCAAGTTAAGTGCATTATCATTAACAACAAATATGATCAACATGCATAGTCACTCTTAAGCAGTACGTATCCATATCTTTACATGGTTGATTTCATCTAATATGTGGGGCTGGCTTCGGTTTCTAATTTTCATCTCCAAAAGTTTCTAACTTTATTATTAGTTAATAACAGTCCAAAGCAAGTTTACTCATAAAAATAACTTCAGTTTCCTCTTTAACTTCTGGGGAATGTGTTAATATTGTCAAACATGTATCTTTCACGAAAGTATGACTAAGAGCTTCCAATTTAAAAACTCAAAAAAGGAAAGGTATCTAGCTCTCACTTGAAACAATCTATTGTCCTAGATCCTATTAATTAGTTCAAGAATTGCACATGATATTTAGAAAAACAAGGTATTGCAAAATCAAAGCAGGACAGTGCGTATTATCTAGTTCCTACCCCCTTCTCCATTTTTTTAATCTTTCCTAAAAAAATGAAGCAATGTTATCACAACTCACCATGCATGTCAGCATGTGTATACATTTAGTTGTTAAGATAAAGATTTTCTGTTTTTGTGCAGTAGGCAGATGCTACAATAATTAGAATAAGAAAGATACACAACATGTTTTGTATTACACAAGTAGTACATCATCTCATTAACTCAGGTCGGATTAAAATCACCAAACATGCATGGAGTTAATGCATCAATTAGTAGTAAATAATAGCTCATACATTCACATGAAACTACAAATAATCAATGGTACTAATACATTAAAATAGATAAAGGATACATATTCAAGACTTTGTTTAATATTGTTCATTTTTTATTTATTGATCGTATATTACTAATTACTTTTAGAACTAATAGAAAATCTATGGAGTTCAAATGTGTATGCACTACCAGATTCCATAATTTTCTTGAGAGACATAGACCGTCAAGGATAGCATCAAAACCGCCAAATTAATATGTTTTGTCGGTTAACCGATAAGGAATACCTGCCAAATCTAGAGATCAAGGGAAAGTCTATTTTGTATTTTGTTGATGGATAACCGTAAAGGTAACGAGCATTTTTAGTTGTCAGGATTCGGCTGCCAAAGAAACCAACGGGCCACAAAAAAATTCTAGATTCCGGGAGTGATGCTTGCAGAATAAGTTGTTATATCAATGTTAAGATTGTCGAAACCATATAATTTCACTACCATATATTTAAAATGCATACATATATAAATTAAAATGTAGAGGATACTGTTATTGGGATGGGGAAAATGCAAACCAAATTCACAGCTTACCATATTTCAGTAGTGAAATGCTTTGGATTCGTGTCCACTGCATACAATAAGTTAAACTTTTCGAACATCTTCACACCATATTACAAAAGCACTTTATGCACTTTAGACAAGAAACCTAGTAGAATCCAGTTGGTATATGTGTTCTATTTGCTAGCTAAAATGAGGTAGTAACTGAAGATAAATAAAACAAATCTACCACCAAAAGTACTTGTAAAGAGATATGTTCCTCAAACAAGGTATCCATGCATAATAAAGTTGGTTTTATCTTAAAAAAAAGCAAACAGAGGCTCTTCCAGTCATTGAAAAAGATATTTGGATTTTTTTGGGAACTCACAATACAATGCCTCCCTTTTGTCGTATTCAACACTTCCCAATAATCATGACATATAAGATAAGTATTATATAGGAGATCAATAAATATTTTAAAGTATGAATTATTTCAATAATTAAATACACATAACACTTAATGATCATGTTAATGTAGAAAAAAATCATTTGTATATGCTCTTTAATTGAGAGGACATATTAAATAAGAAACCTTCTACTTTTGTCTACATATGTGTCATCCTATCTTGGTAGCATAACTAATGTACGTACTTAATACATGTGAAGTGAATCTGTCCAAAATACATGTAAGAGGGATATGCATCACAGCCAATAGTAACAGACAAATTTGCATATAAATAGCTAGTGCTAACCGAGAATTAATACATCTCACCATGAGAAAAAACAACATATACAGAATAGTGTCCCAACATTAGTTTCACTTCCTTCCCTTTCCCTTTTTTTTTCTCATGGAGAAGGCTCTAGTTCTGATTGTTGGAGCAGGCCCATCTGGTCTCGCAACAGCAGCATGCCTTAGCCAACTCTCTGTACCCTATGTTATTATCGAGCGTGAGGATTGTACCGTGTCGCTGTGGCGTAAGCACACATATGATCGCCTCAAGCTTCACCTCGCAAAGGAGTTTTGCGAGATGCCCCACATGCCATATCCGGAAGATACACCAACCTACATCCCCAAGATTCAGTTTTTGAGGTATATGGATGATTATGTGGAGCATTTCAACATTTGCCCCAAATTTAACTCATCTGTTGAGTCATGCTTGTATGATGATGTGCAAAAATATTGGGTTGTCACAACACATGACCAAGTGAATGGCATGGTGACCAAGTATGCAGCTAGGTTCTTAGTTGTAGCAAGTGGTGAGAATAGTGCAGGGAACATTCCTAGGATCCCTGGACTAGAGGATTTCTCTGGCCATGTCATACACTCATCAAGCTTTAGGTCAGCAGATTCCTATGCTGGGCAAAGGGTGCTTGTTGTTGGATGTGGAAACTCAGGCATGGAGATTGCCTATGATCTTTCAAGCCATGGAGCAAATACCTCCATAGTCATCCGCAGTCCTGTAAGTAAATAATACATTTCCAAAATAATTTCCTTTTTTTATTTTGCCTCCCTGTTTCCAGGTCAAGTTATTGTAAGTATCCTATTAAATCATTTTCTTACACCATAAATTCTTGAATTATTCTGAAGCTGCATGTGATGACAAAGGAGCTGATTCACATGGGGATGAAACTTGCAAGCTGGCGCCTCCCAATGAAATTTGTTGATTTTATTCTTGTGATTCTTGCATATCTCTGGTTTGGTAATCTCTCAAAGTATGGCATTGTGAGGCCCAATATGGGGCCACTGCTTCTTAAGGCAAAGACTGGTCGGTCGGCAGTAATAGATGTTGGCACTGTTGAGTTAATAAAGAAAGGGGATATCAAGGTAACAAAATTCTTGACACAATAGTAAAGTATGTATAAATTCTATTTGGTACTTGACAGGTTCTGTAATGAATTTATGTGGCCTGTAGGTATTTGGTCCAATATCTTGCATCAAGGGAAATGTTGTTGAATTTGATGATGGGAAAGAAAGTTACTTTGATGCTATTGTTTTTGCTACAGGCTACACAAGCACTGCAAACATCTGGCTTAAGGTATGCAATATGTTGCTCATATGGTAAATAGTAAATACAAAAAATATTGCAATCAGATTTAGTCATTATTTTATCTCTCCTGAATACTTCAAGTGGGGCATCAAATTAAAAGCGCCTACAATACTATTAGACAGATTTAGAAAGAAAAGAATTTTGCACGATTGACTCAAGAAAATTAGTGATAAAACCTGTTATAAAATTACAGTTATAATTAGAAAACATTGGTGCTATCTTCATATTTAATTCTCTTTATTTTTATGGAAATATTTGTTAATAAAATAATTATGATTAAAAATTCAGAATGGTGAGGATATGATGAACAAAGAAGGCATGCCCAAGAAGGACTTCCCAAATCATTGGAAAGGTTCAAATGGACTCTACTGTGTTGGGTTTGCGAGGAGAGGATTATCTGGTATTGCTCATGACGCCAAAAACATTGCTAATGACATCAAGGCCTTCCTAGATTCGACGGCACCATTCTAATTATTATTTGCATTGGAATGATGCCTATCAAATAGTATTTGTGGTAGCTTCTACAGTAGTGGTGTGTACTTAATGCTACATTATGTTTGAAGAAAGCTAAGTATTATGTAATGTCCAATGTTGTTTAAATAATTATCTTTCATTAATCGACATGTTGGATGAGCTTTTATTTAAAGCTCTTTGCTGGAATACATGAATATGTGATGTATTCTCTATAATGTGTGAAGCCCTTTGCTGGGATCCATGAAAATAAAAATCAGAAACTCATGTCAGACCTCCCCTCACACCCATACTACCTATCCTACTTTAAATCGTACCCCCTCCTCCCCCAATCGACAGCATAGCTGTTCAGTCAATGACACCCTGTCCTTTTGAAAGAAGCTGAGCATCCCTGCCTGTTCATGGCTGTTTTGGTGGGAAAATTCCCTCCAGCACCATGAACCGGTAAGGATTGGTAATCCCTGCCGGATCACACCGAACCGGCAGTGATCATATGGCAAGGACTGCTCTTTCTGTACTAGTAACACCCTTATCCACTCCAGTAATGAAAAACTCCTCTTTACAACTGTTTGTTTTCTTATCTCAACTCTAACACAGCAATATGGAGGATTTGAATTTCTCTATGGAGATTCTGATATTAAATGATAGTAGAGATCATAGACTACTTACAAGTTAGAATAGACCTAAAAGGGAGATTTTTTTAAAAAAAAATCCATTTCCAATCCCATGCCTCATTTTGACTAGCATTTGGAAAGGGAATAGTATGTCTGTTTGGGGAAGAGGTTCTTTTTTTTTTCTGGTGGTGGGTGGGTGTGTGTGTTGGGTGGTGGTGGGGGGGGGGGGGGTTGGTAGGGGAGGGCTGCTTTGATAAATTCCTTCCATTGTACCATATTTCACTTGAATGGATCATACCTCCTGTTCTTCTAGATACCATGAACAAATGTCATTGAATAATGAGATGGAATAAAATCTGTGGGTGTCAAAGATTTGAGAAAGAGTCTTTGATGTAAATGGTGGTGGAAATTGCACCATTAAAAAGAGCTTTTTGGCAAGACATAATTCAGGAAAAAGTATATGTATGTATGTGTGTGTGTGTGTGTGTGTGTCTATATATATATATATATATATATCATCAAATGCCTATTGGGTTTGTGCAGCTAGCCTAAAAAAGATTATTCCCCATTTTGGAAGGTTATGTTACAAATCAGACATTTCCGCAATATTTTCAGAAAATTAAAGTGGTTACTAATACTATATTTTTGCATGACCCTGGCCCCTTGTTGTCTGAGCATCCCTTTAAGGTGATATTACAATCTGTTCAGATATGCAATGGTCAAAGAGTGGTACTGTACATTCTATTAGAGAGATTTTGATTTAAACCCTGGATGTGGGTAACTGATGATACTGGATTGAGGAGAGCCGAAAGCCCATCTTGATGAGTTTTTTAAGGACTTGGTAGGATCACTACATAAACTTTTAATAGGAGAAAACATACATTTTCTATAACCGATTTATACATGATGCCTCGACAGGAGGCACCCTAGGCATGCCTCTGAAGTTAGCCCTCTTAGTGTCTATCCCTTTTGAGCAGACAATTCTTGAGTAGGTTACAAATGTGTCACACTGTTTGATACTCCATTTGTCCTAAAATATAAGACGGCCATATATATTTTTAGCAAAACCAACATATGTAAGTTTTAACTAATAACAAAACTAACAATATATATGTTTAATGCCATACATTTCATATCATTAGATTCATATTTGAAAGCTCTCTTGTATTATGTTAATTTTGTAGTTCTTGATAATATATTATTAAAGAAACTAATTGTCAAAATATAATATTGGAGACTGTGTAAGAAAACTAATATGCTTTATGTTTTGAGAATAATAGGACTATTATAAAAAGACCATCCTATTACACTTGATGAGAATGATGGTAAAACTGCATTACAATTTGTGAAAGCTGGCACATATTCAGTGAAATCGATATATTCTTTGGATGATCATGGGTGTTTCTGGGCCAAATTTCTAATTTATTTGTAATGCCAAGCTTCATCTACAAGTAAAAAAAAAATCCAGGTTTTTATTTCATAATGTAGTCAATCTTAATAAAGGACACTACACTGGATAAGGTCACCTGTGACGGGCCCAAACCCGCACCTTTGACGGATTTGGGCTTGGTCAGTGATCAGTGGTCACTGGTGAGTCCTGTCACCTTTGACGGGTGGCCGGCCGTCAGAGGTGACAAACATCTCTGACGGGAAAATAAATAGACGTCCGTCAGAGGTGTTGGTCCCCGCTAGCTTAGGACCAGTTAGAACCCGTCACAGGTATCTCATCTCTGACGGACACATAAACAAAAGGCCGTCAGAGGTATTAGTCTCCGGTAGTTAGAATCCGTCACAGCTGGGCTACCTGTGACGGGCAAGAAAGTAAAGGCCCGTCACAGGAGAGTCAGCTCTGACGGTCGCGGTTTACGAATCCGTCACAGGATGATTACCTGTGACGTCTTTTTTTTATGACCCGTCACTGATGTGTTAAATCCCGAAAAAAATAAATACTAAATATTGGCTAGCCTCAGGATTTGCTAGCCATGCCCTCTGAAAAACAGAAAGATCACAGATACATGCCAGCCAGCGCCAATATCACATGCATTCATCAATTCATCAATTCATTCATCAATTCATTCATCATTTGCATCCCATTTCCCCCAAAATCACCCAAAAAGCATTAGATTTCAGATCCACTATGGCCTCAGTTCTGTTCTGTTCAAGCATTCTGCATCAATTAGTATCATTTGCATCAAGGACAAAAAAACAGAGGGAATCAGCTAAGACAGAAGGAGAAGCAAGTGTCCCAAAAAAACAAGTGCACATAATATGTTCTTATACATAAGACCAAGTGTGGATAGTCTGTTCTTAAGCATCCATTCATTCATCAATTCATTCATCATTTGCATCCCATTTCCCTCAAAATCACCCAAAAAACATTAGATTTCAAATCCACTATGGCCTCAGTTCTGTTCTGTTCTGCATCAATTAGTATCATTTGCATCAAGGACAAAAAAACAGAGGGAATCAGCTAAGACAGAAGGAGAAGCAAGTGTCCCAAAAAAACAAGTGCACATAATATGTTCTTATGCACATAATATGTTCTTCCGGAAGAGATGCAAAGGAGGAAATTTCCTGCAAACACCGGTATGTATTTTCTTCCCTGACTGAATATACAGTTTGTTCTTTACATGTAAATTAGCTAGCAAAGTTTTATGGGCATCACAGGTTTATATATGCCTTGGCCCCAATACCAGGTACCAAACAGATGTTCGCTGGATGCACTGCAAGTTTATGTTTTGTAGGGATAGAACAGATTTATCTAGTTGTTTTAGTTGTTTTGATATTTGGCAACTCATAACAAATTTATTCTGATAGGTTGAAAATCAAGTCCTTCGATCTTGATGTACTCCCTATGTTCGATGTTGTAAGACGTTTTTGGTTTGTTCTAGTCAAACTTGAATATATATATTTTCAGTTTGACCAAACAATGTAGCAGCATTTCCAACACAAAACAAATATACTATAGAAATATATTCAATGGTGGATTTAATGAAACTAATTTGATGTTGTAGATGTTTCTACGTTTTTCTATAAACGTGATCAAACTTGAAGAAGTCCGACTTAGGACAAACCCAAAACATCTTATAATATGAAATGAAGGAAGTAATGTTTAGTATTCGTGCAAATATTTGATATTGGGAAGAATTGATCATAGATGACATGAAGCTGATCCTGGACACTGATGCTTACCAAATATTGATCTCTTTATTACAGACAAAAATGGAGGCGAGATGGTGGTCTGCAGCAGCTCTACAAGTAAGAAAGCAATAAAAAAAAGAAAGAAAAATGTGGCTTGAAGATCACCGCAATGTGACGGGTAACAAAGGTGAAGGATGTCTCTGTTCCCTTTTTTAAATATCTTATGTTTCTTCTCTTTTCCTTAGTTTGCACTGACTTAACTTTTCTTCCCAACTTCTTCAATGGGCAACCAATTTAAACTTTTTTCAATGATGAAATGGAAAAGGATATCAAGTTAAAATAATAGCACAGTTGTACACAAGATTAATGTTGAAGTTGGTTCTTTGGTTGTTTTTTTTCTTGAGCGCGTAGGGGAGTTGCGCATCATTATATTAAGAAGAAAAGAGGGGAGTCTAGAAAGACTCGTACAGGCTGTTAAGGGCCAATGTTAAACGCAACAAACAAAAATTAGAAAAAAAGAAAACTACAACCAGCGACCAAACAAACTTTATGGCAAAAAAAACTAATAAGACCCTTTGCCTCCTCCATGCACCATAATTTGGCATCATCCCTAATATCCTGCATAAGTGCATTGGTGTTAGACGAGGTCCTCTCAAGGACATAGACATTTCTATGTTTCCAAATCCACCAAGCAACTAGAACATCCAAAGAATTAAACCCCTTGTTATATCGCTCATCAATCTGCTGCAAATTAAGTTTGGCGCCACCATTCAACAAAAATGAGGTTACCAAGTCTGGGTGTTATCTGCTGCAAACCAACTGTAGATAAGATTGAAAACCAAATTCCTCTGGAGAATACGCATGTGGTGAACAACTGCTGCACATTTTCTTCCTCTTGATCACAAAGATGCATGACATTTCCCCGAGTGATCTAGTCCATGGCGGACCAACTGATCGGAGTCCAACATGTATTTAGTGAGGCCATGCACACAGAGAAATGACAGCAAGGTGCAGCCCAGGTTCTCCAAATTTCCTACTAAGAATCATACTCCACAACGACTACGAAGAAACGACAGTAGGCTGATTTGGTTGAGAAAGCTCCTGATGTGATGGCGTCCAAAAATGTTGATCTTTTGCTCTAGGGGTGAGAATTGACCTCGGCCAACATGTTCAAAATTGGAGATATTCCACTAATGCCTTTATTATTAACTGTAGGAATTTATGAGATCATGTATGGTTTTGCTCTCTTTAATTTGATTCAGGATGGACTGAATTGTGAATTACTTGTAGTGCCTCTCAAGGCTTGCTGGACTGGAAGTACTTATGAATTACATGTATTAACCAGAAATACCACATACATAAGTACAACCTTGGCCTTGGCCATGTGTATTGCTAGATGTTCAGACAGTTTCCGTAGACGTGATCAATTCCAGGGTCAGCGAACCGGGTGTAAACAATATAAAGGAAATCATAGTTGTGTTTTGGCTGTGTGATATTAGATTAGATCTTTTGTTTACTCCTAAACCTAGATCTAGAAAGGTTATTGTAATGTAAACTGTAAAAACTGTAGATGAGTGGGTGTAAATTGAAATAATGGATCCCCCACAAGTTACATTGCAGGAATCATAGATTGCATAAAGGTAGGCATGCTGGAACAGTAGAAAATTGTAAATGTAAATTTTGGGTTTTGGATGTGGAGCCCTTTCTAAGATGGACTTGGCTTCATATTTATAACCAATAAAGAGTATGTGATAATAGTAAGCCCATCTAATGCATAAAATTCTGGTGCCTTATTATCCTAGTTATCTATAGCCCTTTTTTTGCATATATATTACCCCTTTATGTTTGCAGTTGTTAACATGTCTAATAAATAATCAGTAGTATTCATTTGACTCTACTAGTTACAACTAATAATACATATTTATAAGAAAGAAAATGCAGCAGGAGGATTGCTGATTTTAATTAGTTAGTATGTGCAAAATTCAGTGATAACGTGGCGGGGAGAGAGAGAGGGGGGGGGGCAAAGGAGTTACATTCCTACATACATTAAATAGTTATGACATGCTCTATTCAAGTTATTTCAAATTGGATCCACATGGGCGCCTTTCTTTTGTTTCTTCGGAAAAGCTTGTCGCAACCATCTCATCTTCATAGGTCGAAAGATTCATTAATTAGTAACGACTTGCTCAAACAAGTTACTCCAATTCGGATCGATGTGCATGCATCTTAATTTCTTTCTTTTGTTTGAAAAGCGGTTGTTATAGCCGTCTCAATATAGGTCAAAATAAGATTTTTGGCATTTCTTTCTGTTCGATCGAATACAAGAACCAAGCCAATCAGAGGAGGGATGGGTGATTGGTTGGAACACCAAAAACCAAAAACTTTTAGCGGAATTAAAAGGCACCCTCATAGCCAATGGAGATCAGGTCTAACCGCTATGTACACACCTTTCTGACCGCACCTTTGCCGCCGGTTTGATCGGTGTTGTCCGGCCAGTTTGACCGCTGTCTCCCTGTTTGTTCCTGCTCGTCATTGCTGGTCTAACCAGTTGCTCACCGCCGGTTAGACCGCCTTGATCCTGTCGATTAGACCACTCCTCTACCTCTAGTCAAACCATCGGGATCCAGAAAGACACGTATCGACGGAATTCTTGAAAGTAGATCAACTTTATTGCATCAATATATGTTTACAAAGTGCATCTAAAGCACTCATCTCTCAACTCACGAACTAGGATTGAAACCTTGAAGCAAACCCTAACTTTTCTGTCCCAAAAAATCGATGTCTTCTAGCCTCAACCCCTCTTTTATTTATATCCATAACGTAGCTACCCTTAGCCATGAATCCAACTAGAACTAGGACTCCTAATCACATAGGAAACCTATCAAACCAGGAAAACAACATCCCCATACAAATCCACACTCTAATCTCCCTAAACTTGGACTCCAATCCAAATTTGACTCCTCTTTTCATATGCAGACAACACCACATGTATGTCATATGAAAACATTTACCTCCATGTGCATTGTTCTCTAGCCTGAGCATCCCACATGATCTCCTTGATAGTTTGGACCTCAACTCCTCCCAAGTCTAGTCCCAATCCATCACTGGCAATACTCCCATGGCCTCAAGAAACACTTGCACATGAACAACAAAGAAACTTCATATCCGAGTACAAGTTCACACTAACTTGACTCACATCAACACACAAACAATATCACATACGTATAGAAACTATCTAAAAGTCATAAACATGAAGCAATCTAGAAATTCCACGAAAACAACCTGAAACCGACTCCCACCTAGAGTCCGTCGGTCGAACCTCCGGGCTACCTAGTCAGACCGCCCGGACACCTCCGGTCAGACCGGCACCCGGTCTGACCGGCGCCCACTACCCGGTCTGATCGGCCACCCAGTGCCGATCTCACTGTTCACCGACAAAAAATACTATTTACCGTATTTTCATAAGCACTCACCTTTAACAATTTGTTCATCACCAAGATTAATTATCACATGATTCTGCACTTTTCTCGTTACCCCTAAAAATAGACTGACATGTCCAAAATTGCACCGCTGACCTATAAGGATGGGTCCCTAGCTAATTAATTTAAGAAGTAGATGTGACTGAGACGAGGTAAAGACCTATATACTAAGACATGCAACACCTTTTTTATTTTTCTATTTGGAAATTAATACTCTTTTCCTTATTTCATAGGAATGAACTAAATTTCAAAAGAAAAGCACACAATTACTACAGAAGTAGGTGATTAAACCACTGGCAAAAGACGACTATTGTCTTTTTTGCTTGGCAAGCACGCAACATAATCCAGCTCTCGGCCACCGCTGGGCCGTGTCACACACTGGGTTAGTGACAAAGGTCATCCCCTTCGTTGATTGGCTCACCAGCGCTAGGGGAAAATAAGACATGGCCTTAGGGAGGAGGTGTTTGTTGTGTTCTTGTGGTGTGGGTGGAAAGTATAAGAAGCATGAGAATTGGGCCGCTCGGTACATATAGATGAGTGAGGCAACTTGAGGTAGACAAAGCAATGTAGTGTATGGCTTCAGTGAGTAAGATTGAGTTGCCTCGCCCTGCACATTTGGGTGAACAACAATGCCCGATACATGAATATAGCAAAAAACATTGGACAATATGCGAAATGGTCCGGGGCAATAACACTAACAGGACATTGTAGACTGAGATATATATTGAGTACCACAACCCTGTTGCAACTTGCAAGTAGCAAGGTCAGAACAACACTGCAATACATTGAGAGACATAAGGTGCCTGTCTTTCTTGGAATTATGCACATGTTGATGCACATTCCACTACAGAACAACAATTGTTCTCCAATTACCTGAATAATCTGATCCAGGCCAATTACTGAAAAAAAAATAGATGGATGAGATTGCATGCAGTCACTAACTTGCAATCATAGTTGGGACTGCACCAGATCTCAATACGGCCTTCTCGCTCGCCCAGTAAGCAAAACAACCGAATCATCATTGGTACGGTAATTGTGGTACAAGTATGATTCTTGGTACTAATTGGAGATCTTTATAGAGTTCTCACCCAAAATCTAAATTAATTTTTGGGAGCCAAAAGGAAATGACGATCAAAAAGTAATATTAGGAGTCCTTGTATGCCATTATAACATAAGGGGCATGCATGATGACTGGTGGGCATCCTCATGCTGCAATCTGTTACAGATACCATAATACTAGGAAACAGGTTATATCTTATCACTGGTCATCACTTAGCACCATTAATTATATCTGAACACAACTAAATAGACCATTTCATAGCTGTAAAAGGTGGTTAGAAAAAATATGGTTCCTAATGATAAAGCATATAATTAAGGGCATCTTCTTCAAGTTGATTTATCACATCCACTACAAGATATACAACTTTTACCAATGGTGATCAAGTAATAGCCTACGGTTTCAAAAACACCGTTGGTGATTATCAAGTTGCCAACAGTGTTGCTAATCACCGACCATATAAAAAAACCGTTGGCCATTTCATAGTCCCCTACAGTTTTTCTTCTGATCTTTGACAGTATAGGTTGTCCCGTTACTCGTCAAAACGGAATATCAAAGTGTGATGGATTATTTTACAGAAATTTTGATTAGCTAGTTTTGTATGATCAGTAGACTTCCATTACTTAGTAATTTAAGAAAGTTTATTGGCTTTTGGCCCATAACGTGATAGGATCAAGGCCGACCTTTTTGTCTAAGTCCAAGCCACAGTAAACGCCATATATAATACATTTATTTACCTTTCCAAGTGAGTCAATATAGTTGTGCTCTAAAATCTTATAGTACCATATAGTATTTCTTTCCTTAATGACTTTAATATGATGCTACACATTTTAGTGAGCACTAGAACTAATTCTAGGAATGAATTTTAATAGGGAACACTAATTTATGAATTGAAGATTCAGTTTCATATGAAGAAAAACCGTAGTTGGATGTATAGAGAACGGAAAGGTAGGTTGTACAGCCAAGTCTGGGCTACTGGGGTAGATCAGTTTGTAGAGCATGCATTTTCATTACCTAAGGCATTAGTGATGGGACCTCAAGGTGTCCATGTAGGAGATGTTTGTGCTCACACAAGAGAAAGAGAGAAGAGGTAACAATGCACTTGCTGCAGAATGGTTTCCAGCGAGGATATGAGAGATGGATCTTTCGTGGGGAAGAATTGCATCACATAATGTTGAAGATGATGAGGCTGTTGAGGAGGTGGATAGAATGGATGACATGTTGGTTGATGCAATTGCAGAAGAAGGAGTGTTTCTAGAGGAGGAACCATCACCAACAATAGCACAATTCTACAAATTATTGGAGGATGCTGATCAACTAGTCCATGAGAGCACAACTCAAACAAAGCTGTCCATTGTTGACCGACTTATGACCATAAAGTGCCACTACAACCTATCTGAAGCTTGTTATAATGAAGTCACTGCCTTGATACATGACATTGTTAGGGATGTGGTGGCAACAAAAATCCCTCGGAATTTCCACTTGGCAAAGAAACTTGTGCAAACCCTTGCAATGCCCTATGAGAAGATTGATGTGTGCAAAAACAATTGCATGCTCTTTTACAAAGTCAATAAAAATAAAGATAAGTGCACCGTTTGTGGGAAGTCTCGGTACGAGGAGACAACTACTACAAATCAGTCCCATAAAGTTCCAAGAAAAGTTCTTAGATAACTTCCAATTACACCAAGGCTACAGAGAAGGAACATGTCAAGTGAGATATCCAAACATATGACTTGGCATGCAAATCATGAAAGTAGCAGTTTAATGGTGCACCCTTCAGATGGTGAAGCATGGAAGGAGATTGATAAACTATATCCCACTCTTTCTAATGAGAAGAGGAATATTTGGTTAGGAATGGCAACGGATGGTTTCACGCCATTTATCTACACCTCAACATCTTACTCTTGCTAGCCAGTATTTATTATCCCCTATAATTTGCCACTTACTATATGTATGAAGGAGAATAACTTGATCCTTTCACTTGTCATACTAGGGCCAGACCATCCTGGGAAGAATTTAAATGTTTTTATGGAGCCTTTAATGGATGAGCTATTGCATTTGTTTGAGCCTGGAGTTGATCCTGGGTAGGCAGGAGCATGGCATCATCAACACCAAATGGAATATGACGGGGCAGCTATGAGAAAACTGCTACTTTTTGGGTTAGTTTCTCTTGTTATCTTTTGTGAATTCTTTGAAATTTGTCATATTTGTAGGATCTGTACCAAGACATTATAGCTAATGTTGAACCTCTTTTTTTGTTGAAAGGAAAAATATGATAATGCAATGATAGAGAAATATGGAGAAGATTGGCAAGTTGAGAATCTGGACATAGATCATGCAGTTGTACATGACATATCAGGTAATAATCAACTGATTTAATTGTAGTGCAAGTAACTCTAAATGTGTCTAGAACTAATTACAATTGTTCATGTTTTATTTTTGTTATGTAAATATTATGTACTTCAGGACTGATATGTGCAACTTGTGTCTTTTCATTCCTAAGCTTGCTACATGAGATATAGCTATTAGATGTATTTCTTAGCAATTTTACTTGTCTAAATTATATTTCTAGGTTTGCCCCATGGGAGATTTGCAATGGGAGATAGTGTGATCAGTCCAAATGATGTTGATTCTATCAAGTCCAGGAAAAGATTGCATCCAAACTCGCAAACTAGTGATGTGTCAAGTACAAGAACTTCCCTTTGGCAAATGGAGTTGACCCCTGAGTGGCTAGCTGGAGTTGAGCAAGTCCTTCAGGTATGCTCAAATCTTTTACTTAGGCAAGTGATTTGTTTTCCAAGTGATACTCAATAAAGGAAGCACTTTTACATAAGTTAGGCACTTGCTGAGAAAATTGAGATGGACATTAGCGGATTAATGCAACCTGACTTACAAGCTAGTATTGAGTGGTGTGATGGTGTTGAATGTGTACTCGAGGTGCACTTGCTGAGAAAATTGAGATGGACATTAGCGGATTAATGCAACCTGACTTACAAGCTGGTATTGAGTGGTGTGATGGTGTTGAATGTGTACTCGAGGTTTGTTTCTTTTTACGTAGCTTGTCATATTTGTTTTGAGCCTAGGTCTTATATATATCTATGTAATATATGTTACATGCTATGGCGGATACTATTCCAATTGACATAAGGGCATTGTTCTGTAACAAACCTCCTCGAAAGGTAATAAGAGAAATATCTATGGTACACAAAGTTTTCTGAATAAATCATATGCCTTGGTGCTAGATTAGTTGTCTATAAAAATGGACTAGTTTCTTTTATGTTGTGAAAAGTGTTCTATGCATATTTTTTGAGAAGAAATCATATGCTCTGTACATTTGATGCTGCTAACAGTTATGTTTGTAATATCAAGGAAAGATAGACAATGCAATGTCACTCACACCTTGCGCTACAGCATGTGAAACAAAAATGACTAGATTGATTGTTCTTGCTTATATAGGTGATTAGTTTTATCTTGATCAAGATACATTTGTGAACCTAAAAAACGAAATGCTACTGTTTATATGTTTTGTCTGCTCAATGTGAAAAATGTCGACTAGATTAGATTAGGATGGATGATAATAGGCCTACTCATGATGTTTGTACTGTTCACATTCTGTTCATGATTTTATCAATCATTTTGTTCATGATGTGTCCATCATGGGCATATGAGGTGTCAAAGTGTTGATGCGAAAATCATCGTGACACACCGAAAGTTGTATTAACACCAAAATTTGGTAAGCCCCGAAGTCATCATCGGTCTAGAGTCAGTATTGGCCTTAGAGTCCTGGAATTGGCCGATGAAAATTATCGGTCGCCAGCAATCGGATTCTTAGTGAATTCGATTAAGGAAATTAATCAATTAAAAGAATCTTATCTAGAAGAGGCCGAGTTTAAGAAGGATGTGGCATGGCAATTTATTTATTAATTAGGCAGAATCAGTTAATCTCCTATTTATTTTTAGGAAAGATTGTTTAGAGTCCGATCAGTACTTGTATCTTTTACTTTATCTTTAGGAAAGTTTGTGTCGTGACACATGAAGGCCTGGGAGGCTTGCTTAGCTCCAGTGCAGGTCCTAAAATATCGGGTTCAAGGTGTGCCAGTCAGTTTGATCCTTCAACTGACAAGATAGATAAATTGATGATCAAAGAGCCGATCGGCCAATAAGCCGATGTAGTGATACTAGCCGATGTCGATAGGATTTTAAACAATCGGCTATATATCGGATGTAGATTCTGATACTTAAATAAAAATAATGAAAGAACTTGAACAAACAATCCAATCGGCCGATGATAATATGGTGAAGAAGATGTCCAATGAACCAATCGGCCGATATTGATAAAAAAATATTAAATGTAGGCTCGATGGTTAAAGCATACATCGGCTGGATGTCCAATGTAAAGATAACTTATCAGCTAGCACTTCGATAAAACGTAGCACAAATCTATAAACTTAGCAAGACTTAGATTATCAGCAGTAATATAGAAGATTGGACCCAACCGAGACAGTTCTAGATTACGTCTGATCAAATAAGCTAGATAAGCCGATAGATCTATACTAACGTGATGGATATAACAAACCCATTTAAAACAACATTGTGATTGTAGAGATATATCGACTAAGATAGAAGATCGGACCTAACTGAGACACTCCCAACTAAACCGATGTTTCTCTAAACACAGTGCAATTAAAAATAAAATTGAAATATCAGATAGGCAACTATACCAACCAAACCAGAGCAATCCAAGAGGTCAAAGCGAGGCAGCCTTGAACAACGCCAATATAGCCGATAAAATTGTCAGGGCCAGTGGAACTTAGGGCTTACCTCTTCGCCAAAGCGAAGCGATGCAGCCCCCACCGGTGATAAAACCTTAGGAAAGAAGGTGGCGATGCGCCGAAAGTTGTATTGATCGAGAGATAAATGGACCTCGAGTGTACATATTTATACCTATGGGTAGATACTAGTCCTTATTGGACACAACACAGACTTTTCTAAAGATAAAGTAACACATATAAGTCCTGATCGGACTCTAAACAATCTTTTCTAAAAATAAAAAGGAGACTAACTGACTCTGCCTAATAAATAAATAAATTTTCATGCCGCATCCTTCTTGAACTCGGCCTCTTCTGGATATGCTTCTTTTAATTGATTAATTTCCTTCATCGAATCCACTAAGAATCCGACTGTTGGCGACCGATAATTTTCGTCAGCCAATTCCAGGACTCTAAGGCCAATATTGACTCTAGGCCGATGATGACTTCGGGCTTACCAAATTTTGGTGTTAACACAAAGTCTTTTCCATGCTCTGTACTTTAGGTCTGGTTTGCATTAGCTTTTAGCAAGCTAGCTAGCAGCACACCTAAGCTCCAAATGAAGACACGATTTATTGCACTGCACAGGATGAATGAGTTGTGCATTCCTGCATGGTTCCTGCTTCTACAATGCATGAGATATTTTTCATGGCATTGCTCATTGTGAGGAAACTGATGTAATCTGGACAAAAAAGATAATAGGGAATTTCTATGCCTTCGAGATTTAAAGGAGTAACATGTTTCCCTCTTAGCTTTTTTATCAAATGTTTTATTTCTTTGGATGCACTTTATCATGGCAAATTATAATGATCCCATTGACTCGGATGCTCCCCGATGCTTCCATCATTTTATGTAGTTTGTACATGTTATGAATTGACGAATGAATCATATTTTTTCATGGAGCAAAATACTAACATGTGTGCTCTACCACTAGTTACTTTCATTATAACCTTGGTTTAAATGTTTGTGTATTGACAGTACTATAGTAGTTAACTTGCCATTATAATCTGGGTTAATTTTGTTTATGAATGGACAGTCGTCATCAAGCTCAATGTATGATGCATCACGTTCCTCGAAAAGAAAAGCATGTGAATCAAATCATGGAGATGGTGTTTCTGCTCATGATGATGTTAGAGACTGGTGTTGATCATGATAATGATATTGGAGATTACTATGGTGACGATCATGGTGATGCTATGCATAGCTGAAGTCATATTAGCTGACGATCTTGGCATTCATTCAAACTGATTAGCTTGAGATTCATTAAGCCAAATGTTTAGCCAAGTTTATTATACTGATCAAGTAGTGGAAAACTCACAGTGCTTGTATGGTCATCAATCTTGTTCATATTTACTGTTAAACTGCATTACTAAAAACTGCCAAAAAAATGCTTGTATGACAAACAAGGTTACGGCACGTACAATGGTTGTTAATAGTGGTCTCTTAGCGTTGTTAATTAGGAATACTTATTGACATGGAAGAAAGAGAAAAAGGAGAGACAAAACATCGTTATTATGGATAACAATGGCTTAACAACGACTCTTAGCCTCTATAATATGAAAACATGGTTGCATGAAGGTAAAAAACTAGAAAGAATAGTAATAAAAAGAATATTCTTTGAGTTAATGGTTAAAGCCTTTGTTGTCTTAACTATTGTAAAGACACGGTCTCTAAATAATCTTGTATTATCTAAGAGACCATACTCTCTCTACCATTGAAATGCCCTTATAATCTTTTGTGGCAGATATTGGGTTGATGTGGTGTAAACTGCTAATAGTGTAAACTGCTAATAACCATTAGTTTAACAAATATTGCCAAGAGTTTGCAATTTGTCGAGAATCCAATTGTTCTATAGGGAATCCTGAAATCCGTTACAAAGAACATAACAGAGATCCATGAAAACCTCGACGGGCTTACGAGCGGCAATATTCTGTTGGAAATGTAATGGGTAATGGTACATAGAATCACCATTGGCAAGTTGACAAATTCCCGACACACACATTCCCGACCGTAAACTGTCAGCTACAGCATTCCCTATAGTTTTCTGGGATTACCAACGGTGATTTCACAGTCAGCAAAGGTTGCATATCATGTAGTGATCTAACGGAGATATCTTCTCCAATAACTCACCACAACCAAACATTTTTTTTCATCGGGCCGCTGAAAGAAAATGCCAACTAATTTTTATTAAGATGACGAGGGGAAAACATACACCAACAAAGTATTGTTGAGGCAACTGCACCAATAGATCACCTTATGTGTGGTCTGAACATAACAGTTACTGGACACACGGAGGCCACCAACTTGGAACAGTAGGGCCACACTGACTACATTATAGTAGGAAGCCCTACCTTGCTCTATGCTCCCAATTCTTCTCTGAAGGACACAATCAACTCCTTCGGCATTTTGTTCCTTCTTCAAGATCCAACAAGCCAAGATAATGACATAATCGAAACTCCAATGTTGCACCTTTTGAAGTTATCTGGCTAGGTTCACTACACCAGAACCCTACATCTGTGACGGCATACCAATGACGGGCCTACGGATTGGTCACAGATGACCGTCACCTTTGACGGGTCCTTATGTTTGCCGTCATCGGTGAGACATCCGGAAATGGGATGCAAATGATGAATGAATTGATGAATTGATGAATGAATTGATGAATTGATGAATGCATGTGATATTGGCGCTGGCTGGCATGTATCTGTGATCTTTCTGTTTTTCAGAGGGCATGGCTAGCAAATCCTGAGGCTAGCCAATATTTAGTATTTATTTTTTTCGGGATTTAACACATCAGTGACGGGTCATAAAAAAAAGACGTCACAGGTAATCATCCTGTGACGGATTCGTAAACCGCGGCCGTCAGAGCTGACTCTCCTGTGACGGGCCTTTACTTTCTTGCCCGTCACAGGTAGCCCAGCTGTGACGGATTCTAACTACCGGAGACTAATACCTCTGACGGCCTTTTGTTTATGTGTCCGTCAGAGATGAGACACCTGTGACGGGTTCTAACTGGTCCTAAGCTAGCGGGGACCAATACCTCTGACGGACGTCTATTTATTTTCCCGTCAGAGATGTGTGTCACCTCTGACGGCCGGCCACCCGTCAAAGGTGACAGGACTCATCAGTGACCACTGATCACTGACCAAGCCCAAATCCGTCAAAGGTGCGGGTTTGGGCCCGTCACAGGTGACCTTATCCAGTGTAGTGA